>JAIUSX010000032.1:2400000-3118994 GCA_026573805.1 Hesperophylax magnus | reverse complement strand
AACAAAGATTATTCACTATCACTATCAGATAATGAACAACCCGGATATTTGGTACGACATCAAAGAATGTAGCACCATGTATTTCAAAAACGTTGTAAAAAAAAGTGCAAAAAACCATGCAAAAGGGAGTCTAGTGTAAATAGATTAAACTAAAAAAAAGAGGAAGCAGGCACAGAACAAGATCTCGATACATTTTGTACTGTCCTAAATTATTATGATCTTTTTAGGCAAAGGCAATGTAGCAATAATAATTAGAATTTAACCTAGGATAGACTAGTTAAAACCAATGTTATATGTGTGAGGATTTTTTTTAATACATTTATGTGATTGCGCTTAGGCGCGTTTCGGGACACGTACACACCTTTCCAATATTGACATTTCCCTCCCTTCGCATACATGAAAAATAGAATTATAATGGTTCCCCTTCGCTGAGTATATATTGTTACGGGCGTATTGAACGATGCTTTTTTTCATAAGGAAAATATATTGGGACCCATACGAAAAATCTTTGCATTGAACGATTATTATTTTAATACTTACGATTTCACAGTCTTTAGAGAAGATATAATATTTTGGAACTGCTAAATCGTAAAAAAATGGCAATACCCTGAATAAAACTATGGATTATTTAAAAGAATTTGTCATTTGCCCTTTTTCTGTTATTTGCCCTTAAGGGGATGTTACAGTAAGCGCAGCATAATTGCGGTTTTTGACGCAGTTTTTTATATATTTCCATATTGTTTATAAGAAAATAAAATTATGTTTTGAACAGATAATTTATTCTTCTGAACAATGAGAAAACAAAACGCTTTAAAATGTTTAAAACAATTGCGTAAAAAAATATTTACAGAACCTCTAAAAATAGCTTTAAGTTCGATTATATCCTTTAATTCTAAATGCAGAAGAATTTTAAATAAATACATTATCACCACGTCAATGTCGTCTAAACGATGAGAAAATAAAATTATTTTGAAAACCATTAAAACAAAGCTTAAATAAATAAAAACAGTTTTTTAATACTAAGGTATTGTTCCTTGTATCACCGCATTATATAAATCACAACGCAAGTTATTTATCTTCAGTAACCGAGGTGAGTTCGACGTGAGAGCACGTTTCATTTTACAAAAAATAAATACGTAAATGTGTAGGCACATGAGAAAAGAGATCACACTAAAGGCTAGTCGTTATGTTATTATGTATCATTTCTAGCCCAAGTTGACTTTTTTACTATAAATCTCGTTTTATGCAACACTTGGCCATCTGGCTGACTACCAGCGGCACAGAATATTAGAGAGTGCCCCTTCACTAGAATCGAATTCCTAGTTTTATTTATTCACGCCCTACTGTGCTTTTACATAAATTTCTAATTATACAGTTATATTAGTTGTAACAATAATTTATCTAATAAATTATGGTAAAATAAAATGAGTTTTTTATTAAGGAGTGGTATTCTCTTATATTTCAATAATTCAAGTGTTTGTGAAGAGTTCGTTTCATTACTGATACGGAATCCCCAAATAAATAGACAACATTCTCAAATTTATAACCCAGATTATGCCGTCGATTTATAGGTGTGGTAGTTAGTTTGGAAAAAAAAAACAGGTTATAAACTTTTTTGGATTAACTAGGCAAGATCAAAATGGAGTTAGTGGATAACACTGTCACTAATAAAATCTCTTTTGATTAACACGATAGTTAAACTTTTTTGATATATTTCGACATCACGGATTTTTTTTAAACGTATCAAATGATTAGTTTGACAGAGCGCGTCGTTACTTCTAACATGTAGGTACGTGCATCATCTACAAATAAATACAAAAACCGACCTATATAATCCTTAAATCTTTTTTCCAGAGGTTACTAATTGTTTAGAATGGGCAACAAAGAAAAGAAGAACAGGTATTCGCTAGTAAGTAGGGTTGATGGTTTGTGAATAATGTTTATGTCTCTATTGTTTATATATCAATTGTTATTTGATTTGGTATCTACCACCTCTCTCCATGGCTATAAATGTATTGTTTTGTAAATTTTTCGTTTTATATAATCTTTTGTTTTATATAATTTTTTTAATTCATATTTCTTTCTCACAAATTTAAATAACTTATTCCATATTATGCTGTCCCAGTTAAAGTCACAAGGAGGAAATCCATAATTGGTTTTATTTTACTATATAATACTTATGTACAAACTGATTAAATGTAAACTGTCGATTTCCCAAAAATGAATACACTCTAATGGGCTTTTACAAAAACAAGTAATACAGTTGTGTTAGGTACATAGTACTATAAAGTATATTATACTCTCGGGCACGTCACCATAACATATTATATTGCCGATTGAGTCGTACAAATCTGTACTCGAATTCGCCCGTGGGAAGAGCGATACGCTATTTAAATATATTAGATAAAAATTTCGACATATTGTTTTTGGCGCTACATTCTCACTGTGAAAATGGTACTTTTACAATTAGTTAGATAAAATATCTGTAATGTTGTAAAATTTTTTGTACACAAATAAAATAAATAAAATTATATATAGTGTACAATAAATAATGTTTTATGATGAAGTAAATTAAAATTAATAGTGTGGATTATGGAAAGCAAAATATGTATCAAGAAAGATAGAAATATAAAAATAATAGTGTATTCACTACGGAGTCGTGAATTCATACATCTAAGTAAAGTGATTAAAAATATATCGTTTTATAACTAATACGGTATCTTTAAACATGTCTAAAATATTACCAAATATATTGCCAAAATGATGTAGTCTATTTAAAGGTGTATGAGTTTCATAGTTGGTTTTAAAATTGGCAAAGAAAACGGTAGCACTTTGCCTCAAATTTCTGGTCGGTACGTAAAATTTTATTTTGGCGAGAATTTCAGGGTTGTCAATGCAATTATTAATAATTTTATTTAATATTACAAGTTCAGAGATGATCCGCTTATCTGACAGCGTTATTGTTAAGTTGTTTCATCAAAAGGACATAGTTAATATATTGAATTGGAATATTCAGTTTAAAGTTAATAAATCTTAAAAATATGTGCTGTACCCTTTCTATATTGTCAGAAAGCGTTTATACAATGGGGATCAAATAGGCGAATTATAATCTACCTGGTTTCTTACTAAAGAATTGTACAATGTTTTCAACCATTCAAGTGACTTGAAACCACTCGCTGTTCTGCATATGAAACCAAGCATTTTTATAGCTTTCTTTGTTATATCATTTACATGCAGAGTAAATGTTAACTTTTCATCAAATATAACCCCCAAGTCGCTGATCTGAGCGACTGATGTCAATAGTACATTATTTTAAAGAGTATTCATAAGTAACATGACTTTGGATTTTACGAAAACGAATAGCTTGGCACTTTTGAATATTAAGAAATAATTAGTTGATCACACACCAATGTGTGATCAACTAATAACAATAACCTTTTATCTTGGTTTAAGAGTTTCTTACTTAGGCGTCAGTTAACTGTCTGTATTAATGATCACTTATCCTACATGTTCGAAGCTACCAGTGGCGTACCCCAGGGTTCGCATCTTGGTCCTATACTTTTTAATTTATCCATTAACGACGTAACAAACATATTCACCCGTGTTCTCATTCTAATGTTCGCTGATGATATGAAGATATATAGAATTATTGACAATATAGAGGACTGTCTAACACTTCAATCTAATATTAATAGCTTTAGCGATTGGTGTCTTAAAAACAAATTAACACTTAATGTAAAAAAATGTCAACTTATGAGATTCCACAGAAAAAAAAACCCATTGTTGTTCACCTACTTTCTCAATAATCACACCTTATTATCTGTTGATGAAATAAGAGACCTTGGTATAACCTTTGACACTAAATTAACTTTCATTAAACATATTAATAATATAACCAGTAAAGCAATGCAAATGTTAGGTTTTGTCTTACGGATTTCAAAGGATTTTAAAAATTTAAAAACTGTCAAATTACTTTACACTTCACTTGTTAGAAGCCAACTAGAATTTAACACCACCATTTGGAGTCCTTACTACAGTGTACATGAGAATTCCCTTGAGCGCGTCCAACATAAATTTTTACGTTATATTAATTTTAAATTGGGAATACTCATCGAAAACATTAATTACCCCTCTCTGTTACATTTATTGGGACTCGATACATTAAAAGAAAGAAGAATTTGTTTTGACCTATTTTATTTATTTAAAATCATTACCAACCTGTTGAACTCCCCTGAACTTCTTTCGCTAATATGTTTCCGTGTACCTAGTCGATCAGTTCGTTTCAAATTACCTTATCACTGCAACAATACAGGATCTAACGCTGAACTCAATTCCATAATGAATCGCCTACATGTACTTGGTAATAAATATGTTTTGGATGAATCTATAAACATTGCTAGTTTATCCTCATACAAACACCACCTAATTAAAACTGTCTGTCAGCGCTTCTCTGATTGAATATAACCAAATACAGTTTTAAAGTATTAGTTTATCCGGGATTTATTGTAAATTAATTGTTTATATATTTATATATACACATTGTTGCATTGTATTTATAATAACCATTTCTATTGTTCTCTTTTATGTATTTTGTATTTATATTTTTTTTATCTATGTATATTCTGTATTTATAATAAGTAAAAAAAAATGTTATTCTTTTGTAAAAGCCGCTATAATCGGCGTTAATAAATAAATAAATAAATAAATAAATGATACAATTTACAATTTATCCAAATTAGATTGCAAAATATGGCAATCCTTTATAGTACGTATCATTCTATATATTTTCAAATCATCAGCGAAGAGCAGAACTTGTACATCTTTAAATACACCAACAATGTCATTTATAAATAATAAAAACAGAGTTGGTCCGAGGTGAGATCCTTGGGAAACTTCACATATGGATTCGAAGATGTAAGATTCTACAGAATTTATTTTTACACAAAGCTTTCTTTTACTAAGATAACTGTTGATCCAGATCAATAAGGTTCCTTTAATGCCCAAAAGACTTAGTTTATACACAAGAATATGTCTCCTAACTATATCAAAAGCTTTGGAAAAATCAGTGTATATCGAATCCACCCGATGCTTGTGGATAAGGGAATCAGTTACATAATTTTCATAAATGATTAAGTTACTGAAAGTGTTTCTATCTGTGATAAAGCCGTGCTGATTGGGAACGATTATATTATTGATTTGTATTGTAATGACATCTAGTAAATTATTATGTAAATTATTTTTACTATTCCTAACTGATAAAATAATAAATGATGGCCTTTAAACTAAAACACGGAATCATAATCCCAATACATAAAGGAGGCTCTAGAGCGGACATAACTAACTATCGTCCAATTACATTACTAAATTCACTATCTAAAGTCTTTGAAAAAACTATTAATAATCAACTAATCGAATACCTTGAACAAAATAACATACTATCTCTCAACCAGTTTGGATTCAGGAAAAATAAAGGCATCTCCGAAGCCCTGGCAACAGTTACCGATTTTCTAAATGAAAACTTAGACAAGAGATCAAAATGCATATCAATATTCTTAGACCTGTGCAAAGCATTCGATACTATCTCTCACTCTAAACTTTTACAAAAACTATCTAATATTGGTATAAATGGTGATGAACTTACTATTATTAGCGATTACCTGTCAAACCGAAAGCAAAGTGTGAAAATCAACAACTGCAATAGCAATCAATTACCAATTAGCTACGGCGTGCCTCAAGGAAGTGTTTTAGGTCCTACCCTGTTCTTAATATACATAAATGAATTATGTAATCTTCAAATAGATGCCAAAATTGTAAGTTTCGCTGATGATACGATTCTCCTCTTCAAATCAAGCAATCGGAATGATGTATACATAAAAGCTAACAAGGGCATAACTGTGGTTAAAAGATGGTTAAACAATAATACACTAACAATGAATGTGACCAAAACTAAATACATTGAATTTAGTATTAATCCTTCCTTAAGAAACCCAGAAAATCAAATTAAAATATGTGCTTGCAACCTGACAAATACGATAATATGTGATTGCCCTTATTTAGAACAGGTAACTAAAATTAAATACTTAGGTATTATTTTTGACAGCAATTTAAAGTGGAAACAACATATAACCACTACAGCAAACAAACTTAGAAAATTCATTTACTTTTTTAGACAAACTCGCAACTTTCTCAACCTAAGCCAGCTCAAAACAATCTACTATGCACTTTGTCAATCTTTAATAGAATATGGTATCATAGCATGGGGAGGAGCAAACGCTGCTGCCATTGATCCAATATCTAAAGCTCAGAAACTTATAATAAAGATTATCCTCAAACTACCAATCACAAGCAGTTCGGATGAAATCTTTAGGAAAATCTGTGTTATGGACATTAGGCAACTTTATGCCAAAAATATACTTTTTTTTTTTTTTTTTTTTTTTTTTTTTTTACTTATTTTAATAATACATATAAACAGAGTGATCAAGTATTGCCCATCTCACTAGGTGTGAAAACGCCTGTGTTGAGATGGCAATTTACAGAGTGGTTGTTAACATACTATGCAACATGACACAATAATAAAATAAAATCTTTTTTTTTTTTAATTATACAGTTCAAGTATTATAAGACAATATGTTTAAAATTACTCAATGGATATGTTTATTGGAGGTAATCGATGATTTTACTTTTAAATGAAGTTTTTGTTTGCGTATTTCTAATGTCAGTAGGTAGAGAATTGAATAGTTTAGTAGCATTGTATTTAAAACTTCTTTGACCATAAGAGGTTTGACAAACTGGGATGTTAAAAGATTTTACATGTGACTGTCTTAGGGCTCTAGTGCTTATTCGTTCTTCAAACATATGTGCATTTTTAAATTGATGAAGCAGGATATTTTTTGAATACAATTTTTCCAAGTTAGGAACATGAAGTGCCTTAAAAATAAAATCAGTGCTCGTCCTCAATGGGACTTTGAGAATAACCTTCAGAATTAGTTTTTGAATCTTTGCTAAAGGTTCCAGGCAAGTATTTGTGGCACTACCCCAACTGATAATACCATATTCAAGGGATGATTGTACAAGAGCACAGTAAACTTGTTTCAGTTGTTTTCTATTTAAGATATCCCTAACATTTTTAAAGAAGTAGATGAGTTTCCTCAATTTTGCCGTTAGGTTTGTAACATGTAGATTCCATTTAAGACGATCGTCTAATTGAATACCAAGATATTTAATGCTATCAACTCTACTTATAGAAGGACAAGTACATGGGATTAATAAGGGGTTACAGCTGTGTAGTTTGAGGCTTTGTTGTGAAGGTATGAGCTTATTTGATATTCTAAAAGTTAAAAATTTTGTTTTATCTGTATTCAGGGTTAATATGTGGGTATCTAGCCAATATTTAACAATACGAAAGCCATTTTCTGCTTTTTTAAAGACATCATCCCAAGATTTAGCATAAAATAGCAAAACTGTATCATCGGCAAAAGTTGTAATTTGTCCACAAATTTGTAGGTTGCATAAATCATTTATATATATTAAGAATAATAAGGGTCCTAAGATGCTACCTTGTGGAACACCACAAACCGTTTTTTGTGGACTACTACAGGTACTGTTTATTTTAACACATTGCGTTCGATCAGTTAGATAACTATGAAATAATTGCAGGACTGAGTCTGATATTCCTATCCTCTTAAGTTTATCTAAAAGTATTTTATGGTTCACAGTGTCAAACGCCTTTGCAAGATCAAGGAAAATTGCTAAACATTTATTTCCTTTGTCAACATTACTTATTATGAAGTCTGTAACATTAGCGATGGCGTCTGAGGTTGACAAGTTCTTGCGAAAACCAAACTGATTGGTTGATAATATTTTGCTAGAGTCAAGGTAAGTAGTCAGTTGATCTCTTAGTAAACCTTCTACAATTTTAGAAAGTGAACTTAGAACACAAATTGGTCTGTAATTGGTAATTTCAGTTTTTTTTCCACTTTTAAAAATTGGAGAGATAGTACCTTTTTTTAATACATTTGGAAAACAACCTTGAGTGAAGCTCTTGTTAACTAGAAATTTAAGGGGAAAGGCTATATGAGATTTTAGTGATTTTAGTAGTTTACTTGGTATGTTGTCATGTCCAGGTGATGTCCTCTCTTTCAGTGAGTCTATTTCTTTGATGATATCGTCAATTGATACCTCTTTTAGAGAGAATTTTGTTTGAATTTCTTCACGGAGATCCTCGTCTAATGGAGGAGTTTTAGTGTTGCAGCTGATGTTTTCTTTTATTTTACTGGCCAGTTTTGATCCAATATTCGTAAAAAAGGTATTTGCATGGTCGGCAATAGTCTTCGGGTCAGAGTTAAAATTCACAGTCTGATTATCAATTGTAAGTTCCTTGATTTGACCTCTAAATTGCTTTGAATGTGTTATCTCTTTAAGAATTTGCCAGATCTTTCTAGAGTCATTATTACATTCAATAATTTTTCTAGAGTAGTATTTATTTTTTGCATGTTTAATTAACTTTGTACATATATTTCTGTATTTCTTATAAAATATAGAAAGTAGGTAATTATTTGGATCATTCCTAATTTTTTTGTGTATATTATCTCTCTTCCTAATACATTTTAAGAGTCCAGGTGTAATCCATGGTTTCGTGATTGTATTTTTTTTATTTAGTACCTCTTTATAGTTGGAGTGTAGATTTATTTGGTTTTCGATAAAATTAGTGAAATAATTCCATGCCGTATCATTATCAGTAATTGAGTACAAGTTTTCCCATTTTTCGTTTTTTAAGTTGTCTACAATTTTATTCCAGTCAATTTTATTTTTCATATTAGGTACATTAACTTTGTCACTTTGTCTTTTATTTTCATTTCCTACTTCCAATATTGTAGAGTAGTGGTCTGTTACTGTGGATTCATATATTATAGTATTGATAGATAGTTTCGTTCTACCAATTATATGGTCGATGCAAGAGAGAGATTCTTCAGTGACTCTAGTAGGTTTGTTAATGTAACTAATGAGACCGTAGTAGCTTATAGCATTGAGGTAATCATCTCTTTGAGGGTGACCATTTGCTAAAATATTAATGTTCATATCTCCAATCAGAAACAGATTACTTCAGTGTTTTAGTTTAAGTAACTCAGTTTCAAGTGAAGTAAGGAAGTTTGTAATGTTAGGAGCAGATGGGGATCTATAAATAGCCAGTATATTAATCACTGAGTTAGCTTGTATGTGTAGGCAGTTGGAGTCATTTATTTTAATTTCTTTGGTAGTAATTTTCAGGTTGTTTTTAATGTAAACTACAATTCCATCATTTTGTTTAGTATTGTATAAAGTATTGATGCAATAGTAGCCTTCTAAATTTTTTGGTGTATAAGAATTTTTAATCCAACATTCTGTTAGGATCATAATATCAAATTCAATTTTTATTTGTTTAATGTTTATAAGAAATCCTTCGAAGTTTTTATTGATGCTTCTTATGTTTTGGTGTATTATTTTCAAGTTGTTTTTTAGATATAGTTTTATGTTGCTTGTTTTAGTAGTGACAATTTCATCTTCGTGTAGCTGGTGTGTGAGTTCTTCCATTTCAGTATCCATTTTAAATACATAATGTCCACAATGCAATTAGATTTTAAAGTGTTTGTAAGTCTCGTTCATGTTTTATGTTGATGATTTTTGATTCAGTTGATTTCCTTGTAAAAACTTTCCCATTTTTGAACCAGGTATATTGGTAGTTTAATTCCTGGGCTCGATTTTTTGTCTTCCATAGTAAGTCCTTATTGTATGCAGACAACACTTCACCGATGTATAAGGTTGAGCTTAGATTCTTGGTTTTGTTCTTTGCTGCAAGCAGGTTGTGTCGAATTGGAATGCTGGAATGGTGGAATTTAATGATAATTTTTCTGGGAAAACCTTGACGACGGTCAGGAACGCGATAAGCATCTAGAAAGTCTTCATTTGTGACTTCAACGCCCAGCTTACTAGCAATATGCTTCGCTGTGTCAACCGGATGTTCATTAGTATTTTTATCTACTCCGGAAATTTCTACTTGGTTAGACAAAGTATTTTGTTCAAGTTCAGCAAGCCGAATATCGAAATGCGTCATTCTTAGGAGGTCTTTTTTCATTTTTTCCACATCTGTTTTCATTCCCGCCAAGTCGTTTAATTTTACCAGTATTTCATCGTATTTCTGAGCAATGAAATCAGTGGCTTTTTTTGATTCTGACATCTCAAATTCAATTTTTTGGAACATTTCTTTTTTCAAATTTGAGAATTTATTATCAATATAATCAACATACCTCTTCAAACACAAAACTACTTTTGACAATATCCAAACTGCTCGTGATACTAGAACCAAAGGACATAATTTCTTACAAATCCCTTTCGCTAAAACAACTTTTGGCCAGAGAAATTTTAGATACTTTGCAACAAGGCTATATAATGCTCTCCCACTAGCCATTAGACTGAACGAATTTTTTTTGAAATATAAAACAGACATCAAGTCTTGGATCATCAGCCAAGACAGATCCATGATCAAAAAATTTATAAAAATCCCTACATAAGTATGTACTCCAACTAGATGCTGATTAACAAATTTATCATTTATTATTATTAATTATTATTTTTTATCTTTTTCACAATGTCATTTAATGTAATGAAATATTTTATGTATCAAAAAATATGTAAACATTAATTCATGTATCAAATACGTCTGTCTCGACACAGGTTTATCCTAGTGAGACAGACATCGAAAAAAAAACCTGTAAAAAAACTTTATATTGATAATAAAAATTAAAAAAAATAAAAAAATGAATCTTATGCTTTTTACATTACATAATTATTTGTTTTGTGTAACTTTTTTGCAAAAAATAATAATAAATATTGAAAATGACCGATTTTTTTTTTATCTTGCCAATATATTCAGATATAATTATGATCAGATATTATGAAAATAAATACCGTATTGTTTTGACACCTGTCAATGAAGAACAAGTCGGTTACGAGTCATAAGGTACTGCTTACCGTCTAGCAGTGTAGTTGATAGTATCGATAATTTATCAAACAAGTTTGATAGAAATCTGATAATCTCATCTAAATCTCATAAAATCATGAGCTCCTTCTGCAATTCTTCTATCGAAATTTACCTAAAAATGCATACTCAACTTAATAAACTTTATTTGAAAGACGCTCATTATTAAGCGTTTCATGTTCAAACCTTACTCATGGGTACCATCTAGTGGATTTCATCGCTGCTCTGACTTCGAACTAAGTTGACCACTGACCAGTGCACGTCGCCGCGTGTTCCCCGTTCCAACTAACTTCATTCCTCTCCGCCCCGAAATATTATTTCGGTTTTTGCAAATACCCCCTTAAATAAAATATTTATAAAAACGCGTGAAACTCACAATACCGAGCAGCAATACATGCTAAATATCATTGATAAACACACGTTAGTCTTTTTTATAAATATTTTGAATGTAAAAACAGCTAAAAACATGCAACATTTCTACATAATAAAGTTCAGTAAAACAATGACGGATGTCAAATAATGCCAGCCATTTTAAATTGTTCGTAAATTGGTTATTTAATCATATATTTGAATTTCACTTCTGTTTTCTAGAGTGAATGTATGAAAGAAGACAAATCTTGGAAGTGGAAATTAACTCATTTCCCGACATTTGACCGAGCTGAAACTCGGTTGATAGACTCGTAGTCGACGACAAATGCATTCTATCTTGGTAACTATTTTGGTGGCAATGAAGTATACAAACGCTAACATATACGCATTTCTCTGAAATTGGATGACATTACAGCAATTAATATACGAAATAAATGTCAGTACAACCCAATTTGGATTTGGCTCAGTTGTTAGCGTAGTTGACTCCAGTTTTTGGGAGGAAGGTTCAATCCTCAGTCAAACTATTTTTATTTATTTTAAAATACATTTTAAAAATTCACAGCAGTTTAAAAGCCAGTCTCTGGGGAAGAAGGTTCAAACCTCAGACAAATCAAAAAAATAAAATCTTTGACATTGGCTTCTAGCAGACGCAAGATATGGCGCAACTATATCGAAAATTGAAAAAAGCTGTATTATTTTATGATATTTTAATTATAAAACTAAATAAACATTTCCGAGAAAAGTTCCGTATAATATAGTAAAGAAATATAATGGTAGGCAACAGATGTCAAATAACGTCCACCATCTTAAACTGTACCAAAATTAAGCACGCCGAATCCACATGAAAAGTTGACCATATGGGAACTGGACGGCGAAAAAGTTCGTGTAAAACGCCCATATATTGTAACCTTCGTGGAATCAACAAAACAATTTTACGCAATCTAATAAAATCTCTCCCATTAAGTTTTCCCTGCGATGCGATGATTCGTCAAATAGCAATGATGTACATAATTTAATAAACGCCAACGTTCTCAGTTTCTAGGAAAATGTTAGAGCATTTAACAGGTAAGTTAAGCGAAAGCATTATTGGCTTTACTTTTTCCGGAAAGAATTTATTAAATATAAAAACTATATATATTATATTATACTCCTGTAAAACTATATTTTAACTATTACATTGCCGGCAACTCGGGCTCTTATTGACTTTTATTTCGAATTTAAGTGCATGTAGGTACGTTAGACAGATTCGGAAAAATCAAAGATCGTTTCGAACCGCTAGAGACGAAAAATTTGACTTTTATTTTTACAGGATGCCCTGAGAAAGATTATTTCTCCCAGGGAATATATCATCTTGGGGGATACTGTGTGGAGGGTTAAAAAAAATAAAGTCATGAAGTTCTGTGAGAGAAAAGGTATGAGGGTGAGTAGGAATCTGGGGTTTATGTATCAAGGAGTCACGGACGTATGAATCCATCCATTCCAATTCGGTGCAAGGCAATGTTCCGAGAAAGTCCGGCTGGAGAGGTCAAAAGGTATCCCTCAACAGTCTCTCCCAATTCAGTCTGATACGCAGTTGGTGGACAGACGCATCCTTTGCCAAGACCCGGACAAACCTCATCCCATGAACCCAGGCTGAGCACCCCCGTAACGAGTAACACCTAGCGTAGCCAACCACTAGGGTGACCTGCCTCAAAGGTGTTGGTTAACAATAAATAGTTCCCAAATGGCTGAACCCATACCCGCCCCCCCAGTTTGATCTTATAATAAGAAGAAAAATCGGTTGGCATCGTGCTCAAAGTTTATAGAAGTTGGCGAAATTTAACAAAGTTCCTAATTTTTGTTAAATATTACTTTTATACGATCGACAGGCTATAATTTATTATTCAGAATGTTGAAGTAAATGTTTTGATTTGAGAGCAAAGGGCTTTGATGAAAATATAATTGCTTACAGCTGTACGTTTCGAAAAGCTTGGAAGAATCGAGAATGATGACGAAATGCCAAATAATTCATTCTCCCTTGCCATACAAGCTTTTCCATGAGATTGCATTTTAAAACATCGTAAGGGTGGGTTTCTAAGGGGTTGGCAATAATGCTCTGTCTTCCCCAGACACCTCCGATCCGGGGCTTACTCTTTCAGCCATCTCTACTCCTTCGAGGGTCGAAAGAAGTCGGACTTTTAGCATACGTGAATTGTACACTTTATTCTGTTTTTGCACAAGGGATTCGTTCCACAGAACACCGTGTTAAAAAAACAAGTAAAAATACCGTATGTACATTGAATATTACGTATACAAATTGTGCAGAGAGAGAAGGTGAATTTTTATATTAATTTTATCTTAATGGTCAAATTTCATAATTGCATGGAAGATTAGTATCGAGTTCAAACTTTGTAGAGGTGAGACGCTGAACGGAGGGGTGGCATTTTTAGATATGGCTTGATAGAAAAGAAGATATTTGTTTAGAGATATACTATTTAGATAATATTAAGAAAAATTATTTGTTTGCGCCCGTTCATACGCAATATGAATATGGATAATAATATATTGTACCACACACCTAAAAATAAGTAGTGGTAGCATTGGGATGGCTTTTAGGCCCTTCGTTTTAAATCGATTGCTTATTCTATCTAAGGGGTGAATTTTATTAAAGAAATATTCTTTATGAAGTTGATATAAGGCGTTTCTTTTATACAATTCTTTAATGGTTGGTACATTAAATTATCGAAATATTTCTAAAGTTCATAGTCACAAGTCATATGGTTTCTTAAGGATAATAGTAATAATTATTCTTTGTATTGTAACTATGGGTTGTAAGGTAGCTTTAAAGGCTCCTCCCCACCCAATAATGCCATACTGCAATATGGACTGTATTGATGCATAATAAAATGCTTAAAATTTACGTATGTTATACGAAGCCATATGGCTACGTACGTAGCCATAGATAAGTTTTCTTATTCTTTCCACTGTGAGGTTGATATGGTCTTTCCGTTTAACATTTTGATGTATTAAGATTCCGAGATATTTAACATTTGATTTATAATTTAGTTTAAATCAGTGTAGTTTACATGTAATGTCATTTATACAATCTTTTAAATTAAGGGTTATGCCAATAAAATTTATTGGCACATCTTATTATAGAGAAAAGGGAATATAATAAGTTTTTTTTTGTGTTGAGTGATAATAGATTGTTATCTAACCATTTTTTGATAACCTTCATGTCTTGAATGACTGCATTGGTAATCTCATTCCATGTTTTTTTAAATGATTATTGCAGTGTCATCAGTAAATCAGTGTCATATGAGTTTACCATGAAGTGATAGTTCAAAAATTTAATTTACGTAAATTGTAAACAAAATTGGTCCAATGATAGTCCCCTGCGGAATACCAAATTCCAAAATTTCATCTTTACTTGGTGGGTTATTTAATTTTACCTTATGGCCTCTTTTGGTTTAATGGCTTTGTAACCAATACTTAACCTTGCCAATATTACCGATATCATTTTATTCATTTTGTATGTGAGATTCTATGTCTCAGCCTTACGTAAATCGTCAAATGAAAATGAAAATGTCAAGGTTTTTTTTTGTCCAATGCTTGGTATATAGTTGAAGTTAGTTCTGCAATGGCATCATGAGTACCTACCTAGTTTTTCTCTAAATCCAAACTGGCTAAGTATTTTATTATTTTTAAAATAATATATGAGTCGTTTTTTATAAAACTTTTAAGAATTTTTGTAATGTTTGAGAAAAGAGATATAGGTCGATAATTTGATATTTCGTCAGGGCTGCCTGACTTAAAAACAGGTGTTGCGATAGATTTTTTTATAAAATTTATGGGAATATTCCGCTCTTCAATTTTATATTTTTAATGTGCGTCATTGTAGTACTTAATAAATTGTTGTATATTTTCAATATTTCTACTGTGGCTCCATTAAATCCTGGTGCAGATCCACTTTTTAATTAATTTATAATATTATATTTTAAACATCATTTATGGTTTCCCGGTTGGAAAACAGACAGATTATTTTGTTTAAGACAGTCCTTTTCAATTTATTTAAGGCATTGGCACGTTTGGTCGGTTCTCTTAGTCAATAGATTTTTATTCAATATATATTTTTTTATTTTTTTTATTATTTATTTAATTTATTGTTTACCATACATGTTTTACATTTTGTTTAGCCAAGTCAATTTAATTTTTGTACAAGTTGTTTTAAATAATGAGGTTAATTTCTTCTTAATTTTCTTATAATATTTGATGATTTTTTTATTTAGGGGAAATTTTTTTGCTAGGCGAAAAATTGTTTTTTTCTAATAGACACGTAGATATTTTTTCATGTAGGTATTTGAAAAAAATATATACTCCACACAGAAGACCCTGAGGAAAATGGTTTACCTCAGGGCTCAGAGGAGTGAAGGAGTTATGTTTAGTATGAGTTAGTACAACATGGGTCTTGAAGAGACCCATGTTGTAGAAGGGAGGAGGCCGAGTGTTAAACGTAAGAACAAGTCGTAGAAGCGACTCGTTCTCATGCGACAAATGTCAACATTGTATTGGGCATGCGTTTGGCGTGTTTCCCGATTATGCACCGGTGCCGAAGAGATCAATGACGCTAGTTCCTCGGAGCACCTTCCATTGTAATACCAGTAGAAAAAATACAGAATACCTACTGGACGCTTGTAATTTATAGAAGAATAAAAATAACTGTTTTTAAACAGGCTCTGTGTCACACATCAAAGGTAATAGTCTAGTATTTGCTCAATAAGAGGATAGCTCTTTAAGACTATTCCCATATTGATATATTTAGTTTATTAAGCGCAAAACCAAAATATATTTAAATATACCTTCTGTTCCCGGTGGCTCAATGCGTTCAAATTGGTATCTGTCTACTTTAGCGGAGGCGATTCGACAGGGGGACTAATTGAATTTCCTTCTACGCCGGAGTCGGCCCAGCCAAACTAAATTACTCAGTTCACTTCGGAGGCAGGGAGAGTTTGTTGTATTTGTAGTAAATATGAAATACAAATTAATGCGCATATTTGAATTTTGGCAAAGTCACTACTGAGTTATATTATATTCAACACTTATAAACCGTGTTTTCGGATGGTACCGCGAAACTTAAAGCGGCTTTTAAAACGACATAGGGCTCTAATAACGGGGATTTGCTCGACGCTCACATTTTAATTATTTCTTATGAACGTATTACTAAAATCTTAAATATCTCTAGAGGGATTCCTACGTATGCAAGTTATTTATATTATTGTAGAAAGCAATCACTTTGTGGTTTGACATATTTAAAAAAATAAAATAAAATACTTTTTGTTTTAAAACCACGAGTTTTTAATAATTTTTATAACCGACCGGTTTCGCTTTACTCAAGCATCTTCAGGGTACAAATTATTACTAGACAAGAAGTACAAAGTGTGAGCCTATATATAAAAAAAATTTTGAGGGAGGCAACATAGTAATAATTTGTACCCTGAAGATGCTTGAGTACAGCGAAACCGGTCGGTTATAAAAATTATTAAAAACTCGTGGTTTTAAAACAAAAAGTATTTCATTTTATTTCATTAAGATTTTTATATTTAAGATTAATAAAAACAGGACCTTACCATTAAAATATTTTATGTAAAACGGTTTGAAAATTTTATAAAACGTTTTTCTACTATAAAATTATAGGTAACCAACTGTTACGTTAGCGTTTATCGCCATGTAATATACTATAGGTGTGTTACACAAATAGCCATCGCCGCACAAGCCGGCGGCAAAGCTTGAAACTCCAATCATTCAGGGTGTGGATTATAGTCAATTTCCCAATTAAAACAAGTCTCTTGTTATGAAGGTTTATTATACAGGTAATACAGGTTATCAACAGATCTACGAAGGTTACATAGCTTTTTAAGGCCTAACTAGTTACTTAGGCAATCTATTGACTCTAGGGGCTCTGATTGACAAGGTATATTATGCGCTCACGTGTAATTTACGGCGGATGCGGTGAGACGGTCGGCAGGGGCCATGGCAGGTGCCAGGCAGGGTGCAGGACGGGTGCAGAAGGGCGGCCACTAGGGCACACCACGCTGGACGGCAGAGGGACGCCAGGGCGGCGGCCGGAGTCGCAGAGACGATGGAGCAGAACGGGGGCACTGATTGGTGGGCCAAGGGGGTCTTCACGACCCGGCTGTGGTGGGCAGCGGTGACTGGGCCGTAGACGGCATGGGGCGGATCCGATGTGGACCGAGACATGACCCAGTTATATAACATAATGGGCTGGTGGCCATCGGCAGATGGAGACAGGACACAGCTCTATAATAAGTGGGCTGTGGTTTCGGGGGTCCTTTTGAAGCTGAGAACTTGAACTCGAGCAGCGGCCCGCGAGATGAAACAACACTCCCGAACCATATTTACGGCGTCACTTATTTGGCGGTAATGTTAACTTTGAACTCTACATCGTGTGGGGCTCAGCGAGGTCGGCGGTAAACTGGCGCGTGGGCAGCTAGCCGCAAGTACTTGACCTGCGTTGGTCCTCGCTGGGGGGGGGCTTGTCCCACTCCTTGGCGCGTGCCCAATGCCCTTATAAGGACACGAAGTACATGATTGGCTGTTAACCCGCGTGATCGTGACAAGCGGAGATATCGCGGATGTACTTGTATGTATTGGTGATCTAACACGCCATCAGTGCGTGGTTCGTTTCCTGCAATCGTGTGGACATACATAACTTTGCAGTTAGTTCTAGCCAGCTTTGTGCAAACATAACACTACCCTCCTTGTCGATGAAAGAAGATCCCAGGCAACGTGGCTGAAGCAGGGCAACGTCCTCTTGTTTGCCGTACGAGAGGTACAGAGCTACCTCCTTTCACAAAGATTTAAACACTCCCTAACGAGCCAAAACAAAAATTTAACTACCTGAGAGCCAAGTTGAACAATCCCTAACAAATACACTGAACAAGGGTTGCCAAACCTCTTTCAAAAATAATTGCAGAAATGATCTCCAAGGCGCGATACAAAACACGCTATGATTTACATACACAACTTTTTTCCAAACAAAAAAAATACACCTGGCTTGCTTTTTTTTCCTCAAAAAAAAGGACAATACCAAAACAACAAATGTAGCATACAATGTGGTATTACCGAATGGATGTACACAATTTACCACCAGGCCTACACTTTCCATCAAACCACAAAAGAAGAACAATTAACAATGTTCACAATTGTACAATGTTATACAAAATGATATTCTGGTTAGAGAATATTATACGCTTATGCGATTGACCAAAATCAACCCATATTTCGCGTTTTTTACAATGAAATTCATAAACTATACATGTTTTTTTTAATACACAAAATTCCTGTTATGGAATGTGTACGCTGATTATATCATGCGATTGATCGAAATCAACCCATATTTGCGTCTTTAACAATGAAATTCTTGACACTATACAACACAAGTATCAATACACATGTTATGTTATTTCTTATTATCCATTGATAATTTTGAAAAACGGAAAAAAAAACATACAAATTTTACTCAAGATTTTAACAATATATTCTCATTTAGTCATGGTTTGTCTGGTTGCTAATAATTCTTAGGCATATAGACCAATCCTCTCGTATCGCATATTGATTATACAGGTCAACGCTACCAAGACCTACCATGTAATTAATTATAAGGCTAATATCATCCTATAACATTTAACGATTTACTACCTGTAAACCGTACAGCGCTGTACCAGGTGTTAACAAGAAACACCAGCACGTCGTAACGAAAACGTTCGACAAAATTTTCAGAACACTCATAAAGTGTTCTCACCAAATGACCAGACAAAACCCAAAATGACCTTAAGTGCAATTATCAACCCAATTCTTTGGTTAAGATTCAATAATGTCCCAAAATGACATAAATATGCAACCTCCATTTGTCCTTAATGACCAACAATTTTAGATTTCCAAATCTAAGACATAATTACGTTATCTTTACAAAAACTATTTCTTCTTACCGGGTATATATTATAATTCATCTTTCTATGAGAACATACACACCACACTTGACATGGCGTAACACATATTACAATTACACAATTTTATTTCGTCACGACTTTATGAAGGACTTTACACGTTATTTCTTTTTATTGATACCGAGGCAATCAAATACGTGTTTACAACAAAAAAAATTCACACCATAATTGACATGGCATAACATATAATATAATTACACAATTTTATTTCGTCACGACTTTATGAAGGACTTTACACGTTATTTCTTTTTATTGATACCGAGGCAATCAAATACGTGTTTACAACAAAAAAAAAAAATCATACCATAATTGACATGGCATAACATATAATATAATTACACAATTTTATTTCGTCTCAACTTTATGAAGGACTTTACACGTTATCTCTTTTTATTGATACCGAGGCAATCAATTACGTGTTTACAAGAAATTACAATACACAACCCATAACCAATTAATAATTAGTTAGGGAACAATTTACACAATTATAATTTACAAACATATTACATACCACTCAACAACTACTGTGTGTGATAATTCATTTCTGTTATATAAGACTTATTCGAGTCTTTTTAATTTAAAAATCGAGAACTACATAATCCGATTTCTAGAGATTGACTTCCTTAAAAATAACGACACGTATTCACTACGCAAGAAGGAGAAAGAAAAAAAAAAATTCCAGAAAAAAACAAATAATTGGTATGTAACCAATTAAATACAAAAACATTTGACATAATTTTCTATATAAGAGAATGTCTGAACAAAAACCACATACGGGGTTTCTCATTTGAACTATACAATTTATAACACAAGATATTTGAGTTATATTTACAAAATGGGTTCCTAATCTACCACTGATAACTTTAAGTGATGAAGAACGAAATCATCACTTCAAAAGTACAGGACATTTCTTACGCCGTTTCCTGTCAACGAAAAGAAGATTATATATACAAATATAACCTTAATTTGTACTAAAAATTGGTATATATTCTTAGTACAATAATTCCACGAAATATAAATTAAGTTTATTTTTCGGTCCCGGGCAGGATATTGAATGCTTAAGGCGGTTTTTTCCTTACTATAATAAAAAAAATTCCACTAAAACTTAAGGTTCTTGAATTTACCCTCAATCAATGTAACGTGTCGTGTTTCGTAACGAAATATATACAAAAATGTATATTTTTAAATATAATTTTATATAAATTATGTAGTTACTTCATAACTACAACTTATATCTTCTATATCACAATACTCATTTATTGTGATAAAAGTGTCTGAGTTTTGATTTATTGTTATTATTACTTTAAAACGAGTTATAGTTATGGAAGAGAGAGATGAAAAGAGAGAGAAAGAAAAAAAAAAAAATTATATATTGTATTTCATAAGATGTCTGCTAGCTAGTCAGAATCTCACAGAAACACAATAAAATAAACAGAGTGACTACTATGTCAGCCAAAATAAATGTACTCAAAGATTCATGACGTCTTTGAGTTATAAACATTGAATGACACATAGCACCTTGTTCATTTAAATAATATTATTAGAAATGCACGAAATATGTATTATAGTTTACATATTATATCGCCTTAAACTGGGTGCGAGAATAAACAATATACGTGCGTAAATATTGTCTGTTGCGACGCGGGAATGGATCCTTTGTCGGTATTTTTAATAGACGTGACTTATTAAGATATCTCAAGTTACTGCTCGTAGCGTGTTTTATATTTTCTACCAACAATTTATTTTCTGTGTAATATTATTTCCTGTTCTAAAAGTTGTTTTACTGTTTTACCATTTACTGCGAAAAAATGTTGAAACAACTGCGTATTCCAACCAACAATCTCTTTACTGTGTAAATGTTATTTCTACTGCGAGTTTTTTGCTGCGAGTTTTTATTCTAACCAACTATTATTTTCTGTTATATTACTTTGGCGGCAATTCAAAATTTAAAATTCTACCAATATTGGGAGGATCCATGATTTAATAATGGTAACAACCGGTAAGGTCTACGGATCTTAATTAAAAACAACCAATACGTTATTTATTTAATAATGTGAATTAAAAAACGATAACTGAATTTAATCCGACGGAGAATTAATACTTGGAAGTTCTTTTGAGTATTTGAATTATTTCAACTTATTACAATGAAACAGATAAGCAAAGCTTAACCTGACAAAAAAAATTATTTCTTATAACGAAACAATTAAATTGCATTCCAAAATTGAAATAACACATCTATCTCTCGGAAACATCCACATTTAACATTTATTACGTCGTAATTTCTCGTATTTGGTTTATTACGTATTTAGTAACAGAATGTATTTGCTTCACGCTTCCGACGGCACATTCGTATCACAAACACTCCCGGATCAGAAATTGAATTATAACACACAGCTGTGGGAAAAAAAACATTAATATTAAAGCAAAACATAGCAACAAAAGACGTATTTTATCGGGCTAATTGACTATCCATGTTGTGGCGCCAGTGTTACGTTAGCGTTTATCGCCATGTAATATACTATAGGTGTGTTACACAAATAGCCATCGCCGCACAAGCCGGCGGCAAAGCTTGAAACTCCAATCATTCAGGGTGTGGATTATAGTCAATTTCCCAATTAAAACAAGTCTCTTGTTATGAAGGTTTATTATACAGGTAATACAGGTTATCAACAGATCTACGAAGGTTACATAGCTTTTTAAGGCCTAACTAGTTACTTAGGCAATCTATTGACTCTAGGGGCTCTGATTGACAAGGTATATTATGCGCTCACGTGTAATTTACGGCGGATGCGGTGAGACGGTCGGCAGGGGCCATGGCAGGTGCCAGGCAGGGTGCAGGACGGGTGCAGAAGGGCGGCCACTAGGGCACACCACGCTGGACGGCAGAGGGACGCCAGGGCGGCGGCCGGAGTCGCAGAGACGATGGAGCAGAACGGGGGCACTGATTGGTGGGCCAAGGGGGTCTTCACGACCCGGCTGTGGTGGGCAGCGGTGACTGGGCCGTAGACGGCATGGGGCGGATCCGATGTGGACCGAGACATGACCCAGTTATATAACATAATGGGCTGGTGGCCATCGGCAGATGGAGACAGGACACAGCTCTATAATAAGTGGGCTGTGGTTTCGGGGGTCCTTTTGAAGCTGAGAACTTGAACTCGAGCAGCGGCCCGCGAGATGAAACAACACTCCCGAACCATATTTACGGCGTCACTTATTTGGCGGTAATGTTAACTTTGAACTCTACATCGTGTGGGGCTCAGCGAGGTCGGCGGTAAACTGGCGCGTGGGCAGCTAGCCGCAAGTACTTGACCTGCGTTGGTCCTCGCTGGGGGGGGGCTTGTCCCACTCCTTGGCGCGTGCCCAATGCCCTTATAAGGACACGAAGTACATGATTGGCTGTTAACCCGCGTGATCGTGACAAGCGGAGATATCGCGGATGTACTTGTATGTATTGGTGATCTAACACGCCATCAGTGCGTGGTTCGTTTCCTGCAATCGTGTGGACATACATAACTTTGCAGTTAGTTCTAGCCAGCTTTGTGCAAACATAACACAACACATTTTCATTTTTCTAGACATTGAATTAGTAATTTCCCAGGGGACCACTCGAGAAACATTTGAGATTTTAGTTATAGGTTCATCAGAAATAATTCAAACCCCACGGAAAGATCGATTTTCTGGGCCTGCTAGGACAAAGTCAACCGTCGGTCCATCCATTACACCGGACCGCGCGCCAAATATTGTTTTTACACGACTTCATCACTTATGTCGTTAAGATTCCCACTTCTTTTAGAGATTTGATAGGGCCAAAACCACAGGTCTGTCCAATACCCCAGGGCCGCGCGTCGTATATTTTTGTTCACGACTGCTTCATTTACGTCGTTAAAATTCTAACTTTATTTTTTCGTCTTAAATTACTAAGGTATTCCATTCCTTTAGTAAAAAAATATTTCTTAAGTTTTTCAAAAAGAGCAAAATGACGTAACTCCAGTAATTTTTGAAGTGAATATTCATTGAAAAATAAAATAAAATTGTTAAAATATTTTACAAAATTAGATTTTTCAAAGCCCGCGTAAATGATCAAGGTTATCTGGCAAGGTTCGCGTGTAGCCATAAATATGTACCTCGGTTTTGTCAGTTAACAGTAATTTCATTCCCACGTGGTCAATATGAAATAAATAAATCCCATAGTAAAAAAAAATAATAAGAATTAAATCTAAAAAACATAAATGCTTGTGGAAATTTACAAGAATTAAATATAAAAAACATAAATGCTTGTGGAAATTAGCAAAAAATAAATCTAAAAAACATGAATGCTTGTGGAAATTAGCAAGAATTAAATCTAAAAAAACAAAAATGCTTGTGGAAATTAAAAGTAATTAACTCTAAAAAACATAAATGCTTGTGGAAGTTAACAAGAATTAAATCTAAAAAACGTAAATGCTTGTGGAAATTAAAAAGAATTAAATCTAAAAAACATAAATGCTTGTGGAAGTTAACAAGAATTAAATCTAAAAAAACATAAATGCTTGTGGAAATTACTCGCTTTTGAATGGACGCGAGAGGGTGACCTTAGTATTGTGACCATCATTAACTCACTCTCGATGTTTCAATTGTTTTTCATAATAATATAAATATGTATTACTTCTATATATGATAAGTTAGCATTCAAAATCAGCGTTTGTTGATCTATACACATATTTTTAAAGCTACAATATCACTTTATTTCCCAATTATAATTTCGAATTTTATTTTAATATTGTGTTGGGAAACTTATGTTGTGTTCTTAGCTTTACAATAGATCAATCGTTCATATATTTACTATAAAGCTGTAACCATAATTAGATCTGGATAGCCAGGCACTTCCTCACCTTACTCTTCCACATGTCCTTCCTTCCCCACTACCTTATGGGGTTGCTGGAGTCTCACAGGCTACTGATGGTTAGGAGTAGTTGAATAGTTAAACTCTTATGTAGTATTTACATAAAAATACAATGCAAATTTTTATTCAGTGAGTTCAAATATCAACATATTTCTTTAGTTGCTTTTATAAATAAATCAACTCATCAGTGATCATTTCCTCTGCGTGCAAACAGTATCTATTTATTTATTTATTTATTGTTTGAAACATTTACAGAGTGTTAACAATTATTACATTTATATTATTTGGGTGGGAATGTGTACAGATATTAACACCCCAATTAAAAATGTTCACAGCATGCGTAAACAAGGTTTAGTTGATATTAGGCGGAGATGCTAGTAGTGAAAGAAAAAAAAATACATATATAATAATAATTAAAAAGAAATATAAAACATGAATATTAAACATAAAATATAGTAAATGTGCAGAGAAAGGATAAGAAAGAAAAGTAAAGAAAATAATAAAGTAATTATATCTCTTAACTGTTCTCCATAACATATCATGGTAGAAGATTGTTTTTTTAAATATGCGAGACTGTTTGCGAATATATCTATAAGGTCGCATTCAACTGTATTGTACAGACGACACATTCTAGATAGTGGATTGAAATATGCAATATTGTTATTAAATGTTTCAATATGGAATATATTTTGGCTCCTTAAATTATGTCTATTAGGGACTTTAATATGAATATTGCTCAGACAATTAGTGGTAAGAAGTTTATCATGAATAATTTTATATAAACATATTAAGACCGCAAATTGTCTTCTTTTTTCCAATGTTGTAAATTTGAAGTTTAGTAGTCGTTCTTCATAGGATTTGAGTGAGGCATTTAATCCAAGTTTAAATGATAACAGTCTTAGGAACTTTTTTTGCACAGATTCAACAGTTTTAGAAATCAACAGTTTCAATCTATCAAACTAACATAATCAGCTAACACAATCAGCCAAATAAATAATGGAAATAGCTTGATCACAACAGACGCCCAATATACAATCTGTTATATTGTTATCTAATATGATATCTGTTTGGTTTGACCAAGCAAACATTTATTTTGATGACACAAGACAAATAATAATGCAAAGATAGGCTTGTTATAGTAACCAGATTTTTTCCGGTTGTCTCTTCCTATCCCTAAATAGACCACAATAAGAAATAAAAAGAACTAAATGTATTTATTAAACTTAATTTTAATAAATTTTTGACAGGTGAGTGAAGACTGAGCATAATCCAACTATAAAAACTATTAATTTTTTTTTTTTTGGTAAACTAATGTTTAAGACAAGATTTTTTATGCATAGCACAAAGGGTAACAATTATTTTTGCCTGAAACACTCATCCACATTGAAAAATCTCCTTATAAAAGATACATAACGCCAACGGGACTTGAACCCGTGTCCTTTCGATTTACGGTCGACAGCTCTGACCACTGAGCTATGGCGGCTTATCTCTTATCCGCGAAATAATTCAATATATACTAGTGTTTCAATTTTTTAATATAATATATTAATTTCAACGCCCTGGTGGGCTTTTACATAACAAGTTTTTTACATCTCAAGCTTTTATATAACATAACATACAGAAACATTTTTAAATGGAAAAAGATAGACTATGAAAATAAAAATAAAAGTAAACATAATATGTAAGGTAGGTAGGTGAATAGATAAGTTAAGGTAGAGTTAATTCATTGTAATAAAAGAGAAATAAACTAGTAGGTATGTTAACAATTAAAAATTACATGTGAATGGCTAAATATGATACATGACAAAATTTATTTATTTGTTTGTTCACGCTTTGGCGGCTTTTACATGCGAGGTAAATCATACAGGAGCATTATAACAAGTATATAGCATCATAATAAGTATAACATAGTAAATAAAATAATAAGCTGAGCATGAAAGACATAAGTAGGCACAACACAGGTAGGTATTAGTATACGATGAGTACTCATAAACGGACCGGACCCTAACCGAACCAGGCAACTACTCGATATGGACAGAAACTCACTGAGGGAACTGGTAGGACTATTAACGGGACACTGCCATCTCAGGAGACACATGCAACTGTTGGGAGTGGAAAACACCAACATCTGTAGGAAATGTGAAGAGGAGGAAGAGACTCCAATTCACCTATGGTGCCAATGTCCCGCTCTGCTGGGAATAAGGCTCAGATACCTGGGAAGACACAGTGTGGAACCAGAAGACATCGCCACATATCCAATGACAGCCCTGGTGAACTTCATAAAAGGGACCGGGTTACTGGCAAGGGAATGAGGTAAAATGGGAGATAGTACAATGGGCCTATGGCCTAAGTGCTCGCGGGGAACGTAAGTAAACCGCCTCCGACTTAAAAAAAAAAAAATACGATAAGTAAATTGTATATTGTATAAAGGAGTTCAACCAGCAAATACTTATTTGGGCTTAGGCTAAAGTAAATTCAGCAATTATAATTGTCACAATATTACACCAAACATAATTACAAACATACTCGAAGCATACCGGTTGGCAGTGGTGTAAAACATTTTCTAGCTATTTATAAAATAGTTAAATAAAAAAAAAATGAAATAAAAAAATAATAGAAAATAGTTACAGAGTATTAAGTTTGTTATTGTTAACAATCAACAGGATTTTTGCTTAATATCTGCATACATATATGCTTTTTAAAGGAAGCGATGTTTTTATTAAAAAATATATCAACAGAGCATGTTTCATTCCCCACACGATGCAATCTCTGAAGACAAGAGTTGAACATAAAATTAGTGCGAGAACCAACTATATTGAATGGTGCATGAAGTCTAGTGTTGTACTTATTTGGGACTTGATAATTTATCATATTCACTAGTTCAGGGCTGTCCAAATAACCGTTGATAATTTTAAATAATAATAAAGCATCACAGATTTTTCTTCGCTGTGATAATTCAGGTAGTAAGCAAGTTCATTAAATAATTATAATTTAAATTTTCTAATGGAATATGTAATTTATATGCCTTAAAAATTTGTGTTGTATTCTTTCAATTTTGTGTGAGTGTACATTGTATAGAGGCGACCAGAGAGAGGAATTATACTCAAGAATGCTTCTGACAAGTGCAATGTACAATGTTTTGAGTGTATTAGTATACATTAGATCTTTGGACGTTCTTAATACAAATCCGAGACATTTAAGTGCTTTATTCGTGATTGCATCAATGTGGGGGACGAATGTCATCTTGTTATCAAAAACGACAGCCAGATCTTTTATTAATGTTACTGTAGAAAGATTCATATTGTTAATATGATATTGAAAGAGTATTGGATTTTTCTTTCGAGAAAAACTTATAGAATGACATTTGTTAATGTTTTAAAATAAATCATTTATGTTACACCAGTTATATAATCGATCCAAGTTTTTTTGCAATACAAGACAGTCCAGTTTCATTCAACAATTACTGCTTGTTACATTTTTTTCACCTGAAACAACCAACTTTATTTTATATGAGAAAGGCATTGTAAGTGCTAACTCTCTCACTAGATGGCGTCGAGACAAATTGTCTACATTTCTTGGTGAAAATACTAGGACTTGTCAAATATTATTTTTTTTTTTTTTGCCATAGCTCAGTGGTCAGAGCTGTCGACCGGAAATCGAAAGGACACGGGTTCAAGTCCCGTTGGCGTCATGTATCTTTTATCAGGAGATTTTTTAATGTGGATGAGTGTTTCATGCTAATAATTATTGCTTATAAAAATAAAAACTCTTCTTTACATAAAAATAAAAAGAAAGCTAATTCAAGCAAGCAAAAGAGAATACAAGAAAATAGCAGAAGATAATATAAAGAAGCAGAAGAAATTACAAGAAAGAAAATATCAAAAGAAATACAGTGGACGATAATACAAGAAAATAGCAAATAACAAAAGACAATACGTGCAAGCTTAAGAGAATACATGAAAATAGCTGATTCAAGATAATAGTAAATAACAAAATACAAGCAACCAGAAGAGAATAAAAGGTTTCGGAGGAAATAAAAAACCCGATGATTTTACGTTTACGTAACGTTGTTTTATGCGTTTTTATAAAATTAACTTGTTTTATGCGTTTCTATAAAAAAAATTAAATGGAATAAATAATTTTGGAATTCCACCATGAATTGTCAGTTTCAAAAATAGAAATATTAGAAATGATAATTTCTTATTATCATATTTCACAACTTTGTGTAAAAGCTAAGTGAACATTTTTTAAAGAGTTTTAGAGTTTTAAACTCGTAAAAACGTGTTCAATTTGAGGTTGTACGAAGCGAAACCGGATTTTGCATCAGATGACGTCACATGGTTGTCTATCACGGATTTTGGAGATTTATGATTTTTCTGGTTAGTTTAATTTTCATCACCAATTGGTTTCTTTAGCCACATCGTCTCTTTCGATTCCCAAATTATGTAGAAGACTAAAGTAAGCAGAAAGATAAACAATAATGCGAAAATAAATTAAAAGGTCAAAGGTAGTTCTCTGTTAATGTTTTAATCTGAATACCTTCATTTTGCTTTCGTTTCCTCCAGAGAGAAATACAACATTACGTCGCATAATTTAGCTCTCAAAATATTTATTAATTGCGTGACACAAACAAGAAGACAAATACATAATATTAATTAAAGGCTACAAGATAAGATGAAAATTTGCGTAAAATATTTAATATATGTTAATTTATTCTCTAAATGCGGGGCAAAGGCTTTAGGGGAAATGGGGGTTCGCACACGGAATACAGAAAACACTAGAAGTGTAAGAAAATATTTTAAGTGCTGTTACGTATAAGATATGTGAGATGTCATTAAATGAATTTCATGAAAGTTTAATATTTATCCCCGTTATGTCTTTTATGTCAAGTATTGAATATTTAATATTTAATTTCTCTTGACAACGGCAATGCTGAGGTGTGTTATGATTTTTTCATGTAGTTTTTTTATTGATGGCTATAAATTATATTATTGTTGACATATTTATTATTATTGACGAAACTTCAGTCAATATTTTCGACGCAGTTGCTTTGTGCTCCTAAAACAAATTCATTAACTATCCCGCAGCCAAGTGGGGGAGTAGGTAGTACCCAAAATTACTATCCTCCTAATATTGGCTTAAATACTTGACATATCATTTTAGTAGTTTACGTAATTCTGTGAGAATACATAAATTACAATTAATAAGTGACTGAATAATTGGGATTTCTAGTGCTAGTTTAAAAGCCCATAAGACAGAAAAATGCATGGGGTCGTCGGAACACCCACTTGGTTACAGGAGTTTTGTTTGGCATCTTGGCCTGTTAAGAGTTAATCTCGTATGTGAATTCCGAAGGGCTCGACGGATTCATCATGTTTGCAGCCTATCCCTTGCCAATTGCACACGATGAATCCGCTGCATCAATTGCCAGGTCCGCACACTACCAACTTAACCAATAAATTAATCAAAATAACAAACCAAATCTTTTGTAAAGCAGTGATTTTTCAGGCCATTGCATGAATGTTTCGGTTAAGTTTAATGTTTGTTTATTATCCGCCGATATCAGGAGGTCTAGCACGGACAATCGTTAGAGCCCTATATCAATATGATATTGATTAAATTCATGATCTGTTATCAGTTAGCAAAATTCCCGAGCACGGTAAACGACGATAGACAAAAAAGCCCGCCATATATAATGCGGCACCTTGGCTGTCGATGAAATTGCTTTTGACTGTTGATACACGCAACTCTGTTAGTAATGTCGTTTTTTTCCAAATTACTGGTATAGTAATAAACGGAATGATGTGGTTAACATTTAATTTAATAACATTTCCTGGCTCATTTACGAATGGTGCTCTTGAAAAATGAAAAAAGTAATCTGTTCGACCCAATGACCCTACATTTGTTCGCACTTTCAGAAATGAAATTACTTCACTTAAAAAGTTGTGAATAATTACCTCATTAACTAATTAACTCCCTTTTCAGTGCCAAAAAGTAAATACGGACTGCCAAAGCTTATTTAGGTTAGTGTTTCAATTCAACATTCCCAATTTATTAATATTTTTACTTAACTGTGTGACGTTTGATGTTTTGGAATGTCAAATACCTCCAGTGTTGCCAGTATATATCAATAACATTACAATATCGGACCGATAGGCGGAACTACTAACGATTTTGTAGCGATCTAGCTAGCACGATTGAACTGTTGATACGCAGCCCGATATTGATAATGCAAGTCGACAAAATCTGGCAATACTGGCGGATCTGTTTGTGAATTAACGTCAGACGGCTACGTAAAAATTAAAGCACCTACTGATAAATTGACAATGTCTAATTAAAATAATAAATTTAATAACCATTAGCAGTCTGCATGTACTTTTGACACTAAAAAGGGAGTTTATTAGTTCATGAGGTCTTTAGTTACGACTAACAACCTTTGTTCCACTAATTTGGAACGGAATCAATTGATCTCGTCTCGATCGTCCATGGATTGTGTATTATTACCATTTCTTTCAACTCTAAGAGCTTAGTTAGTTCACATTATTTTTTTTAACCAGCCAGTTATTTTGTAAATATAATGAACGATCTTATCCAAAAAGTCGTGCATATTGACAGTTTATTTGACACCTTGGTGGCCTCGCCAAAAGCAGCCGCTTTTGTCTACCGACTGTCGGAATCATATTTTGACTTAGTCCACGTTGCTAGGAAAGCAGAACGGGAATCCACCTCCTGGAATGCATATCGTTCCCCGTCAATGAGAAATAGCAATGGGTAATCACTTCAAAACGATCCTCCATATATGATCATATGGTCACATTAATGATGTAAATTGATCGTCTCCAAGACACTTCTAGAAGCTTTCCGCTCAGTGTAGGGTAGGTGGAGGATGGTGGGTGTGATTCCGAAGGAAATTCATGAGAAATCCCTAGTATTTCAACTTCAACAAATGAACCCTGATTCCGTGTGTTTGATTGCAGGTTTTGAATTATTAATCTGTTGCGGTGGCGGTGGAAGAACATTTGGATTGCGGTTACAATAATACGTTCCTATTAGATCAATAGAAAATGAAAGGAAGAGTGTTTGTATACTAGTCCCTGCGAGAGGTTGTACGTGACGTCATTGTTCTTTTTGATGTGAAACCGCATAAGACTCCCAACTGCTCCCATCGGTCTAGAGCCAGTGAGACAATGGCATCCCCAATTGGGATATGTTCTGAGGCTGAAAGTAATAGGGAGGGAAAGGAGGAACGTGGATAAGTACCTGGTTATTCAGATCTGGTCACAAAATACGGCCAAATTCATTTCAGTGAATGTTTCAATTCTGAATGGTGGTCTTTCACCGGGGCGATACTGAGAGTATATTCCACTCTGAAACGTGTCGCAAATATACTATATATTATTTTAAATGAGTAAATTGTGAAATAACATAAATTATTCAAAATATTTATCTTTTTGGCTTGCTAGTCGAGACCCTTTCCCCTTGAAGATGGAGGTCGTCAAAATCTAATCAAGTCGAAATCCGCCGTTCTATTACCTTCTGTCTTTTTCGTTTTTATACAAGATGTGTGTGAAGGATGAGGATGATTGTTGATGACGCAAGTACGAGCTCTCGCTGAGACTAGTACCTATACGAGTACGAATAACCCGTTGCTGTTTTGATAGATCATTACAAAAAAAGAATAAATTATTATTAAAAGAGAGTTCGAAATGTAGATGTAGTTCTGTAAACAGTAGTACCACATCCAAAAAATCATGTACTTTTACTTCTAATTTTTTATTTCAAATTTTTTCTTATTTAATAAATCAAAACAAAAACTTTCCCTAGGACAGTATTTCTCAAAGTGGGCAATAACGCCTCCTTGTGGGCGCTAAAGGTTTTCAGGGGGGGCAGTAGAAGGATCAAAGAAAATTAGGGGGCGTTAAGGAAATCTAGAGGGGTGATGGCAGACAAATTCTATCTATAAATATCCGACGGAATTTAGTTGAATTAAATAATATTAGTTTTCTTTTACTTCCTTAGAGCAAAAAAAAATAACAAAACTGTGTATTCGCCACTTTTTAAGTTAGTTTTAACGGAATTATATATTTTAATCAAAGTTTGTATTGAAAACTGTATCGGAATATCCACCTTCAGTTCAGGCCTTGTTTGTGGTAATCAAATTCTAACAAGTTATTGTTAAACATGCGATTTTTACAACCCTGCATGAATCGAAATGATAATCTTACTTGTTCTAACTTGGTCAGTATTAATTCGGTTAATCACATGAGGCAAACAAGTGGTTGCAGGTTTATCTTGTTCCTGTCGGTGCGCGCTACATTTCCTTGTTTCAAATAAATTCAGTGATTGTTTATTTTATTTTCACTAGCATTTAACCCCGTTATTGCATCATAACATCGGTGGCAAGTTTTCAAGAGAATATTTTACTCGCGTCTAAACTATGCCGGAAGTAAAGAAGAAGACATGACAGTACAGTGCGGGCTATAATAAATACGGACTTATCAAAAATGTGCCTTGTTTGCCTAGGATATGGGTCACACCTTATCTCTCCTATCCATATAATAATGAATTTTTAAAAATTATATTTGCCAAAACTGTTTTTAAAATACGCTACAGATGGTAATGTAAAAAGGTAAGTTAAAAAATATGGAAGGGGCTCTAGATTTTTTTAAATCTCCAAATGGGTGGTGTTTGAAATAAGTTTGAGAAGTTGTGGTCTAGAATAGTTTTTTTTAAATAGATATTTATTTACCTACCTACTTAATTATAAAACATGTGCTCACGTAATATTTTATTTATTTATTTTATCAATAATTATGATTGTTGATAATTATTAGCCTAAAACAACAACACAAATTCGTAAAAAAATTCCCGAGACAAAAGAATAAAGTTGATGGTTTTCAGGTGAAAACATATAATAAGCGTTATTGTTAAAAAAAAAATAATAGTACAAATTGGTAAAACAAGAATACGGGTTCAATTCTCGTCGACGGATTTTTTTTTTCTTTATTTTTTTTTCAATTCGTGTAGGTTTTTCAGGCTAATAATTATCATTATAATTTGACGGCCGGCGTGGTCTAGTGGTATACGCTTTTGACTACAGATCCGAAGGTCGCGGGTTCGAACCCGGCGTGCGCAAATAAATTTTATTTGATTAATTTGTGTTACTTCACAATTAATTAATTTAAATAATATATAGTATATTTGCGGCACGTTCCAGAGTGGAAGATACTCTCAGTATCGCCCTGGTGTAAGACCACCATTCAGAATTGAAACGTTGCTTGAAATGGCTTTAGCCGTATTTGGTGACCAGATCTGAATAGCCAGGTACTTCCCCACCTTCCTCTTCCCCATCTCCCTCCCCTCCCCAATACCCTCAGCCTCACAACATACCCCAATTGGGGATGCCATAGTCTCACTGGCTCCAGACGGGAGCAGTTGGGACTCTTGTGCGGTATTACTGTAAAAAAAAAAAAAAAAAATCTGTATTAAATTTTATAATATTTTCACCTGATTGATTGAACAAGAGTTTTTTAACAACTCCACCCCGAGTTACGGTACTTTATAAAACATATTTTTATTTATTGAAACAGTTTTAAAAATTAACAAACAGTGTGAAAAACATGCATTGAAATAAATATACTACGGTGCGATCAAGAAATGCATTGGAAATTTAAAAAAATATTAGACCTTTCCCCGATTAGTATATTGACGTATATCTCATATTTGAAATTCCGGTATCGAGGCGATTGAAAGGCTTTGTAAATATTTTAATTATTTCAATATAAAATTATTGTACTTCTAAAATCATAATTATTGGTTTATCGACAGTTCACTATCATCTAATGCTTCAGTTTATAATATATAAAAGATTACTACATTAAGTTTATCAATTAATAATTCTTACGATCAACGAACTTTCAGACCGTCAACAAAACTTTAAATTTGGCATTAAAATTTCATTAATCCATTTTCCATTTTGGGATTTATTTGGACAGGGTATTTGGATAAGCCTACCACAAAATATTCCTACCGTACTTACTTTGACCAATTTGAATGGGAGCTTTTCAAATTCAAAATGAATGCGAAATTGTTTTCTGAGTTCCTGAAAGTTTTACATTAAGTCCAACTAAACAATTATTATTATTTTGCAGCAGGCCAATTTATTTGATGAGTAATAATAATGTAGAAATTTTCTATTCATTTGACATTAAGGCACAATTAACATGATACAAAAATAATAATATACATATTTACAATGATGTGTTCTACCAATGGTTTATTTTTATTATATATTATAGCGTTTCGTTTCGTGAACACCTACAATATATCTTTATTATATACTAGCAACAAAAAAAAACGCTATCGGGGTTTGAAAACTTCAACGGTTCTTTTTGAAAATAATAGAGGGCACCGCTTCCGTTTACAACAATCGTCATTGTACAGTCATTAAGATAATAATACTATTTATAAATAAATGCCAACTGCTCCCAACCTTCTGGGGCCAGTACGATTGTGGCGTCCCCAATTGGGAAACGTAATGGAAAGGAGATGAGGAAGTTCCTAGCTATTCAGATCTGGTCACCAAACACGGTTAGCATCGTTTCAATTCCGAATGGTGGTCTTTCACCAGGGCGACATTGTTATTATCTCCCGATCTGGAACGTGCCATTAATATACTGTATATTATTTTAATGGTTTAGTTAGGAAATAACAAAAAAATCGAACAGAAATATTTACTTGCGCACGCCAGGATTTGAGCTCGCGACCGCCGAATTGGCATTATACAATATAACAATAAAAATTGACGGCCATTTTTTTCGAATTTTCTCACATTTTAGGATAATAACATTCAATTTACAGGTTTACACTTTCATTTTTTTTGTATGAATTACTTAAATATTCTGTCTAGTTTCTGTATTTTTAGTACTTTAATAATAAAAAAAAATTCTGCGATTAATTAAATTCTTGTTCAAAATCGAATATTCCTCAGTGAATGGTATTTATCGCATCCGAGCGGAGTGGGTTAGGGAAGATAATTGACTTTTCGTGTGAAATCAATTTTAACCCGTCACTGTAAAATAACGATTCTCAACCAATTTGCCGAACGAAGGCCCAATAAATCGGAACTCACCCCAACGCTCGGGGTGCCGGGGGTTAAACGGACCCTAAATTGATATTTAACCAAATTTTCTTTTTCTTGATTGCTTCCCATTACTATGGGGTAGCAAAAATGCTGATAATCGGGTTATCTCTACTTAGGGGTGGAAATGTTTATCGGATTGCAAAAAGATTTATTTGTGTGATCAAATCTTGGATTAACGTGGATGTACACACATCTCGACAAGAAAATTTGTAATTTTTTAACTTTGTATAGCGCTCTTTAGTGTTCAATTGTGTTATTAACTTCCCACTCCTGTTGCGTCATGGGTCCGTCTTCATTGCACAAACAAAATTTTCCATTTATAATTTTGTTGATATCAGCATTGGTTATTATGGGTATACTAGTCCCAAAGAGAGGTCGTACGTGACACCTTCGATATCGTACCTCTGTCTTTTATGTTTTCACGCAAAACGCGTGAAAACGTCTATGACAGGGGTCACCAATTACTTTCATTAGGGGTCCGTTTTGTTAAAATACATGACCGTCGAGGTCCGGAAGGGAAAAAAGCCCAACAACCTCTCCCCACCCCCCCGGCTTAGCAAATTGAAATAATAAAGTGTACTATTTAAATACGTGTAGATACAATATCAATGAACGAATAAAACTAATGGGTTCCGGAACATTATTTTATTAAATAATAAACAAATATTATGAATATAAATAAGTTTAATGAGAAAAATTACATTTTTTGCTTTGGACTATCCGTCTGAAGTTTGGACTAAAGATGTTCAAAGAGATAGGTATTCATCGGAAGTCTGTTCCGAAATTTATTTTGAATGAAGTTCATCTTGGAAAATGCTGCTTCACAAACATAGGTTGACCCAAACAAAGTGAGAAGTTTCAAGGCTATTTCTTTTAATTCTGGGTATTTATTACCAAAAACACATTTTATCTAAAACTCTTGACAAGAAACTTCCTGTTTTTGGTATTTTAAAACTGAATTTTCTTTGAAATCGATCATTTCCATCTAGAGAACAACTTTATTACTCCCGAAAATATTTGCAGCTTCATTGCTCCATTCGTCACCGGGATGCAGTGAGTAAATGTTGTAACTGTTAACACAAGGTCCGCACAAAATAGGTCGGCGATCCGGATCCGGACCGCGGTCCGCCATTGGGTGACCCCTGGTCTACGACGTGCGTTCGAGCTCTCTCTCTGGGATTACTTTAAGATTTTCCTCAAAAGTGTCTACTTAATGAATAATGTTAGTAAAATTCTAAAATTAAACCATCTTTTAAAAATTTGAATAAAAGAAACACACACTTCAAATACAGAATTATTAATTAATAGAATAATTTTTTAACTATTTTATCGCTCGTCTTAATCGTTCCGACAGTTAGATCCACTTGCAAAGCAAATCCCGATTCTAGAGGTCTTTAAACCGGAGCTACACAGAGACACACAGTCGAAATTATTATTTTCAATAATAATAATTTGACAGGATATATACAGGATTCCTTTCATAATGCGAGTTTTTCGGGAATTTCTAATTCGACTCACGTTCCGGGAAATGGAGTACTTTGGTTGAGAAGAATAATACGTATCGCTTACAATTTTCCATTTAGTTACTCCTACTGGCTGTCCAATATTCGATAATTTCCTTAATTATTTGCGCTTAGTGTTTTTTCATTACTTGAAAGGTTCTCATCTTCTGTCTTGATGGATCATAATTTTTGTTCGTACATACACAATTTAATTTATCAAGTACGTTATATACGTTACGACTTCCTTGGCGGTTAAGATTTTAAACTAATATTCCCCCAGCGAGTGCATAAAATATTCTCCGGTAATAATTTATTATTTGAAAATCACAAACATAATATTTACATAAACGCGTCAAAACATTACAAACCGTCTGAGTGTAAATATGTCAAATACGAATTTGCAACATCATAATTATTTTGCCACAAACAACAATGTTTATTTTTCTTTTGAAACTCGGTGCATTTTGAATACAGAATAATGTCATATTTTTCAGAAACACGGTGCGGCAAAACAGACTGTGCAGTTTTGAAGGGCTATTAAAAATAACGGAACAACTTAGAGAAATAAGGTTTATTTTATTTTATTCGGTACATCATACCGTTTTACGCATCAAGTTCTGAAGATGACTGCAGAATCCATACGATGGCCCCCAGCTCCCTTTCCTTCCGACTTTGAGTTCTTCCAAGGCGCCGATGTTTATAATAACACTTTCCTTCACGTAGCTAAACAGGAAGGTCCGCTGAGTGGCGACGAAAGAACGTCCATTTTCAAAAAACGTGCAGACGGCGAAGCCACGGTGTTGTCCGGACCAAATCATGGTAAAGACTGAAAACGGCACGACCCTCACAACACAATGAGTCCCCTCTCAGTTTCCTACCTCCACCACATGGGATGTACCAGTCCTTCAAAGCTGTAGTAGACTAATGGGTCTGTAGTTTGTTATACTATTTTTTTAGTCGGATATGTGTGTCGGGATTACGCGAGCGATTTTTCAGATATCTGAGAAAATGCTTTCGTTAGGTGATTTCTTGAATATTTTATGGAATTGTTTGCAAAGTTCTTCTTAATATTTAACAATGTGTATGATTCCAGCTTGAAAGACAGGATGGTTTTGGACACGATAGGTGGCGCTGTTGTCGTGATTAATTTTGTTTTCAGATTTCTCCTCCGAAAATACATACAACCACAAATTTTAATTTCCCTACACCCCGCCCCCCCCTGTTGTGAGATTTTAAGAATTATAGGAAAATAGGGTCGTAATTCATTTTGGAGTTGTGTAAGCATTCAATCATCAAACAGATCTCCGGAAATGTTATTAAGGCAACCATTTTGAAAGAAATTGTTCTGTTGCCTCGTATCCCAAAGATACCGTTGGAGATTACAATCCCATGGAAACGGCTTCAATTTCAGATTCATTCGGCATTCGCAATGACAATCAACAAATCACAAGGGCAGACAGTATCCATTTGTGGTCTGGTCTTAGAAATTCAATGTTTCTCTCATGGCCAATTAATTATACTTTGCATGCTCACGAGTGAGTAAACCATCGAATCTATTAATATTATCAAAAGACAGACTGACAGCATTTATTTTTCATCAAATCGCACTACATTTAATTTTAATTCACTACTGTAATTTAAAACAGCAATATTGTTTACACTTAAGAACCAACCTTTATTTAACTCATTTACAAATTTATAATTTGTAATTTATAATTTTTAATTTTAATTTTTAAATTTATAATTAAGAATTCATAATTTTTTATTTATAATTTTATATTTATTAATTTCAATTAATAATTTTTAATTTAAATTTATTTATTTCAATTAAAAATTTTTAATTTAAATTTTTTTAATTTACTAATTTTAAATTATAATGTATAATTTATAATTTTTTAATTTTTTTTTTTTTTAATTTTTAATTTATAATTTATAATTTTTTTTTTCAATTTTTAATTTATAATTTATTATTTTTAATTTATGAGATGAATAAAAAAATAAATAAAAAAGTGTATCGAAAATGCTTTAAAAATCGAAAATATGGCAATCCATCACACTGTATCCTGAGTATAGAACGGTGCCGGTCGCATTTTACTTCGCATCGTACTGAATAAAAATCACAAACTGCTGAAAAGATTAACATCAAATTACATTAATTTGTATTTGTATTTTATTATATTTGTGAATCAAGACTAATACTATCATCAGTGGGACCGGGCAGTCGTTGAACTGCCACGTACAGCCTTCTATGTAGACCGCATTTTATAAAGACCTCATTTAATCTAGACCTCCTTTTATCTGGTGACGTTGTTGTCGGATATTTTATGCATTTGACATACATATAAAGCATAGGCAAGTCACACGCATCGTCAATTTTTTTGACGTTTCATTTCCTATAAAAAATCATTTAAAATTATTGACGGAGGGTGGGGTGTGTAGGGAAGTTGAAGTTTGTGATTGCATGTATTTTTAGTTGAGAAATCTGAAAAAAAATGATCTCAAGAACAGCGCCACTTATCAGGAACGAAACTATCCTATCTTTCAAGCTGGAACCAACCATTCACATTGAAAAAATTTCATTGAAACCTGTGCGGTTTCGGAGATTAGCGTGTACGAACATAATGACACGTGATTTTTATATATTAAGATTAATTAAGTTAAGACATTAATTTTTAGGTAGTGTCGCGCGTAGGACCTGGGGTGCCCTGACTTTCCCTCGGCCAGCTCAGAGCGGGGCATGAGACGTCTCTCTCATAGTCAGGGTTCGGGGTCAGCGCGAGGCTCAAGAATCCATATCCCACCGTCTACACAAAACACTCCCATACGACTGCTATCCCCAAATGAAAGAGGTTAGGTTTTTTATGAATCAACATTGTATTTGAGCGGCGAAATGGACATTACATGGGTGAATAACAATAGAATACGGGTTGTTACATCCTAACTGGAATTATCATCAAAGGGTTCCCTAATCTCTCTCTGGGAAGTAATTAACAGCTCTCTCTCTAGATCGACAGGCAGCGTGGACGAATTTAGGTTATTAGCAGACACATTCAAGGGGTAATAGAAAGCGTAAGAAACTCACAGCGTGGCATGGTCGGGACATGGGAGTCCTCGGGGCATCCTGTTGATTGTAGGGCTGAGCGCCGTGTTTCAAACAAGCGGTGCCAGCCTGTCGATGTTCAAAGCGCGCCATTCTCGTACATTATGCTTTTCGACCGTGCGGTGCGAAATTGGGAACGCGGACACCGGAACGCGCACACGTCCAGCTAGGTCAGAGGTCGGGCGTAAGTGGGGACGAGGCGCTGGGTCGCCGGGGGGTGGGGGAACTCTAGCGGATCTTTTGTGCGTTTTCAACTCCGTTTGGCCCAGCAACCAACCTGATAGTTCCCGCTACTCAGGCTAGCAACTGTAGGATCTTCGCGCCTAAAATCTGTTATATGACAGTAGTAAAACAGGTAGGTTACAATTAATTTATACGCGGTTTCGAAAACAAAGACTCTGATACAAGGGTCTCGCTACTAGGAAACATGAGCCTACGACCGACTCATGATTTCACTTGGTTCAAGGCCGTGAAATCGTTTTTATAGGCCGCTGGCGGTATATCCTATGGTTGTTGGCGGGAGGATGAACTATTGATTGGTAAACTGAGTGAATATTTTTAAATGGTGAAATAAAAAAAATAATAATCGATCCAATTATTTAACTAATTGAATTCCTGCTAACAATATCTACAGACAGTTAAGATTCCCAACTCATTGAAGTTAAATTTCTTGTTAATAAATAATTACTTTCAATTTAAAGGCATTCAAAATTCATTATCCGTTAATCTTCTAACAAGGGAAAGATCAAATAATCGTAATACCTTCAGGAAGTGAAGTTAGAACTCCGAACAGGACTTAAGTCTTTGGGGAAAATTCGATATGAAATTAAAGGAGTGGAGTCTTTTGTGATCTTTGTGGCAATAGGATATAATGTATTTAGCTTTGGGGAGATTAACATGAAAATGAGGCGATCCGCTCAATCCTTTTCAATTTTTTAAATATTTTGATGCTTTCTTCTATCCAAATTTTTAGTTATTTTTTTAATGCGAATACCGTACGAGAGTCGCAACTGCTCTCAACCGTATGTAACCAGTGAAACTTGTCATGCTCAATTGACATATTTAGTGAAGACTATCTTTAGAAGGCAAGCTCTGTTACTAATAATACAGTTACCTATTATACCTTCTGTTTATATTTATTTGAACACGCATTAAATTGAAAAATTAAATAATATTTTAAAAATGATAAACTGAATTGAAAGGAGTAAGATAATAAGAGTTGTGGGATCGTGGGGGGCGAGACGATTGTACATTCTCACATGTTCCCTTCAAAGCCGTAGCGTTAGCGAGGGATCCCAAAACTAATATTAAATTGATTCAAATTTTTGAATTGCTTTCATATTTATTATTTTTATTATTTATTTGAAATACATGCATGACAGATTTACCGAAGAAAAGCCTATGGTTCTAAAAACTAATTACAATAAAATGGTTTCTTATTAACGTAACTACACAATTAAATAGATAAAAAAACGTTTCTCGTATTTGAGTTATACCAGTAGTGCAATAACAGTATACATAAGGTAAAGAAAAGAAAGAAGGTTTTATTTATAAAGTACGAAAAAAAAAATTTATACAGCATGATAACAAAAGTATAGATAATGAAATAGACTAATATAGCCGTTACTAAATTAAATACACAGTAAATGTCAATAAATTAAGAATATGGATGTAGTAAAATAAAAATAATATTTAATTATTGAAGACAATATTAGCGATTTCTAAACGAAAATCTGAAACAGAAAAATCATAAAAGGATACGGTCACATCTAGAACTCGAACCCAGGACCCTTGTCTTTCGGTTATTCCGAAAAATAAAAATAATATTATTACATTTCGATTAATAAGTAGATGGTAGGTGGTAAGTACATAGAATTATATATATCTATTCAGTTGGAATAAAGCAGAGCTGATAATATTGCAAGAGTATGTACATAATAAATTGCGACAATAAGCTATTAGTTAGTTCGAAGGATGATTATTACATGTGCACTTTTAAAAATTTTTTTTATCGAAATCAATTAACGGTTTATTCAGTTCCACTAGATCTGTTTACTTATAATATGCATATGCAATGGCAACTTTTATTGATTTGGCATTGACTTTGGTAGGCGAAACAGCCATTCAAAGTGATGGTTGTAACAATATTAATTAGCAAAAGTAATTTGTTTTATTTTCTTTATGACTTATTTGTTCAGTTGATTTAATAGTTAATATACTGTAGAGCGGATGAAAGAAGAAAGGAGTGTAAGGAGAATGTATGACACGAATGTGGATGGTAGAAAATGATGGAGGCGTCCGAGGAAGACATGATACGATAAAGTGAACCAGCGCCTTTGACGTGATTTTTCAATATAAAAATATAATAATTTTATAATAATCAGCGCATAATCATCAAAATATTAGAGTTTTCCAAATGTTCCTCGAAGCCAAGAGCTAATGTTCACGATGTGATGGTTTGAACACATACATAATATAAACGAGACAAACGTACTCCAAAAAAAAAAATTGTTTATAATAACAACATCAAATGCGACAGGCGCCCTTCAAACAGAGTTATGAATTCTTTACCACGGAATTTGAAAATAAGATGAACTCTCTTAGACGTGAGTTTGGATATAATTGATTGAAGTGTTAAATTAAACACTTTCCCACGGGAAGGGAGAAAGAGGAGATCGCAGGACGGGGACAGTCGGGATTTAAACTTCGATACAGAGGGAGCTCGGGGAATCAACTAAAATCAGTGGTGATGTGTGAAATTACGCTTAGTTAGTGAATTCAGATGGTGTTAAAAAGTATTGTTAAATATTAAATTAAAGTGAAATATTATTGAACCGGTGTTTGTGTGAAGTGAAAGTGTTTGGACTCAGTGAGGATACAATTAAGTGTTGCGATAACGAATTATATTATAAAATGTGTTAATGTAAACGTGATTTCGTAAACAGTTCAAACTAAATTACTTATCTTAAAAACATAGAAATAATAATAATAATAGTTGCGTTTTAAAATAAAGTGAACGTATTTAACAGCAGGAAGTGTTTACCATATCGGTTAATCGAGCTAGGGAGGAATTAATAATTAGCGAGATGGCGTTCTATCCACAGAGACCGTAAACCAAAGAATCAAACAAATCATAAGACTGCGGGTTCGAATCCTGACAGAGGTTTTAGGGAGGTACAATTTTATTTACAGAATTATTTAATTACCCTTCTATTGACATAGGGAGGAGACCAAAAACTGAACAGATTGCAAGGACTTTGCTAAAAGGAGGAAGGAATGCAGAAGTTAAACTAAATTGATTTAGCTATGTAGAGGGGAACCAAGTAAGCTTCAGACAGGGTGAGTTTTTTAATATTATTTATTAAATTCCAGAAGACCCTTTAAAGGACGGATGCAACCGAAGAACAGGAACCAGGTTTACAACACCTGCCACCCAAATAATCTTTTCATTAAAGGAATGCGCCAGACAAGATTATATATCAGCTGTAAGAAGGAGACGGGCCAATGACCTTTCATATGTAGACCGATAACATTTGAATTAGGGAATGCCTCGGTCCGGGGTTCATATTAAAAATTTACCTATCTGCCGATCTGTTAACCTATTACAAATTAGGCCAACCAATATAAATTCGCAGTATAAAAATACTTATCTACAGAGTACCTATCACAACACTGGCGTACAATTGAAACAGCGAACACCTCCAGCCGGGACAAGACGCAGGGTACACTCAGTCAAATAGGGAGGGAGGTTTTGCTAGCGTATGACCGCCCGAATAGAAAGCGATCGGATGCAACCAAACAGAACAAAAATGAATACTTATCATCTGTTATTTGACTTTTTAATTTACAAATTGGGATACACAAGAACAAATCTAGAGTCAAAAAGGGGAGATGGTGATCTCCGAAATAAAACTACCAACCGAACAACTTTTCTCAACAGGTTCCCTTTCGAGAGGTAGGCAGCCGCATAAAATTAAATGCCAAAATCAAACCAATTATCCGTTTATACCTACCTGAGAGGAAAGGTATTCAATAGAAGATATCCATACCTAATACACGAGGGAACTAGTAACCTCATAAAATAATTACTGGAACTAAATATCAAAATACAGACAGTCCTCATCCTAAAATTTGACATTTCGAGTAAACCTTACATATATCTCACATGATAATTGGCTGAATGGGTAAGCACACAACTTATCGATAGAAGCAGACTAAATGTCGACAAGATCGTCGTGTGTTATCTGTGTTATTGACCTAGAAAGGGATGTAAGTTCCCGACGACGTGGAATTTACAGCGTTTTCTGGAGGTGGCATGTAACTTGAGACCTTACGTGTCACATTTTCGCGACTAGATTCGTGACAAGGGATGTCATGGTTTTCCCCTTCTACACTCAGTAAAGTAGATTTTCCTGGAGGTGCAATGAGGTTGGGGCATTTCTGAAATTGGTAAGAAGACCTGGTTTTCTTTATTCTGGCGTGAAGGTTGACAATTTGGAAATAGGGGAGACCCCGCAAAAGCCCGTCAGACCCGGCTGGTTCGGATATCCAGACACGTAGATATCGATTGCCTTGTTCTAATTATAATTCATCAGATTTGTTTGGTAAAGCGGAGGAGCCAACTTAGCTTGAACAAATTCATTTCCGTTCCTCTCTTTTCCCTCCCAAAATATACATATGGATGGCGCCGACAACTAACACCATAAATTTATCGTATGTATATCACATATATAAAATCTAACACTTTATCATACTCACATTACCCTACGACAGGTAGAATCACGTAGCTAGTTGGAGAGCAGGCGAGACAGAAAATAAGGTTTATGAAATGGCTTTAAAACACAGCGGTAATGGATTCAACTCACTCTATCTCAAAAGAACCGAGGGATACCACATACATACATAGATAATCAGTTTTCCATACCGAGAAACAAAAAACCAACACAACGTTCGGTGAGACCTTTTTATACTGAACCGTCACGTGAAATAATTATGTTCAAGGTTGTAAAACACGTCGACAAACTAGGATGCACACACTTGAAGGGGTGTGTAATAAAGAGAGGAGCAAAGGCTTGTACAGACGGCAGGGAGTTTTAATCTTAACAAACGGACTGCAATCTTTAGAGCACAGGCGTCAGGTAGGTATGCTGTCCTTGTTTTATCGGTATTACAATGGAAGATGCTCTGACGAACTAGCGTCATTGATCCCTTCGGCACCGGTGCGTAGTCGGGATACACGCCAAACGCGTGCCCAACATTTGTACACAGTTGACACTTGTCACATGAGAACGGGTCGCTTCTACGATTCGTTCTTAAGTTCAACAGCTCGGTTGTGGAACGAACTGCCGGCCTCTGTGTTTCCTCCCTCCTACAACATGGGACTCTTCAAGACCCATGTTCACTCTTTCCTCTCCACAAAAAGACCCTCCACACAGCATCCTCAAAGATGACATAGGCCCTGAGGGAAATTATTTTCTTCAGGGCCTCCTGTGTGGAGTTAATATAAAAAAAAATAAAAAAAAGGAAGGATATTCCTACCCCGGATATATACATAATCAAAGCCTTATGGAAAAGTTACCTATGGGACTTGAAGAAAATTCATTGCAGAAAGAAAAGTTTGAAAAGTGCAGATCATTACAACGAACAGCTTCATTTTGTAAGTTAATAAAAAAATACCCAGTATTTTTGGATTAAATTAATAATTCATATTACTTTTCAGGGATAATCGAATAGTTTATTCATTTCTTATTGAGAAGAAGCAGATTTTCATAGTATTTTTAAATTTTATTATTATTTAAACATGAGCATGGATACCCTTGATTGTAAACTACAATATAACCTTCATATACATCAAATCACAAATAAAACTGCTAAAATGTTAGGCTTCATCATAAGAAACACAAAACTTTTTAATAGCTTCGATATCATTAAGCAACTCTACTTTGCCTATATACGAAGTCATTTGGAGTTTGCAACAGTTGTTTGGTCTCCATTTTACAAAATCCACATAAATAAAATCGAAGCAATTCAAAACAAATTCATAAAATATCTTTGTTACAAGTCATTTGTAAGATTTAATAATTATACAGAGGCAGCTTCATACTTTAAAATTGATTCACTGAGTGTACGAAGGCATCATAAGGATGCACTATTCCTGTATAAAGTAGTTAACAATAATATTCAATGCTCAGAGTTGCTAAACAAGATTCCATTCAATATACCTGCGCGTTCAACACGCTCTTGTGTCCTGTTCATGGTTGATCAAAGCAAAACGAACTCTAAGCAGAATTCTTGCCTGAACAGACTTTGCAATAATTACAATAGCGTATTATCCAAGGTTGATATTTTCAGTTCCGAACTTACCAAATACAAGAGGTCCATAAAAGAGTATTTCTCTGATGGTTTGTGAATAATGTTTATGTCTCTATTGTTTATATCTCTATTAGGATTTGATTTATACGTACAACCTCTCTTAATGTTTTGTAAATTGTTCATTTTATATAATCTTTTGTTTTTCTAACAAATTTAAATAATTTATTACATATTATACTGTCTCAGTTAAAGTCAGAAGGAGGAAATCCATAATTGGTTTTATTTTACTATATAATACTTATGTACAAACTGATTAAATGTAAACTGTGGATTTCCCGAAAATGAAAAAATAAATAAATAATTTTGATTAATGTTATAAAACCACATAAATCTATAATCCATATAAAAAATCACCTTGTACAAGGATACATATATTTTTTAATATGCACATTTTTAGAATACAGATATTTACAATAGTTATTTGTACTTTCCTGTTTGTTATTAGTTTTCTTATTTTTAATTTATAAAAAAAGAAAAACAGTTCCGGGTTACGAATATTTGAAAATCTCCTACTATCACCACAGTAAGCGGAAAATGTTGCTTATGTCGTGATGGAGGACTTAGCCAGCCTAGGAATTGAACATACGAAGCCTTGGTGGGACTCAAACGCGATGCCAACTCAGCCACTAACCGGTCGATATATTTCTCTGACTATGTTAACGAAGACTGAATGATGATGTTAGAGCAATTATGTGTATATGAGTTAGTGGCTGAGTTGGCATCGCGTTTCGGTCCCACCCAGGCGTGAAGAGTTCAATTCATTGGCTGGGTAAGCCCTCCATCACAACACGTGGAACATTTTTATTTATTTATATCAGTTAATTCAACTGTGACAATGCATACCACGATTAATCTGTTAAATTTAAAATAAATTTTTATTTTTCATAAAAAATGTTTAGTTTTATTTTTGATTTACCATAATATGTCCGTAACGTTTTATTATTTGTTCTACAAAATATTTTTTGTTAGTTCTTACATAAATCATGTACGACCACCGCCACTGTTTTTTTTTTTTTTTTTTTTTTTTTTTATAGTGAATACCTCACAAGAGTCCCAACTGCTCCCGTCTGGAGCCAGTGAGACTATGGCATCCCCAATTGGGGGAGGATGTTGTGAGGCTGAAGGTAAGTGGGGAAGGGAAAGAGGAAGGTGGGGAAGTACCTGGCTATTCAGATCTAGTCACTAAACACGGCTAAAGCCATTTGGAGCAACGTTTCAATTCTGAATGGTGGTCTTACACCAGGGCGATACTGGTAGTATCTTCCACTCTGGAACGTGCCGCAAAATATACTATATATTATTTTAATTAATTAATTGTGAAATAACACAAATTAATCAAATAAAATTTATTTGCGCACGCCGGGTTCGAACCCGCGACCTTCGGAATGGCAGTCCAATGCGTTACCACTGGACTATGCCGGCCGTCGAACTGTAATTGAGGAAATCTTTAAAATTAAAAAAAATATATACTACAAAATAAGTAACAATGGAACAATTCGAAAGAGGAGGAGATTGGTAAAACGTTTTAAACATGAACGCTTTTAAAGACCCGCGAGCTGAGGAAGAATGGGTAAAATTAATGGTGACCCGATAACTCGTCAAAATGACTATTCAACACACCTTTAAAAAGAGATATAAAGTCATGAAAAGTGATGAAACAAAAACTAGGTTAGGTATAATAGATTACGTAGGTAAGGTTTATAGGTTTTCACTCTTAATTACATTATAGCACGTTTTAATGGTGTGTTCAATTGACATTGTGTTGAGTTGAATTATGTTTTGGTTTAACGCATTATCGGATAAAATTTTTCTCGCATATGAATAAACGACCGTAAGTTCCGTCACAATCTCTATCATCCAGCTGGAAAAGTCCGCGCTTGGCGCCTGATTTTTGCTTGAGGGTGCCGCAGTGCATATTCGAGTTTATGGGGGGTTTTCCCGAAAGCCAGTCATTGTATCCCGCCTCCGAAAGGGTTTTACCTGCAAAATATGACAAACTGATTTTTAAAAATCAACAGGAACCAAGACTACACGACTCGCGTGGTGAACTAACCGCGTCACTTATATATATTATTGTTATTCAAGAAGAAGATGATACTAAGAAATCTAAACGAAACATGGAACAGAACAAGGCACTTGGAATCGAACCCAGGATCTCGGATCTAATTTTTCCCATAGGGGATATTTTTCCTTTAGGGGAAAAATTAGTTGAAGATAATTGAAATATAAGATTGAAAAACATATGCTTAACTTTAAAAATTATTTTTTATTATATGAAAGAGATAAAAGTGAAGGTACTGTTTTCTTACAAATTCCCCAAACAAAACGAAGGTGTTTTCGAAATATCAAGTTCTCGCAATTTTTCTATGATTCGAGTAAAATGTGATTAGCGTTTTTGAAAACATATTTCACGTTTGACATTAAAATTTTATTATTTAGAAATAGTAATGTTTATTTTAAATGCATTCCCTGGAATTTATTTTATTATATATTTTATCTTGTTTCTAACACAATATTTGTTTTTAGGGAAAATTAGAAAGTAATATGTATTATAGCGCATTTGAAATATACAGAAAACATTACAAACTGAACAAAAGTGTTGAATGTACTGAAGGGTTAAAAAGATAGATGCCAAAAATATTGGAGAATTAGTTGCAAGATGATATTGTTAATTCTGAATTCTAAATATGATATCGACAAATATAACGTTTAATAAATAGTTCCCGAAGATCAAGTTGGTTAAGACGCCTATCCCAGTAAGACAAGAGATCCTGGGTTTGATTCCTAGTTATGACCGTTGTCTTTTTATTTTTCTGTGTATTGTAATGTTTCATTTGAATTTATTAGCATTATCTTCTTCGTCAATGCATTTATTTTTATTTTAGTTTATTATTTGCGTTATAAACAGTCTTTATACGTTTATATTTTACAGTGTTAGGATTTTATTTTTTCATCAATAAAATGGCGACATAAAAAAATCAAGACCAAATTAAATGAAAGAAAAATGTGTAAATATATATTATAAGCAGTTCTAATAAAACGCAACTACAAGGTTTTTCCAATAAGAGGTGTTATTTTGATATTCAATCATAAAAGATCAATGGTTTCGTTGCTTGTGTGGCACGGAGCGCCGTTTTATTGAAAGTTAACGTTGTCCAGATCAATACCATCCAATTTCGGCCATAAAAAATCATTAATCATCTCTCGATAGCGCAATCTATTCACCGTAACTATTGCTCCAGACTCATTTTCAAAAAAGTAAAGTCCAATGACTCCGCCTGACCATAAACCGCACCAAACATTCACACGTTGAGGATAGAGAGGCTTTTCAACAATAACTCTTGGGTTTTCCGAGCCCCAGATGCGACAATTGTGCTTGTTGACGAAGCCACCGAGGTGGAAATGGGCCTCATCACTCAAGATGATTTGCATTTGATTCCTCAAGTGAATTTTAATAATTTAAATGCGTTGTTGAAGTGTGTATCGTTCCATTTTTATTAATGGCGTAGTTTTTACTTGTCAAATGTCAAAAAATGACAGCTTCAAAAGTAACATCTACTGAAATAGCGGGCTATTCAAAATAACACCTCTTATTGGAAAACCCTGTAATTAAATATACAAAAGGTGTGTTTTTTTAAATCTTTTCATAAATATCCAATTAAAACTGCTGTTATTCAATTGTGAAAGCTGAACAAGAAAAAAGGGAATAAATAAATATATGTATCAATAAAATAATAAGTTTTCTGACATATTCGGTCGAATGTAGTTTTTTAAAAATGTTATGTATTTAGTGATGTTCGTGTTAAATAAATCATTGTCTGAACATAATCTATTAAAAGTGCTACAGTATTTCGAGAAATCGAGTAACTTTTAACAGGCATCTGAAATTTATATTTTAATATGGACTTCACAAAGTTAGTGTTAAAATTAAAACTGAAAAGTGTTGTTCTTACCATCGATTGTCCTATATTCTCCTGTCGTCGTTAAATCATTAACTCCCACCATCACTCTGTCTTTCTCAAATTTGCCTAGCGGCGTAATATCAGCATATTTCAAGAATATGTCCGCGCAAAGTTCGGCCTCCTCAGCGCTATTTAGGATTACGAGGTGCGCTTGTTCGGCTGCACACACTTTGAACGCGTCGTTCCAGGAGCTGTCGTTGTTGGTGTGAAGTTTGTAACAGCTATCGGGCATCGATGGATAATGTTTATATTCTGTAACAAATAATTGATATAAACTATTTAAATTTTATTTTAAAATTTCTAGTGGATCGTTAAGAATGGGGACATAATTTGGAAAAGGTAGTTCTCATCACCGGTTATAATCATAGATTATCCAAGATTATTAAAGATTTTAAAGAATTTAAAATTATTAATTTTATTGATTGGTTATATTGAACTTGACTCGACATAGGAGTTGGTGGATCAAAATGCGGTATCCAGTGTTTCTACACTATTGAGGGAGGAATAATGTAACACATAGTAAAGTAGCTGCACCTCAATGGCTTCGAAACTTGGGCAGTTCTATAGAGTTCTGTGAATGATAGAAAACCTCTAATAGGAGAGGGCTACCAGAAGAAGAAGAACAATGTTGAATAGTGTGTAACAAATAGATAGTCTCTATAAAATTTAAAGAAGGTAAATTTACGGACAAGCTGCCATGTGGCAGCTTTACTGATATATTATTAAGTATATGTTTTTGTTCCCAGGGAGCTAGTTAAAATACTGACAATGGAACTGCTTCCGTGGGAGATAATTGTAGCTGTTGGAAGTGGAAGACCTCTATAGCTGTTTGTGGAGAAATATTAATAAGAAAGAAATAAGAAACGCCGATTTGTGTTGTTACTCCTTGATGCCAAAAAGACTCACGTATTTGGAGTACCGCACAGTGGAATCCTGAGACCTTGCCAAACACCCAAGTATTTGGAGTACCACACTGTAGAATCAAGAGACCTTGCCAAACACCCAAGTATTTGAAGTACCACACTGTGGAATCAAGAGGCCTCGCCAAACACCCTAGTATTTGGAGTACCACACAGTGGAATCAAGAGACCTCGCCAAACACCCAAGTATTTGAAGTACCACCCTGTGGAATCAAGAGACCTCGCCAAACACCCAATTACAGGTTATTTAGATTTTATTAAAACGCCCAAAGTCAAGGAAAACGCTTAAAAAATGAGAATGCACAATGGGCCATGAATGAATTATGTGCTTTCGGGGGCGTGTTAAACTTACCAATTTCGGTTATCTGTGCGTGGGTAATTTGGTACGTAATGTAAAATATTCCTACATACACTTTTATATTTTCAAAATTGGAACCACTTGAAACTGCTTATCATATCGGACAAGCGACAAAGTAGGTACCATAATTATTTTATGAATTAACAATTCTTTTTTCAAATGCGTATTTGTTTTGTTTACATGTTTTAAAGATGTATTTTTTAAAAAGAAACATCCAGGGTTACGAATAACATGACATTTTTTAAAATCTCCTACTACCATCAAAGTAAGCGGAAAATCGGTCGTGATGGAGGACTGAGCCAGCCGAGTAATTGAACTCACAACGCCTTGGTGGGAATTTCTCCCTTTGAAAGGCAATGATCGTAAGGCATATATTTTTTTTGTGAATACTTTTGGCTTCATAAATACTGCAATTAATAATATCCCATGATTTTTCACGGGTCTGCGCTAGTTATGTACATAATAATAAATATAGAGTATATTCATACCAACATCATAAGTTTCACAATCACTACAAGCTTTGAGAACGCCTGGGTCTTCTTTAGGATCTAAAATGTTTTGCTCGCACATGAACAAGTGTTTAGACGTGATACATGGTACGTTCTTGAGCTGGAAGAACCCGCGCGGGGTGCCCGTATGCTGAGCCAGCGCCCCGCATCCATTCCCTACCACGGAGGGGCTCCCGGAGCCCCAATCGCTGTAGCCTGCCTCAGAGAGAGTCTTGCCTGGAGAACACACATTGCACATTATTTGTTTTTAATTATTTATTAATAGTCAATTAGATCACTTAACAATTTGAGAGACGGGTATGGGTACCGACGTCCCAGGAACCATTCATTGGTTAACCAAAATAGGTTGATCCAAGTGGTTCGTTACGTTTGGTTCGTGGGGTGAAGTGGGGTTCCAGGTCCCGATATTGGCGGCAGATGCAAGTAGATGACATTTAATTCTGGTCAAAGCGAACATTTTCTCAGCGAAAAACGAAATGGAAGTTTTTAGCAGTAATGTAAGAATAAATCCGACAATGATGCTAGACTTGCACAGCGAAGAAAACTGTTCCCATAATTATTCCTCTTAGTTAAACCAAGTGGTTTATTTATTATACAAGAAACAGAAGTCTTGTTGCTCTCATCGAGAAATGGGGAAATATGTAGAAGTAAACATTAATAAAACTCACCATCGATTGTCCTATATTCTGTTTTAATAATCAAGTTATTAAAGCCCACCGCGAATATCTCCTTACTGAAGTCACCTAGTGTTGAAATGGCATGGGCATATTCCATGAATATGTCCGTGCTAAGTTTGGCTTCTTCTGCGCTGTTTAACATAATGAGATGCGCTTTTTCAGCGGCACACACTTTGAAAGCGTCGATCCAGGATTTAGCAGTGGTGTGGAGTTTGTAACAGCTGCGTGGCTGCGATGAATACTTTTTATATCCTATAATGAAATGAATTCAAGCTCATATCAACAACAGCTGATTTTGACAGCTTCGTATTTAATGGCAATATAGTGACAATAAAGCAAAGTAGTAACAAAACCCGAGTTAAAAATAAATAAACGGTGATACTATTTTATTATATTTATGTATTCAGAACGGTTATTACATACATTTGAAAATTGTTTTATCTGTTAAGCTAGGAGAAAATCCCGTTTTAGGACAGAAAAAAATCAATAAACTGAGTTAATTTAACAAATGAATTGACAGATTTATTAGTAAATTTTCAGTAAAATGTTCACGATGGAACACGTGTTCATAAATATTTTCTATAATTCTAATATTTTCAACTAAGAGTTTATTCGGAAATGGAATGCTATCAAGTTTTTAACAAAATTTTAATAAATAAGCGATTTTCATTTTTCTTCACGTGGTTCCAGACGGTTGGGAGAAGTTGGGACTCTTGTACGGTATTCACATAAAACAGTGATGTACATTGCCTAAATACCCATCCAAAGAGAAATCACCATTGAATGCAGGAGGCCGTCAAATATTGTCAATTTGTAATTTTTTTATGTGAATACCGCACAAGAGTCCCAACTGCTAAGAACACATAAACCAAAAGAACACATAAACACTAAATAACACATAAACTCTAGAAATAATAATTTGTAAAACATACGTTCTACAATGTTCTTGACTTACGATAACTCATTAAAATCTACACGGCCATATTCTCATAATACAATCATTATGAGAATATGGAATAATTGGATGAGGAGGAGCTAATAATGCCACTTTAAATCCACTAATTATAATGCAAAAAGCTATCTTGAAAATACTACTAAAAATATAATATCAGAAATTGCTGACAAAATTTTAAATAACCTAAATACCATGTCACTTAAACAACTCTATGCCAAATTCATGCTGATAAAGATGATACAATTGATCTATTAACCAACACACCTAGATCATCAGATTCAATCAAATGTGCACACAGCAAGTACAGGGAGACACGAAATCGATCGAATATTGCAACAAAATACAGACTGATTGAAGTAAGACAACCTGTGTAAGATTCAAGTATAATCAAAACAATTTTAGCACATATAGTAGCTAGTGTAAAAGGTATTAGATTATATTGTAGCGAATACTGAATAAAATAGAGAAAATGTAAAACATATTTCTCTGTACGGGAGATCTCAGTGGGGATAACATAATGAATATTTTATAATTATGTCAATACGAATAATAGTAGTTAAATAAATAAGTGTTTATAACAACAACGGTAGTTTGACTTGGAGTTCCACTACGCTTTCCCTTGGGCAACTAAAGGTAGTCACGCAGAAAGGACTATTATAATGTTGAAATATTGCCAATTTTACCTAGATTTTAAAATTTGTATTTATTAAGCACTAATACCAGGATATGGAATGAACGCTACCATGTTGGGGAATTAAAGCGATCAGTATCATATTTGACCACATTGCAAACTTTAAGGCGTGATATTATTATTTTTTTAAGTGATTAATATTTATTGTTTCATATACATGATTACATCAGAATGAGATGGTTCTTACTTGTTAAAGGGTGTGCATACCTGAAGGACAAAGTTCACAAACTGGTTTGCTGAGACCTCTCTTATCGTGTGAGATCTTCCTCTCACACATGAATAGTAGCCGTGACTCACAGGACCTGTCGTACAGTTTTCTGCCCAAGCCTACCATCTGAGTGCCACAGTGTTCATCGCCGCGGTGTTGACCACTACTTTGCCATTCACTGTAGCCCGCTTTCTCTAGTGTCTGTCCTGAAATATTATTAAATGACTTGATAGTATCCACAGAAGACAATTAAAATATAAATATCATCAGTAGTTTGGAGACATATGCGTAGGTTGTCCATAAATTGTTTTGTTATAACGAATCTTAAAATATTTGGTTCTTTGGATCTTTAAAGTATTTGAGTTATCTGAAAACATCTCAACGTTCTCAAATAACTGCCGGTTTCAAATAGATGAGCAATAAGCAGCTAGCAGTATAAATATTGAAGGTGGCCACCAAGATTCGGAGATTCGGTAATAAATTGAGTTAGGCCAATACGTCCACAACTGGTGCCCGGAGGCTTAACAAATAATGATGATTGATATATATCTAAATTTAGTCTGCGTATGTTTGTGCTCGCAAAACTCAAAACACAAAAGTAGTCCAACGATTTCGACGAAAATTTCATAGTTTGTTAGGAGTGTTTAGATAGTGGTTGGAATGGTAGAAGAAGTTGGAGACGTCCGAGAAATACTACCGCAATATCTCTGCACCAGAATGAGACACGGAGACGATTTTAAGTCGATGTAATGTAGTTTTTTTAATAGGAAAATTGTGATATACAGTAGTGAATGATGGGAGAAGTTGGAGACTCTTGTGCGGTATTTACACAAATAAATTAAAGAAATTTTGAAACGAACCGTCTATTGTCTTATGTTGCCCTGGAAGAACTAGGTCATTGAAACCAAGCCAAATATGTTCCGTATCAAAGTTTTTTTCCACTAAGCTACCAGCATATTCATTAAACGTGTCCAAGCAGTGTTGAGCGTCCTCGGCGCTGTTAAGGATCACGAGATGAGCTTGTTCGGCTGAACAGATCTTATTAGCATCTTGCCAGGATCTTGGAGTGGTGTGCATTTTGTAACAACTGTCTGTTAACGATGAAAACTTTTTGTATTCTGGAAAAATACATAAGAACAATACTAGAACAAGACATACACACATTAAATACAAATACTTAAAACAAACACATACTTTTGACAAAAACACCACAGATACCAGGCTATAAAGCTACACATTTCACTTCAACTCAATTTAAAACGTCTAGACTTGCAGAATAAAAAAAAAAAACAAAACATGGAACTTGCTACAATCCTCATTGATATGTATTTTTTTAAATAATTTTTATCTTACGAGCTACGAGATTTGCTTATTTTCTTAAAACTGTACGGAAGTGAATTTTAAATTTCCACTTTAAATATTTCTCTTTCTTATATACTACGATAAGTTCACTTTTTATACACTATACTAAATCCGCTGCTATTATTAAGTAATTTACCATAGAAATATGTCCTCCGAAACACGGTTGAACTCCTAGCGTGAAGGAAATATATAATATCTTTGTATTATTAATAAGTAAAAATAATAAATAAAATAAAAAACCAATCTGTGAACTCACTAAGGGCTGTCAACATCTAAATGAAGCGACACTGACATCTGCCTGAAACTCTCCATAAATCAGATGATTAAGTTTATAAAAGCCTGTTGTATTTGTATATAATAAGCTAACTTATATACACATTCACATGCATACTTTCAGGCATATCGTTTAAAAGTGGACAGGTTTGAATATAGGACACACTGATCCTCAGATTCCTGCCCACCCCTCATAACTTTTTTCCCAGAACTTTCTCTTCCTTTCCTAGAAATACCTTCCACACAGCGTCTCCAAAGATAAAATAGACCATAAGGGGAATTATTTTCCTCAGGGCCTCCTGTGTAGAACTAATGTAAAAAAGGTAATATTAAAAGATAATTTAGTTACTAATAAAACCAGTTTGGAATTTAGAACACTCTCCAGCAGTCCTCTCTTACTCCGCAAAACTTACAAAGACTCGGGAAAAGAAAGGACATCTTTAAAATGATTTAACTATACCTATGGAAGGGGAAAATGAATTCAGGATTGATTGAATTCCGAGTCAAGTTCTTAGACAGGCCAAAACATCCCGCGGACTGTAGGTAGAACGCAGATGAATAATCGAAAGGATCTGACTCTTCCGAACTGGTAACCTGTGACGGGTTTCTCTAATGTGAGCATGTGCAGTGAACCCCCAAAGAATAACTACTCCAAACAAGACACTTGGAATATAATATTAGTACAGTTTAAACACTGCTACTTTTGTATAAAACAACATACCGAATATTACCGAACGCATTCAGGTTCCGAGACCAACAAAGCTATTGGGGCGCACACGAATAACGATCGCTGGCCCTTGAAACTTACTAGCACCGGTAGGAATAGACTTATTTATTGTTATTAAGTTTAATTTGTAGAACTCCATTTTATTTTTTATTTTTTTATATATTCAATAATATTATTATTGGGTTTATAAAAACAGTTTATTTTTAAACAAGTTCTGCTGTGTAATTATTATTACGCGTGACAGCTGTTTCGCCCTCTGAAGGCATTATCAAACTGTGGGTAGCCCACTTACAGACGATACATTTATATTATTTCTAGGTAGGTATTTTAATTTCAATTACTGATTTCTTAATTGATTTTTGAGTAAGATATTAGAAATTATTAATGGTTATTACCCCAGCAAAGTTTCCCCAATTAGTGTAATGTTAAAAATTTGACTGAATGTCTTAATGTTAGTTATTCCCAAACGATGACTCATAGGGTTATTTTAATAGCATAATTAAGTACTTCATAGTGCACTCATATTTGAACTAGGTTTGAAGATATCTAGTAGGGGTGAACGAATTATATTTGTTTGTTCATTAATTAGAATAGCTTTCGGATTATTAGAGTTTTTGTTAATTTCTAACTGTTCTAAAAGGTTCAGTTTACGGCCTTTATTTTGTACGTGTAACGGAGTTGGTTTATTATTATCATTAAGTGAGTGATTTTCATCTAGGAGATGTTTGGCAAATTGAGATTGCATTTTATTATTATTTTTAAAAGATCTTATGTGTTCTTTGAACCTAGTGTTAAAGGACCGGCCCGTTTGTCCAACATAAACAGCGTTGCATTCGTCACACTGGAGTTTATAAATGCCACTATTTTGTAATTTGAGTACCTTACTTTTTGAGTTTTTAAGAGATGATCCTAAGTTGTTATTTGTGCGGAAGGCAATATCTAAGCCACACTTTTTGAGGACTTTTGCAATTTTATTAGATGTCTGCCCGATGAATTCTAAACACCCGAATTTATTATTCGTCTTATTATTAGTCACTGGGTAAATTAATTTAAGGTTATTTTTGTGTTTGTTATTATTAATTATTTTTTCAATGTCTCTACCCTTGAAGCCATTATTTTTAGCAATAGTTAGGATTGTATTTTTTTTCCTTCTCGTATGCTTTCTTGTCGAGTGGGATGTTATTAAGCCTATGTACCATTGAGTGGTAGGCAGATAATTTATGTGACCATGGGTGTAAGGATTTATAATTAATGGTCGTATCTGTAAACGTAGGCTTACGGAAAATTTCAAACGTATGTTTATTATTTTCTCTACCGATTGTTAGGTCTAAAAAATTGATTTTATTATTACACTCTCTTTCAACCGTAAAGCAGATTTTACGGTTGATGGAGTTAGCAAATGTGACGAAAAGATCTAATTGTCTGTTGGTACCTTTCCAACAGACCAAAATGTCGTCAACATAACGAACATAGTAAATGATGTGTTTGTTAAAGATTGAATTTAAAATTTGTTTTTCAATGTAATCCATAAATATTTCTGCAAGAAGTGGACTGAGGGGCGATCCCATTGGTAATCCGTCGTTTTGTTTATAGAATTTATTGTTAAACTCAAAGTAGTTAGTTTCCACGCAAATTTTAAATAGATCGAATAAGTCTTTTTTAGTAACTGGGTTTATATTAGATTCGTCTAAAATATCTTCAATGATTTTAAGGCATTCTTGAATAGGGATATTGCTAAAGAGACTGACCACGTCTAAAGATATGAACTGGCAATTGTGCGGTAAATTTATGTTTTTTATTTTATTTACAAGTTCGAGAGAATTTTTAACGCTATGTATTGGGTAGAATTTAGTATGTTGTTTGAAAAGAAAGTTAAGTTTTTTGGCGAGTATTGTCGTTGGGGCGTTTATAAAAGAAACAACGGGACGTATGGGGATATTATCCTTGTGAATTTTTGGTTGTCCGTATAATGCAGGAGCCATTGGATTCATCACCATTGCACTTTTTCTAGCGTATTTATTTGGGAATATTGATTGGCAATTATTTATTAGGTTGCGCACGTTTATTGAAATTTTGTCCGTTGGGTCCTTTTTTAAGATTTCAAAGTCTTCTGGCTTTAGGAATGCTTCTACTTTATTTAAGTAATCAATTTTGTTTAATATAACGACGGAATTCCCCTTATCCGCCTTAGTAATTGTGAGGTCGCTATTTTTAATTTTGGCTTTAATATGATTTAAAATTTCCGTTTCTTTTATATTGAATTTATTTTTATTTTTACTGGTTGATTTCAGAGTTTTTCTCAAGATATCCGCTGTTATTTGTTTAGGTAAGCCGTTATTTTTTATTTTAGACAGAGAAATTTCTGTGTCGATTGCCAAACATTCAATTTGTTTTTTAGTGATATCTGAATTTATTTTATATTTGAAGCCTTTATCTAGTAAATTTATTTCATCTTCTTCAAAAGTTTCACCTGATAGGTTAATAGTTTTTATATAAAACTCCGTATTTGTATTACTTTGATATTCATTGACTTTAACATTTTTATTTTTAGATTCGACAAGTTTTTTAAGTTTATTTTCCTGAGTTTTGAATTTATCAGATATAATTCCGCTGATGTGTTCACGAGTATCGTAATCTAGGGTATCAAATTCCCATGGATGCAGTTTAAAAGTTAATTCCGAATGCAATACCTTGATGTAGTGAAGTATTGTGTCCCTTTTCCGACAACATTCCTTAGTTTCCTCCTTTAGCCATATCCTCTGCGCTCGATGCACAGTTTTTATGGCTGCCGAAGATTTGCTTTTGGTAGAAATATGCACGTACTTGGGGATCACGTTTAACTTCAAACACTCTTGGTTAAACCAAAGGTTTTGCACTATTTTCCGATGTTTTAATTTTAATCGTCTGTAAAAAATCACTTGGGTAGCTATATCAGCAACCTTCAATTTATTTATTGTTATTAAGTTTAATTTGTAGAACTCCATTTTATTTTTTATTTTTTTATATATTCAATTTTTTATATATTCAATTGTTTTTATAAACCCAATAATAATATTATTGAATATATAAAAAAATAAAAAATAAAATGGAGTTCTACAAATTAAACTTAATAACAATAAATAAATTGAAGGTTGCTGATATAGCTACCCAAGTGATTTTTTACAGACGATTAAAATTAAAACATCGGAAAATAGTGCAAAACCTTTGGTTTAACCAAGAGTGTTTGAAGTTAAACGTGATCCCCAAGTACGTGCATATTTCTACCAAAAGCAAATCTTCGGCAGCCATAAAAACTGTGCATCGAGCGCAGAGGATATGGCTAAAGGAGGAAACTAAGGAATGTTGTCGGAAAAGGGACACAATACTTCACTACATCAAGGTATTGCATTCGGAATTAACTTTTAAACTGCATCCATGGGAATTTGATACCCTAGATTACGATACTCGTGAACACATCAGCGGAATTATATCTGATAAATTCAAAACTCAGGAAAATAAACTTAAAAAACTTGTCGAATCTAAAAATAAAAATGTTAAAGTCAATGAATATCAAAGTAATACAAATACGGAGTTTTATATAAAAACTATTAACCTATCAGGTGAAACTTTTGAAGAAGATGAAATAAATTTACTAGATAAAGGCTTCAAATATAAAATAAATTCAGATATCACTAAAAAACAAATTGAATGTTTGGCAATCGACACAGAAATTTCTCTGTCTAAAATAAAAAATAACGGCTTACCTAAACAAATAACAGCGGATATCTTGAGAAAAACTCTGAAATCAACCAGTAAAAATAAAAATAAATTCAATATAAAAGAAACGGAAATTTTAAATCATATTAAAGCCAAAATTAAAAATAGCGACCTCACAATTACTAAGGCGGATAAGGGGAATTCCGTCGTTATATTAAACAAAATTGATTACTTAAATAAAGTAGAAGCATTCCTAAAGCCAGAAGACTTTGAAATCTTAAAAAAGGACCCAACGGACAAAATTTCAATAAACGTGCGCAACCTAATAAATAATTGCCAATCAATATTCCCAAATAAATACGCTAGAAAAAGTGCAATGGTGATGAATCCAATGGCTCCTGCATTATACGGACAACCAAAAATTCACAAGGATAATATCCCCATACGTCCCGTTGTTTCTTTTATAAACGCCCCAACGACAATACTCGCCAAAAAACTTAACTTTCTTTTCAAACAACATACTAAATTCTACCCAATACATAGCGTTAAAAATTCTCTCGAACTTGTAAATAAAATAAAAAACATAAATTTACCGCACAATTGCCAGTTCATATCTTTAGACGTGGTCAGTCTCTTTAGCAATATCCCTATTCAAGAATGCCTTAAAATCATTGAAGATATTTTAGACGAATCTAATATAAACCCAGTTACTAAAAAAGACTTATTCGATCTATTTAAAATTTGCGTGGAAACTAACTACTTTGAGTTTAACAATAAATTCTATAAACAAAACGACGGATTACCAATGGGATCGCCCCTCAGTCCACTTCTTGCAGAAATATTTATGGATTACATTGAAAAACAAATTTTAAATTCAATCTTTAACAAACACATCATTTACTATGTTCGTTATGTTGACGACATTTTGGTCTGTTGGAAAGGTACCAACAGACAATTAGATCTTTTCGTCACATTTGCTAACTCCATCAACCGTAAAATCTGCTTTACGGTTGAAAGAGAGTGTAATAATAAAATCAATTTTTTAGACCTAACAATCGGTAGAGAAAATAATAAACATACGTTTGAAATTTTCCGTAAGCCTACGTTTACAGATACGACCATTAATTATAAATCCTTACACCCATGGTCACATAAATTATCTGCCTACCACTCAATGGTACATAGGCTTAATAACATCCCACTCGACAAGAAAGCATACGAGAAGGAAAAAAATACAATCCTAACTATTGCTAAAAATAATGGCTTCAAGGGTAGAGACATTGAAAAAATAATTAATAATAACAAACACAAAAATAACCTTAAATTAATTTACCCAGTGACTAATAATAAGACGAATAATAAATTCGGGTGTTTAGAATTCATCGGGCAGACATCTAATAAAATTGCAAAAGTCCTCAAAAAGTGTGGCTTAGATATTGCCTTCCGCACAAATAACAACTTAGGATCATCTCTTAAAAACTCAAAAAGTAAGGTACTCAAATTACAAAATAGTGGCATTTATAAACTCCAGTGTGACGAATGCAACGCTGTTTATGTTGGACAAACGGGCCGGTCCTTTAACACTAGGTTCAAAGAACACATAAGATCTTTTAAAAATAATAATAAAATGCAATCTCAATTTGCCAAACATCTCCTAGATGAAAATCACTCACTTAATGATAATAATAAACCAACTCCGTTACACGTACAAAATAAAGGCCGTAAACTGAACCTTTTAGAACAGTTAGAAATTAACAAAAACTCTAATAATCCGAAAGCTATTCTAATTAATGAACAAACAAATATAATTCGTTCACCCCTACTAGATATCTTCAAACCTAGTTCAAATATGAGTGCACTATGAAGTACTTAATTATGCTATTAAAATAACCCTATGAGTCATCGTTTGGGAATAACTAACATTAAGACATTCAGTCAAATTTTTAACATTACACTAATTGGGGAAACTTTGCTGGGGTAATAACCATTAATAATTTCTAATATCTTACTCAAAAATCAATTAAGAAATCAGTAATTGAAATTAAAATACCTACCTAGAAATAATATAAATGTATCGTCTGTAAGTGGGCTACCCACAGTTTGATAATGCCTTCAGAGGGCGAAACAGCTGTCACGCGTAATAATAATTACACAGCAGAACTTGTTTAAAAATAAACTGTTTTTATAAACCCAATAATAATATTATTGAATATATAAAAAAATAAAAAAAAAAAAAAAAAAAAAAAAAAAAAGGAATAGACTTTATGTTGTATGAAAATATACCATCAGTTTTTTAGCTTCCTTGTGCGTTCTGGAATCCGCGGTGGGCCGAATTCCTATTGGTGGATTTTTTTACTACGGAGTTGTGACGGGATGTTCTTTCGTACGGGATTCATATTTTTTAGCTGTTCTGCGTCTGTGGGATTCGAAAATATGCACTTACGCAGATATATTCAACTCTATAATAATATTACGTCCATTTCAATATTTGATTATTTTTTATTAAGTTCATGATAACGCGTTTTATTTACTTGTTTCTGCATTTCACCGCATGCACCGTTTTTAAATTGACTTTATTCAAAACCACTCATTGTACACATTCCTAGCCACAAATATATTAGTAAATGGACGTAAAAATTGGACGTAAGGACATAAGCAGGCACGATATTTTTTTACGATAACTTATAAACTTAACAAACAATTGTTCTAATTCATTTTAAAATGACTTCTAGATCTGCAGCCTTTTAAAATTGTGTGACTATATATATTCAATGGAGAAGTACAACTTCTCATAAAAAGCCATAATAACTTTTTTTTAAATTGCTTTAATGTTGAACTTCTTGAAGAGTTATTGCAATTATTTGGAATCATAATCTATCACATGATGGAGTTTGATTTCTAACTCCTTACGATGACAAAACAAAGTCGAAAGTCTTGGATCCATAAAATCACAAGCGAAGCCCAATTTCTTCCTCTCCGAGAAAATCCTTTAACTCGAACACGAATATTAATCGTTAGTTCTATACCTGTATCGTAGGTTCCACAATCCGCATTTACCGTCAGCGTGCTGAGGTCTTTCTTACACAAAAACCGCCTTGGTTCCTCACAGGGGCTGTCGGAGTAGGTCCCATTACGCAGCATCTGCACGCAATCGTTTCCCTCTCCCGGGTTGGGGTCTGGGTGGTTCAAGTATAACTCTGATGTTGGAATGCCTACAAAAGAAAGAATAGACAATTTTAATGAAAAGTAGAAATTCAGAAAAATAAAATGGTATTTTCTGAATTATTGAAATGGTTTTATTTAAAACTCAGGATTAGATCCGATTTTTTTAAATCAATTCTTTATGAATATTACTATAATTTCATTATGAAATGAAAGCATGGTAAATCAGTTTATTTAATAAGGTAGGTAAATTTATCAAATTATAACAGTTTACTATTCTCTGTACCAATCTCCTGCCATCCCCGATCATTTGATTTACGGTGAAAAAACTGCTAATGCTGAGTATTTTGGATCTGTATTTTCGAATGCTCAACCTGCACATACAATCAATGCCAGCCTTCGCTCTAATTTAAATAGCATAATCAACTCAATTAAGATCAATGAAGACATCACATTGAAATACCTTAAGTTCATTGATATCAAAAAGGGACCAGGGGATGATCAACTTCCAGGGATGTTCATAAATTATTGTAGTAAACAATTGACACCCCCCATTTTTGTTATTTTCAAACTATCGCTATCTGAAGGAACATTTCCAGACAAATGGAAAACAGCCTTGATTACCCCAATATATAAAAATGGCAGTAAAAATGATATCTCGAACTATAGACCTATATCCAAATTACCGATACTAAGTAAAGTATTGAAGAATTGCAAAGCGATCTTGATAATTTGTGCGTATACTGTGAATCAAATTTATTGTCCAACATATCTAAGTGTCCCTCGATTACGTTTACTAGAAATAAAAACAAAATCATCTATCCATACAACTTGAACAACAAACCTTTACAACCTATGTCTATGTGTAAAGTTCTAGGTGTTTACTTAGATAGCAAATTAATTTTTGATAAGCACATCGAAGACTTAATATCAAAAACCTACAGGATGCTAGGTTTCTTATTAAGAATATGCAAAGTTTTCAAAAGTGCTAAAGACTGCTCAATATAAGGTATACATAGATTTAGTAGAAAGTATACAGAATAAATTTTCGAAACATTTACTCAAGAAATACAAATGATAAGTTAACTTTACGAAAACGACGCACTTTGTCAGATCTGTTGTTTATACGTAATCTGCTAAATAGTAAAAGAGATAGTCCCGAATTGCCATTCGTCATTGGTTTAAATGATCCAACGAGGCGTACCAGACACACTACACTTTTTCATATTGAAGCCAACAATACCAATGCAGCAAACAACTCAGTAATTACTCGCGCAATCACAACTTACACCCACTACGATAAATTACTACATTTAGACATCTTTCATGATTCCTTTTTAACGTACAAAACAAACTTATTAATTTTTTTAGCGTGACATATTTTAAAAATACTTTCACTTCATTTTTCTAAACTTCTATGTATTAACAGTCAATAAAAATTCGTGAGCATATTATAATTCTTGATTTGAATTTATTTTTTTCTCTGCACACACTTTCTTCTTTTTATAACTATTACCTATTCATACATTAATTTAAATTTAAATTCAGTGATTTTAACTAAAAAGTGATTTGATTTTTAACAGTGATTTTAACTTGTTAAGTTTTCAGAACAATCTCAGGCGAAATTACGTAATGATATTTTATGGACATACGAAACAGGTACTACAACTATGTAATAACGAACAATAGCCTTACTACGTAATAAAAAAAATCACAATACAATAAATGCCCGAATAGCCGACAAATTTAAATTTTTTTTTTAAATTCAAGATTTCATCTTAATAAACGCACTGAAAATGAAAATCAAATAACATAACATATACATAACAATATTAAAATAACACACCCCACATACTCACACACAAGCTCATCTGAATTATGGGGTACACCGTGTATACTGTATATTATAAACTATAACATCGCAACTTATATACATTGCAACGTATTTGTTTGTAAATGACTTAACATTACTTCTATAATTATTTTACAAATAATCTCACATTTTACAATCACAATCTAAACCAAAAGAAAAAATAAACAATAGGATATAATTCAATATTTCAAATATTCTAGCTTTAGATAACAGGCGAAAAATAAACGACCTAACCTTTTTATTAAAACTATTAAACTCTAAATTCAAGTATTGTGACCTATTAAATTTAATAAATCAACATGTGCCAATACGCACAGCTAGACAAAGATTGATGTTGGCATTAAATAAAATATATTTCATTCCGACTATAGTTTGCATTCCCCAATAAAACGTTTATAGTCTTGGTAACGGATATTTAAATGATATGTATGTATTTGATAATAATTTGAATTTGAAAAACTTATGTGCGAACTATTTCCACCTTGCATAAATTATTGCTAACTACAATTTTACAAGTTTAAAAGATTATTACTGTTAATTCGGAGGGAATTATCCGATTAAATGTCACATATTTACATTATATATTTTTTTTAACTCTTATGTGCCATGTTACCTCTATTTTTTCAATTTAATTATTCAAATAAGATGTACTGCATTGCATGTAAAATCCCTTTAAAAGCTTAAATAAAGTATCTATAATTTTCGAACCCTGTGACAGATTTAGCCAGTTTGACTATATATGTTATTAAGGTACTTTTCACGGTGTTGAAAATTACAGGTATGTCCCATTATTAATGAATTTTGACGTTAAGAGCAATGAAGTGCAATCCTTTCTTTGTTAGAATAATGAAAATGGTGTCTTTTGAAAATATTATGAATCATCAGGACAGTTCACAATTTTGTATCAGAATAACGCATCAATGATTTTTCTACGTATATATAGAGTAATCTAATTAAATTGTTATGATATATCAAAAAAACGATATCACAGATGTTTTGTAAATATACTTTATCTCTTTATGGACACCACTACTTGAAGAATGGGACTTTAGTTCGTTCTGTTTTATTATTCCTGTCATCGTATAGTTTCTAATTTTCAAACTCCATAGTTCGATAATCCCATCCTCCATCCTCCCCATATCAGATAATGTAGCTGATTTAATTCCTTTGCACGAACAGCGTACACATATGTATATACATATTTATCTTTTGAAATTTAAAAGTGTATAAATACCATTGATAGCGACGTAGTTCATTTGGGTGAATAAGTCATGTATTCCAATCCAAACATTGGTGGTGGTGCTGGCCATGTAGGTTAGCAATGCATCCATCTCCTTCTCAGAGGTTGGCACCACGAGCTCAGCACTTTCGAAGGAACACATGGACACCGCCTCTCTCCAGCCCAGTGCTATCTTGTGCTCCTTGTAGAAAGCACTGTAGGCAGTGGAGAAAAAGTAGTCATTTCTGAAAAATGGTTCAGGCTCCTCCTCTGATGCAACTAGAATAAAACTCAATATTGAAAATATATGCTGGAAATGGTTAAATTGTACAAGGTGTATTTAAAAATAATCAATGGGAAGTGACTAGCGTTAAACCATGGGAGAGGTAGGTAAGAAAATTGGAGAAGGAAGTGAAGGTCCAAGGACTGGAAAAGGAAAGTTAGGGGTTACAAATCAATGTATGAAGACCTGCACAACGTACTGATCCGCACCTTCCTAACAAAAGCCAATATCAATGTTCATTTTTTTATTTACTTAATTGCTAGTATTCATTTATTTTTCATGACGGTTATGCGCCAATATAATATGGAGAATAATTAGAACATATACAGGTATAGCAAATGAGATGTAGTCATGGGGGGGTAGTTTTGATACTTTTTTGGAAAATGTCAAAAAATGGTTGCTAAACATTACAGAAAGATGCAAATGTCAACGGTCAGGGTAGCATCGGTTGATCTGTTGAATGGCGCGTTCTAATGGGCAGAAGTCCTGCTTTTCGAGGACTAAAAAAGTACATGGGATCTCCCTTGATTATATTATATAGAACGTATAAGTTTACCTCTTTGTCGATTAAGTATAGTTCCAGAGATTAAATTTTAAATAAATGTTTACCTTAAAATATATTAGGTGGGCCTATAACGTGTTAAAATCAACATTCCTGTTAAGGACAAGGACAGATAGTCGATACATATATTCCTTCAATTACAGGTAATGAAAAAAACCTTTTTTGGACTCTTTCTATTGCGGTTTCGATTCTTTCGACACTTTTTTTAAAAATTATTGTTTATTTATGAGAAAACAGACACAGACAGTAAATACCAAGACAATAACTGGAGAATTTGCCCGCATCCTAATTGTTTCTCACGGATTAACTTGATGAACAAAAATGTACAAATATTTTTTGCATGTAAATTTAAAGGGAATATAAATATTATATAAATATGGTAGATAATAGCGAAGTATGTCGAAGTTGTTGTTTTTTATTGTTTCTTTTTTTAAAATAGGAAAACAGCCTTCAGTTTTCTACTAAAAAAACGCCATGGTTCAGGTTTTGAATTTGATTAAGCAATACATGCTCGTCCGGCTGATGATATTTTAAAGTTTACTAGTTTGAATAAGTCGACAATGTTGTTCCAGATTTTACAGAGGGCCATGAGGTAGAGGAGTGTTATATTGAACTCGTTAAAGTTGAAAATATTAAATATTTAGGTGTTACTATTGATGCCAAACTAATTTGGAAATCGTAAATAAATAAAATCATATCTAAATTAACATATTTTACGTACATTTTTTATAGACTTAACCCTTCCAGTGTTTGAGGTTCCATATTTTATAAGTATTTATATCTTTTTTCTATCATACAAAAAAACTTTTTTTTGACAGATAAGAAAATTATTGCTTATTTTTTATTAAATCAACGACATAAAAGTGAAGGTACAGTTTTCTTAAAAATTCCCCAAACAAAACGGACGTGTCTTCAAAATACTGACTTCTCTCAATTTATCTATGATTGGAGTAAAAATGTGGTTAGCGTTTTTGACAACATTTTTCACGTTTGATATTAAAATTTATTATTTAGAAATAGTAATGTTTATTTTAAATGCATACACCAGAAAGAAAATTTTATCTAGTTTCTAAAACAGAATTTGTTTTTACGGAAAATTAAAAAAGAAAAACAAGATGTATATAGCGTATTTGAAATACACAGAAAACATTGCAAACTGCACAAAAGTGATAAAAGTACTGAAGGGAAATACTCGATATTGACAAATTGCAAATGATCTATTTTTCTCTTGTACAATCTTAAATTATTTACGGTATTATAGGATGGGGTGGTGCTCTTGATGCATTTACTAAACCTTTCAAATAACAAGAAAACACATTATTAAAGTTATATATAATGGAAAAATAACATACTCGAATGACACAGGCAGTGCTTTTGTGGGTTCCCTTAACTTATTATTGGGAAATATAAAGATTTACAAAAAAAAAAAATATATTAATATATATATATATATATATATATCATAAGCATATTTACTTATCCCCGTTTTTTTCAGAGATGACCAACTAATGAATCATAATATTTTGTTTTCCGTACTGCAATTTCTTTAGTAAATGATTTCACATTACGGAGAACCATCGACCATATATTACATCAAAGGGGAGAATAAATTCAAGCATTTGCGTTGGTCAGTTATTGCTTGGGATTTGGATTTTCCCCTAAAACAAGCCAAGATCTCTTCGAATCTCATTTTGACGAATTAATTTATTTTTATTAAATGAAACAATGAAGCATTCTTATGGATGAGGTCTAACTCCATCGGGAATTGTAGGTTTATACTAGTATAAAAAAAAAAATTATGGTTACTTACGACATACGTGTGATAGTGTCACACATACAAATCCCAGTACGATGGATGTACCGCGAAACATTCTATAACTATTAACGGACGCAGTTGCGTTTTGTTGTACAATCGGCAACACGACCAGAGAGTAGTGTAAATTAGATTGACTGACTTATTTCCGGAAAACAATCTTTTTATAGTATTTTTAAATTTTGTGATAACAAACTTAACCCGGCGTTTGTGGTTGTATTTTATTTTTAACTAATAAATTATCGGTATTTACAGTTATCATATCAAAATGCTTCTTAGAGTGAAAGTACAGAGCTGGAAATAAATATGATACATTTAAAAAATAAATAAATTGCTAACGTTACTGACCGCCAATACATACCATATCTTGTCACTTAGATATCGTTTGCCACAATGTATACATATTAATAGAATAATTATTTTCAACTTTCAACTCGTCGTAACCGATACTTGTAAATAATTAAAAAAATAATAATTACAATAAATTGATGCATGTTCATACTTTGTAAGAGCCAAAAATGAACTGCCAGTTAAAACAGATGTCTTTATTAATCTCTGGTAAGTATGCTGTTCGATAAAATCACAGTTCACCTCCGCCAGATATTTCAAAATGGTAAATTAGTGACAAAAGCTTTTTCAGATACCATTTTCATATTCAGACACCACACAGAGTTCGAGTTCCCGATGGGTTGGAAGATGAAAAGCCAATGATTCTGTTACATTTTCTTTCTCTTGTCCACTATTTTCAACCTCACGACGTTTCCGAATTAGGCATTACATAGTCCCACTGGCTTTGGGCAGTTATTAATTATAAATTTCTACCCGCTTTAAATGTTTAAACACAATTTTCCAAGATAATTTTCAATGAAATACTAAGTTAGAGCGACCACTAAATAAGGTTACCTTATCATTTCACATGCTGCATGTGCAGTAAATATATAATTTTACAGTATTATAATAATGATTTAATACTTTTATAGGACAGTTTTGTGCTATTTCACTTCAAGCATGTGCGGCTGTTGATAAAAATTCACCTGAAAAATAATATTTTTTTAGCCATATAATTATAAAGTTAATAAGTAAAATTATCAAATTATATTTAAGGTATAAATGATGAGTTTTGGGGTTCCTCAAACCACTCCTCACTAATAGCGTAAAATTTTTTCAGCTCACCAATGCCGGGTTATAAACATTCACTCATTCTCCAAGAAAGCACAGTCAACAATATGAGTACAAAATGTGAATACACAATGATACGAATGTGAATTAGAATTAGATTGTAAAATCAAACAAAAATTATAATTAGACTCTTTATATTTTGTGTAATTTTCCTCCTCGATAACAATATTGTCGGCTGACATTTTAACACTTTATATTATGTTTATGTATTAAGTTTCTATAGAAATTTCACCAAAATTACTCGCGTCGAAAATGCGTAGTAAAAAAAAAACATATTTAATAATAGTTTTTTAAGATTACTTTTACAGAGCTTTTTTCTCGTTGTTTGGTATATTAACTATTGATACTTAGAATAATATTAATAATAACATCAAATATATTATGATCTGTAGGTATTTCATAGCTCTTTAGTATTACGTACCCTCTTCTAAACATGTAAATTATTTCATCTGCGAAGTTTAGGAGGATTTCAAACCGAGATGTCAAAAAATTGCAAATTTCTGGCCCTACAATTTCAAATTTAATTAGCCTTCTCGAATATCACGATTTGCATTGGATACGGTACTGACTAACGGTAGGCAGAAAGGATGGAGCATCAAAAAATTCAGTCTTGAAACACACTCCTTGCTTCTTTCAAATTCACATATCGTCTCGTACACACCCTTCTGTTATTCCGACTTTTGACCTGTCTGAATAAAGTATTCGATTGGCTTGATCATGCCATGTTTTTCCGACTTCTTCAGCCATTCACATTCGCGTTATATATTCTATTCACATTACTTTATTCGTTGTTCATTCGCTCACCGTGCCCAAACCATCTGAGCGTCCATTTCTTAATCTTATTCATTACTTCGGTCTACTTTCATTCATCCTCGGCCAGTTTCATGCCTCACTGCCATACATGAGAGTAGGTACCAGCACTTCTTTGTAGACTGTTAGCTTCGCTTCTTTAAACATTTTTTTTGTTACCGCCAACCGCATTCAGTCCTCCTTTCGTGGATTTCTTGCGTTTATCCTTCTTTAAACATTTTTATCAGCCTTTCCATAATCATTTACAACTATATTGCATACTGCGTTCGTACTTTCTGTTTCTAACATATTTTCTGCATTTATCCTTCTTTAAAAATCTCTATCAGCCTTTCCATCATCATTTACAACTATACTGCATACTGCGTTCGTACTCTCTCTTTCTAACATATTTCCTGCGTGTATCCTTCTTTAAACATCTCCATCAGCCTTTCCATCATCATTTACTACTGTACTTCATACTGCTTTCGTACTCTCTCTTTCTAACATATTTCCTGCGTTTACCCTTCTTTAAAGATCTCTATCAGCCTTTCCATAATCATTTACAACTATATTGCATACTGCGTTCGTACTTTCTGTTTCTAACATATTTTCTGCATTTATCCTTCTTTAAAAATCTCTATCAGCCTTTCCATCATCATTTACAACTATACTGCATACTGCGTTCGTACTCTCTCTTTCTAACATATTTCCTGCGTGTATCCTTCTTTAAACATCTCCATCAGCCTTTCCATCATCATTTACTACTGTACTTCATACTGCTTTCGTACTCTCTCTTTCTAACATATTTCCTGCGTTTACCCTTCTTTAAAGATCTCTATCAGCCTTTCCATAATTATTTACAACTATACTGCATACTGCGTTTTTACATTCTCTTTCTAACATATTTCCTGAGTTTACCCTACTTTAAACACCTCTAATACATTTAAACAACTATACTGCACATTGCGTTTGTAATCTCTTTTTTTAACAAATTTTGACTTTAGACTTAATTTCATTTATCGTTTCACTAATCGTTTGCCTTGCATTTGCCCTTTTTTATGACAGTCAAACATTAAAAACATAAAACCTTGTACGTGTAAAAAACAATTTACGGAATGAACAATATTATTTTTATTAAATAAGAAAAGTAACTAAATAATAGTATCATTTTTAACAATATAACTTTCGGGTAAAATGACGACACTAGTTCTGATGGAATCTAAGCGCAAGCCAAATACTAAGTTTGTAGATCGCGTTTTCGGAGTATCTAGGTCTAAGGCTTGGAATAAACTCCATCCTGAACTAAGATGCATAACAAGCCCAACAGAATTCAGGTCTAAACTAAAAACTCTCTCTCTTTACCCTATCCATACCCTTAAATGAAATACACCTGCCAGAGAGAAGCATTCTTGTATTGCCTATAATAAACAAGAATGTCGAGGATGTCTTCCTTAATCATATTTAGGAAGATTAATTCTAATCAAATCCTTGTTAAATTTGTGTTTACTCTCCAAAACACGCTAAAATAAATACCAAAATTAGTAATGGCATTTCAAATTAAGTTCGCTTTTGAATTTTAATTTAGGTATATGCAATTTTTTTCATAAATCTAGGTTGAAAAATATACGACATACAAGATGAAAACAGAGTTAAAATAGAATTACACAGTTTGAAAATGGCCTTGAAAGCCGAAACAGCTGAAACAATAAAAAAATACTTGCAGAACTTAATTATTATATTATTACATTTGATTTTAATTAAATTAAAAAAAATAATTTCAGTTACATTGGTTTACAAAATACAATTAAATATGGGTTTAAGTAGAATAAAATAAGTACCTTCGTACACAAATCATATTTTTTTTCTTACATGTTTATTAATACGAGCTTTTACAAAAATTTGATACACATAGTTTTTTTTTATTTTTTTTTTATTAGGAATTCACCCTAAAGAGAGTGCTTTGTGCCGATTGGGTTAAGATATATGGTTAAACTGATGTGAATTATCTATAAGGGGACTAGACATATCATATATTAAAGTCATTCAAATCTATAAACTTATAAAGAATAGAATATACGCGAGTGTTGTTGAGGGACAGCAAATATGAAATACTAAGGGGAGACTGGTGGGTGATTTTAATAAGCAATCGATACGTGCCTTTGAAAGAAGAATGATTTTTACAATTGAAGAAGACATGGTCAAGAGTCTCATCCTCCACACCACACTGGCATAATGAACTCTCGAGTACCCGAATTTTAAACAAATGAGTTGCAATAGAGCTGCGGCCAATTCTCATTCTCGAGATCCAGGAAATAAATCTTTCGGACTTTTTTTTGCCGTGGAACCAGGGTTTCCTTGGATTATGATTCTGTATTCCAGCATAGAAAGATCCAGTTTGAGTTTTCGTGAGTGTCCAATTTTCTTCCCAGGAACGAGACATGTTGGATTTAAGAATAGAGAAGACGTCAGAGACAGGAATTTTAAAATATCAAGGAATAGAACCAGATACAGTTCCAAGTTTAGCGAGAGAATCAGCTCAATTCCTAGATGGCCAGGCACCCAAATCAGTATTGTCTCAAACTTAGATTCGTTTAAAGAATCGAGAATGCACATAATAGTTCAGTGCAAGAGTAATCAACAAATAAAAGTTTGCTATTAGTTATATAGAATTTCAATGCAGATGATTACTATCGTGCTTAGTTTAGTTAGTAATATTATTGAGGTATACACTGAAAGAAATGTTTAGGTACTATTTACTAAATTTTCAGTAATTATCTACTAAACAGTTTAGTTGCTGTGGTGACTGCCGAACTTTTAGCTACTGTTTGCTAAACAGCAGTTTATTTATGACAGTTTAACGATTCAGATATTCTAGCTAAACTAATCGGTTGAGACAGCTTTCTGTGTTTAGTTGTGTTACCTAAACTGTATTTATGACAACTTAACGATTCAGATATTCTAGCTAAACTAATCGGTTGAGATAGCTTTGTGTTTAGTTGTGTTACCTAAACTGTATTTATGATAGCTTAACGATTCCGATATTCTAGCTAAATTAATCGGTTGAGACAGCTTTCTAACTTTCTGTGTTTAGTTGTGTTACCTAAACTGTATTTATGACAGCTTAACGATTCAGATATTCTAGCTAAACTAATCAGTTGAGACAGCTTTCTCTGTTTAGTTGTGTTACCTAAACTAAAAATTATATACCTAAACCATTTTGTAGTGTTTGGTTAGAAAAACATAACTGTTTAGATGTAGTAACCTTATTATTTAGTTAATATTACAAAATGGTTAGGTTGATTAACTAAACTTCGGTTGGAATAGCCCTACCGATATAGGTGTTTTACCTCTCTACTGCTAGCTAGCTTTAGGTACTGTAGCTTAGCTTTTTGGTTAGATTATCTATATTAAATAGTAAGTGCAGCTTTGCAGTTTAGCTGAAAGTTGGTATTGAGCGCCAACTTGATTCCTTCCTAAAACTAATAAACTCTTTTCATACAAAAATTAAATTCACAATAGAAATAGGAACTAATTCTAGCTTAAACTTTTTAGATCTCACCCTATTAATCATTAACAATAAAATAGAATTTAAAATCTATCGTAAACCCACTTACACTGATACAACTATTAATAATTCATCTAACCATCCCATCTCCCACAAACATTCTGCTTTCCATTCCATGATCCATAGATTAGTTACCGTCCCGTTATCAAATTCCAACTTCTTATTAGAATTAGCGACGATTAAACAAATCGCGATTAATAATGGCTATAATGCAAATATGGTCAATAACATCCTAAATAAGAAATTAAAAAAATTATCGACAAGTAAATTTTTATTTAACAGCTCCCCTCATAATAATAATAAATCAACTAATAATAATCAACCTCAACAATGGCGTAGAATTTTGTACATCGATAATTTCTCTCAAAAAAGCATAAAAAACCTCCCACCAGATATCAAACCAGCTTTTTACACTAACAATAGTATAAGTAAATTTTTGATGAACGTTAAGGACAAAGAACATCCGTTAAATCACTCAGGTATTTACTCACTGCAATGTAGTGACTGTCCCGCGTTTTATATAGGCAAAACAGCGCGTAATATCAAAACACGAGTCAAAGAACACCTAATATGTTTAACCAGCAATGGGTTCTCCGAATTTGCAAACCACCTCATAGCAACCAACCATACGTTCGACAAAAATACTGGCGTCAGTCTATTACATAAAAACGGAATAGGTCTTAGGTTGGATAACTTAGAAGCGCTAGAGTTAAGGAAAGCCAAAAACGTCAATAGCAAAGTCATCAACAACCAAATAAACCTAAATAAAAGCCCTATACTCAGATTGTTCCCTATTGACAAAGAACACTCGCCTCTCAATCTCCCACATATCCCTACCTCTTCCACTGTAGCTCAGACTGTCCACCTACTGTGAAATCCACACATGTTAATTTAATTTTTAGATTTTTAGTATTATACTGCCCTGATGAGGCTACGTGTTGTAGCGAAACCCGGTCGGCATTAAGTATTTACCTATAAGTGATGTTTACAAAGTTATTGTTTAATTTTAAATTATAATGTCACATCACAAAGTAACCGCTTCATATGAAGAAAATGTTTGTGATACTAGCGACGAGTGCAACGATGTTCTGGACGAGTGTGATACTCTGTTTAGTATAATGCATATAAATATAAGAAATGTCAAAAAAAAATTTTGCGAATTTTTGGTGCAATTATATTTAATAAAAAAAAACCGGGAGTTATAGTGTTAACCGAGTGTCACTCCAATACCAATACTCGCTTCGATATACCGAACTACGACTGCGTTGCGACAACACTCGAAATCAACAAAAATTCGGGAATATTATTATTCATTAGAAATACATTCATAGTACGGAATATTGAGGAAGTTGCTTTTGACAAGGTAAACTGTTTACGTGTTGTATTATATGTAAATAAACTGACAATTAATTTAATTGCAATCTACAGGACACACTTATCAGACCTTTCACAGTTTATATGTCAACTAAATGAAATTCTTTGCAAAACACGGGATTCGTTCACGTTTTTAGTTGGTGATATTAATTTGGATATATCTGAAAATCATCGATCTCATCTAAAGGATGAATATATTAATATGCTAACTGAATTGAATTTTAAATCACGTATTAAAAATTTTACTCGTGACGTCGCCGGTCAGAAACCTTCCTGTATTGACCATATGTGGGTAAATAGTAATAATTCTAAGAGATTTCAGTCTATTGTTTATAAAACCAGTATAACAGACCACTATATGTGCCTACTATATTATAATGCAATAGCGCGTACTAATCAATTAAAAGATAGAGAATATATTAAACTAGTGTTAAATAAAGAGCTTCTCCGGGAAAAAATATCTAAGGAATCCTGGGCTTGTGTATTAGACAGCCGGGATATTTTAGAGAGCTCTCGCCTCTTCGAGGAAATTTTAACAAAACATGTAGAGACGAGCACCGTCTCTAAGGTACGGAAGCTAGTTTCTAAATACCGCCCAATAAAACTGTGGATTAGTCCTGGATTGGTTAAATCTGTGCGTGAAAAACAACGTTTATTTATTCTTTGTAAAAAAAACCCTTTCAATTATATATTAAAAAATACCTTTGTCAAATATCGAAATGTGCTTACAAATTTAATAAGAAATACTAAAGAACAATATTATAAAATAAAAATGTGACAAGTAGAATATGATAAAAATAAAAATGTGACAAGTAGAATATGATAAAAAAAAATGTGGACAACAATTGATTAAATTATTGATAAGAAACGGAAAGGGTCGGAAATACATAGACTGACGTACAACGGTAATTCTATAGACGTAAAAGATGAGCCGACTCAATGTGCGAACTTATTTAATAATTTTTTTGCAAATGTAGGAAAAAATTTAGCACAGCAAATTAACACTCTAGCTGCTAGCAAAACCACTGAGGCTTTTGAGAGAAATTCAATAGATACAAATAAAATGCAACTTCTTGGACCCACATCGGAACCGGAAGTTGTAAATATAATTAGTTCACTGAGAGGTGGCTCAGCGCCGGGATACGATGGAATAACAGTAGAAATCATAAAAAATTTTAAAGATTTTCTAAAAATACCTATCGTGCATATCATTAATTTAAGCTTTTCAGTTGCAAGATTTCCAAATAATTACAAAAAAACTGTTATTTGTCCGATTTTTAAATCTGGCAACCCAGAGGAAATGACTAACTACCGACCTATATCTTTGAAATCTAACATTTCTAAAATAATTGAAAAAATAGTGAAAAAGAGACTATTCCTATTTCTAGAAGAAAAAAAAAATCTGCATTCTAACCAATATGGATTTAGACCTAATCTAGGAACTCATGATGCAATTGCAAAATTGACTTCTCTAGTTATGGGGAACTTGGATAGACGTCGGAAGTGTCTGGGAATATTTATCGATCTAAAAAAGGCTCTTGATAGTGTGTCGCATTCTAGGCTGATCGCTAAGCTAGAAAAAAATGGACTGGAATATAAAGCCTTGGTAAGCCTTGACAAAAACTTGGTTCCAGAGTTACTTAAAAAATAGAGAACAGTACGTTAAACTAAATAATTCACTAAGTGAACCTTTGTCTTCTGAATATGGAATTCCACAAGGCACAGTAATTGGGCCCATACTTTTCCTTATATATGTCAATGACATGTTCACTCTCCCTCTTAATGGAAGTGTCATCTCATATGCAGATGACACAGTCATCATAATCGAAGGAATAACATGGACAGAAGTGAATATAGCTGCGAATGCTGACATTGACATATTGAAGGAATGGTTTGATGATAACTTACTTAGTCTTAATGCAGAAAAAACATCATATATACCTTTTTATCTTAATGATCCTATCACAGATTCCAATATTAGCGTGATAGTGCACAGTCGTTTGTGTAAAGGAGGAGAATGTAACGATAATAATTGTAAAATCCTGAAGAAAACCCTAGATGTCAAATATCTAGGGATTACTATAGAAAGTAACATGAAATTTAAGAAACATATCGAAAACTGTATAAAAAGATTTAGAAAACTTACTTACATTTTTATACAATTAAGAAATATCCTAAATCTTTCAAATATTAAAATGGTTTACTTTGCTTTGGTTTACAATCAGTGTTGCAGTACGGAATAATCGCATGGGGAGGTATCTATAAGAATAATCTGTATTCGATAGTAACAACACAAAAAATGATAATCAAAGTTATTATTAAAAAACCAAGAATTTTTCCAACCAACGAACTATTTGAAAAATTCAAGGTCCTACCGATTTCAAAACTATTTCAAAGAAATGCTATTTTAAAAGCTTTTAAAGATTCTGAAAGGTTCTCAACGCGAAGTATAAGACCTAGAACATCTGGGAACATGTTCGTACCGAGATGCAACACGACAGCTGCACAACACCATCATGAATATATAGGCCCAAAGTTATTTAACGATTTACCGGATACAATAAAAAGTGAGAAAAATTATTTTAAATTTTAAAAAAAACTTTCTTTGTATTTTTACAGAGAAGATTGACTTACTTTTATCGATGATTTTCAGAAATATTCGGTTGCTATTCTGTTGCTATTCTGTTGCTATTCTGTTGCTATTCTGTTGCTATTCTGTTGCTATATTCTGTTGCTATATTCTGTTGCTTATTCTGTTGCTTATTTCTGTTGCTTATATTGTTGCTTTTATTTTTTCTTATATTCTTATATATTATTAATATTCTTTTTTCCATTTTTGCAACTAAACATATTATTATCTATATATAGTATTTAAGCACATAGACTAGCTCCCCAGTTTGACCCGAGAATATTTCTCTACAAATTGGGTAAACAAAAAAAAGTGATGTCTGATATGAAATGTAATATATTTTAATCTCTTGTGAATATTTACTTTTTTTCTAAATAAAAAAAAAAGAAAAAAAAAGGTAAACGCTTTTTAAAACTTATCTTGATTACCCACTTTCTGAATAGATGTTTCCTACAAAAAATCTATTTAGAAAGTATGTAATCTAGGAAAGTGCTTTTCAAAACTTATCTAGATTACCCACATTCTGAATAGATATTTCCTACAAAAAATCTATTTAGAAAGTATGTAATCTAGGTAAGTGCTTTTTAAAACTTATCTAGATTACCCAATTTCTAAATTGATGTTTCCTACACAACATCTATTTAGAAAGTATGTAATCTAGATAAGTGCTTTTTAAAACACGTAATGATTTTTACTTAAAACTGCACTTGACACACGCGTGCGGTAGGCCATCGATAATAGTTTGCAGATAATAAGAGAGCATGTTATTTTTAAGCTTGTACATCATTGTTAACGAATTATAAATTATACGTTGTTTAGTTATCATCATATTTAAATTCTAATATTTTGCTAAAGACAAAGATAAAGAAATTGATAAAGACCATTGTGCGAGCAGTGTAAAGTTGTAATCTTTGTTTACTATTGACAATTAGCCTTATCTAAATTAGGTAAAATAACAGTGAAACCGCGGTGATAATAATTATGAAATGTTGACCCGACGGGAGAATTTCCCAGAAAACAAACACCAGGAAAAATAAATTAAATTTTATCACCGCACACGTGTTCATACATCAAAAGGACAATTGTATCCGGTCAAAAATAACTGCGGTAAAATTGGACACAACATAATATTACACAAATAATATTTTTATTTATGGTCAGTTTCAACAACATTAAAATCAAGTACCCATCTTGAAAATTATCTATCGAACTTTTTCAATGTGACGAAGTCAAAAATTGTTTTTTTCAATGGATAGATAGTGATCTTTCGTACATATATTTCTAGTATATATCGTAATATGAAGAAAATATAACAGTTTTTTGTGTATACTGCAGAACAACCACAACTGCCCGAAGTCAACTGTTTTTGTTTATCAGTTTGCAATTTATTTTACAAAATCATACTTATGTACAAACTGATTAAATATAAACTGTCGATTTCCTAAAAATGAATAAATTAAGTCAATTTCATCTCAAGTCCTTTTTTATGTAATATACTATAAATGTAAAAGAACAGATAGTTCTTAAAGCTTATTACAAGAAGTATACACTGTACACACACCATTTAACAAAGAGCAATGTTAAAATAATTAAATTAGAATATTTTATTATATTTCATACATTCTTTCGTACAATACAATACGTTTAACTGAAACAAAATACAGAAACCAATTCTGGATTTTGAATTGGGAAGAACCCCCATTGTAGTATTAATAAGATTAAATGTCATTATTGAACTAAGTGATAAACATAACGTGGTAATTATGTTATACGTCTATGGTTTAGAGCAGAGGCTCCCAAACTTTTTAACCCGGAGACCACTTGCCAAATATATTTTTTTCCGTTGACCCCCAACCTGCCGAATATTGAATTTTCCCAAACCTATTATTGTCCCATGTGATAATTTTTTATTTTTTCTCTTTTTTGAAAGAAGACTTCCTTTCCTTCCCTTGCTAACAACCGAGTGGTGGTATAGTTCCTCTGTTTTTACATTGTGCATACAGGGGCGCCCTTGTGAGCTATTACAGCAAATGAAAATGAAGCAGGATGAAAAATGGGAATTTTTTTCTGTATCTTGAACTGCACCTCTAGTACTTTGTTAGTGCTTATTCAGTTCTTCTTGTCATATGATATCCGATTCTTCAAAATTCCATTTCCACAGTCAAAATATCTTCCAACTTAGTTTTGAAGTCTGTGTGAAGTACATTTAAATGGTAAACGTAGACCAAAACGTGCTGTACGATATTTCAAAAAAAAGTTGGGGAACTAGTAAAATTCGCGGCTTCCAATGTGCAATCTTTTGATTCAAAGATTAATTCTGACAAGTAAAGGAACGTAGATTTTATTTATATACCTCAATAAACAATTTTGCGAAATATAAAATAACAAATATCAAATAAGTAATTTCTCAGTCTATTATTAGTTTAACATAAACTGTGTTATTTCTATAAGTTGTATGGTGTCATTTACAGAGCTCGTGAATGTTGATGACTTGGTGTAAATGGGGGTCCGTCCGTATGTACCCCATTTGAGCTGCAATTGCATTGGTCTTCTCCCACCGCTCACAAAGGAGAATTTTGCATCAACGTTGTAAATTTTTCTGTGGGGCTCTACCACTACTCCTAAAATGGTAATTATAAATATCGTAATAAAAAGTAAGTTACATATTATCTCCAATTATAATAAAATCATAAAATGCATCAAATAAGAGGACGCACTGATGCTGCAAAATGAAATCTCCAAAGAATTACAGGATGTAGACGCAAAAGAACTTACGAATGGAAACCTACACTTATATTCAATGACTACAACACTAAAGATTTTACTGATGACCTATTTGAACAAAACGAATGTTTTAAATTTTTCATACACACTATATATATCAAATCACTAATAAATGTGACAAAAATGATAAAAATAAATACAACGTTACGGTGACCTTCTTTGTAGAGGTAAACAAGGACATCCGAAGAACCATAATATAAAAAGGAAAACTAAATTTCGGATATCAAAGAATTTACGCCGAAGATAACCCGCTGGGACCGACTGGTCCTCTCGCACAAAATGCAGGCACAGATTCAGCTGGTACTTCTCGTACGGCTTTCTGGTGTCTCTGCTGTATCAGAGGTGCGTGCGGTACGGGGACAGATGGTCCATGTTGCATTGAAAGTTGCCTCCCGGCAATGTGCCTGGGTGACAGTGTGGCTCGTATGGCCAATGTGTCATTCTCGTGTTCAGAGGTCCCTCCGCCATGGGTGGTCCATCCCAACGCCGTCCGTGATAATATTCGCGTAGAATCACAAACGTCGTGCACTTCCCCCGAGACAATTAAATGAATTTTGTCTTGCCCGATGAGAAGTGTGGGGATGATGTAGCGACCGAGGATCCTCTGTTCATGAAGTCTGAGCTGCTGGATGGTGTTTGCCTTGATAACGTACTCATCAGCAATTCCGGCGCCGCGCAGAGTGATTGGCACGCGGCGGGACGTTATGACTGATGAGCACATATTTTTTAATCCGTGCAGCAGTAGCTCACGGGTAGGTCCTGTAGTGCCGATTTTTTGTGCAGGGGGGCGTCAATAAGAGTGACAGTCGAGCCCTCGTCCAGAAGCGCAAAGGTTGAGATCTGCCGCTTCGGGCCCAACAATATCACTCCCACCACTTTGAGCACGGCACTATACGTATGGCGTCACAAGTTGTGAACGTCTGCCACAGTAATGTTTTTAGCCCGGTAGTTCGGGTTGTGAAGTAGTCGGTGGTGGGGGTATCTGCACTCCCCCACGCCGCACCAGTCTCTATATTCACATGTTCTCGAATAATGTTTGCCATTGAGGCACACTTGGCACAATCCGGCGTTTTTAATTGTCTCGAATCGCAAGTTTAAATCTTTCGCGGCGAAAGTACGGCATTCACAGAGTATGTGGCCGTTATCCCCGCACTGGACACACCCGGCGCGGTTGTCGAACTCGAAAACATCACTGTAATTGTTCCGCACATTTTCACCGCTTCGATTATTGTCTCGATTATGGTCTCGATTATTACCATTCAAATTTCCGGTCTTTCGATTATTGCCGGACAAATTTTCGTGATTTCGATTATTTTTCACAAAATTGTTTCTTCCACTAGTATCACCTTTATTAACACTGTTTTTACGCGGTGAAAACTGTTCTGAGGTCGCAAACGTATTCACAAAACTGTTTTTGTCACAAGTATCACTTTTAATGAAACTGTTTTCTCGCGGCGAAAACTGTTCTGACATGGCAAACGTATTCACAAAACTGTTTTTGTCACTAGTATCACTTTCATTGACACTGTTTTTTCGCGAAAACTGTTCTGTCGTTGCAAAAGTATTTTTTTTTATTTTTTATTATTTATTGAGTTAGTTTATACATTTGAATATAAACTAATATAAACAAGATCATATTTCATTTTGTAATTTTACATATTTTTACAATAAATATAACATTTCTTTTTAAATACATTCATTCTTCCTTCATTCTTCAGACTTTCAGGCATTTCATCATACATTTTTAGTCCTTTGTACATTAGGCAGTTCTGTGATTTTGTTTTTTTCATATGTGGCAATCTAATCCTATTTACATTTCTGGTTTCGTAATTATGAACATCTCTATTAAAAACAATTTCATCCTTAAAATATTTTGGCATTTGGTTGTTCATGATTTTATGTACAAAAATTAACACATTAAATAATAGTCTCTTTTTTATAGAAATCCAATTTAGCTGTTCTCTCATTTGATCTATGCTTGCGTATTTTCCTTTTCCTAGTATACATCTCATAGCTCTATTCTGTATAACATCCAGCTTGTTCAAGTTTCCTTCATTGGCCAAATACAACATAGTAGAGCAATAATCTAAATGTGGAGCAACTATAGTTTTATAAATCAGCTCTGTAGTGTTTCCATTTAGTTTATTTCTTAATCTTCTAAGAAAATTGACTTTTTTAGATACCTTCTTTAGCACATATTCAAAATTTGCTGCGGAAGTTAGTTTTGAATCTAGTATCACACCCAGGTACTTAATTTCATTTACTTTTTCAATTTTTTCGTCATTAATTGTCAATTTTAACTCTGTGTTATGCGTTTTGTTGCCTATTTCCATATATTTTGTTTTGTTGACATTCAGTTTTAATTTGTTTAATTTCAGCCATTTCGCTATATTTTGTAGGTCTTCATTTAATTTATTAATTGCATCTATGTACTCTTCACATGAAATATAGATTAATGTATCGTCTGCAAATAATCTAATTTTGCAATGTTTTATGGTTTTAATTATATCATTAATGTAAATAATGAATAGAATTGGACCTAATACCGACCCTTGTGGAACACCGAGGTTGTTTTCTATCGGTTCTGATTCTGAGCTTTCCACTTTTGATACCTGTTTTCTTTCATGGAGATATTCTTTGAAAAGATTTAGAGCTACTTCAGAAAGACCTATATCTTCTAATTTTTCCAAAAGTTTTTTCCTTTCTATCGTTTCAAATGCTCTTTTAAAATCTAAAAATGTTGCAATGGTGATTTTTTTATTATCTGTTTCTTTCTTCCATGTATTAATCACAATGTTTATTGCAGCTTCACAAGAGTTATTATTACGGAATCCTGATTGTTCGTCACATAATATATGATGTTTTTCCAAATACTCAACGAGTTGTTTCTTTATTACAATTTCTAGTACCTGTTCGTATTTTGGTAACATATTTATAGGTCTAAATTCTTCACATTTTCTGGTATTAACAACTTTCGGAATCGGGATCACAATAGATGTTTTCCATGTGTTTGGAAATTTTCCACTTCTTAACGATTCATTTATTATGTTCAGTAGATGAGGTCCTATCACTGGCATTGCATCCCTTAAAACTGTAAAGCTTATTCCATCTGGACTCTCTTTTGATTTGGTGCTGTTTAGAATCTGTAAAAGATATGTTTCATCAATCTCTTTAAACACAAGTTTTTCTCGGTTTAGGGGAACATTTCTCACGCGGTTGTCTTCCTTCAGTATTGGTATACTCTGATGTAATTCCGTTATGCTGTTTACAAAATATTTGTTGAAGCAGTTCTGTATGCTACCCTGTATCTGATGTGGAAATTCAATGTCATGTTTCATCCCTTTATCTTCAGTTTGCATTAATCCTTTTATGTTTTTCCACATTTTTTTAGTGTCTCCTTTTTCACAGATAATTTTATTTTTGAAGTAATCGTTCTTACAAACTTTCAGTTGTTTTGAGTATTTATTTCTTGCATTTTTGAATGCTTTCCAGTCTTGTGAGTTTCTTGAGATTTTTGCAATTTTGTACAGTCTATCTCTTTCATATTTTATTGATTGTAGTTCTATGTTATACCATTTATTTGTTCCTCTTATTTTAGTAGTTTGGATTGGTATTAACTGGTCGATTACTTCTTAAAAGTATGCTCTCGGCGAGGGCGGGATCTCGCGGGGTCGACCATACCAGATTTGGGGATGGCGTTCTCAACGGTCTTGAGGAAGGCGGCAAACTTGCAAATGGTAGCGGAGGCCTCGTAGTGCCGTACTTCTATCAGCCACGCCAACCGCAAGGTGCACGGCATCTTCCCCGCGATGTCACTGAGCAGCGCCGGATTGGCGAGGTAGCCCTCATTGTTGAGGGAGCGGAGTGAGGCCACCAGGTTCTGCACAGTGCTGGAGAAGTCTGCGATATCCTCCAGAGAAGCCTCAGCTGTGAGGTGAGGCAGCTTTTTTACTTTTTCCAGCATCAGAGCAGCGAGTGAAGGCTGCTCCAAGACTGCCAGGAACTCCGGAACTTGAGCAGGGTCCATCAGAAGGGGCCGACTGCTTCTCGGGCTTTCCCCTTGAGGGCCCGTTGTAGGCGGATCAGGTTCTCACTGGTGGTCATCCGACATGTGGAGGTGGATTGGGTGAACTGTGCCCTCCAGGTGGGCCACTCCAGTGGATCCCTCGAGAAGGGAGGCAGGTTCTTGGCCATTGATTGTCTGGCAATAAGGGCCGCCATTCTTGGATTGTCCTCGATTGTGGGACGAGGGCTGTCCTGGGCACTCGAAGCTCTTATTGCTTCTGTCAGGGCGGAGGTCAGCTGAGCCATGGGACTGCCATCATGCTGTACCCAGACTCCAGGTATGTTGGGCCATCTCATCCGCCGTAGGTTGAGGCGGGAATATTGGCATGTAGCTGGTACTGGCTGCGGGCTGGCCATCTAGCCGTGCCGGCGCGCCATACTCCTGTCCGCGCAGTGGTACGGGCAGCACATATCCAGATGGTCTAGGCTGCGTCCATTGCACGTCCCACTGCTCTAGAAGTCCGGCAGGTGATCTCTGCATCGGTGCTGGGTACCCGGGTGGGGCAAAGGTACGGGCCATAAGGTCCAGGCTGCATCGGTACTGGGCATCCCTTATTGGTCCAGGGTGCCAGTTGCGCAGGGCCTACTGGCCTTTGCTGCGCATAAGATGCGTACCTCTGGTCTACCAGAGGTACATGTCCGGCTGGCACTTCACGTACGGCTTGGCTCTGCTGTATCAGAGGTGCGGGTGGTACGAGGCCAGAGGGTCCAGGCTGCATCGGTTTTGGCCACCCTGCATTGGGCCAGGGTGAAGAGGGCGGTAGACCGGCTGGCCTTGGCTGCGCCGCTGCTGCGTACCTCTAAGCACCAGAGGCACCGGGCTCATTTGGCCGGGCTGCACCCATCCAGGGCTATACCCCTGGAAGCGCCAGGGTCCTCCTTGGTCAGGATACCCATCCAGGAGTACGGAGCCAGATCGGGCAGGCGCTGCTGCTGCTGGTTCCTCGTACTTCTGGTCCATCAGAGGCACCGTGGTCGTCTGGCCGGGCTGCGTCCATGTTGGTGGTGACCTCTCCAGGAGCATCGTCGGTCCAGGAGGGGTAGGGGCTGTTGCTGTTGGAGCTAATTGAAGAGCTGCTTTGAGTTTCTCATGTATGTAAATAACACAACACAGTGTATAATAGTAAAAAACGTTCCGTATTAAATTTACATAAACGAGGACGGTTTGCAAGCAAATACAACAGAAAGTGTCACTCAGTCTAAATCATCTCGTGTTTAACATTTTAAGTCAGTTAGATTTCTGCATAATAGTGAGTGCTGTACGGTATTGTGAATTTAAAATCACAATTATTCATTAAAAATTTACCTGAAATCAATAACAATCAATAACGCGCAGACGTAAACATTTGAACTATCATTGGTTGAAAGTGTCATCACCTAGTGCTACCATTGGTGGAAAGTGTTATCATTGCCCGTTTATGCTCAACGGATTGCGGCAATCAGGCGCTGGTGCGAATTAACCTAATAAATTTAAACAATAAACATCACGAATAACTGCGGAGTTTGCAAATCTACAATCTCACATGGTCCTCAACGCTCATCATGTAAGAACTGAGATCTGCCTGGCGGTGGAGCTCTTGCAAATCCTCAAACATCGTTGTCGGTCACCAGGATATCAGTACTATCATGGCAGATATCAGAAGAATCCAGAGCGACTTATCATCCTTCAAGACTCTACACGAAGACATAAAAGTCCTACGCGAAGAAGTACAAGGAGTTCAAAATTCAGTAGAGAGCTGTCACATGGACGTAGCAGCATTCGGGAAGAGAATAAACACTCTCGAAAAACGTTTAGAAAAAGTTGAGAATCTGGAAACGGAGGTCACACATCTACGAAAGGAAGTGCGCGCTTTTGCAGACGAATTAAATAAACGCGACCAATGGGCAAGGTTACAAAACCTGGAAATCAAGGTAATACCTCACCGAAATAATGAAAACCTGATGAATATAGTTAAGAAAATATCAAACGTAAACAACATTAACATTGACGAAAGTGATGTGGAATTTGTGACTCGTGTAGCTACAAAAGGAAACCGCCCTGATATGATAAAGCCTAGATACTAGTTCTTCAGTTGATACACTCTGCATATTTCAGTTTGTTTATAAATTTTTAGTACAAGTTAAGTACGAAAAGTTAAGTTCGCGGATAGTGTTTTGCGAGGGCTTCCGCCCCATAATATTTTTTTCCGGTTCTCTACCGACAAGCTAAAAAAAAAAAACAATTTAAAAAGTCTCACAAGTGAAACACGCACGTCAAACGTCAAACGCTATCTTGTACACTATCATATGTAAAAAAACACTATTTTTTGCAGTGTAAAAGAACTAAACCATCCTATCCGCTCTTACCGTTTAATGGTGTATAAATAACATTATTTTAGTGCAATATTGTGTTATAAAAATATATATTTACAAGTGCCACAATAATTAATTTGAAATAGCGTAACAATTACAAGTTCGCTAAAACCAACACCGAAGAATATAAGAGCGAAATTCGCCATTCCGTATAAGAGACACATAGCAACTTGGGTTCATGCACCATTGCCGATACTGTACTCGCCAGCGCTCGGGGTTCGATCCTTACACCGGCGAATGAAGTTTTTTTATTTTTTAAATAAACTTACACCATCAGCTTGCCTGCCAACAGGCTTCGGTATCAGTTATCAAAGGTGCTGCGAAGTTTGCCAACCAACAGGCGCTAAAAAATTAAACATCCCAGGTAAATAAATTATTTTATATTATATATATATATATTTTTTTTTTTATATTAACTCCACACAGGAGGCCCTGAAGAAAATAATTTCCCTCAGGGCCTATGTCATCTTTGGGGATGCTGTGTGGAGGGTCTTTTTGTGGAGAGGAAGGAGTGAACATGGGTCTTGAAGAGTCCCATGTTGTAGGAGGGAGGAAACATAGAGGCCGGTAGCTCGTAGCTACCGGCCTATATTTATGTCTTGTAAACACTGTAAGAGTGAAATACTCTCCGGTGATGGCATTAAATGCTCTAATAATAATAATAATAATTGGATAATTTGTAGAGCGCCGTTTTTGTGAAAAATCACCTGAAGGGCGCTGTACAATTTATTTCCTAGGATCTACATTTGTTATTTATAAAAGATACCAAAACATACTTACCTGGCAAGTCACTTCCGACAAACACACTTATATTAAAAAGTTTATGCTTATAGAAGATAAAACTGCACGCAGAGGACACTATATCAAAAAACACTGGTCATCGCATGACCTTAAGTCTGCTATAGTTTTTATTTTAGTTTAACTGTCTTAAAAAGCCTACAAATTGTTAGTTGTTATCATTTTTATTTATTTATTTTTAATTATTATTTCTATTTATTTTATTTTATTTTTAGTATTTTTTACATTTTTTTAATTTAAATTGCCGTCGACTGTGAAAGTGAAGGTTTCTGAAATTATGGATACGACTATCTGAAAAGGTGCGTTTTAAGTTTAGACCTAAATTCTGTCGAGTCTGCGATCATTCTCAAATCATGTGGCAGTCCATTCCAGGCTTTAGGTCCTGACACGGCGAAAGCACGCTCACCGAACTTAGTATCTGGTGTGCGCTTTGGTTCCTTCAACCTTCCGATAGCTGATGACGTTGCTGACCTAAGGGTTGACTGTCGGGATTTGGAATCTTCTGGAATACACAATTCTGATAAGTAAGCCGGAGCCATTCCGTTAAGTGACTTAAATACCATCCATCATACATTGAACTGGATTCTTTCAGGACATTTGAGCCAGTGCAGATTTTTGAGATGCTCTGAAATGTGGGAATATTTAGATACTCCGGTGATAAGCCTTGCCGCGGCGTTGAAAACGGATTGTAATTTGTTGATTTGACGTTTGGGGATACTTGCATATATTCCGTTGCAATAATCTAGACGTGAAACAACATAGGAATTGACAAGCAATTTAGTCACCTCTGTTGGCAGGTTTCTCCGCACTGCTTTAATTTGCCTTAATTGAAAGAACCCCGTGCTTACAGTTCTGTTCACCTGAGTTTTAAGGAAAAAATTAGCATCCAGATTGACACCCAGTAATTTGATGCACGTTTTTGGAGTGATGTCACTTCCTGAAATGGTTATTGGGGAGTTTTCAGTGTTATGCTGACGTCTGCTTGTAGCAGTCCACAGAAACTCAGTCTTTGTAGGATTCAGTTTCAATCTATTTGAGGTCAACCAGCGAGTAATTGCTTCCATACACTCAGTTATACGAATTTTTAGACTGTTTATTTCTTCTGGTAAGCAGTAAAAATAAACTTGCTGGTCATCAGGGTAGCAGTGAGATAGAAGACCAAATGATTCGATTATTTTAGCGACATCATTTGGGAAGAGGATGAAGTGTAGTGGGCCCAGAACGGACCCTTGGGGTACTCCAGATGAAAGGGTTGCATAATTTGATTGGTTTTTTCCCACTTTTACGGCTTGTAAACGGTTGGCCAGGTACGATGTCAGCCAGGTCTTAACATCACATTTTAAACCAAATGATTCATCTAATCGTTTAATAAGAAAGTCATAGTCAATCGTGTCAAATGCAGCACTCATGTCCAAGACTGAAAGTAGTGCCAGTTTACCCGACTCAATGGCAGTAGTTATGTCCGACAAAACACGTAGTAACCCGGTTTCTGTAGAGTGGAACCGTCTATATGCAGATTGGTATTTAGTTAATAATTCATTTGAATTTAAGTGACATATGACCTGTGAGGCAGCGATTTTTTCTAATATTTTTGATATAAAAGGCAGATTTGAAACGGGTCGGTAATTTGAAAGATCTTCAGCGTCCAGTTGTGGTTTTTTTAATAATGGAGTTACGATAGCTGATTTAAGGGATTTCGGAAAGTCACCCGTGCTAAGTGACTTATTGAAAAGATGAACTAAAAAGGGAGCAATTTCATTGCAACACTTTTTCAGTAGCCACGTTGGAATAGGGTCGAGCGAACACTGCTTTTTCGGTGAAGTATGAATTAATTTCCTTACTTCTTCGAGGGATGTAGGTTTGAAGGCAGAAAGGTTTTCTCTATTGCATTTAGTAAAATACGGTGGTGGAGCGTTGGTTGTTAGGGCTCGTATTGACTCAATTTTGTCAAGAAAAAACTTGGAGAAGATTTCCGGAGCTATGTCGATTGTATTTGGTGCATGGACATCAGCAATGACTGTCTTAACCGAGTTCCAAAGACTACATGGATTTTGACGCTCTGAAGTGATTCTATTTGTCCAATATTCAGACCTTTTTGAACGGATTAAGATCATGTACTCTTTTTGAGCCTGTATCCAATCGTTCCGTGATGTAACCCCCGAGTGTCTGTAGGACCTCTCCAATTTACGCATCAATCTCTTCTTGCTCCGACATTCTTCGTCAAACCAGGCATCAGATTTTCGTAGACGCCGAGTTTATGTAGAAATTGGAGCAAATGTATTTAAAAGGGTGAAAGGATGGTATTATAATCTGCTGCTAGTTTGGTTGGCGACTCTGTTTCCCATGCGCTATGTGTACAGAGCGGAGAAGCTTTTAGTTCTGATAGGAAGTCATCAAAGTTAAAACCGCGCCATGCTCTTGATGTGATAGTAACGTAAGGAATTTTCGGTGGGTTAAAATCGATTTCTGCGCGAATAAGTCGATGGTCTGATAATCCTACATTCACACTATCCGCTACCAGAAACGGACCGCTTGACTTTGAGATAAAAATGTCCAAAGTTCCGCCAGCATCGTGAGTTGGGGAATTAACCCATTGACGGCATCCGCAGCAGTCTAATAAATCAGTAAATTTAAGAGTATTGGTGATTCTAGACGCTCTAAGTGAATGATAATGTCGCCTTTTATGAAAATATTATCGGAAAGTCCCACAACCCGCTCGAGAAAACACGAAAATTCATTAAAAAAGTCCAAAGTGATTTGTTTTGAACCAAGCCGGTATAGGGTACATAAAATGAATGATGCTCCTGCAGAAGAAACTCGACATCCCAAGTGCTGAAATGAAGTGATGGCTGCAGTTGCCAACTTCAATAAAAAAAACAAGACGAACAAACTAAATTCTACACACATAGGCATCGATGGCACGAAATCACCAATTTACGTTAGTGAACATCTCTCTCCCGCAAATAAGGCCCTGTATGCAGCTACTAGAACTCTGCTCACGTACTGTTGATCCGTGATCATGACTCCTTGGTTTCTCTCACCTAAATTTCCCAATTTAATTTATCTGTAGCATGTATAATCTGTCAAAATTATTATTTGAATTTATTGCATTTAATATTATAAAATTTACGAGTTGAAAAATGCACCAAAATAATCGGTTACTAGGCGAATCGAGCCGGAGAAAAATCAAAATATTGACAAACCAGTCGCTGTGTCTCACCTTAACACACCAGCGTCTGAAACGTAAACAAGTTGTGGTAACGATATTGACGTCACAAGAGGGGTTGCTAGAAAAATTATAAATAGCTAAAACACTACAATATTCGTCAGTCAAATTTCAAAAATTAACACGAGTGGACGGAACACCTCCAGTTAAAACGCGATCTGTTAATTATAATTATAAATTCCTGAGTGTCGACTGAAATCTATAGTGGCTTCTGTTCCTCCATCACGGCACAATTATTTTTAAGATTACAACTATTTCTGACGAGCTGTTTACGACCGGCACTCTTTCAGCTGAGTAAGACGCATCTGTCATCATTACAATAATGGGGCGTCTCCATGTGCCGGGTCTTATAATGAACTGCCCACTGCCGGTGATCACCTAGAGGCTGGCCAATCCCTGCTGCATTGATGCTGACAACCTAGAGGCTGATGAATTCCTCCTGGCTACCGAATGAACTAGCCACAGATGCTTACAACCTAAAGGCTGACAAATACCTACTGGCTACCGACTGAACTGCTCACTGCCGGTGATCACCTAGAGGCTGGCCAATCCCTGCTGCATTGATGCTGACAACCTAGAGGCTGATGAATTCCTCCTGGCTACCGACTGAACCAGCCACAGATGCTGACAACCTAAAGGCTGACAAATACCTGCTGGCCACCGACTGAACTGCCCACTGCCGGTGATCACCTAGAGGCTGGCCAATCCCTGCTGCATTGATGCTGACAACCTAGAGGCTGATGAATTCCTCCTGGCTACCGACTGAACAAGCCACAGATGCTGACAACCTAAAGGCTGACGAATACCTGCTGGCCACCGACTGAACTGCCCACTGCCGGTGATCACCTAGAGGCAGGCCAATCCCTGCTGCATTGATGCTGACAGCCTAGAGGCTGATCAATTCTCCCTGACTACCAACTGAATTAGCCATTGATGCTGAAAACCTAGAAGCCGGCCAATTCTTCCTGGCTACCAACCGAATTAGCCATTGATGCTGAAACCCTAGAAACCGGCCAATTCTTACTGCCTACCAACTGAATTAGCCATTGATGCTGAAAACCTAGAGGCAGGCCAATTCTTTCTGGCTACCAACTAAATTAGTTATTGATGCTGAAAACCTAGAAGCTGGCCAATTCTTCCTCGCTACCAACTGAACTAGCCATTGATGCTGAACACCTAGAGGCTGGCCAATTCTTCCTGGCTACCGACTAAATTAGCCATTGATGCTGACAACCTAGAAGCTGGCCGATTCCTGCTGGCTACCAATTGAACTGGCCACTGCTGCAGCAGTCGCCCACGCCATTTACTGTATCATATGGCGCGATGATGCACAATGTGCTCCAATCTGAAATTATCGCTGAAAGGATTCCGGTTGTATCAGTTTTCTATCTGTGTTTTAAATCCCAGTTGTATTGAAATACATATAACTATTTCTTGTGAATTGGGCTAGCTGTAAAAAATAGAAAGTACCTATAAGCTACATCCCTTTATACTTTCTGTATACCAATACAATACTTGTAATTAAAATGTGAATTTTGATGCGAATCGTCTTTCTTTTATGATGGTTTGGATAGAACAGCTCACGGTGTTTTATTTCAATCGTTACCCAGGTTGCGGTCTGATGTGTGCCGGTGCTTATTATTTACAGTCTTTTCTTGTGCAGGCAAACACGTCCCGTACAATCTGCTTCACTGAAACATGTTTAAATTCATCAATATTTAGTAATGAATTGTTTGACGAGCGTTACCTAGTTTTTCGAAGGGATCGCGAATCCACTAGTTCAGCATCCAGAGAAGGCGGTGAAGTTTTAGCAGCAGTCGATAAAAAAATAATAACAACAAGCAAATCATCTTGGGAAAGTGATGGTGAAAATTTATGGCTATCGATAAAACCGCACAAATATTCTAACTCACTTATCTACATTTGTGTATTATATATTCCTCCCAATTTATCTGTTGATGATTACTGAAATAGAATCAAGAATATTCAGGATATTTATCTACAACATAGTAATCCGAAATCTAAATTTATAATTATCGGCGACTTTAATTTACCCGAGATTAAATTGACACCTGACATAGCATATAACAACAAAACACTAGCTCCGTCCAACTACACTAGTCATAAAGCTCACTGTGTTGTCAACTTGGCCTCAATGTGTAACCTTCACCAATTCAATTATATTCTTAATGGAAATTCTAATATTCTTGACCTACTTTTTTGTGATGAAACTAATATTAATCTGTCTAGAACAACAGGGTTATCAAAAGTCGACAATCATCATCCCCCTTTAGAAATGATTTTAAAACTTGAAAAACTGAAATACTTAAAAGATAATCATCGCCCTATTAAATACAATTTTACGAAAGGAAATTATTATTATATATTAAAAGATTAACCCGCTTCTTTTAATATATTATGGAAAAATGCACAAATTGTTCCAATACATAAATCTGGTGATAAATCTTTTGTGAAAAATTACCGACCAATCAGCATTTTATCTTGTTTTGTGAAAGTCTTTGAATCTATAATTTATATTTCTCTATTTTCACACTTTAAACCCCAATTATGCATAATCAACATGGGTTTGTTCCCAACAGATCTAGAAAATCAAATTTTCTTGACTTTTGTGATTATGTTTGTAATGCTTTTAATGAAAGAACTCAAGTAGATGCCATTTACACAGATTTTCAAAAGGGATTTCATAAAGTTAACCATTCTATTCTACTACAGAAGCTTGATCGAATAGGTATTCATGGTGATCTTTTTAGCTGGCTCAAATCTTACTTAGAAAATAGAACACAATTAGTACTTATTAATGGGTACGAATCACCTCCCATAATTTTAACATCAGGCGTACCCCAGGGGTCCAATCTTGGCCCTCTGCTTTTCTTAATCTTCATTAACGACCTTGGCCTCATGTTACGCTGTGATTTTGTTCTATTTGCCGATGATCTCAAGATTTACCGCAAAATTTCCACTGATTCTGATCATGTTAGGCTTCAAGAAGACCTTTACACACTAAATAGCTAGTGCATTCAAAACGATATGTTTTTAAATATTGAAAAATGTTATTATTTTCTTTATCCTTTCTCTGTACATTTACTATATTTCATATTACTTCCGATTTTGTTGTCCGGGTTAAATCTTCCCCATAGGAAAAACTAAACCCTTCCACTCACTTTTCCACAAATGATCAACTAGTCAATCAACACTATGCAAGTGCATTATATAAGTAAAATAAATACAAAACAATACAAGAACAACAACACGTCAACTCACCAGAGATCAAATGGGCAAAAAAATTCACCGACTCCAGATATTTTCATATCAGAGGGTTCGGCTCGGTAGAACTTCTAAAGGGCCTATAAATCCTACTGATCTCTCAACATAAATATTTAAAAAATCTTTCGTTATCCTACATGTATTCAAAATGACCGACTTTTGCATCTTTATATATAAATTTTTTGATATATCTAATACGCCTAAATTTTTAATGAGAGCTAGGTATAATGCCAGTAGCCGAAATAACGAATGGTAATATTTTTATAGTCTGAGAATGCCAAATTCTTTTTATTTCGTTTCCTAAATCTGTGTATTTTCTAATTTTTTCATTAACAGATTTTTGAATGTTACAGGAATTTGGAATAGCGACATCAATGATATAAGTTATTTTTTTAATTTTTTCATGTAAAACTATATCGGGTCTATTATGACTAATCGTTCGGTCTGTTAGTATAGTTTTATCATAATATATTTTATAAAATTCGTTTTCTAAAAATGAATTTGGTTCGTATTCATAATATGGTACTATATTACGGCAGTCAATCAAGTTATGTTTAATTACCAAATTTTGGTGAATTATTTTAAAAACTTGATTGTGCCTAAATGTATACTCGGACGGTGCTAATATAGAACATCTCGATATAATATGTTCTATAGTTTCCGGAAAAGCCAAACATTTTCTACACAAATCATCAATTTGATTTGTATCTTTGATTATATGCTTTCTATAATTTTAAGTATTAATGACTCTATCCTGAATGGCAAGCATAAATCCTTCTATTTCTGCCCTCGACTCTCCAATACTCAACCATTTTTTTGACGAAAATTTGTCAACATACGTTTGGTTGAGATAATTGAAGTGTTTTGCGTGTAAAATTTTATTTGACCAGGAATCTAATAATTCCTGGTTGGGATTTATAAAAATGTTGGCATTCTCATCGTATAAATTTAAAGGTGTAATATTTCTATCTGCCTTGCAAATTATTTTGTGCATTTCTGAGCTATGAGCTTTCCTATGGAAAAAAGTTCTTAACATTTCTACCTGATTATGTTTCAAAGAAGTTATTTTGACTATACCTCTACCTCCTAAATTTCTAGGTAAATTAACTCGTTCTATAGCTGAATTTGGATGATGGCAATTAAACTTTGTTAGCGTAGTTCTAATTAATCTTTATAAGTTATCTAAATCTGTATTAGACCATTTAATTATGCCAAATGAGTACGTTAATAAAGGTATTGCCCAAGTATTTATTGCTTTTACTAAATTTTTAGCAGAAAGATTGCATTTTAAAATTTTCCTGTTCCTAGTTTGAAATTTAATCCTAATATCATTTTTAATGCTAGTATGGTCTAATCTATTTGATTGTGGGTATCCTAAATACTTATACACCTCATCCCTTTTCATACTATTAATTTGGAAATTTCTAAATATACTCTCGTCCCCATCTACAATTTTACCTTTCTCTATATGGATCGTTCTACATTTATCTAAACCAAAAGTCATTTTGATATCATCTGAAAAGTTTTTAACTATCTCGATCATTTTCTCTAAATTTTGTTCAGAATTCGAAAATAATTTTATATCATCCATAAATAATAAATGCGAAATTGTACTACTCTCCCTCCTATTGCACTTAACTTGTATTCCAAACTTGCTTTTAATGAACATTTTAGATAGAGGATTCAATGATAAGCAAAACCAAAGAGGACTCAATGAGTCTCCTTGAAAAATCCCTCTTTTAATAAAAATGCCCGGTATTACTATTTTCTTACCTTTTAAATTGATAAGTAAATTGGTATTCCAAATGGACATAATATTTTCCAAAAAGCTAATAATAATGGGGTTAATTTTATATATATTTAATACTTTGATCAGCCACGAGTGCGGGACACTATCGAAAGCCTTTTGGTAGTCTATATAGCAAGTATGTAAATTACGTTTTCGAGTTTGAATCTGTTTTAGAATTACAAAATCGATAACTAATTGTTCTTTACATCCCATATGTTTTCTGCGACAACCTTTTTGTTGTTCAGATAAAATATTTTTTTCATCTAAATGAGTATATATTAAATCTTTTTTTTTTTTTTTAATGTATATTTTATTTAGTTATAAAATTTTACATCTTATACCTAATACATTATTTTCTATGACTACTACAATATTATTTACTACTTACATACTAAAATTTAGATTTCACAACATTGAGACATAATCCACGAAAAACTGCAAGACTTTTAGCTTCCTTAACAATTACCGGGAGTTCATTGAACATTTTAAAACCTTTATAATAAATATTGTTTTGTATTCCCGATAAATGTGTTTTAGGAAGCCTCAAATCGTTGCAGTTTCTCGTAGGATATAAATGAACTGTACTATTAATTCTAACATGCTTTGACATATAGTCAGGTAACATTTTATTTTTTAGCTTATAAATAAACACTAAGGTATTATAAACTAATCGTTGCCACACACTTAAAAGATTGAGTTGACGTTGCATGGTTTTTATTCTGGTGTACCTACTACAACACAGTATTGACCTCATGCCTCTGTTCTGGATTACTTCCATTCTCTTAATTTGGGTTTTGTTACTTAGAAATATTACACTTGTACAATAATTCAGATGGGATGCTACAGTGGTATTGTAGACCAATATCCTTGTTTTAATGTCCAATTTTCCTTTTATCCTACTTAAGAAATTAACCTTTTTCGCAATTTTTTTATTTAAAATTTCAAAGTTAGTGTTAAATTTTAACTTGTTATCTATTATGATTCCCAAGTATTTAATTTCTTTTACTTCTTCAATATTTTGATTGTCTATATTTAGGACAGTATGTACGTTTAGTTTTTTCCCGAATACCATGAATTTACTTTTAGTTACATTTAATTTCAATTTATTTATGTTTAACCACTTAGATAATTCATTAAGTTCATTTTGTATTTTTGACAGCGCATCTTCAATATTATTTGCTATAATATATAAAAGTGTGTCATCTGCAAACAGGTTGATGGAACAGTACTTTAAGCACTTCACTATATCATTAATATATAAAATAAATAGGAGCCGTCCCAAAACAGATCCTTGAGGAACTCCAATGTTGATTTCTTGTTCTTCAGAGATAGTATCTCCAATTTTGGTTTTTTGTTTTCTATTTTTTAAGTAATCAATAAACCACTGCAATTCATTAGCACGAATTCATATGTCCTTCAATTTCATTATTAGTCTTTCTCTGTCTATCGTTTCAAAAGCACGTCTAAAATCCAAGAACACTGCTATTGTGATTTTCTTCTGATCCATAGCTGTTTTCCATTCATTTATCACATAATTTATTGCTGTTTCACAGGAATATTTATTTCTAAACCCAGATTGTTCTTTTACTAGAATGTTATTTTTTTCTATAAATTTACTCATCTGTTCTTCCACAATGCATTCTAGTAATTGTTCATATTTAGGCAATCCATTTATTGGTCTGAAGTCTTCGAAATTTTTAGCATTTATTATTTTGGGCACTGCTGTTATTATGGAGGTTTTCCATGACTGCGGAAGAATTCCCTTAGTCAGAGATTCATTTATTAGTGCAACTAATCTGTCTCCTATAGCTGGCAGTGCATCTTTGATTATGCTTATAGTAATTCCATCCGGCGATGATTTTGGTTTCATTGTTTTAATGATTTTCATTAAATACTCATTGTCAATTTTATTAAACCTGAAAATATTTTTATTCTCTCTTTTTTCCGATGATTGAGAAGAGGTATCTGCGACTAATGGAATACTCTTATTTATGTTTTCGACACTATGTACAAAATTTGTGTTAAATGTTTGGGCTATTTTAAGTGTATCATCTTCAACTCCATCTGGAAACCGAACTTCCTTAATGTTTTCCCTCTGTTTGCCGCTTATAATTTCTTTAAGTGTAGTCCACATTTTTCTTTAGTCACTTTGAGAGGTAATTATTTTTTGCCCGATATACGAATTTTTGGTATGTTTTATTTCTGTACTATACATGTTTCTAAGTTTCTTATAGGTTTCCCACCTTTTTTCAGTGAATTGTATTTTACAGGCTTTATAGGCTGTATCCCTTTGTTTTTGTAGAATATTTAGGGATTTCGTATACCATTTATTTGTATCTTTTAATATAATATTAGTTAAAGGCATTAGCTCATTTACTACTGTTTTCAGATGTCCTACTAGTTCATCGGCTTTTCTGTCTAAATTTCCTTGGTTATCGCAGATCCATTTTTTGTTTTGTAATGCTGTACACAACGTATCCTTATTAGAGTTATTTTTTTTCCTATACGTTATATTTCTTATTCCCTGTGGCTTCGGACTTTTATATTTAATTTTAGTAGCAATAGTTTCGTGATCAGATATTTTTAGTTCTTCTACAGCATTAACTTCCACATAAAAGTCATTTGAAATTACTAAATCAATCATTGTTTTAGAGTTTATTCCCATTCTTGTATAAGTGTTGACCAGTTGCTTCCAACCTAGGCAATTTATGATGCTTTGTAATCTCGTGCTTTTTGTACTGGATTTCATCATATCAATATTAAAATCTCCACAGATAATTATTAAGTCTCTTGTATTTATTTGTTTGCGACACCATTCTTCAAAAAAATCTAAAAATTTTGTAACATTTTGATTTGGGGAATGATAAATAGCTGCATAGGTTCCCCGCTTAAAATCCCTTTGAATTTCAATATCCAGTATCCAGGTATTATTATTATCTAGAACCGCATTTGTTATGACTTTGTAAGAGATATTGTTTTGAATTAAAATGATAACTCCACCTGTATGCCTGCTAAATGAGTTGCATCTAATTGTCGAATAGCCCTGAAATATTATTTCATTTTGGTTAATGTCTTCTGTAATACAGGTTTCGCTCATCATCACCATGTGCGGTTTGTATTTTTTTAGCATGTCTTTGACTTCTTCGATATGTGCTAATAAACTAGCGATGTTTAAAGAATATATTTTTATGAAGTTTGAATTTAATCTAAAAAATTTACCATTCTGTTTTCTTGTTCAAGTTTACGACAATATACTGGACAGTCTATACTCCATACAGGGTGATTAATTTTTAAGTTTAATTTCAATCTTTCGTTTGCCTTTTTACAATTGATGCAACAATCATACCCTTCGTCGCAGTTTTTGATGTTATGGGATTTTGCAAATTTTGGACATGAAATCTCATTTTTACAATTTAGCGCTTTATGGTTAAACCCGTTGCACTTAAAGCATCTCATTATATTTATATTATTGTACACCCGGCATCTGTCCCATCCTATATATATCTTTTCGGCCTTTATTATTCTCATGTAAGTGTTTCCGTCGACTTCCGCATATACTGTATAATTTATCTGGTCTCTTTTATTTTTAAACTCTTTTATGTAAGTTACTTCAATATTTGAACTTTTTTCGAATATGTCTTCATTTTGTGATTTTATTTTTGTTTCAATTTCCCCTCTGTCTTGCTTCTGTGTTATTCCAACAATTTTGTTAAACAAGACAAACAAAACAATCTGTTAAACAAGAGGTTAAAATTTTGTATATTGTCGGTAAACATGTAATGGGTCTGTACTGAGAAGGATTATTAGTATTTTCGCTTTTGTGTAAAATATAAGTAATGCCCTTAGTTAGAAAATTTGGAAAATTTTGAGGTTGACTGACAAATTTTGAAAGATTTTTTGCCAAAAGAGGATGTAAAGTAGTCAGACGTTTGTACCAAAAATTATGTATCCAATCGCAACTCGTGGCTTTCCAATTATGAGTATTTTTAATAATTTTGGTTAACAATTCAACCGATATATTAGAAAAACTCATTTGTTCAATATCTGAAAAATTGAGTTCTTCATTTTCTATCCAGGGAGTTGACTCGTTATGTTTTATATCTTTACTCCAAATTTTAGTGCAAAAATCGCGCATATCTGATTCAAATGGCAACGGAATATTATTATTCGAAATAATATTTTGTTTATCGTCAAGTTTGGAATAAAATATTTTTTCATTTTTCTGGAATAATCTATTATTATTTTTTTTATTATACGTATAATTATATCTTTTTATTCTACTAGCTTTTACGCCTAATTTTTGTTTTAATAAATCCAATAAATCGTTGAATATATTTTCATTATTATGACTATCAATGTTATAACCAAATTTTCTACCGATTTCATCTACATGTCTAAAAATTTTCCTACTTCTATTTCCATTTTTATATTCCATTACTCTAGCTATGTTACTTTTTAAAAATACTACATCATTTTCTAATCTGATCTGCCATTCTGGTTTACTATAACTATACGATCTATCGTCAGAGGATGACAATTTAATTCCTAACTTATTACAAACAGTAATCGCACTAGCGTATACTATTGTATGAAGATCTAAAAAACTAATTTCGTCAAATATGATTTTTGGTAAAATTATGTTATTTAATTCAAAAATTAATTGATATAATTTCTTTGACGTATGCAATTTCGGTAATTTTGGTCTAACTGTTGGCTCTACATCTATATATCTGTTTATATTATTGTGAAGTAAGTTAGCTAATTCTACTACATTTTCATCAACAAAGTTTATATTTGCAATGTTGATTTCCCTAAGATTATAAATAACGTCTAAGTTATTTGAATCTACTCTAATATTCTTGTTATATATTTCTTTTTAATTATTATTATTTATGTTATTTTTTCTTTCACTACTAGCATCTCCGCCTAATATCAACTAAACCTTGTTTACGCATGCTGTGAACATTTTTAATTAGGGTGTTAATATCTGTGCACATTCCCATGCAAATAATATAAATGTAATAATTGTTAACACTCTGTAAATGTTTCAAACAATAAATAAATTTTAAAACTCTCTAATCGAAGTCTAAAGAACAACGTCCTTCAGGCGGTTAACGCGATGAAAGGCTTAACCACGGCTGACATCGGGTTCGCTGGAGCACCAAAAAATATCTACGTCAGCGACCACCTCACTAAGGTAAATAAAAATCTTTTCTTTCAGGCGAGAGTTCTGTCTAAGGAACAGGAGTTTCAACATGTTTGGCAAAAAAACTGTCAAATCTTTGCACGACGCAACTCAACTTCCCCGCCAATCATCATATCCAAGGAGGAAGATCTGAACAAGATGGAGGGACAGCGGAATTTCTCTCCTCACCCTGGATCCAACGCTGGAGATACTCGTCCCAGCCAACCATAAAATCAGCGAGACCTAAGCGAAAACTACGCTCTCTTATTTTCTTTACTTTCATATATTTTTTATTTAAATATTTTTCACTCAAATATCTATCTCTTAAAATTCTATTTCTTAAGGATTACTGTTATAAATGTTCCTCCTTTGAATATTATTCCTTCAAATATTTTCTAATAAGAACTCAAAATATCCTCCATGGTATAACTCAGCTCTTATAAAGTTAACGAAGGAAAAATACAACTATTTCAAAACGTTCAAAATTTACAAAAATTAATCTGATTACTCCATGTTCTCTCTCTTAAGATCACGCCATAAAAAACTACAACGAGAATGTCACAATCAATACCTAATTAATGTTGAACACAAAATATTCTCTGATCCAAAAAATCTTATATGTTAAATTAAACTCCAAATCACAGGGTGTGCCAAACACTGTATTCCTAAGGAATGAAAAAGCTGAGAACGGATCTGAGATTGTTAACTTATTCTCAAAATATTTCAGTTCTGTTTACACCAACGATGTTCAAACTTCTCAAAATATGTCAGACAACTACAACATTCATAATTCTTCCACTATTCATTGTATTGAAGTTGACGAACGTCTGGTGCAGACATATCTGGAAAATTTATAAATAAATAAAGGCGCAGGCCCAGATCAAATTCCCCCCTTCTTTACCCTGAAATGCGCAAGCAGTCTCTAAGCCGTTATCCATTATATTCAATCGTTCCATAAAAGAGGGTGTGGTACCTAATACTTGGAAAAACGCCTTCATAACACCCATTTTCAAAACCGAGCAAAAATCTGACATTAAAAACTATCGTCCTATTTCAAAATTGCGTGTCTTCAGCAAGGTGTTTGAAAAAATAATATACGATCAGATGTTTCCCGCTTTGAAATCCTCACTCAATGTTAACCAACATGGGTTTATGAGTGGAAAATCAACAACAACCAATCTTATAGCATTCACGGAATTCTTGCAAGATTATATGGATCGACGTGTACAAGTAGACGCAACATATACGGATTATAGCAAAGCTTTTGACCTAGTGAATCACGACATATTATTACGCAAGCTTATGCAAATCGGAGTCCACGGTGATCTTCTCAGATGGCTCTCATCTTATGTATCAAACCGTAGTCAAGTCGTAGTTGTGGATGGCTTTAAATTGGACTGGGTAACCGTCCCATCAGGTGTACCTCAAGGATCTCTATTGGGACCGTTAGTATTTAACATTTACATCAATGATATAGGCCAATGCTTCAAATACTCCAAAACATTACTTTACGCAGATGATATGAAGGTTTTTTATCACTTGTCAGATGATATCATATTATCAGATGTACTGCTGACTGTCAAAAAATGCAAGAGGACCTAAACCGTCTTAATATTTACTGTACACAGCATACCCTTAAAATTAATGTTAAAAAGTGTTTCGTTGTGAATTTCACACGAAATAAAAATATCATTATCAATAAATATAATCTGATCGGCTCAATATTAATAAAAAAAAACAGAAATCAAAGATTTGGGAGTGACATTGGACTCTAAGCTTATTTTTGATATTCATGTAGACTCACATCAAAAGCCTCTAAAATGTTAAGATTCATTCTTAGGACATGTCAAAAATTCAATAACTTTAGAACAATAAAAATCCTATATTTTGCTTATATCCGCAGCTTACTAGAATACGCGTCACAAGTTTGGAATCCGCAATACATATCATATGTGGAAATTCTAGAACGTGTTCAAAATCGTTTTCTACGATACTTGGATTTCCGCAGCTACCGCCCACATCTAAGTCACCAAGATTCAGCAGCGTACTTCAATATACTATCATAAGAAGTTCGAAGAAGCTCGGCCGATGTACTCTTTCTTCAAAAAATAGCCAGGTCCGTTGTTGATTGCCCAGAACTCCTAGAACGAATACAGATAGGAGTTCCTAACAGACGAACCAGATCAAACATGATTTTTAGCCTCCCTCGAAGCAACACTAATTCTAAGCAGAATTTTTTCATCTATCGTGCGTCCAACACTTTTAACACACACTATTCACAATTTGACATATTTTACTCTGCACAACACTCCTTAAAATCCCACAGGCACTCTCTCGATACCTTACAATAACATTTACTACAGATACCATCTAATACAACCACCACTCTATTAACTTCCTTTATACATACCTCAACCTAACCAATCCCCCCCCCATCCTACCCCCTCCCTATTCCTTCCTAAATAACTTGTCTCTTGAAATGTAATTTTCCTTAGTAAATATCTCGGAATCACTACACTTGTATACAATACCTATGTGGAAACCTGTAAATGGTTTGATTATTGTAACGCAATTATTGTTATGCTTTTATTAATGTAAACTGTTGGTATCCCAAATGAAATAAAATAAAAAAATGCTCGGTGTGGCTGCGAATTTCTTGTCGCAATGACTCCATCGCATCCTCTTGAGATTTGAAGGGCGGTGAGTCATGATCTGCAGGTTGTGCCATCTCAGGAGTAGTGCTGAGCGTGGGCATGGGGGTTACGTCAGGCGTGAAGTGAACCGCAGCCGTGGCCTGAGACCCAGCGTCCGGGGCATCTGCAGAAGGTGTTGAGGATCCATCATCTTGGATCCGGTTCGACCGTAAAGCTGGAGACACACTGGTTGAAGGCGTGTGAGAATCCGGCTCGAAGGACCACTTGTACTGGACGGGAGTCCGCACAAGACTGTAGATTTGGGCGCCGGGTCCAAACCATGTCTTCAACCGATGGGAATGCTCCTTTACGGCCGATGATGATGATAGTTGCACAAATTATTGCAATCTGCTTCCCGCACCCGGTGCTCGGTGAATGTTGGGCTCTGGGTGTGTAGTCGTCTCTTCTCGCTTCTGGTGTTGGCTTTCGAGAGTTTGCAATGTCACCTGTATTACAATTACATAGTTTTATTACACAGCAGTTATAACAATGTGTATCTTGACAACTAAATTTTTATATTGTCAAGATACGACAAAAAATAAGAAATGTTTGTAAAATAAAATTGTAAAAATGTTCTTGAAGCGTTCAAATTTGTAAAATGGTTATGGCAGTATTTTTAGCAGGTCCCCCGTGACATAGCGCTCCGAAAGAGGAAAGATTCACTATGCTACGAGGTTCCTGGATTTTTGTAGAGGCAAATATGTAAAAAAAATTATACAAAAATGGTTACATAAAATCGTTAAAAACGGCATTTTAAATATCTCCTCAGTGGTTGCATATCGCAAATAGTTTTTATTTGACTACCGCCGAGGAGATGTACAATTTAAAAATAGGTATTAGTAATATTTAGTAAATTATAATTGGTTAGTAAATTTGTATACGCAAAAATCTGAACATCGTACCGCTCGGCCGGGGTACGTGCGCGATACGGTACCGATGCTTTTCAGGGTCAGAATTTTTGGGCAATTTTGTACGAAACGATTCGATTCGATTCAGCGAGCCGAGCCGATTCGATTTAGCGATTCGAGCAAAGAGCGAGCGAGCCGAGCCGACAGCACGACTTTTTTGGTTTGCGATATATATATATAGGTTTGTAATATAGCCACAAAAGCATTACTCCCTGGCTTGTGTCTTCACAGCCAGGCCCCGATACTTTTGCCGGCCGGAGGAATCCCGCCGGCCCCCTGAGCAGGCGTCCGCGCCCCCAACTGCTTTTATCAAGGCAATGAAAACTTTCGCAAAAGAAATACTCAAACATGCAGATCCACGCTGGCCCCTACTAACCGCCCGCAAGCGCCCGAGACGTGCTCTCTTTTCAAGAGGAGTCACCGATCCCAACAGCTGACGATTTTCCTGACGAGGATGCTCCTCGCTGAAAACGAGGACTCCCCGGTCGTGGTACCGCCCGGCGCCCACCAAATAGGGCTTCGCAGGAAGACCGAGACTATGCGCCTCATGATCCCCGCACCACAGCCCCGCCCCGAGGACCCAAGGACCCGGAGGCCATCCACTCACACGGCTCCCATGACGCCCGAAGCCACCGAGATAACGGAGCCCGTAGCAGGCCCCTCTTGGGCAACAGGACCCAGCCCACCCCCCAGGCGCCCCCCGATAGGCCCAGCGTCAGCCTACGTGGCGCCCCCGAGACCACAGTTGCCGATGGAAACGGCTGCCCCCCCAGGATGGAGGTTGGACGAGGCCGTCCAACCCCGTCAAGAGGCCCATGTCCCCACGAGGACCACAACTGCTCCAGTGTGGTAACTGGTTTACCGAGTTGCCAAAGGAAAGCGAAGGCGCCGGCGCGCCGCGAGCAAAGCGTGCCAATACTGATAACTTTTTCTCCCCCGCAGGTGCCGGCAGGAGAGACCGCGTTCCCCCGGTGGTGATGACCCTGGGGAGCATGACGCATGCCCAAATAACAGCCACGGTACAAGGACACCTGTAGGCTGGAAAAGTATTCACATTCAAATACAACAGGGGCGGCACGGCCAACATCTTTGTGCGCACGATGGAGGACTATCGCGCCCTCACCAACGGACTGCGAGCGAAAGCTCGCGGATTCCACACGTTCACGGCCGAAGCCGAAAAAATTAAAAAGGCTGTTATCAAGGGCCTGCCGCTCGTGGAAGTGGAAAGGATCGCGGTGGATTTGGAATCACAGGGATTCCCGGCTGTGAAGGTGGTAAAGATGACCGCCTCAGTAGAGTTCCCAATATACCTCGCACACTTCAACAAGGAAGTGAACAATGAAATGAAACTTTTGAAAATAAGAACATTGTACGAATACAACATATGCCTCCTAATCTACAAAATCCAAAATGGACTTATACACACAAACACAACATTCAAACAAACGTCACAAGTACACGAACATTATACTAGGCAGCATAACAAATTGTACACAAATACTGTAAGGACTGAAAGTGGCAAAAGAGGCATTGGCCACGAGGGTGTACAAATATACAACCTCCTTCCAGATAAACTTAAAAAGGAGAGTATAAATGTATTTTAAAAAAAACCTTTTAAACTTAGGTTATTAGAACAATATTAGACAACTACTTATTTAATGTTATATATGTAAGTTAAGAAATTGAAATATAAATTTCTTTTAACTTAATAAATAAATAAAAAAAAACATGGGATAGCTGCGCGCGGCCGTCAAATTCAAATTCAAAAAAATATTTACTGCACAAAAAGAGTACAAAGGGTATAACTTATAGATATATTAAATATATTTATATATTAAATACATGTGCCACTGCCACATTCGACTACAGAAGAACAGAAGCAACCACCTACAACACGACACCCAGTGCTACAGGTGCCAGGACTTCGGGCACGGGTCCCGAAATTGCTCACACACAGCAAGGTGTGTTAAATGCTTAGTGGAGCGTGCTTTGGCAGAATGCCCCAAAAAGACAAGAGACGAGCCCGCCGCATGCTGCAACTGCGCAGGCCCGCATCCCGCCAACTACCGAGGCTGCCCCAAGCGGGTAGCGTACGTCGCCTCTATCCAACAGCGACCTGCCAGAAGGGCCCAATGCCCGCCGGCAGAACAGAACCCCAGCAGGCAACCTCCCCAGCCGAGGACGGATGGACGCTCATGGGCCGACGTAGCCGGAGGTACCGCCCCCGCCCAACATCAGTGCGAGCCCGCGCCGCCCCCACAGCACCGCCCCCAGCCCCTCCCACAACAGGAGCCCGTGCGCGCGTCCACCTCTACTGAGGACAACCTGGATATCATGGCCCTGCTCCAAGGCCTCCTGAGGATGCGATCCTAGCTTGCCCGCTGCACATCAAAGGCAGAGAAGCTCGTCGTCCTGATGGAGCTTCTAACAACCACCCTCGATGTATAATTCCGAGAAGGTGAAAGTCCTCGTATGGAACGCAAACAGCGTCCGCTACAAGACAGACGAACTGCTCGCCTTGGCAAACGACACAAACACCGACATTATTCTCTTATCAGAATCCCACTTGAATCCAAGCGTACCGCTGAGGTTGCCAGGCTTCGAGATTCATCGAGACGACCGACAGGAAAGATCATGCGGAGGAACCGCAATATTCGTTCGACAATCTATGACATCCACAAGAATCCCCACTCCGAAGTTGAAGCACACCGAAGCCACGATTATCGAAGTCACCATAGAGGGTAGAGCGCATACCATTATCGCCGTCTACTGTACTGCCGGAAAGCTAGTGAGAGAAGACATAAATAAGCTGCTCAATCTGGGACCAATTGTTGTGATTGGAGGCGATTTGAACGCCAAACACAAGTACAGGAATAACTACAGAGGTAATGCGAACGGAAAAACGCTCTTTACAAACATGCAGACAAATACAGAAGAGTACATTGGATATCGTACTCGAGAAAAATGTAAAGACAATATCTCCACTGCGCACGCTAGACGAGCTGTCATCGGACCACTTGCCCATGAGCTTCACTATAGGAGGCGCAACTTCAAGGAGCCCCAGAAAACAGCGCAATTATAAGAATGCGGACTGGGAAGGATTCTAAAGGGAAGTCAACGAACGAATACATCTCACTTCAGGAACTCTGCGCTCGCCAAAAGAAATCGACGAAGATAATAGCACTCTCACGGAGATACTTCAAACAGCACAAGACACACACATACCTCTCAAAGATTATTTTCATTCCCGGTTATGGACCGGATCGTAGCCGATTCTCTACGAGACCTGAGCGAATCAGAGCAGACTAACGCTGCCGACATTCATTTTGCTACGCCGAGCGAGATTTCAGTCACAATCAAGCGATTAAGAACGAACAAGGCGCCGGGAAGCGATCAAATACACAATATTTTACAGAAACATCTCCCTCAAAAAGCCATCATCTACACAACAAAATTGTTCAATGCCTGCCTCATGACCGGGCATTTTCCCCAGATTTGGAAATCGGCAACCATGCTGCCCTTCGCAAAGCCGAATAAAGACAGAACACAGCCTATTATCTACGCTAAGCAAGGTATTTGAACAGATTATACTCAACAGGCTTGTCCTACACCACGACGACAACAAAACTTTGCCAGACGAGCAGTTCAGCTTCAGAAAGAGGCACTCCACGACCCACCAACTAACCAGAGTAGCGGAATTCATCGCAAGAAAATTCAACGAACACCGACAAATTTGTTCTTAAATTTTTAAATTCTAAATGTCATCAGGTTATTCTGAGAGTCTCGTTGTTCATTGACTCAACCCTTTCATCTACAATCAGAGCTTCAACTAAACCTTTTTCTGCCATCTGTAAAAAAATTAAATCTCTCTCAGAGCTTCACATAAAAATCACAGTCATACAAATTGAAATATACCCAAAAATTTTAGAAGGGATCGGAATCCTTAAAAGTCATTCCAATCTCCCGGCCCCTACTGTCATTAATATGTTCAATGACATTATTTCAAATAAATGGCCCAAATCTTCTCTTTTATTAACTGATGGATCCAAATCTTCCGACTCTCCTAAATGTGGTATAGGTTTTAACGTTTACCACAATAAGTCTAATGACAAAATATTTCATTCAATTTCAAATCTATTTTCAATATTTTCAGCCGAGTGCATTGCAATAATAGAATCTCTCAAATATATAATCAAAAATAATTTTGAAAATTCCCTCGTTCTCTCTGACTCTCTCAGTTCCCTCCAAAAACTTAAATCCAGTCCTCTTCTTCATCCTGATGATCACTTTGTATGCCTTATTAGAGTGACGATAGCCTCCATCCAAAGCTCTGGTAAAACGGTAACTCTGATTTGGATTCCTGGACATATTGGTATCATGGGTAATGATATTGCGGATGCCTTGGCAAAACAAGGAGCGTCCAACCCTGTTGTTACCCTCGTAAACCCTTATCTGACATCATCAAAGATAGATCCCTCAATGTTTGGACAGAGTATTGGCACATTGCTAGTCAATCCAAGGGAGCCTGCTATGTCTCAATACAAAGTATTATCCCATCAAAACCGTGGTTGCGGCAATTCGCACATTTTTCCAAAAAATAAATTTCTTCACTCATTCGAATGAGGATTGGACATTGTTCCGTTCCTTCCCACCTTTTTAAAATTCACGTCCTTGACTCCCCAGATTGTAAATTCTGTGGTCTAGAAGTGGGAACTTTAGATCACATATTTTTTGGTTATCCCTCTCTAAACAAATATCCTCCCTTCTATCAAGCCTTATTAAAAATTGCCTCCCCTCCGTTCAACATCTCATCTCTTCTGTTCATTATAATTTTGAAATTTGCCCATTTAAATAAAATTCATATCTAAATTCACCTTTCGTTTCTCCATAATTTTAAATGATGGCCAAGAACACCCTTGAAAGGTGAAAGCCAGAAATAATGGAAAAAAAATGAATAACATATTATATTGACTTATTATTTTATTTTATTTTATTTGGGATACCAACAGTTTACATCAATAACAGCATAATAATAATTTAGTTACAGTAAATAAACTATTTACAGGTTTCCACATAGGTATTATATACAAGTGAAAATTACATTTCAATAAAAAAAGTTATTTAGGGGGGAATAGAGAGGGGGTAGGATGAGGAGGGATCGGTTAGGTTGAGGTATGTATAAAGGAAGTTAATAGAGTGGTGGTTGTATTAGATGGTATCTCGTCGCCCCAGTGCTTAATTGTCCAAACGACCATTTTGGCGAAAATGAGTTTTTAACGCAATATTGTTAAGGATCAAATTACGCGTAGTTCGATGAAGAAAAAATAGTTTTATCAGCCTGCTACAATTAATAATAAGCATTTTAAAATGTCAATGTCCACAACAATATTCAAAAAATGAGTCCTTGTTTGGCCAATCTCCTTACTAGGCCAACCTCCTAGAGTCGAGAATTAAAATTGCGTGCTAGTTTGTTCAAACTCCACCAACCGACCAATTACAGCACGATGCGAGAATCACGTGATGCCGCCATCTTATGTTTTTACATTCCAACGGTGTTTGTTTTATGGTGTTAAACGGAAGTAAAAAAGCATTTAAATATATACCAAGGAGTTTTTGATTGACAAAACAACAGGAAAATGTCAATAACTAATTACAAAAGTGCATACATACGCAGCAGTGCGGAAATAGAGCGGTAAGTGTTAGTTTTAAAGATCTCTATCAATACCAAATTTGTTTTGTTTTTTACATTGCAATGAACTTTGTTATACAGCGTGTTCACTTTTCTGTTTTCGCTCAGACTTTACTTTTTGCAAGTTTTTTCTGTCAAAATTGGTTTTGTTGACTGACGATTCATATTAAACTTAGTATTTCAATTCGAAATTTTCAGTATATCCGTATTTGTATGTAGCCGTTTGAGATTTACAAAATGATCTTTAGTGATTAGGCAGTTTGTTGTAATAAATTATAGATAAATAATAAATTGTAGTTATATAATAAATTATAGTTATATAAAAAATTATAATTCTGATTTTTTCCTCATTTGTTTGTTTGGGGGTTTTGATTACGAATCTGAGTATTACCAACAAAAAGGGTAGGATTTTAATTTTTACCCCAAAAAACATGTAAAGGTATATTATTCACTGAAATAATTTGCATAAATTTTATACAATTTAAGTGATTTAGTTTTTTGGCCACGCGCACTGTTTAGGCACAATTCCTAGTTAAAATTTGATGAATGAATTTGAAATTGACGGCAAAAACGAAAACGAGTACTAAATTTTACTTTTTCTGTGTAGATATCACATATTATATTTTATGAAATCCACCCTAAATAATAAATTCTAAAAAAGTTACTTGTGGCTTGGTTAGTCAGTTCCTACCTTTGTACCTAATCATAGAATTATGTTTTACTTTTTTTGAATGGTAAATATTCCATAAGCCCCCTATTGCTTAAATGTGCTGTATTTACTTAATTTACCCAAGCCACAAACCAAATAACCTATTTTGTGCTTGTAAATAGTTGTTTTATATAGTTATTGTTGAAGCGAAGTGTAGTTTCAATAAGTTATACCAAAAAGTCGGCGGCTTATGGAATAATTACCTAAATTTTTTTTTTTTTTTTTATGTGACACCTCACAAGAGTGTCCTTGCCTGTGCAGTGCACAGACAGGAGAACTATGTCACCACCCGGTTGGGCGGCGTTGTGAGGCGGAGTAAGGTAGGGGCTGTAGGAAGGGATTTGTTAATGCGGGCCTTGAAGAGGCTCGGATTATAGGAGGGAGGAAAAACAGATGCCGGTAGCTCGTTCCACATACGAGCCGACTTACACAAAAACGAGTCGTAAAAACGGCCCGTTCTCATGAAGCCAACGTCAACCGTGAACGGGTGTTCAGTTCGTGTCCGTCGAGTTTCGCGCACGTGCACCGGTGCATCAGGAATCAATGCTGCTAGCTCCTTAGAGCAGGCTCCATTGAAATACCTGTAGAACAGACACAGCATGCCTACATTGCGTCTATGCATCAGAGAAGGCAATCGGTCTGTTAACAACGGATTGTCAATCAGACGGATCGCTCTCCTTTGCACAGACTCAAGCAGGTTTATCAAGTATTTTGGGGCACCAGCCCAAAGGTGGCTCCCAAATTCAATAGTTGGGCGGACTTGAGACTTGTACAGGGTCAGCAGCTGGTCACTGCTGAAGAATCTTCTAGCCCTGTACAAGACGCCCAACTTTTTGGAGGCCTGATTTACTCGGGCTTCTATGGATCCCCGATACTTGAGCTGGTCTGATATAGTAACTCCAAGCATTTCAATGGAGTCTTTATTGGGGAGAGTGCTCCCATCAAATTGCACCAGACAGTCATTGATCTCCCTCTTTGCCGAAATCAGACACGCTTGGGTTTTTGAGACGTTGAAACTGACCAAGTTGGCCTTACCCCAGGCACGAACCATCTCTAGGTGGTGGTCAATTTTTCGCTTCAAAACTTCCCGAGCTGTTCGGACATCATAGGTGGAAGGGGGCCTGTCAAAAAGATAACCCTCGTGAACGGTGCTGTCATCAGCGTAGCAGTGAATTGGTGCACATTCAACGAGATCGTTGATGTGCAATAAAAACAGCGTCGGAGACAGCACAGATCCTTGTGGCACCCCCGCATTGATTTGGTGCGGTGAGGAAGAAGAGCCGTCAACCACGGTTTGAATTGTTCTTCCCCTCAGAAAGTCCGCAATCCAACTATACAGGGTTGGGTGGATCCCATACGATGGTAATTTCCCGATAAGCGCCCGGTGCCAGACTCTGTCAAAGGCTTTGGAGATATCTAACCCAACGGTTTGGGTTTCACCAAAACGTTCCATGTACCGCCCCCAAATATGCGTTACATATCCGAGTAGATCGCCACACGATCGGTTTCGACGAAATCCATATTGCCGATCGCTTAGGATATTGTTATTCTCGAGAAATGTGAGCAATTTGTTGTTAACCATTCTTTCTAATACCTTCGAGAGTATGGAAGTGATGGCTATGGGGCGGTAGTTAGAAGGGTCGGAACGGTCCCCCTTTTTTGGGATTGGGTGGACGATTGCCTTTTTCCAAAGATCTGGCACCTTTCCACCTTTGAGAGAGAGCCTAAATAATTTCGCGAGCACTGGAGTCATTTCTGCAGAACACCTCTTGAGGACCAAGGCAGGTATTCCGTCCGGCCCACTGGCTTTGTCGACTTTCAGCTCGTTCAAGACTCGGAGAACCTCTCTGTTCCGGATCTTTGGTTCCTCCATTTGAAAACCGCAGTGCGGAATGGAAGGGGGAGTCTCTCCGTTATCTTGAAGAGTTGAGTTTTCCGCGAAAATTTTGCCTAATAATTCAGCTTTCTCGCGGGCCGAGTTAGCCAGCCGACCATCAGGCTTGGTCAGAGGTGGGAAAGTGGTTCTGCAGAAATTTCTTCCGATCGAGCTAGCGAGTGACCAGAAAGCACGGCTACCAGTGGGGCAGTCAGCCAGCTTTTTCGCAATTCTCTGGTCGTGATCGCTCTTAGCTCTATTTAGAACTCTCTTACAATCCCTTGCCCGTTTTCGGTATTCCGAAAGGTTATTCATGGAGCTAATCTTCCGGAGTGCATTAAAAGCCGTATTTTTGAGTCTGACAGCTTCAGCACAGCGATGGTCAAACCACGGTTTTGTGCCCGCTCCAGAGGATTTGACGGAGAAGGGAATGTAGCAATCCATTGCTGATGTGATTACTTCTTCTACCTCGCGTGCACAAATTGATGGGTCCTCGGAGCTAAAGCATACAGTACTCCAAGGAAAGGCGCCGAAGAAAGACCGCATGCCGTCCCATTTTGCTGCCCTGTAGTGCCATACCTTCCTCTTTACATGTTTGTCGGGTTGACGGTTCATGGAGGATGGGACAGAGGTGGTAATCAGGCAGTGGTCAGAGGATGAAATGAGTACTGAATGTGTAAGAATGTTGTATTATTAGTGTTGATTCTCATCACTTTTGTGTGTTGTCTACAGGATCACAAAAGTGAAAAAAAATATTGTTTTTTGACGATAAAAACAACGATGGGCCCGGTGAACCTGAACATGTTTGTCAAAATAATGTTATTTTCCTTCCTATAGAAACACCACATAATATTCCATCGCTGTCCAATGATGGTTTACATGAACACGATGATATTGTAAATAACGAAACAAACATTAATAAACAGATAATATCACCAACGAGAAAAAGATTAAGGCAACCGGACAAATGGAAAAGAAATATATTGAAAAAAACTTAGAGAAGAAGGTGAGGAATATATAAATATTGAAGGGAAATTAAGACCAGAGAAAAAAGTTATATCTGGATGTGACAATAATTGCCACTATAAATGCACTTCACTTTTTCTCGAGAACAAAGAGAACAAATAAGAAACGCCTTTTACAAACTTACTGATGCACAAAAAAATAAATATTACAAAGAGTATACCGAACAAAAACAAAAATGTAGAAAAAGAACAAATAAGGAACAAAGCAGAAGGAAACATACTTTTAATTATTACTTTTTGACTCCAAACAGTCCTAAACAGAGAGTATGTAAACATTTTTCTGTACAACTTTAGATATTTCAGCGCGCAGGATTTATTACTTTCACGATAAAATAAATAAGAAATGCTTGCATATAGTACCCACTCCCGCTAGAGGAAAACACCCTAAGAAACAGACATCCACCGAAAAAATTGAAGAGGTGGTAAGTCACATTCAGTCATTCTCAACGCAAGAGTCACATTTTTGTAGAGAGAATTCCAAACGTAAATACTTGGCTTGTGAGTTGAGCATTGCGAAGATGTATGCTTTATATGTGGAAAAACATAAAGATCCAGTAAAGGAAAACATATACCGGAAAATGTTCAATGAAAAGTTTAACTTAAGTTTTCACCGCCCAAAAAAAGATGTCTGTGATATGTGTTCACAATTTAAAGCTCAAAAAAAATCCAAGCGATGATATGATGCATAAACACGAGGAAACGAAGAAAGAGCCAAAGATAGAGATAATAATATTAATGCAGATACAGCCGTGGTTACCTTTGACCTTGAAAACATATTTAGCCTACTAAAAGCTATCGTGTCTTGTTTTTACTACTCAAGCAAATTAACAGTATATAATTTAACAGGACACTGCAATATAAATAAGTCGGCAACTAACGCATTGTGGGATGAAACAACAAATGGCAGAAGTGGAGACGATCTGGCAAGCGCCTTAATAAAAAATTTGAAGAGCGTTATAGAACATTTACCATCCATTATTAATAAATTAATATTATGGTCAGATTCGTGCGTGCTCCAAAATCGCAATTCTCACATGAGTATGGCAATTATAAAATTTCTACTGAGTGAAGACTCATAGAACATAATAGAAATTATCCAAAAAATTTCGGAACCCGGTCACGGTAATGTCCAGGAGGTCGATGCTGTGCATAGCTCAATTGAAAGAAATTTGAGACACCAAGAGATATATATAGTCCGTTGGGTTTACTACGAGCTCTGTTAAAGATAAAATCAAAAGCTCTGACCCTCTGACGTGGTTAACAACAAATTGCTCACATATCTCGAGAATAACAATATCCTAAGCGATAGGCAATATAGATTTCGTCGAAACCGATCGAGTGGCGATCTACTCGGATATGTGACGCATATTTGGGGGCGGTACATGGAGCGTTTTGGTGAAACCCAAGCCGTTGGGTTGGATATCTCCAAAGCATTTGACAGAGTCTGGCACAGGGCGCTTGTAGGGAAGTTACCATCGTATGGGATCCACCCAACCCTGCATAGTTGGACTGCGGACTTTTTGAGGGGAAGAACAATTCAAGCCGTGGTTGACGGCTCCTCTTCCTCACCGCACCAAATCAATGCGGGGGTGCCACAAGGATCTATGCTGTCACCGACGCTGTTTTTGTTGCACATCAACGATCTCGTTGAATGTGCACCAATTGACTGCTACGCTGATGACAGCACCGTTCACGAGGGTTATCTTTTTGACAGGCTTCCTTCCACCTATGATGTCCGAACAGCTCGTGCCTGGGGTAAGGCCAACTTGGTCAGTTTCAAGGTCTCAAAAACCCAAGCGTGTCTGATTTCGGCAAAGAGGGAGATCAATATACTTCGCATCCACCTTCTTTATTTGATGACCTTTCTTTAAAGAAAGGTAATAAAGTCTCCATCATGAAAGTATATGACGACGCTATCGTTGATATCTTCAATATATCGTTGATATATTGAAGATAAAGTCGGTGCAATTTTATGGGAGCACTCTCCCCAATAAAGACTCCATTGAAATGCTTGGAGTTAGTATCAGACCGGCTCAAGTATCGGGGATCCATAGAAGCCCAAGTAAATCAGGCTTCCAAGAAGCTGGAAGTCTTGTACACGGCTAGGAGATTCTTCAACAGTGACCAGCTGCTGACCCTGTACAAGTCTCAAGTCCGCCCAACAGTTAAATTTGGGAGCCACCTCGGGGTTGGTGCCCCAAAATACTTAATTAACCTACTTGAATCTGTGCAAAGGAGGGCGATCCGTCTGATTGACAATCCGTTGTTAACAGACCGATTGCCTTCTCTAATGCATAGACGCAATGTGGGCATACTGTGTCTGTTCTACAGGTATTTCAATGGGCCTGCTCCAAGGAGCTAGCAGCATTGATCCCTGATGCACCGGTGCACGTGCGCGAAACTCGACGGACACGAGCGGAACACCCGTTCACGGATGACGTTAGCTTCATGAGAACGGGTCGTTTTTACGACTCGTTTTATGTAAGTCGGCTCGTATGTGGAACGAGCTACCGGCATCTCTCTCCTATAATCCGAGCCTCTTCAAGGCCCGCATTAATAAATCCCTTCCTACAGCCCCTACCTTAACCCGCCTCACAACGCCGCCCAATCGGGTGGTTACATAGTTCTCATAGTCTGTAAACTGGCAGGGACGCTCTTGTGAGGTGTCACATAAAAAAAATTCTGATCGTAAGAGATTCAGCCTACTGAGGTCATCTTCAAACTGGTACAGATATTCCTTAAGCTGTGGTTTATATACATTAAATTTAGGGAGGGGGATTAAAAAGGGTGGAATGCAATGATTTTATTCAAATTATATGGATATCCCATTTTCGTTGCTATGTCGTAACAACGAAGATGGAAGTCTAAAGATGGTTGATAGGCCAAACCCAGTCACGGTCAGAAATAAAAAAGTGGACATTGTTTAATATATTATTATCATGGAAGTAAATTATTATAATGGAACTGTCGAGTACCTAGCACGCGTTTCAATGCCACTCAAAGAAAGATTTGTCCCGCATGCCACGAACCCTCCCCCCTCACGGATTACCCTCACCCTTCCCTCTTTCAGTCCCTACTGCTAAGCTACAAGAAATAATGCACACATTTTTATAACAACTCGATCGCCACCTATTATGCAATCTGAATGCAAATTTCATAACGCCAGAGTTCACCTTTATGTATGGAAACCTTCGCCGGCGTGCGCAAAGCAACTCACCAAAGTTTCATCGCAATCGATTGAATGATATAGGAAATAATAAGAGAATCTTTATACAAATTTCACAACGCCATAGTTCAATATAATATAGGGAAACCTTCGCGGGCATGCGCAAAACTTAAAGTTACAAAGTTTTATCGCAGTCGGTAGAGTGGTATGGGAAATAAGATGTGAATTTGTATATAAATTTCATAACGCCAGAGCTCACTTTTATGTATAGAAAAAGTATAGGAAATAAGAAGGAACAAACAAAGAAAAAATCATATATAGATTTCACCACGAATTGTCAGTATCCAAAATGGAAATATTGAAAATAAACTCATCCTGTATATGACTAAAGGTGGTCGTTTGAACAAACAAGCACGGAAAGTTCTAAGCAAAAGTTGCCCTATCTCCAATTCCAGTTTGTTCAATCTCCTTTTACAAAATTCTGGTGGTGCGTTTTTGTTCAATCTCCATTTTAAAATGTAAAAAAAAGTATCAAAAACTATCCTTAGTCAATTTACAAAGAATTACTTAAACTGATGAGACCTTTAGCGTGACGGAAATATCTTCATCTTAAACACCTGTCATAATGTTTCATTGAAATAATTAAAGAAAACCTCCTCCTGTAAAATTTGCAAATGGTCGTTTGGACAATTAAGCACTGAGGTGACGATCTGTAGTTAATGTTATTGTAAGGTATCGAGAGACTGTCTGGGATTTTAAGGAGTGTGGTGCAGAGTTAAATATGTCAAATTGTGAATAGTGTGTGTTAAAAGTGTTGGACGCACGATAGATGAAAGAATTCTGCTTAGAATTAGAATTAGTGTTGAAAGAATTAGAAAATAGTGTTGTTAGATTTATGTTGTTTATAGGGTGTATAATACAAAACGTTTATAAAAACTAAAAAAATAAAATTTCAAGTCTATGGTGGGAACTCAAGATGTCGAGCAAAAACTTCCAAATTGAGGAGTGTTATTTACAATTACATAAAACAACTTTTACAATGGAATTTCGGAAAAAAAAATTTCATAAAAAAGTGTTCCACCCTAGACTGAACATTTATAATATGTCACTAAATAAATACAAAATATTGGTGTTGAGTTATAAAAGATTAGGTGTAAAAGAATAAATCAAAATAATGGCAAAGAAATAAAATAACTGTGCAATTTTAACTTTGCCACTTTTTCAATAATTGAAAATTCATTTTGTGACGTCATTTTAATTTAAATTAAATAAATCATTTTGTACACTTTTTAATCAAAATAATCTACATCTTACATCTTAGTAATAATCAACATTTAATTCAATGGAACTTAATGGAACTTTATTAATTGGTCCAGATCATACAAACGTTTATTGTTAATAATATAATTTACGATTTTTAATTTCCTAAATAAATATAAATAATATATAATCTTAGTACATCTTACTTTCTTGATACGATTTTGTTAATTTATAAAGATTTTATAATGTGAATATAATAATTACCTATTTTATAAAATATTTGTAATATTTTATATCATTTTTAACTAATAAATGACCTTTCATTGTATTATTTTTTGGTCTGTTTGTACCTATTGTTTGTCAAATCAATTTAAATTTCGTCACAATGTTTATCCTTACGAAGAAAGTATTGGTTTCGACACATGAATGCATATATAACATAAAATAACGTCGATTATTTTGAAAAAGCAATTTATTTTCTTTAAACTAATAAAACTGTTTTTAATTTAATAAACCATTCCAAAGTAACTGCCCGTAAAAATTGCATTAAAAATTATAAATATGGTTACGGAATGGAACCAACGGATTCTACACATGATGAAAAGTGTTAACCATGTTTTTTTTCAGCGTTGGTCAAAATGTACATAAAATACTATTATATTTTCCAAAAATATATTCACTAGGTTATTGAGAAATTGCCATATTAATTAGTATCCCTTTAAAATTCATTACGAAGTCAAACATCGTTTAATTAAATGTAGAAATCTAATATAATGGTAAAAAAAACTTCCTTTTGATATAAATAATTAAATAAAAAATACAGGTTCGACAGTTGTATTTGACTGATTAAGTAAGGAACATAAGTAAATTTTCTTATTAAAACTGCACCATTTTCCAATATTTCACAATACGTAACGATGAAAAAGCCATTCAAATTCTTGGGACATGACAAAATTGCAATGTACAAACTTTGGCGAAAATGCCCAAATATCATTAAATTCATTGGTTGCTCCCTTAAAAATAGTGGCATTATATGAAAAGATTTTATTTTGTTTGGAAAAAAACTATCGGTACTTAGAAACTGTTCAACCCCGAGATGAGCCTTTGAAATCATGCATTTAAATAAACAAATACAAGATTTTACAGAGTATATTTTCATATGAATACCAAAATAAATCATTATTATATTTTTGTAAGTATGTTTTATTTAGCGAAAAAAAAATTAGGTTTTATATCTGGTGAATTCCTACTTTATAAAACTACTATTATACGTATACTACATATTACCTACGTACATTGGGACTTCACAACATCTAGACAAAATACTTGAAAAACTGTAAGACTTTTAGCTTTCCTATAATGCTAGGCTTGTGTGTGTATGGGGGATGTGTTATTTTTTTATTTATAAGTCAAAGTATTCAGTTTATATTTTCAGTGTGTGTTTTTAAGATGAAGTTTAAATTTTTTTATGTTGTTTTTAGTAATAATTTTTATGCTACGTATAACGGTTGTGTGTGAATTTTATTAGTTCCAACCCATCCAAAAATGCCATATTGTATTATTGATTGACAGAAGGCAAAGTTTGTCATTCTGGATAATTCTTTATTGAGGGTATGTCATGGACATCTAAAGATGTTGGTTAGTTTCATCGCTTTGTCTTTGAGTATATTTATGTGTGTGGACCATTTTAGGTATTGGTTGACTGTAATGCCTAGGTATTTTATTTCGGTTTTGCCTTATATCACTATACACGAGATGTTGTGGTTATGTTTTTGTGTACTTGTCCTAGAATGGATTATAATTTGTATTTATTTAGGTATTTTAGTTTTTATGCTGAAGGTTTTACTGAATTTTTATGCTTAATACATGTTTTTTTTTTTAAATTTAGTGTTCGTAAGCTCGTCAAACCACATTCTTAGTTCATCGATATCTGTGTTGGCCATGTTATTTATTTACGTCCATTTTTAGAAGAATTAAGTATATCGTTGACAAATAATAATATTATAACTGACAAAGGGCCTAAAACTGTAAATATTGTTTCATTGCTTTAATGTCTTTACCTATAAGTTGTAAGATCCGGGTGAAGAGTATCCTTTTAGTTCAGCAAATTTTTAAAAGTTTGTCATCTGCAAAAAGTTTGATTGAACAGTAATTTAGGGACTTAACTACATCATTAATGTATGTAATAAATAGGTCATCATCAGGTAATAGTCCCAAAACACATCCTTCGGGAGCTCCAAGGTTTTCTTATTGTTCTTCAGAGGCAGCATCTTCAATTTTGGTTAATTTTTTATTATATTTTTTAGGTTATAATAAACGATTGCAATTCATTGCCGTAAATTCCTATGTCATTCAATTTCATTATTAGTCTTTTTCGGTCTATCGTTTCAAAAACATGTCCAAAATCCAATACCTGATCAATTTTGTGATCCATACCCGTATTCCATTCAAAAATCACAAAATTTATTGCTGTTTCTTTTTTTCCATAAATTTACCCATCTTTAACTATTGATTCAAGTAGTTGTTCATATTTTCATATTTCATTTATTGGTCTAAAGTCTTAGAAATTTTATGTTTTCGACGAATGCAGAAAGATTCCCGTTAACAGAGATTCATTTATTAATTAAACTAATCTGTCTCTAATAAATGGCACTAAATTTTTGGTAATGTCTATTTTAATTCCATCTGGTGATGATTTTGGTTTCACTAATTTTGTGTTACACATTTACTGATAATTTTACGAAACGATAATATGTTATAATTCTCCCTTCTTTGTGCTGGTCGAGAAAAAAATATTTGTAACTAATGGAATTTTATTATTTATTTTTTCGTCCCTTAGCAAAAAATGTGTGCTACATTTGTGGGCTATTTTAGTTGTATCATCTTCAACTCCATCTGTAAAGTGAACTTCCTTAATTTTTTTTTTCTGTTTACCGCTCATAATTTCTTCAAGTCCACATTTTTTTGAGTCACTTTGAGAGGTAATTAGTTTTTGCCTAGTATTCGAATTTTAAGAATGTTTTATTTCTCTGCTATACTAGTTTTTATGTTTCATATCGGTTTCCCACCTTTCTTCTGCCTTTTTTATAAGCATCTATTTATTTCTGTAGTAGATGTAGAGATTTTGAATACGATTTATTTATTTTCGAAAACCATTTTAATGATCACATTAGCTCAAATAAATCAATTGTATATGGTGTTCCTCAAGGTAGTATTCTGGGTCCAATTCTATTTTTGTTATATATTAACGACCTCTGTAAACTGAAATTTTCTGGATCTTCAATTGTATTTGCAGATGACACTGTCTTGGTGTTTGCTGCTGACACATGGAATGAAACGTATGCTAAGTGCGAGGCAGGATTAAGGGCAGTCAAAAATTGGCTTGATCAAAACTTGTTAACCTTAAACATGAACAAAACTAAATATATTACTTTTAGCATTTCCTCTGTAAATCAACCATCTTTGGAACGTTCATTAAAAATAAATTCTTGTGTGCAGGAGTGTAACTGTCAATCTTTGGAAAGAGTAGACAACATCAAATACCTGGGTTTAATTATTGATACAAATTTAAAATGGAACAATCACATTACTATATTAAGAAACAAAATAAGAAGGCTAGCCTACATTTTCAAAAATCTAAAAAACATATTGGACAAAGTTACATTAAAAACTGTATATTATGCTCTTGTTCAATCAATGCTTTCATATAATGTTGTCTGTTGGGGTTCTTGTAACAAGACTACCTTAGAGCCTTTGAATGTTGCGCAAAAATTAATTTTAAAAATAATGTATAAGAGAAATTTTATGTATCCATCAAAGTTATTATATAGTGAAAGCAAAATTATGACAATAAGGCAGTTGTACATAATACAGGCTCTCTGTAAATTTTTCAACAACACTATTACTGCTAAAAGATCTCAACAAGTGCGCAGCACTAGAATGGGTTCTTCTTTAATGTATCAGCCGTTGTATACCAGAACATCCTTCGGACAAAGGAGTTTTTCATATAAAGCTCCGTTGCTATATAATATGCTTGGAGAAAATATAAAAACTATAGGTACGTTAAATTCATTCAAGAAAATGGTCAAAATCTCCGTACTTGCTGAGAGTGATGATTTTGGATCACCCATGTTGACGCTTATATCATAATTCCTTGTGGAAGCTCTGTTTCGATACAATCCTTATCTACTTACTGCGCATGTACTTTTTACTTCTAAAATAACTTTTGGTTATATATTATTATGTTACTTATTATTATTATTATCTACTTAATTATCGTATTAATATTTACTTTAATTATTTTCCAGCTAAATTATTTACTTACTTACTTTTTATTATAATATTATCTACTTACCTATCGGTTATTATTTACATATTTTTATTTAGTTATTTTTATTTTTTCTTATAATCTATTATTCATACTATCCATGTTGTAATTGTTAGTATGGTTACCCTATGCTTGTGTCTGATAAGCCAGCACAGGTACCTTGTACTTTAGTTAACAGAACAATATTATTGTTGCCAACTTACTTACTAATGCTTCTTTTGTTGACATTTTGTTTTTATTTTTTCATACATTTGTTACTAAAATTTTGTTTATTTTTGTCTACCGGTCTCGAAACGTCCGTGTCATAAACTTTTCTTTTTTGGTGTAAATTTAATTTAATGTTGTTATTATTTTAAATTTACATATATGTATTTTTTAATGATATTATTGTAAAGCTGCACATCTTGATACAGGAATGCCCTAGTGAGATGTGCAGAGCATGCTTTTTATGCAAAAACTGTTTTTTGAATGAAATAAATAAAAAAAAAATTATTATATGCCCGGCGTAGTTTTAAAATCTTGCGGTATATTGTAATTATAAATCAGTCAATTTATGATGTACAGGTACGATGTGGTGTTGTTGGATTTAAATCAATTTCAATTAAGTTGAACAAAAAACAATTGATATAATCTACGGTATTGAAAGAATATCTAGATTGCTTATATTTGTTTCCAGTATATAGTCAATCAACCAAGGTGCGAAGATAATTTTTGCAATCAGTTTCTGTGACTGCTGATAACAGAAATTAGACGTAATAAAACAAATGATACAATGTATTTGCAATTATTCTTAAAGAAATCACTGGTCATGTTTAGATTACCATTTCTTTTAGAGTGTGTTATTTATATCTTTGATTAACCCGTCATTGGTGAAGTGACCAATATCTGACCCTTTTGGTGAAGTGGGGTTTGAGAAATCCCACACCTTATTTCTATTTAAAATAGAAATTTGATAAGTTTTTGCAATTATTATTATTATTATCATTAGTTATACAGGGTGGTCGGTGGGTGAAGTGCCCAAATTTCTCGAGCCGATTATACATGATAGTGCAAATAAAAAGCTAATTAACTTTTTTTTTAATTTAACTTATTAATGTAGTTTTTTAGGTACACGAGTTGAATTATTTTTTGTTATAATAATTTTCTTGCATGAAAAAATCTATGATCAACATTTTTCATTATTTATGAAAGCCATTTACTTCTAAATCTAAGAAAATTTTCTGCTAGCCTAACAAAATATTTTTGTTTTATTAGATGAGTAATAATTACTTTGAGCAACAGCGATGATGTAGGTATTTATTGTTAAGAACCTAACAATGACAAAAACGTGAATAACGTTTTAACAATTATAGAATTACCCTTTTCCACAATTTTTGCACATTGCTGAGCCATTCTGCAAAAATATGTTTTGAATGTCAGTGGCGGTTCGTGGTCTAAATTGTTTGGGTGTTCAACATTAAAGCGATTTAAAAAAATGAATAAAATTGCTTTTATGAGCATCTTTTCCTCGTCATCGAAATCCGAAGTCACGTCATTTAAAAATAATGCAGATCTAAAGGAACGTTTTGAAAAGAAATAGCGCAATTATTATTTATGTATGAAGTTTAAAAATAATCATAAAAAAATATTTATCAGTACCCACTGCACTAGTGACTTGAAACAATGAATGCAACGATAGATAATCACTTTACTAAGAAATACAGAGCAAACTTTACCTTTGTCTTTACGGAAATTGCTTTAAAATCAAGCACTAACATTTATCCCTTCATTTCATACCTTCTCTAGTTTTAAAAAAAAAACCTTTTATAGGACACGATAAAAATAATAAAAAAATATTTATTTGTTTATTTTTAACAATAAAACGATTTGTAGCAAATTCGCAACGTCATGAACGTGGATTACTTTTAATTTTTCAATACGCTTCATATAAAATTTCATTCGGTTTCAGCGTACATTCGGTACTGCGTACGTTCCTAACATACATATATGTTTCTTGATCAGCCATGTATACTGCAAGGGTACTGGTAAGGGCGTATAATGATTGTTACAATACAATTTAAATTTATCGAGCTTTTACCACCTTTGCTAGCCTTACACCATATCTCCATTTGCCTCAAGATTGGGTTCTTTGACTTTTTTTTAGTGAAGTCGTTCTTTGGTCCGGTGAATATTTCTATATTATAGGTAAATTTAGAATCTCGCACAGTACAAAGAGTATGAAGCACCATTTATTGGGCTGTTTCGTTAATAGTTGAATTTCAAACTTTGTTTATTTATTCTTAATTTTCACCGATTATTTTTGAGTTCCTCGCCAATTTATGAAAAGTTCAATTAAGGGATTACTAGAAAAACTGATTGTTTGATAATTTATTTTGAGTTATTTTAAGTCATTTATAGGTTTTTATAGGTTGAGAGTGTGTGGCTTCTTTCCACTGGAGCGCTTCGTGTTGCGCAATCAATTCAGCCATTCGATACAATTAACATCATTCCTCAAAATATTAGTAAAGAAACAATATGAAATGATTACTGCAGTTTATAGCCAGGGGCTCTATTCCTGAATCGAGGGCGCTCGTAATCGCCGTCGAAAGTACGTACGTTGGTCGTCTATGGAATTGGCTGTCAAAATCTAGTCTAGCTGTCAATTTTTGTTTTACTCCGCGGATTCCGCAAATGTAAAAGTGGGTGAAAATTTCCCACTTACTAAGTCTTTATCAGAGCTTACAAGCTCAATTAAGAGTTGCTTTTGGCAATTTGTAATATGTCCCGCAGCCATTTCTGTTTTGAATAACGAATAACTGTTGTCTGTTTGACAGTCACGCCATAGAAATCCCAAAAACGTTAGGAACATAGACAATATTCACAGGGGTGCCAATATAATCATCTCTTCTACCAACTTCGACCGTTCGACGCTCAAGAATACGTAAAATTGAAACATTCGAAAAAGTTAGTCGCGACGACTAGTAGTTTTTCACTCGAAGACGGCGCATACGAAAACGATTGATCGTTTAACTCCAGAATCGCAGGCCTGTGAATCCACCTAGATTTCACAGTTTATTCCATATTTTTAGACTCAATAAGTACTCTAGGATGTACCTAGAGGTAATACTAAGATATTGCGCAATACTTGCAAAAAATTGTCGTAAAGCGCTCCAGTGGTTAAGAATTTTCCAAATTTTTTTAGGATAATTTTTACAGCTTTTTTTATTTTCTGTTTGTAGTAGTATATCTCATATTTTATTATTAGGGTACAAATTTTTCTCTATATTTTATTAAAGTTTAGAAGTAGAATATTATAAGGATTGATAATAACTCTTTTGTTGTGCTTGTTACGCTTACGGATAGAGTTTATAATAGTGTGGTTAATCTATGGCTTAATTGGTAAGATTTCATTAGGTATAAAACATTCCCACCGCCTTTTTGAATGGTGAGCTTCTGAAAACAGTAGAAACCACAAAATATCTAGGACATGTCATCAACAATAACGGATGATAAAGATATTGACAGGCAGAAGCGAGTATTGAGTATAAAATGTAACATGCTCAGTAGAAAATTTCGGCTCTGCAGTCCACGAGTGAAAAGGACACATGCAAGCTCTGGGCAAACTTCAAAAAAAGAACAACGGAAAGGCTTCGGGTGCAATACAATAACGCATATCGATTGATGTCCGGACTTCCTAGGTACTGCAGTGCCTACTCAATGTTTACAGAAGGGCAAGTTCCAGGATTTACAGCTTTATTAAAAACCAGAATTGCAGGACTGAGGGGAAGGATAAACCATTCCAGAAATATTCTCATCATAGAATCTCGTCTGACTTTAGGATAGAGCATTCAAGGCCATTGGAGAAAGATACTTGCTCCCATAATCTTAGATCCAATGAATTCCTGTGCTTCTTTGCTTTAATCTCATTTTAATTTTAATTTTTAATAATTTTTTTTTTTCTATTTTCTTATTTTTTTAGTATCATATTTACCAGTTACTTTCAGTTATATACTTATACTCTCTATGGGATGTGTGGGATTGCACTCACTATTATTATTCACAAGATATCATTATTATATGTTTTGTCCCTATTGTACTAGTAATGCTAGCTGTTCCTCATTGCATTGTGGGATTCCACATATTTCTAGGCAGTTTTCCGTCAAAACTTGATCTTGTACCGCAATTCTAATTTTAAAGCTTTTTTTTTTAAATGGGGGCCTCGGCACGAGTAAATCACTCAGTGATGCAAATTCATTGAACAATTTTTTATTTATTTATTCAAAAAAATAGTTTTTAACATAAAAAACGTACTCTGCACATCTCACTAGGGCATTCCTGTATCAAGATGTGCAATATTTTATATTAATATTTATAAAATTATTGTAACTAATAAATGATAAGTAAAATGATATATATATATTTACCTAAGGATATTATCGTACAAACTAAATTCTGTGCTTTAATTTTACAATGAACGACTCCAATTCTGTAATTATACCACCCTGGATAAATTTTTACTGATTTCATAAACTTACACAAAATTGTTCATGATAAGCTTGAATTTAAAGTTCCTAGAGACTAAAGGTATTCACGATGAGCTTGAAATAATGTTCCTAATGACTAAAGGTATTCACGATGAGCTTGACATAATGTTCCTAATGACTAAAGGTATTCACGATGAGCTTGACATAATGTTCCTAATGACTAAAGGTATTCACGATGAGCTTGAAATAATGTTCCTAATGACTAAAGGTATTCACGATGAGCTTGAAATAATGTTCCTAATGACTTGTAGCGTCGAAAACAATACATTAAATAATTAATAATAAACCGCTCGACCTACTTAGTACCTACTTCCGAATTATGTACCTGCATTCCAATTCGCCTCGTAAACAAAGCAACCTACCTGTTTCAAGACCTACTTGCCTACTCGCGACAATACTAACGCGCACTCAGTCCGGGATACTACGAGAACTCGCCAGAAGGTTCGAGTCTACGGCCTATGCATAATCGCCGCAATGTCGAAGGTTCCTGAAACGTACAGTCTGTGCGAGTGCCTAGGATTTAGTTGCCATCCATCTACCTACTGCTACCGTCGGCCGTCTAGTATAAATAGGCCCGACGCAGCGAGCATATTATCAGTGTTCAGTAATTACTATCGTTCGGCTGCACCTACCTACGATTTGTACACAACAAACGTCAAATATTGTGATTGTAAAATCAGCTGACAATTTATCAATAAACGCTATACTGAGTGAGAGATCTTTTCATTTATACACCACGATAACCACAGTGGTGACCTACGACGTGAGTTAATTTGTAAGTGTTATCGTGTGCTACGTTTATTTTAAAAATGTCTCTCCCGCCCGGCGCTACCACAACATCAACGACAAGTTACGGAGGTTACGTGATTAATACTATGGAAAAAATGGTGCTACAGCTACAAGAGGAAATAAACACCCTACGACGGGAGTTAACAACTCTGCGCGCCCAGGAACGCCCATCCAGGAGTACCAGTCCTCGTCGGCGGAACCATCACTTGCGCGGTCATTCCATGGGTCACCCTACGTTCAGTACCCAGACGCGCTCCTGCGCAAAACCCTGCAACGTTGAGCAGGGAGACGCTTCGCTCACACTGATGTCGACCAGCACCAGCAGCCCGACGCAATTAAGTCGCCTATTCGTAACTGACCGGGCAACTTGCATCCAGTTTCTCGTGGACACCGGCGCGGATCTCTGCGTTTACCCACGACGCCTAGTCCAAGGCCGTCCGGCCAAGCAGTCCTACGAATTGGCGGCCGCAAATGGAAGCACCATCGCGACGTATGGAAGCCTGACGCTCAACCTGGACCTAGGCGTGCGTCGTGATTTTACTTGGAGTTTCGTCATTGCTGACGTCTCCAGGCCCATCATAGGAGCGGATTTCTTAGCACGTTTCAAGCTCCTAGTTGATGTCCACAACAGGCGATTGCTGGATCAGGTGACGAACCTGACAACTACAGGCAGGCGCAGTAACAACATGACCGCTTCCATCAAGACTGTCACAGGGACATCCCCCTACCACAAACTTTTACAACAGTATCCGGACCTTACGCGCCCTGACGGCGCCATGAAGGAAGTTCGCCATACTACCCTTCACCACATTAGGACTACTCCAGGTCCTCCAGTCGCAGAACGTCCGCCTCGCCCCTGACAAGCTCAAACGGGCCAAGAAGGAGTTTGAGACCATGGTCCGATTAGGAATTGCCCGGCCTTCTGAGAGCTGTTGGGCATCCCCACTTCACATGGTCCCTAAGAAAGACGACCAATGGCGACCATGCGGTGATTACCGCGGATTGAACGCCAGAACTATACCTGACCGGTACCCAGTCCGACACATCCAAGATTTCGCCCAGTCGCTGAGGGATACCAAGATATTCTCCACAATAGACCTGGTACGAGCTTACAACCAGATTCCAGTAGCTCCTGAAGACATCCCGAAGACGGCAATATCCACGCCGTTCGGACTCTTCGAGTTTCCAGTGATGTCCTTCGGCCTCCGCAACGCAGCCCAGACGTTTCAACGTTTTATCGATGAGGTCACCAGAGGATTGGACTTTTGTTACGCATACATCGACGACATCCTCATTGCCTCATCATCAGAGGAGGAACACATGAACCACCTCAAGACCTTGTTCCAGCGCCTGCAGGAATACGGGGTGGTCGTCAACGCCAGCAAATGCCATTTTGGATTGCCTGAAGTAAAATTCTTGGGGTACCTGGTGTCTGGTGAAGGCACTACACCCCTGCCAGAGAAAGTCGACGCAATAAAAAATTACAGTCGGCCTGAAACGGTGAAGGATTTACGACGCTTTCTGGGAGCTCTCAACTTTTATAGGAGGTTTCTCCCCAATGCAGCAGAGACGCAAGCACCGCTCAATGATTTCCTCACTGGAAAACAGAAAGGCAAGCAGCCCATTTCCTGGACAGCAGCGACTTCGGAAGCCTTTGACAAGTGCAAGGAAGCCCTTGCTCAGGCGACCTTACTAGCTCACCCAAAGTGTGAAGCCCCACTATCCATAGTCAGCGACGCTTCTGACACCACAGCTGGCGCCGCACTCCAGCAGCTCATCGCAGGTCACTGGGAACCGCTGGGTTTCTTTTCAAAGAAATTTAGCGCGGCTGAAAGAAAATACGGCGCTTATGACAGAGAACTCCTGGCCATCTACCTCGCTGTGAAACACTTCAGACACATGGTAGAGGGCAGGACGTTCACCATATTTACGGATCACAAACCCATCACTTTCGCCTTTCACCAGAAGGCTGATAAATGCTCCCCAAGGCAGTTCCGACACCTTGACTTCATTAGCCAGTTCACCACGGACATTCGCCACGTAGCGGGCAAGGATAATATCGTCGCAGATGCCCTCTCCAGGGTCGAGTCAGTCGACGCTCCCCTGGACTATGCAGCACTGGCAGCTGATCAGGTGAACGACACGGAACTGGAGCAATGCTTAAAGGGAAGTTCTAGCCTACAACTTAAGAAAGTGCGCATTCCCGGCATCAACACGGACTTGTACTGCGATATGTCTACAAATACAGCGAGACCTTTTGTCACCAAAAAGTTTCGGCTTGCAGCATTTAATGCAGTCCATCAGCTGGCTCACTCAGGCGTCAAAACAACGGTTAAGCTCATAACTGAACGTTATGTCTGGCCGGCCATCAAGGCGGACGCGGGTAAATTTGCACGCAACTGCCTACAGTGCCAACGCAGTAAGGTGTCACGTCACGTGTCAGCACCCTTAGGAACTTTTCCCAGACCATCGGCCAGATTCGAGCATGTGCACATAGATATCATCATCATGCCCTCATCTGAAGGATGTCGATACTGCCTCACCTGCGTAGACAGGTTTACAAGATGGCCAGAGGCTTTCCCGATTAGGGACCAGGAAGCAGCAACTGTGGCGCGCGCTTTCTACCAGGGGTGGATTACCAGGTTCGGTACTCCGCTCCGAATTACAACTGATCAAGGAAGACAGTTTGAGTCAAGGCTGTTCAGGGAGCTAAACTGCCTGGCAGGTACGACTCAAATACGTACCACGGCTTACCACCCTGCGGCTAACGGCATGGTTGAGAGGCTACACCGCCAGCTTAAGGCAGCGATTAAATGCCATCAAAATGACCGCTGGACTGAGGCGCTTCCCACAGTGTTGATGGGAATCAGGGCAGCTTGGACGGATGACCTCGCTGCCACTTCGGCCGAACTGGTGTACGGAGAGCCACTCCGCCTACCTGGAGAATTCCTCGTTGCTCGGCCAGCGAACGACGTCAGTACCAGCGATTTCCTCAAAGAGCTGAGGCAATATTTTAACAACCTAAGACCGGTTGAAGGTTCCCAACATGGCGAAAGGAAATGTTTCATTTTTAAAGACCTTCCCGCAGCTACCCATGTGTTTCTAAGGGACGACACCGTAAAAAGCCCGCTTCAGCAACCCTACACTGGCCCTCACCAAGTGGTACGCCGGAACGAAAGAACGTTCACCATTTTAAACAGAGGCAAAGAGGTAACGGTGACTATAGACCGCCTCAAACCTGCGTACATTGCCCAGGAAACTAAGGAAACTACGCAAGGAATAAGTTCAACCCTTCCTTTGCCCGCTACCAACACGGATCGCACTCATACGACCACACATTCCGGTAGGCTTGTTCGTTTCCCGGACTACTTTAACGCCTAAAGGCACGTTCAACCCAAAACGCTATCCTACGCTTTTTGATGACGAGGAGTGCTGCAGTGATCAATTAAGGCACTACGGAGCATCATGCACCCGACCATCTCCGCACAAGCGCGGATAATAGTGCCACCATTGTTATCTGAGTGTATCATCAGCCTGTGTTGTGTACATGTGTTTTACAAATTTTTTTTTGAAGTGTCACAATTTAAAAGACGTTTGTCTATGAGATGTTTCTTCTATCGCAGCCCTCAGCAAAGCTGCTGGGAAGGGGGTGTTTGTAGCGTCGAAAACAATACATTAAATAATTAATAATAAACCGCTCGACCTACTTAGTACCTACTTCCGAATTATGTACCTGCATTCCAATTCGCCTCGTAAACAAAGCAACCTACCTGTTTCAAGACCTACTTGCCTACTCGCGACAATACTAACGCGCACTCAGTCCGGGATACTACGAGAACTCGCCAGAAGGTTCGAGTCTACGGCCTATGCATAATCGCCGCAATGTCGAAGGTTCCTGAAACGTACAGTCTGTGCGAGTGCCTAGGATTTAGTTGCCATCCATCTACCTACTGCTACCGTCGGCCGTCTAGTATAAATAGGCCCGACGCAGCGAGCATATTATCAGTGTTCAGTAATTACTATCGTTCGGCTGCACCTACCTACGATTTGTACACAACAAACGTCAAATATTGTGATTGTAAAATCAGCTGACAATTTATCAATAAACGCTATACTGAGTGAGAGATCTTTTCATTTATACACCACGATAACCACAGACTAAAGGTATTCACAATGAGCTTGAAATAATGTTCCTAATGACTAAAGGTATTCACGGTGAGCTTGAAATAATGTTCCTAATGACTAAAGGTATTCGCGATGAGCTTGAAATAATGTTCCTAATAGACGTAATTTACATTACAGAGTGATATTGACATATTCCATCTTGAATTATTTAATAACAATATCGCCTTCTTCAATACCCTATCTCGAATTTTTCATCTGTGTATTACTATTAAATGTAACTATATAGATTTATATTAGGTACTAGAATTTTTCATGTTAATATTCTGTAAAACTTCCACAACAATAAATTAAGTGTGTGTTCAAAAAATGGCATGCAAAAATATGATTTAAAAGTTAAATTCATCACTCACTTTTTACGTCAAGCCCTAGCGGCAAATTGAAGGCTGTCACTTATAACGAACACTTTCACATCAATTTTCAAATTTATTTGTATTTAAGCCATTGCATTACGTTGGTGGGGTTTGTAACACCCCATATAGCCAGCGACGGGTTAAAATTTATCATAAAATTTGATAAACGCCGTATAAATAATTGGTGATCTTTCCGAAAACGATTCATTCTCATTTCAACCGTCATCTGGCCAACTTGTATTTGCAAGCAAAACACGGCCGCGTAGGTTTAATATAGAATGTATCGCAGTGCATTTTTCGTACTGGGATTTTTATGCGTAACAATATCTCGTGAATATGGCAAGTATCCAGAAATTATTTCTAGTTCATTTTTGTCATGGGAGATGACCAATCAAATGTTTTTGACATCACCGCCCAACATTTATGAGAGTTTTACCTCCTCTGTTAATTTTTTATTTACTTATCATGCCATTTCAATTCTTATCATCTTGCTCCAATCGGCTAAGTAACTTCTATAGGGGACCCACTTCCTCATAAGTTATACCGCCTTCTGGCTTTGATTCCAAGTGCCCATTGATGAGTATTAAGTATAAATGTTTTGACACTAATTTTTATTATAGGCGCATCAGCAGAGGATCCAGAACCATTTTTCAGAGATGACTACTTTTACTCGGCCGCCTTCAAGGCGTTCTACAAGGAACACAAGGTAGAGCTGAGCTGGCAAAAAGCGATCTCTATGTGTTCCTGGGAAGGCGCTGAGCTTATGGTGCCAACCTCTGAGCAGGAGATGGGCGCCTTGCTTAACTACATGACCAACACTACCAGCGTACTGTGGATTGGAATACATGACTTATTCGAGGAACAGCACTACAGTGGAATGAATGGTATTTTCTCATTATTTTAATAACCTTAGATCAGCAACATTTTCAGCTATTGAACGGCTGAAGTTAGCAAATGTCAAGATTTTGTTTTGGGATAAGGCGTTTCTGAAATGTCATGTCCTAAATCTCGTGATAGAATAGACATTTTAGGAAATAAAATATATAACTTAACTCAAGACTCAGTTCATTCAATGAGTATATCCATGCATAGATAACTCGGTTGAAAATATATATATTTCTAAAAAAAAATTTCAAATGGTCAACCCCCAAATATAAAGTTTTTTCAAATAATTTAAATTCTAAAAATTTAACTGTATATTAATTTTTTTTAAATTTAAACTTAAACTTAAACTTTATATTGTGAACCCCGATAATTACTCGGGTAGTGTGGAAAGATATTTGAAACTATTTTTTATTCTTTCTATTGGAGGCGGTATTTATTAGTGCAACAAGGTCTGTGCAATAGCATGGAGTGAATTGACTTTTCAGAATTTAGATATCGCCTTACTTAGGAAAAGATGCTCTATACATTAACGATTAAAATAGTTTATTTTTTCTATTCTTGTAGTCTCACAAAAGCTATTTTCTTCTATTCACGATTTTTAAGTGTTTAAGGCTTATGAACGCAAAATATCACATACATTATATTCGTATTTTACCATTTATTTTACAGATAATGTATTTATAGACTGATAAAATAGAACAAATAGTAAGAAAAAAATGTAAGAAAATGGACATATTTTTTCCTGGTTTCAACCTTGTTTTTGTTAAGCGATCTCTTCTCAAGAGTACACAAACAGTAGTTACAATTTCAGTTTCAATCGTTCTTGCAATCCTTTGCCAATTTTTGGTATTACGAAAGTTTTTCCACGGAACCAAATTTCCGAAGTGCATTATAAGCCGTGTTTAGTATAGAATATAAAAGCTCAAAAGTTAAAGATGAATACTTAGTAATTCTATAAGTGATATTTGGCAGATTTGACTGCGGCTTCCCACATACCTCCTTGCGTTGGTGCGCGCGCAGCGATATAATGCCATTGAAAATGCAAATGGCATACAGTCCCTCCAGTTTATTACATGCTTCTTTGAAGCATTGTCAAAATATATTTTCTTGGGTTGACCTCAACGAGCTATAAAACTTCTTAAGCAATTAAAAATTTTCGCTAGATAAATCTGTTACAAGCTCTAAATGGACAGCCTTAGTAGCAACACAAATAAAAATGCATAGATACGATTTGATTATAGGGGCTTTCTTCAGAACTCCACTTTTAATTTGGAGAGGACCTGCGTAGTCCAAATCGGTTACAGAGAAAGGCCTGCCGGGGGTGATTCGGTCCATAGGCAAGTTACCCATAATTTGCTGGCCTAAGACGAGGCGGCATCTAAATCATATTATACAGTTATGTAATATTCGTTTTAATATGTTTTTACTGAATATCGGCGAAAATTTTAACCATATTTTAAACAGGATATTTTTGTTGAAAAGTTAAATGTGTTGCTGTGGACAATTTTCCACCAACCCGTATTAATTGGTCATGTAAAAACGGGTTCAGAGCCTTTAAAATAACTATTTTTATTTACTCTTCAATTTTTCAACATTTAAATTTCCTGATATTTTAGTCACAATTATTTATGAATCTTAATACATGGGCAGTTACACGTTTTAGTTTAGTTAAAGAGAATTTTTTAAAGATCTCCCATTCTTCCGGATTAGTTGCAATCAAAACATTTTTTCCTTTAATTTCTGGAGGGTTTGAACAAGATATTTTCGATGGCAGCCAAGTTTTGTTTTCTCTAGTCAACCACAATGGCCCATGCCACCATATTGAGGAATTCACTAGTTGATCAACTGTAGCTCCTCTTGATTATATATCTGCTGCGTTGTCAGAGCGGCACATGACGCAATTGTTCTGGGTTACTAAGTTCTTGAATTTAAGCGACTCGATTCGCTACGAATGTGTTCCAACGTGCTGGTTGACCTTTTATCCAACATATCGCTATAATGGAATCACTCCAAATAATATGTTTCTACTTCCATCATACCTAATGCTTTTTTGAAATTTTTATTAGTTTTGCTAGTAATACAGGGCTACATAGTTCCAGCTTGGGTAATGAATGATATGCATTTTAATGGCGCTACTCTGGATTTGGATGTTATTAAATGAGAATATTGCTGGCCATTGTGATCCATTGATATGATATAAATGCAGGATTCATAAGCCTTTTCAGAGAAATCACAAAATCCTATATATTTGACGACAATTTTCTTTCTAAGTTTTGGAATTTTTTCTCCGCTGTTGTCAATTAGTTTTCTAATTGATCGATACAAGGGCGGCGTGATAAAGCTATCAAATTAACCTCGCAAGCTTTCTCCTCATGATTTTGATATTTCATGGGATTAACTTCTTCTAGATTACAAAATTTTTCAATTTGATTACTTAGTTTATTTATAGATAAGCTACAGAAATATGATACTGGCCTTTGGTTGGGATATACGTTGGTCGATCCTGACACGATCCATCCCAGTTGTGTTCGTTGAAGTGTGGCACCGGTATCCAATTTCATTCTATCGTTGGCCAGTGTGGTGATCTGCCGTGCCGATCACTCAGATAATTTGTAAATAATATACGGTTTGATACTCCATACTATTTGGTTTATTTAGTATTTATATAAGTGGACAGTATTCGAGATGTTATTGCAAAGAGAGGACGAGTTACAACAGACACGTCTTTTTATACGTCTCGGTCATGCTGTCTCACTCAGATATGCCTGTCTCTTTCATACCGACAGACATACGTTCACCACATCCCTCCACACTTAAATCAGCAGACAGAAACACAACATGATTATCTTAATAATAATTATAAAACATACATACACATATTTAATTATTATTTTACAACATTTTCTTTTTTTTATTTATAACCATGTTGATTCGGGAGTTGACTGCTGCTTATTATGATTTCTCTGTCCTTGGTCGAAGGCGCTCCTTCCAGTTCCCCGACGTTGACGCCACGGGTTCACTGGAGCTGGAAGGAAAAAGAGGGTCACCCGTTAGATTGTCATCCGAAACAAAGTCGGAGACATCGTATTCATCGAACGATAGCCTCCTCGTCTCAGACTCTCAGAGGGATTAAAATACTAGGGTTCTTTTCCCATGATACACACAGTTTCGACAACTGATCAAAATGTCTTTTCCAGTACATGATTTTATCATTTAACAATTATTAATCAATTTAACCTCAATTAAATATAGTTTATTTCCCAAACGTTTAAGTACTTTCCCTGGTACCCACTTATCATTGTTTTGGTCTCTAAAATCCTTAACCATAACTTTCTGATTAATCTTAAAATTGGTAGATACTTTGTCATTCCTTTTATAATAGAATTTCTGATTTTCCTGACATTTTGACATTTTCATTCTGGTATCTTTATCAATCACATTTTCCTTTACCTTCCCCCCTCTAGGTATAAAATTATTCAAATTTGACCTTAACCTTCTACCAAATATTACAACTGCTGGCTCTAACCCTGTTGTACAGTGTGGTGCATTTCTATAATCTATGAGAAAACATTCTAACTTCTCATTATAACCTGACTGAAATTTTTTATCTCTCAATATTTTCTTTAAAAAAATTTTACACGTTTTGACAGCATTCTCTGCCAATCCATTAGATTGAGGATGATTTATAGGTGTTGTTAAATGTTTAATGCCATTTAACTCACAAAACTGTTTAAAGTCTGCTGACATGAATGCTGCTCCATTATCAGAAACTAAGGTTTGTACACTACCGAAATAACTGAATAATCTCTTTAAGATTTTAATGGTATTATCTGAGTTAGGTGAATTTACTGCCACGCAATCCCACCATTTTGAAGTTGAATCTATGATTACCAACAAATATTTATTTCCGATAGGCCCTACGTAATATATATGAACCCTACTCCAAATTTCTTCCGTTATCGGCCATGGAGTTAACTCACTCTTAGGTTGTGATGGTTGAATTTCCGCACAACTTCCACACTCTCTAACTAAAAATTCAATTTGACTGTCTATCCCCGGCCACCAAAAATAGCCTCTAGCTAGCCCTTTCATCTTGGCAATCCCTAGATGAGATCTATGCAGTAAGATTAATATCTTATCCCTTAAACTTATTGGAATTACTAACCTATGGTTCCAGAAAATACAATCATCAATTATTGATAAATCGTTCCTTTTTATCCAATAAATCCATTTGCAATCATCCTTATTGACTTTATTTGGCCACCCTGTTCTAAGATAATTTTTTATCTCTAATAATAATTTATCCGTATTAGATTCTGCTTTAACTTCTTCAACATCTATTGGCATCTCGCTATTATTTTTGAATAAACACAAAATTCTTGAATCGAAGTTATTATTCTCCTCAACAGGATCACCTACAGGTACGCGTGATAAGTAATCCGAACAATTTAATGTTGATTTTACGTATTGAACTTTATAATTGAAAGATGAGAGAATTACACCATAACGTTGTAATCTATTACAAGTTAAAACAGGAATTCCTTTTTTTTCACCAAAAATTCTGCATAAAGGTTCATTATCTATTTCTAGAATAAATTCCCTTCCGTAAATGTACTCGAAAAACTTCTTAAAAGCAAACACAATTGCACAAGCCTCGAGGTCTAAAATTGAATATTTCTTTTCCGCTTCTGTCAGTTTACGAGAAACAAAAGAAATAGGTCTTTGAAAATTATTTTCATATACATGTAACAATGTTGCACCCAAACCTTTAGTTGAGGCGTCCGTAACTACCTTCAAAGTAACATTTGGATCGTAATGTGCTAACACTCGATTATCACATAAAATTAATTTTATTTTATTAAAAACTTTTACGCAATCTTGATTAAAATCAAAATTCGTATTTTTTTTCAATAATTTGTGCAAAGGATCTAATAACATAGACATATTTGGCACAAAAGATCGGTAAAAATTTACCATTCCTAAAAAACTGCGTAGCTCTGATAAATCTTTTGGTTGCGCGACTTTACTAATTGCGTTCGTTTTATCTTCCATAGGTTTAATCCCTTCCTTCGAGATTTCAAACCCTAAGAAACAAACCGATGAAGCGTTAAAATTGCACTTTTGAATATTTACGCACAAACCGCAATCTTTTAACCTATTAAGAACTGCATTTAAATTAGCATTATGTTCCTCTATCGTTTCTCCTGTAACCATAATATCATCCAGGAAAACCGCTGTTTTCTTCAAACCTTGTAGACATGAAGCTATAGTTCTACAGAATATTGCCGGTGCACTGTTAATCCCAAACACTAGCCTAGTGAATTTAAATAACCCCAAATGTGTAGAAATCGTAGTATATTCCATACTTTCTTCGTCTAGTTCCAACTGTAAATAAGCTTGACGTAAATCAATTTTTGAAAATATTATTCCGCCCGAAATTTGTGATAATAAAACTTCTATCTTCGGCATGGGATATTTGTCAACAATCAACTGTGGATTCCCAGTACATTTATAATCCCCGCAAATTCTAATGCTTCCGTCGCTTTTAACTACGGGCACGATAGGAGATGCAAACTTGCTATAACTAATCGGAACTAAATTTCCCTCTTCCTGTAAACGGTTCAATTCCGTTTCAACTTTCGCTTTCAAAGCGAAAGGAATACTTCTCGGATTGCAGAATTTTGGTTCTGCATTTTCTTTCAATTTTAAATGAACTTTAAATTTATTGAATCTACCTAGTTTACTTGAAAATACCTCCGGATATTTACGCACTAACGTATCGACACTATTATTGTTTACGTCGTGAATATTATGCGTGAGTATTTCACTTTTCAACTGTGAAGAAACCGTCTCGAAACCCGTAAAACCAATGTTAAATTCTTTTACGAAGTCTCTACCCAGCACAGTGGTTGAACCATCCTTTACAACACAAAATTCCATTATTTTAGTAATACCATTGAAATTAATTGACAAAATTAAACATCCAAGTAACTGTAACTTACAATTATTGTAACCCTTCAGGGTTAAATTCTTCGGCTTTAATTGTACATCTTTAAAATGTTCCCAATAATCTTTATCCGATAGGATCGATATTCCTGCACCCGTGTCAAATAATCCTTTTATGATGATACCGTTATTAACTTTTAACGATAAATAAATGGGATCGGTATTTCTTGTTAACCTTGAATTTATTTCACTTGAATTCACAAACACAGATGAAACTTCCTCCCGTTTTTTTTCGCGACAATTTTTACTAAAATGTCCCTTGTTTTTGCAATTAAAACACGTCACGTTTTTTAATCTACAATTACTGGAATCATGATTATTTAAATTACAATATTTGCACTTCAACTGTTGTATACGTTCTACTGATTTCTTTCTGGGAATTGTAACATTTTTGTCTTTCGCCCGCGCCGGTGAAGTAGAATAATTCCTACCCGCACTACTATTAAAATTTTGCTTACTTCTAGAAATAAGCCCGACACTCTCGGATTTAATACACGTAATATTTTTATGAAATGAATCCATTCCCGATGCGCACTCTAATGTACTTTTTAAAGTCAGCTTCTCTGCATCTAAAAACATTTTTTCTTTAATACGACCTTCTAATAAACCAGTCACAAAAATATCTTTTAAGTTTTCTTCCAGTCTGCTTTCAAATTTGCCGAATCTTGTTAGACAACGTAACCTAGCTATATAATCATTTATAGATTCCCCAACTTTTTGTTTCGCCGCAAAAAAATTTCCACGTTCCTTAAACACATTCTTTGAAACACCAATGTAGTTTCCTAATAACAAAAATATATTTTCAACCGATAATTCTGTTATTTTTTTTTGAAAACATAAATCTATCAGTAGATTAATCGTGTCTGTGTGTAGGTGGGATATTAAAACCGCTCTCTTTTTATCCTCGGATTTAAATTTGTCATCATTGACGAGGATCAACTGCTCAAACTGTAGCACGAACGTCTCCAGTCCGTCCCTAAGGTGACAAAACCTGGGTAAACCCACTCCCTCCATTTCCACACAGATTACCAATAATCAGAAAAAACAACAACAAACAGCACTCAACTCACGAATCTGATGATTGATGCTGCCGCCGATCGCCGCCCTTCCGCGTCCGACCGTCTTCTGGCTCCGTCCGGATTCCTGGTCGTCCTTCTCGTCCGGTCACCACCGCCATGCCTTCCCGTGTCGGGTCCCGGTACAAGCTGCCTGGATCCGTTTTTCATCCGGTTTCTCGGCTGCTGATTCCTTGAGCTCAGCGCCTTGAATCTCCTCACCAGTTCCTTGCCTTGATGCTTCTTCAATGTCCGATACTGTCCGTGAAGCTGCCCCCAAATTATTTTTTTTTATGCGACAATAATCCCTTCCGCGGTGCTAGGTGGGATTATAACCAAACTATGGTTCTTTCAGCTGCGCCTACTGTGGTTCTTCCTCCAGGAAGAATTTAATGGCTGATCAGCTTCCTTTTTTGGCTGCTCCAACTGTAGTTCTTTCAGCTGCGCCTACTGTGGTTCTTCCTCCAGGAAGAATTTAACGGCTGTTCAGCTTCATTTTTCGGCTGCGCCAACTGTGGTGATCTGCCGTGCCGATCACTCAGATAATTTGTAAATAATATACGGTTTGATACTCCATACTATTTGGTTTATTTAGTATTTATATAAATGGACAGTATTCGAGATGTTATTGAGAGGACGAGTTACAACAGACACGCCTTTTTATACGTCTCGGTCATGCTGTCTCACTTAGATATGCCTGTCTCTTTTATACCGACAGACATACGTTCACCACAGCCAGGATGTCCCAAAAACCTTCAGCCCCCAACGAGATGTCGATAGGCACTGCAATGTTGAAATTATCAGACAAGATATGGTATGTTTATAGTTGGTTCTTAAAGAATTTAAGTCTACCGACACACTTTCCCATGCAGGCATTTCAGGCCCGATACTGGCTTATTTATGTGATTAAATTTTAAATTTAATATTTTTGCAAAATTCTCTCTCATAAAATTGGATTGTGTTCCAGAGTCTATAAGTACTCTTGCCCTATATAAATTATTGTCACTACCCACGATACCTACTATCGCTGTAGACAAAAATACTAAATTTTCTGAATTAACTACGGCAGAATGATTGTTAACTGACACATCTTCTGCCTCAGTTTCTGAATTTGGAGATTCTACATGGAATAACTCTTTATGAAGCAACGTATTGTGATCATTACTGTCACATCGTTTGCATTTAAAGGTGATCCTGCAATCCTGTGCAAGAAGGCCCGGCTTCAAACATTTGAAGCATACTCGGCTCTTTTTCATGGCAATCCTTTCCGATATTTTTAATTTTAGGAATTTTTTGCAGTAAAATATCGGATTATCCTCACCGCAGAACGTGCATTTTTTTTTTTTACAGATAATAACACAGTTGATTCCCTTTTATTAATCCCCAAATGTGATTTAATTTGGCTGGCCGGTTTTTTGTCCGTAGTTTGCATAAGTTCTGAAGTTTGGGCTCGTAAAACTAAACATTTCAAGAATTCTTTCAGTGTGGGCAATTTCCCTTCAATAGGGCTTTGTTTTCAATGTTTTCTAGTAATCATCACTAATTTGTTGGAAATTATGTAAATAATTAAAGCATCTCATTGATTTACTTGAACTCCTAAGTTGTGTAAAACTTTTAAGTTAACGTTTGTTTCATCTATCAATCGCCGCAATGCGACTGCATCTTCTTGCTTCATTTCTTTCAATTGGAATATGAATTGAATAATATGCTCATGTACAGTTGCCCTTAAATTAGAATATCTCTCATGTAACAATTCCCACGCTCCTTGATACCCTGAATCTGAGATTTCTAAATTCGAAATGATTTTATTCGCCTCTCCTTTTAAGCAAGATTACAAATAATAAATTTTCCTTACATTGTTTATCGAATTATTATTATGAACTAAAGTCTTAAAAGTTTCCACAAAGGTGTTCCAATTTTTCTGGTCTCCGTGAAATTCTTGCAACTTTAGTTCAGGTAATTTTATTTCTACCCTCGATAGTTCTATGGCTTCTAATGCACCTTTGGCCGTTGCCATTATTGAATAATATTGATTTTCGATTTCATTTAAATCGGAGATTTCCTCAATTTCATCCCGACTAGCTTCAAATTCATCAATTAGAGATTTAATTCTGTCACATTTCATTTTTATTTCGTGAGCTGAAAGCGTATTTAATGCATCATTGAATCTGGTTAATTTTCCCCTTAATTTTGTCCATCGTATTATGAATTACAACAATAAATTCCCGATAATTAAATTATCACTGAAATAATTCACTAAAACTCGTAAATTATTCGCGTATCAATACCCCAATTTGAGAGAAATAATGACAAGATTCTTACAATAACGACTTCTATTTTCGTTAGAATCTGCACACAAATCACATAATTATAATGTTATTTTAAAATATCATAAAATAAATTATGATTTTCAATTTTTATGATATTGACAAACAGTAGATCGTAAAAATTGTAACAAAGTATTTCTATTGAATCAATAATAAAGATCGTATTTTAGGATTTCTGGATGTGATAGGAGTTGGATTTTGAGGATTGGCACTTATCTGTCTGATGCGATTGATAGGCATTGAATATAATTGTTAGTTTATACAATAGTAATGAGCTTATGTAATGCCTTCGTACACTCAATAAATCAATTTATAAGTATGGACCTGCCTCCGAATAATTATTAAATCTTACGAATGACCTCAAACAAGGTTATATTTTAAGAACTAATCTTGAATTGCTTTGATTAATATGGGCAATTTTTAAAATGGAGCCCAAAAAACTGAAGCAAACTCAACGGAAAAAAAAATATTGATGCCATTAAAAAGGTTTGTGTTTCTGATAGTGAAACCTAATTTGTTTACAGTTTTATTCGTGATTTTATTAAATTTCATCGAAATTAATTAAGTATATTAGATGTAACCCAACTAAATAAATTACAATTTTTTTACAAGCAATAATTATTCGCCTGAAACACTCATCCACATTGAAAAATCTCCTGATAAAAGATACATGACCCCAACGGGACTCGAACCCGTGTCCCTTCGAGTGTCCCTAATGAGTGTTTCAGGCGAATAATTATTGCTTGTAAAATAATTATTACCCTTTGTGCTATGCATAAAAAAATCTTGTCTTAAACATTAGTTTACCAAAAAAATAATAATAAATAAATTACCACTTACGCCCATTGACCACAGTTTATTTGATAATTTTTGATTAATTTTATCAAATGTTTTGGCAAAGTTTGTATATATGATATCTACTTGAGTGCGGTTACTCATATGATCGACAATGAAGTCGGTAAGAAGAATAAGATAACTTTCCACATTTCTGACTTTCGTAAAATCATGTTGCTTTTTATATTTTCTAACATTATTTTTGCCATCTTTGTGGATTTGTGTTACAAAGGCTCTTTTCCATACTTCAGGTAACGTGCCTTCGTTCATTGATTTATTAAATTTAATGCAGAGAGGTTTTGCAAGTGTTTCGAATAAAAGATACATAACGTATAATGGAATAACGTTTTTACGTCAAGAGCTATAATTTTTTTAAGAGTATTTCTCGTATGAACTATATTCACTTGTGTGGAGACATACGCGGTGAATTGAAAAAAAGTTAATAATCTTACTCCGGAGTTTGTGCACTTTATCATATGACACCTTCTATAAAAACACTCCACTTAAAATCTTAATAAACTCGGTAGATAGGTATTAGAATACACTTTTGTTTGCTTTTATAAATTTCAAGAACAAAAAAAAACTCGAGAGTTATCAATGAATGTTATTGTTGTGATTTGATGTTAATAATTGGATTGACAATTTAAATAAAATTGTTAACTCTTCTTGATTACATAATTCTTCATTCTAAATTCTTTGTAGGTGTTCCATCTTCAGAGTTATACTTGAATCACCCAGACCCAAATCCGGATATGGAAAAAAATTGCGTGCGGATGCTGCGTAATGGGCAGTACTCCGACGGACCCTGTGAGACGGCCAGTCGGTTTTTCTGCAAAAAGGACATCAAAGATTTTACATCTAATACGGATTGTGGGACCTACGATACAGGTTTGGAAAATTAATCATATTTTTCGGTAATAAACACTAACGATTGGTATCGAAAAAGGAAACTAACCCCCGAAAATCCTAATTCTTGGCCTTAAAAATGCGGATACAAGGACACTACTACCACAAACTTCGGTTTGTCTCTTCAATGATTTTTAAGCACAACGATAGAGAAATGTAAATTTCGCAATTAATCACGTGCGCTATACGTCGAGATCACATTCGATTACGAGTTTAACAGTAACATTTTTTTTCCTTTTACTACACCACTGCGATTGTTTCCAAATATTTTATTTCATGTATTCAACGGTATGGATGATGCTTAATATATTTTTTTATATGTTTTACATTTATTATATTTAGGATTAATACCTAATACACCACACAAAGCAGTTTCCTAGCTCATGGTGATCAATTAATTATAGTTATATTGTATAGATTAGTATATACAATTAGTTAATATTAATTAAGTGTTAATCTTAAGTGACCTACCAGGTAAGTATGGTACTGTAAATTATCTCCAAATATAGGTAATAACATAGAAACGTAATATATATTTGTACAGCGCCCTTGAGGTGATTTTGCACAATAACGGAGCTGTAAAAATCATCCAAATATTATTATTATTGTGAAAATAAAGTTTAAAGTTTGTGTATATACACACGTAGAAAAGGAGATGGGGAGAACAAACGATAAATGTAAAGAAATTCCAAAGTCATGATGTTAGAAAAAGGAAGTACTAAAGCAGTGTACAGTATAGTTTTAAATGATGAATAATAAGAGCATATCAATGATGATGGAAAGACTGAAAGCATTTGGCTTGCGCTTAGGTTTCATCAGTCTGCCTATAGCTGATGATGTTGTTGATCTATGAGTCGACCGCCTTAGACCAGTGTTTTCCGGTTCCGAGATGTAAAGTATGGCCATTTCATTGATGGATTTAAATACCATCCAACACAATTATCACTGAATTATTTCAAGGCACATGAACCAGTAAAGGTTACGAAGCTGTTCTGAAATATGCGAATATTTAGAGACCCTGTTTATGAGCTTTTCCGCTGTATTAAACACTGATTGAAGTTTGTCAATTTTATATTATAGAAGGCTGGCATAAATGCCGTAGCAGTTATTTGGAACTACGTAAAAGTTGATTAATAGTTTTTTGCCTCTGTAGAAAGCTTTTTTCGGACACACTTGAATCTTCCTGGGTGAAAAAAAACTATTTATTTGACTTTTAAGCCAATAGTCCGAATCCAAATTGACACTGTGAAGTTACACTGTTATTATTGGAATGATTCTGCTGCAGGAAAAAGAAATAAGTGAATCGTCTATAAAATGTTGACGTTTGTTTGTGGACGCCCATAGAAACTCAGTCTTAGATGGATTCTGCTGTTTGAAGACATTCAACGATTTATTGCTTCTATACATTCAGCTACTTGGATTTTGAGAGAATTAATTTCGTTTGGAGTGCAATAAAAATAAACTTGCCGATCGTCAGCGTAGGAGTGCGATAAGAGACCAAATGACTCGATTATTTTATTTATTTATTTATTAACGGACATCGTCCAAATTAAAAAAAATAATAACACGAATACAGTAAAATGAAAAATACAGAAGTAGACAAAGGTACATGAAAGCAAAGACATAAGGCAGATATAATGTAAGAAAGTAAAGTGACAAGTCGAATCAAGTCAAGACTACGCCGTGGGTCAGGACCACAGGACACTTATAATATTCCGTCACTTGTTTAGGGACTGGCAAAAATCATTCAGACTTATCCCAAAAAAGTTTAGGTTTTGACTTGAGTTGACCAGTCTACAAATTCTGGACAATGGTGAATAATATCCATAATTTGTCGAATGATGGTTGAGGGAGAGCAGTTCATTATTTCTGAGTATGTGCGAGAGGATATTGAAGGGAATGAGTTGCAGTAGAGTAGGTGAATCAATAATACCATTTATAATTTTGAAGAAGCAAATGAGGTCATTTCTTTCCCGACGGACTTCCAAAGGAGAGAGGTTTAGAGTTAGTTCAATGTCATCATATGAGTATTTGCCTTTTCGTAATCCTAGCCTCCTAGCACTCCCTCTTAAGAACCGATGTTGAACAGATTCAATGCGTCGAATGTGGACAGCATAAAAAGGAGACCATATAAGACAAGCATATTCAAGATGGGGGCGAACCAAGGAGAAGTAAAAAGTTCTAAGGGTATTTCCGTTTTTGAAGTCCGAAGTGATTCTAGTGATGAAACCAAGTAGTTTGAGGGATTTATTAACGATTGCAGTTATGTTATCCCGAAAAGAAAGCTTGCTATCAAGATAAACACCAAGGTCTTTAATAGATGTAACAGTTGTTAAGCAAATATTATTAAGTGTGTATTCGAAGACAATCGTTTTTTTTTGATCTATAGAAGGACATAACTTTGCATTTATCGACATTTAGTTTCAAGCAATTAATTTTACACCAATCATAGAAAGAGTCGATATCCGATTGGAAAAGAAGGCAGTCATCGTGATTTAATATTATTTTTAAAATCTTATTGTCGTCCGCAAAAAGCCAAAAGCGTGTATGAGAGAAAATACTATAGTTTATAAACAAGTTAAAAAGAACTGAAAGAAACAAGTTAGAAAGAAAGCGGTGCTAGATGTGCTCCTTGTAGACACAAAGCTGTTTAATTTAACTCTTTGTTTTCTATTGCTTAAATAAGAATCAAAGAAGAATAGCAAGGGGTTTCTTATACCGATAGCATATAGTTTGGCCATAAGGATTGAGTGGTTTACTTTGTCGAAAGCTTTAGAGAAGTCGGTATATAGAACATCTATTTGTGAGTTATATTCTAGGCCATTGAGGATGGAATTGGTAAAGGATAGTAAGTTAGTAGTAGTAGATTTAGCAGATCTAAATCCACGCTGTTCCTCGATCAGTACGTTTTGAAAGATAGGTGCGATTTTCTTCGTGATTATTGACTCAAATATTTTAGGAATATGGGATAATATCGATATGGGTCTATAGTTTTCTACGTTCGACTTATTGCCTGATTTGAAAATAGGTCTGATATAAGAAACTTTCCAGGAGTCTGGAAAAGTGGCAGATGATATTGACAAGTTATATAACAAACAAATTGGCTTAGATATAGTAAATGTACATTCATTATTTCTGGAATATCATCAGGACCAATGATTATTTGTAAAAAGAATGAAAGGAAGTGGACCCAAAACGGAAACCTTCACGGAATGTAAGCGATTCGATAGATAGGATTCTGGCTAATTTTTGTTATCGAAATTCGAACCAAATGCTTCATCTAATCTCTTAACGAGGAAGTCATGATCACCCTGCACATGTGGTCAGCGCCTTCAACCAATTGCCGATACTTAAGCATTATTGTGTCCTTTTAGAACAACGTGGCAGATTTGAATGTGAAAAAATAGTTATTTTTTTCTTGAATTAATCTCGAATGAGCTAAACCAAAATTATTTTATTTTCATACAAGAATTATCGCGATTATTCCTGCCCAGGAATAATTGAAAACTTCGCAAGATTTACAAAATTAACTCGGAGTGCTTAAAAATGCAGCCGGCAGTCTAGAGCGTCACGAGAACTGTCTTATAATCATTAAAATAAAGTAACTACTTGGAAATACACTTTATAGTTAACTTCGCCTTGACGTACAACTTCGTAGAACTAAATTCAGTTTCAAATTAATTTTTTCAGAATACAAAAAATATTCAATGGTTAACGATAGTTGCTACAAATTCCACACTACACCAAAAACCTGGGAAGATGCTTTTGAAATCTGTTGGACTGAACAAGCTCAACTCGCGATCTTCAAAAGTGAGATGGAGGCTCAACTCAATTACGACACGTTTAAGAAATATACTGAAAAAATGGATCCAAAAAAGGTTGATTTAAGAGATGTTTGGCTTGGATTCAATGATTTGATTATTCCAGGACAATTTATAACAATTAATGGTATGTTTTAAAGTTAAATTATTTAATTGCTTTGAATGTGTGTTTAGCCTGTATCATAGTAGTTAAAATTGTATTAATTTCGTGATCATTCTAGATGTGGAAATAAGCCTCCCATAATTATTCACAGTTTTCAGCGTTCACATTAACTCACCTTAATACAAGCTCACTAATTCATAGTCGGCAGTTTTTCCCTCGAAAAATAGTAATAATTTGACTCGTCTGTGGGCGATCTGTGCATATGTCTCGTCTTACAACTGAAGTTATCCATTAATTTTTTTTTTATTTCTGCACTCATACAGTAAAAAATATATCAAAAGCCTTAAAGGAAGAATTTTTATACGAAATTAACTATAGTTATCATTTTTTCTTACATATCATATAGGAAAAACAAATGCTGTCAAAATGGCTGATCCTTTTATGGGAGGGCTCTAACACACAATTAAAGTTCCGTGAATTGATTTCATAAACGTTTTATTTATTTATTTATTAATTTTCGGGTAATCGACAGTTAATCGACGGTAATCAGATTGTACATAAGTATTATATAGCCAAAATAAAAGCAATTATGGATTTCCTCCTTGTGACTTTACCTCTACTGAGACATTGTTATATGGAATAAGTAAATTACATTTGTAAGAAAGGAATATGAATTAAAAAAATTATAAAAAATAAAATGATTATGACAATACTTTTATAGCCATGGAGAGAGATTGCAAATATAAATCAAATCACAATAGAGAACTGTTTAATAATCACAAATCGTGTTGCGGCCTTCTGTCTGCCTAATCAATTATTTGATAGTTGGGAGCGACTCAAGTGCATTGTTCGGCAAGTGAGTGATAATCTAATGACACAGGCTATAAATGAATTCCGCAGATGAGCAGACATGAAGTTTCCTTAAAGATGACTGATTTTAAGTTAAGTAATTTTAATCTGTTGATATTATAGGACAAAAGATAGAGAACACGGGCTACGCGCAATGGGAGGAAGGGGAGCCCAACAACGGTGGTGGTAACGAACACTGTGGCGCTATGAATACTTCAAAGGGTAAAAAGCTGAACGACGCGAATTGTAACCTAACCCACCTGTTCATATGCGAGAGGAAGATATCACACCAACCTCAACCAGATTCAAGTGGTTGTAATTCAGGTATCTACGATGGTAATCCCTAAAGTAAGGTCTTTATTTTTTTGTAAATACAAAGAAAGACTTTTTATAATTTAAATCTTTTAAAGCTTGAACATGTTATAAAAATAATTAACAATAATGCTTCGATAGCTCTTAGAATATTTTTCTCGGTCCGCGAGTTTCTTATGAACGAAAAAATACAATGGGGAACAAAATAGAACTATGAGAGGATACCACTCTGTATTACAGAGCAGTCGAGAATTTAGTATAACTCCTTTTTTTTAATTAATATATTTGTAAATTCTTCATACGTTAATGGATTATCGCTAAAGACGCATTTTAAATGGTTCTTTACTACTCTTATGTTCCATTCCCATAGTCCTCCGAAGTGGAAACTAGAAGGACAATTAAAGTTCGCACTCTTTCCCTTTTCAAATATGTTTTCAATACATGTTCATTATTAGGACAAAAATGTAACAATCTTTGCGTACATATTAAATGGCGTTTAACCCCACAAAATTCGTGCCACAGTCCAAATAAATAAGCTGACAAATACCTCGACTTAAGACTAACCTATCTATGATAGCGATAAAGGCTTCAGACGAGAGATCTGAGCGGACCTCCAGATGTATCGCCTTCGTCGATATGTTGAAAAAAATTGCAAAACAAGCCTTGCTTGTCTTAGCACCTCTTCATTTTCCTACCTTAAAGATATATGGACTGGCCAAATACACACCCACAAGACTGAAAACGCGGTTCGGTGTAACACGTGCTTCTCTAGCCATCTAGGGGTTGTCGGGGATGACCGAAATCTCGCGCATCTCACATATTTTGAAACAAAAATCTTGATTTTATTACAGGCAGATACAATCCAGTAATTTTATTAAATCAGGAATCGCAAGATTCGTGGTCCGGTGGGCAAATCTTTATGGTAATAAAATATGAGGAGTTCCGAAATTTTACTATAATCCTTGTGGAATTGTGGAATTATTGGAAACTTTGTGTTATAAATTAAACAAGAGTTTCAAAGCCGCCCGTCGGCGTGGAGTAAATTCATTTTGTCAATAAAAAAAGCGGGTATTACATGTTTTAAAAATACCGTATTTTTTCTTTCACCGAATACGAAAAGACATCTTTCCCAGGATCCCAAACACATCTTAACTTTTTGAATGAACAAGATATTTCATGAACAAATGTAACCCTACCACTTCTAGTGTGGATCTGGTTTTGAGCCGGATTCATTCAACTCATATAAACAGCATTGATATGAATTGAATAGATTTTACAAGTCCTTGAATATTGTTAACCGTGACGTCGTAGAGACCTCTAATAGTACTTATCCAATTCTTTGACTCTTATCTTAAGATATCATATAATTTTTCAGAAGTTAATGAAATTTCAGTTTCCGTATCGATCAAAACACGCACCCGAACGCGTCTCAAATTGTCTAGGAATTTAGCCAGTTCAGAAGATAAGGTAATGGCAGTGAGTCGGTATGACATCGGTATGCAAAAATTGCAACATAAAAATACGTCGACCGAAATAGCGATTGTATAAAAAAATGTTCAATCTTTAAAAGATGTAATAATGATTATAACATGATTATTTATTTGTTTTTTAAAACACAAAAAGAGACCTTACTTAATTCATCCGAGGATAATTTTTAAAAATAATAATGGTATACTATAAGGAACGCCCTTGAGGTAATTTTTCACAAAAAACGGCGATATATAAATTATCCAATTATAATTATTATTATTTGTCATACGTGTGCAATTTACTTAACGGAGAAACCATTTATAGATTTCCACATTACACTAATTGTAAGACATTCTCACGTCACTCACATAGACCGTAAAATAGGGGGCCGGTCAGTCCTGGGGTAGCCGCTACGTCCGTGTTTATGATGGGCATGATCCTGGGGTGCGAGCTCGCAGCTGCGGTCGGGTATACAGGGACTACAGAAGTCGGAGGAGAAGGAAGTGCAGGGTCAAACAGGATCCAGGGTACAAGCAGGCAGAAAGCAGTCAGGCAGGGAGTAGAGTCGCGAAGAGAGCAGTTGGCGATTGTTGTCTGAGATCCGAGAGTAATGAGGTACTGAGAATAGCGAGATTACTGGGGTATGGGACTACCGAGGTTACTGCTTTAAAGGGCCGCGCACTTGTTGCGCACATATTGTTCCGGCGGAGTGGCGAGTCTATGCGCGACTTCTATTCTTGTTGTGCAAATGTTTTGCGTGTTGTATCATCGGCTACGATCGCGTAAGCCGACGAAACCATCATTCATAAAATGCTCCTCTTCACGAAACATCGTCCAAGCGAAACTACTTTCCTCCATCATTTTTATAAAAATAAGAAAAAAGGATGCAAAAATGTAAGTGGGGCCCAACGTGGAAAGCTCAACGTAAATATGAACCTCACGCCGCTTCCCGCACCTGTCATTCATAATATGATCACTTGGGAACACCGAGCTGTTCGAGCGCGGGGAAAATAAAAAACGAAGACGGTTGTGGTCACAATATCCTCGTCTTCGATTTGCCGACAGCTCGTCCGGTACAATAATACATTGTATTTAACAAAACAGTATATATAACTCTCTACAAAAACATAAATAAATAAAAAAAGCTATTAAAAACGGCTCTTTTCATAAAGCAAACTTGTATCAAACGATAAATACTAAACCGCAAAGTGTGATCTGTTCATAAGAACAATTTTTTTTTTACACTGAGGAAAACAATATGATTGAGTTTAAAACTAATTGCCTTTCATCCGAAACATTTTTTTGTTCATTACGTAATTATATAGTGTATTTTTAATGCTTACTTTTAATAAAATTTAAGAAAATTTCACAATTATGTCCGCGTTGTTAACCGATACGGGGATTGTACGGAGTGACTACATTAAGTTGCCCGAGGAAAACTTATTGGAATTCTACATCAAACAACCGTTTTTTGTACAATTTGTTACAGGATATAAAAAGTATGGATCGATGCCAAGCAGCTGTTATAAACTTCACACCCAGGCTACGTCTTGGAACGACGCGTTCAAAAAGTGTGCTGCCGAACAAGCGCATCTCATCATTCTAAACAGCGCAGAGGAAGCCAAACTTAGTGCAGACATATTCATGGCATATACCAATGCTAATTCACAGCTGTGTAACTTTAATAAGAACGGCTTTATGGTGGGCTTTAATGATTTAATTGATACAGAGGAATACAGGACAATTTATGGTGAGAATGAACATTATTTTACCATATTTATAAGTGAATTATTTTTCAAGACTCTCCTAGTTTCTCGGGGAGAGCAATGTTATTACGGAAACAGTCATTTAACTGCGTACACATTTAGGTTATTCAATTAGTTTGCGCATTGAAAATGTTCGCTCTAATTCATTATTTAAAAATAGAACGCTGATGTGACCAAAATCAAAGGTCCAAGTACTTAACCTTAGTACTTCACCAATTACTTTACTTTACCTTTACCCTACTTATCATTAGCATCACAATATTTCTAAAATGGGAATTCGATTCGATTTAACTCAAATGTTCGAATTGACCGCTGACTGGTTAGTGGCAGAGTTATCAACGCGTTTGGATTCCACCCAGGTTCAATTCCTAAGTCCTTCAATCGGACACAAGCAACATTTTCCGCTCACTGTGATTAAACTATTTTCAGCACATTCTTAATCCAGGAATGTTCGTCTTTCTTTCAAAACAAATGTTGTTGGCAAGTCTGGGTACCGCGGGAACCATTCATTGGATTACCAACGCCTCTGCCATAAAGCACTCCAAATTGTTCGCTATGATTGGTGACTTAGCAGGGTTTCCCATTGGGTGCATGGGGTGAAGTTTGTCTAGGTCTTGGTGGCGGATGCATCTGCCCACCTACTCCGTGGCGGGCCGGATCAGGAGACACTGGTTGTGGGAGATCTCTGGCCTGTTCAGCCCTACTTTCTCGACCCGTTGCCTTGCATCACAATGTGAGGTATAGATTCATTCGTCCGTCTCTCCTGGACACATTGCCCACAGATTATTTATATCCTTTTTCTTTTCCTTAAAAATACCCTCCACCTAATATCTCCAAAGATGAGGTAGACATGTGTGGATCTAATGTCAAAAAATATATATACTTATATATTTCTACTGAAACTAAAACGATACATATTTTATTTCTTATCTATTGTCTGTACTGTAACGTCTGGATTTTTCGATAAATATTTTTTTCTTATCTAATGTTTGTCCTGTAACGTCTGGATTTTTTAGGCAATAACCTTTCGGAGGCAGGCTACAGCGACTGGGGCCCTGGCAGCCCCTCCAAAGGAAAGGATCGATGCGGGGCGCTCTTCCAGCACACCCCGTCAGGATTCTTCCAGCTGAAAGATATACCATGTGCATCATCACTCTTGTTCATATGCGAGCATCATATTTCAAATCCAAAAGCATGTACATATTGTGGAGCTTCTGATCCTGGTACAAATTTCTATTTATAATTAAAATCAAATCATTCAGAATGGCCCATTCTGCAACCTCCTTTGTTTTACCTTACCCTTTCGACATTGTAAATGGACATTCGGCGATGCTTTCTGGTTTCTAAAACTTGGTACCCCGGATATGATCCATTCATTCCCAATCTCCAGGGGGACTATATCGGAGTTTTTTGGTCCTCTTCACATCACGACAGATATTAATTTCATTCTCAACAGCTTCAATTATCCCCCGTGGAGGCAGTTCCCTCCTTAATAGATCAAATTCCTCCCTTTGTGAGTTAAGAGCCATAGAAATATTATATTTTTTTTATTTTCCTTTATTATTTAAAGTAGAGAAAATGATAACCTCACTTGAATCTTCCGTGCTGAGGATTTATTAATTAACACATAAAAATTTAATTATTTTAATAATTATGAGGTTTCTACATGTATTAGTAGATTTTTTAAATAAATTAATAACTCCTGACTCATCTAGGTTATAAACCAGTGATGAATTTTTCGAAATACTTTTATATGAGAGAGCTTTTTATATGATTAATAACATATGACTAATCTAGGTTATAAACCAGTGATGATTTTTTTCTACGTATTACTTTTTAGAAATACTTTTCACATTCCAAACAAACAATAATAAATTAATTGCCAAATTTGTTACAGGATATAAACATTATCCATCGAAGCCAGAGAGCTGTTACAAACTTCACCCTACGCTCGCCTCCTGGACTGACGCGTTCGAAGTTTGCGCAGCCGAACAAGCGCACCTCGTTATCCTAAACAGCGCTGATGAAGCCCAATTCGTCACGAATATGTTCGTAGAGAATCCTGATAGAAAATCGCTGGGCAAATTTGAGATTGACAAGTTCGCGGTGGGATTTACTAACTTGACGTCTAATGGGCCAGAATTTAGGACAATCGATGGTAAAAAAAACACTCTGATTTTTAATTTCTTTTCCATGCATTGCATAAGTCTTATGAAATGAACGCTTGGATTTTTTTTAATTGTCGATATAAAATATCCCTAGATTATATGCCCATGGAACGCACATTATTTTTTGTCAATTAAGCTGGAAAAATTAATATCATCCTGGACATTAGACGAATTTGCCTGCTTTGTTAATTGCCACGACGCGTAGTTAGCACGTCGCGACGTGCTATCTACACTGTGTTTACACCATACACACAGTAAAGTTTTCTTGATTGTTCACCATACAGATAGGAGAGTTTCCTTAGTTGTACACTAAGTAAAGTTATTTTGGTTGTATACTATACGCACAGGATAGTTCCCTTGGTTGTACACCACACGAACAGGATAGTTCTCTTGTTTTTATACTGTTCATCGTACAGACATGAAGCTTTTTGTGAGATACCACAACACAATACATATTTATGATTATTATACTTGATGTGGGGAAGTTAGTTCAATCCTATATTTTTGTACAATATGTTATTTTGTGGTGTAATAAGAACACGATTAAAATTGTGTTGAGTTTAATAAACCATTCTTGTTAACAATCGCTTACAAGTGCTTGACAGGAAGAAGTTCCGCAGCAAAGACAACCTTAGGCATAGATAATAGGCATAGTGTTACTATATCCAACACAATAAATATGTGAAAAATGCAAAAATATATAAAGAAGAATAAATTAACGACTAAGGACAACTATGCAGGACCGGCAAATTCATTTAGTCCTAATTCCATGAACATTGTCGATGCGCTGCTGTATCTTCGGTATCCAAATATGACTCATATGTATACAGGCCGGTACAGAATGCGTTGAACATTACTTTTATAACTGTTATAGCTTTCATTATATTACTTTCCGAGAGGTAAACTTTTTGTCCATCATATTCCATAATATCAGAGACAGTTGATACATCATTTCCGGAAATATCTGCAAAGGTTCTTCTAAAAGAATTAGCAATTTCCCCCGTGTTTGTGGACTTATCAATTTGACTGGTGATTCGAGTTTTTGGTTTGATCAGGTTATTGCTTTTCTTCCGGAATTGGGCAAACTGCTTTGTGTCATTACGATATCATCCATCTTTAATGTCACGATGTGTGTTTGGTTTGCTTTGATCGCTCTCCAAATAAAATATAATATTTGCAGCCCTAATTAGGGCTTCAACTATGTCTGTGTATATATTGTCCATGTTTTGTATATGGTTGCATTTGTCACATATAGAATCCGAATTACAAATGGATTAGGAGGGTCTTTGATAGATTACACTAAGTAATGCTTCTGCCACAGACGTATATTCAGTGAGTTTCTTATTGTTATTCCTTCTCCATATTATGTTATTTGGCTATTGTGGAACATTAAAAATAGTTGCAGGTAGTTTTTTAGCAGCGATAACGCAAGATGTCGGCCGGTAATCAAACCAATCGGTAACATAGTGTATTTTACTTTGTACTTAAGATTATTGGTGCATATACAGTGATCGAGTCAGAAAGTGGTATTGTGTGCACCGCAAATATATCTTTATGTGTTATTCGGTATTCTTTCAATATCGATACAACTGAAGTTATTTTCGGTGTAGAAATGAGAGAGTTCTTTTCCGAATATCGAGGGTGGGTGAACGTTGAAATCTCACATAAAAATGGTTTCAGAGTGTTCGTTATCTTGAATGATCGAATATATTTTGGAAAGGCAGTTGGTGAAGTCGATAAGGTTGTCCGGATGACATACCAACATATACATACATAGATACTCGGTATGCTTATCGTTGGTGGTTATCTGACGGCTCCAGACAGACAACCAGACCTGACGGCTTACTAGCAAACACCGCCACCGAAAAGGCTAACCTATTAGGGAAAATGTTTGCGGAAAACTCGACCCTCGATGACGTAGGTGCTGTTCCGCCGTCGGTTTCTCACTGCGGCTTCTATATGAAAAAGCTGAGGATCCGGCATCGGGATGTACTCCACGTCATACGGGGGCTCGATGTTAACAAAGCTAGTGGACCTGATGGAATACCTGCCCTGGTATTGCAGAGGTATGCTGCGGAAATAGTTCCAGTTTTGACAAAGCTCTTCAAAATGTCCCTGAAGTGCGGCACTGTGCCCTCTGGTTGGAAAAAAGCGGTCATTCACCCTATTCCCAAGAAAGGTGACCGCTCCAACCCGGCCAACTACCGCCCCATAGCGATCACATCAGTTCTGTCGAAAGTGATGGAACGTGTGATCAACGACAAACTGCTCACATACCTCGAGAAGAACAAAATTATCAACGACCGTCAATACGGATTCCGGCGGAACCGCTCGTGCGGTGATCTTCTCACGTATGTGACGCATGTTTGGGGGCGGTGCGTGGAACGTCACGGTGAGACCCAAACGGTCGCACTAGACATATCCAAGGCCTTTGACCGGGTCTGGCACCGAGGACTTGTCAACAAATTACCTTCTTACGGACTTCCCGCATCCCTGTGTACGTGGATTGCTGACTTTTTAAGGGATAGGTCGATTCAGGCGGTTGCTGATGGTTTCACCTCTTCCTCGCACTCCATAAATGCTGGCGTCCCACAGGGATCGGTTCTGTCTCCGACTTTGTTTTTGTTGCACATCAATGACTTTTGACTTGTGCACCGATTCATTGTTACGCGGATGACAGTACAGTTCATGATAGCTTTTTGTTTGACAAGCCCCCAAAGGGCGCACAAACTCCAACGGCTCGGAGGGCTTTGAAGCAGAGAATGGACGGTTATCTCGAGAGTATTTCCTCCTGGGGTAAAAATAATCTCGTCGAATTTAATGTTTCATAGACTCAATCCTGTCTGATTACGTCTAAAAGGGATCCAAATGATAATCTAGTCCCCTTCAACGGAAGTAATCTTCCGAACAAGCCTTCCATTGATATCCTTAGTATAACTATAAGTGACCAGCTCAGGTACGGGGGCTCCATCGAAGCCAAAGTAAAGTTGGCCTCTCAGAAGCTGGGCGTACTGTACAGGGCCCGCAGATACTTTAATAATACACAACTGCTGACCCTGTACAAATCGCAAGTGCGCCCTACTGTCGAATTTGGCAGCCATCTCTGGTCCGGAGCTCCTAAATACCTGAAAAAACCATTGACTCTGTGCAAAAACGGGCAGTCCGTTTGATAGATTCCTCAATCTTAACAAACGGACTGCAATCTTTAGAGCACAGGCGTCAGGTAGGTATGCTTTTCTTGTTCTATCGGTGTTACAATGGAAGATGCTCTGAGGAACTAGCGTCATTGATCCCTTCGGCACCGGTGCGTAGACGGGATACACGCCAAACGCGCGCCCAACATTTGTACACAGTTGAAATTTGTCACATGAGAACGGGTTGCTTCTAGGATTCGTTCTTAAGTTCAACAGCTCGGCTGTGGAACGAACTGCCGGCCTCTGTGTTTCCTCCCTCCTACAACATGGGACTCTTCAAGACCCATGTTCACTCCTTCCTCTCCACAAAAAGACCTTCCACACAGCTTCCCCAAAGATGACATAGGCCCTGAGGAAAATTATTTTCTTCAGGGCCTCCTGTGTGGAGTTAATATAAAAAAAAAATCTGAATACCAACAATGCGGTCATCTCTCCACGGTATTAATGAAACTTGCAGCTCGTTCCTCCAAAGCACTGCAATAAGCTTAAGCATATCGTATAAGTGATGCGTTTGGTTCACCACGCGCTTTGTGCTCTTGTAAGTTATTGTAGATTCTTTCTATAAACGATTGCCATGAAAGCATTTTATTCAAAGTGAATTTTTTTTCGCATTATAATCTGATAAGTATTTTGTAAGACTGATTATCTTCGTACTTTGCAGGCAACACCCTCTCAGATGCGGGCTACAGCGACTGGCTCCCCGGTCAACCCTCCAAAGGCTACCACTGCGGGTTCCTCCACCAGAAACAAGACGAGCCTAAATTATACCAGCTGAATAATTTTAATTGTGGTACTCACAAGACTTTCTTTGTTTGCGAGAAAAATACTACCGAAGGTTTTCAATAATGTTTTGAACTAATAATTCTCTTATTCCGATATAATCTGGCTTCACAACAGAAATCGGACAACAAACACGAATTATTTTAATTGTGCAAAAAAACTTTTCTCCTCTTTTGAGACAAGGTGACTATTTCAAACACACTTTCCTAAGCTCGAAGGCCTTTACAAGAGTGGATATTTTATGCACTGTTACCATTCTCTTCCTTCTTCGCCTTGTAGTATAGATTTTTTATAGCGTATAATATATGATGGGTATAAGAGCAAACCAATCAACCTGCAAAAAAAAATTGATTTTTCAATTAATTATGATGTTATATTGCAACCCACCGAATATTGAAGGCATATTACAGCCCATCGATTACCCTCCACGTGTGAAAGCAGAAACGCCCATTTTCCATAAAAGAATAACTAAAAACTGCCAAATGAAATTGATTATTTAAAATGCAAAACAGCCACTATTAAATTTCGATCAACTAGAATCCTATATTCATCATTATCTGCAATGACCGACATTGTTTTTCTCTAGTATTGAAATATCGCTTTTGCCTCTTTTATTGAAATTAACCCTTGAGCACTACACTTCATTTCGCCAAACGTAAAATTTACACTGTATACATATGGACCCGTGATTTAAGTACATAACTGAGAAAATAAAACCACTTTGGAAATCAACTATTTTTATTTTCCCAATAATTTTACAAAATAATTATATACATTTTTGGAAAAAAATTATTTACATATTATGTATACAGAAATCAAAGGTAAGCAAAGGAAACCCACAAAGGCACTGCCTTTGCGTGTGATAGGTATAAAAATTTACTAATAAAATATTTGCGGTTCTTGCTGTTAGGCCCTGCAGGCGGCTTTTCTTGGGCCTTCGCCCAGTTTAGTCAAGTTCCTAAACAGTTGATTTTTGCCCTTTTGTATGTAAAACAGTAATTAATAAAATGTGCGAAAATGTACTTGTTACGTAGGTACCTATCCATATTTCATAAAAAACATTTGTGAATGCCTGAATGTTGTTTAACTTCGTTTGTTTGAAATGCACAGGACGTAAGACTGTAAGCTATCGACATAATCCGAGTGCTGCAAGACCCTGCGCAGAAAATTAAGTTCGATATAGTGTGGTAACGGTCTGCAGGGCAATTCAGTGTGGAACATATCTGCGCGTCTTACAGCATTACCTTTATATCGATTGCTTACCGAAATTGTGCCTTTTGACAGCAATTTTTAACAAAATCGGTTTGAGAGTTCTAAAATTTCCATATAACATCGTTTTATATACATTTTTTGTTCAAAGGCTTAGCTTTAATTTTCAAATTTTATAAAAGGCGAAATTCCTTAAACAGTCGGTTCTTTGGACAAATAATATCATGCGATCCAGTGGTAGCAAACTCACCGGTCTTAAAACCGTGATGGGAATATCGTCCTACATGAGGTTTGGTTCATAAGTTTTCGATCTCATAGATTTTTGATCTTGGTTAACTTAATTTTTCTGAAAAAAACCTTCTGGGAAAATTGGTTGAAATATAGGCTGGGAAATTTTTATTATATTGTGCATATATTAAGTTTGGAAATTTCTAATTAATTTATCTTAAACAAATTCAGGAAATTTCAAAAATCTGAAAATTTACGTTCGGAAAATGAGTTTGGATTTTTTTTTGATAATATTTGATGTTTAAAAATGTTTTATTTTTCAAGTTTTTATAAACCATTTATTTTTTGGATATAATGTGAAGTTTCTAATGTGATGTTATGTAACACTCTGAAGGCAAGTGTTTTGCTAAGCCCAGGTTAATTTATTATCCCGACCGTCGCTTTTTATTGCTGGCAGAATGCACCACTTCAACAATCACCAGGAACAGGATAACATGGAGATGAATGGTGGAATTGCCGAACGTCACATCAGTGCTGACAGGGTCTCTTATCTATGTGAGGTGTCAACGCTTTATTAGCAGCAGACACATACCTGGACGGATGACGAACCTCGTGCTGGCACTATCGCTGCAGCAGCTGGTCCAGTTTCTTTACCACCAAAGATTCTTGCTGCAGAGTCTCCATTGTCTATATTCGTCGAACGTCACAGCAGTGCTGCCAAGGTCTGGTATCTGTGAGAGGATATTTTGTCAGCGCTTTGTTAGCAGCAGACACATACCTGGACGGATGACGAACCTCGTGCTGGCACTGTTGGTGGACTCTCTCGCTGCAGCAGCTGGACCAGTTTCCTCACCACCTAGAATTTTTGCTGCAGAGTCTCCATCTTCTATCTTCGTGTCACCTGTTCCTGTACTTCATTTTACTTAACATGACTTTTTATTATATTAGTATTTTTGTAAAATTTATATTTTTTGTAATACCTGCATTAACTTTAAAGCGCATATCTCACAAAAGCAGAACTATACAAATTGTCCACTAAATAAATATATATGTTTTTGGGGGTTCCATAATAACTCAACACAGTGACAATTCAACAAACCTTTAAAAAGTGACCTTTAGTTAGTTAGTTTAGGTTTAGTAGTGATAGTTTTATAACATTTTATATCGCGTATATCGCTGGAGGGGACGTATGTAGGGTAAATTATAGGGAGTTTACATCTCCCGAAAATAACTACAATATTATTTTTACCTACAGTCTTGTGAGGCTGGTATCATTGCTAACCTGCGCGCGGTACCTCGCGCGGCAAATAATATCATTCTGTCTCCAGCAGTCTAGCCGTCACGTCGGTCGGTCGGGTAGCCCTAAATTTCCTCTAGCGTACGCGATCAATTTGTTCATAAAATTATTTCGCTACGCTCATTGATTTCTGAAATTACCTCGCAAGTAACAAGGTTATTTTACGGGGCTGGGATATTTATTCTGATTTCTTAATAAGCCCATATTTCACACTCTAGACTTGAAGTTTTAGTAGACACCGTTTGCGCCATTCTACCAATAGCTATAAAGAAATGACTTGTAATTGGGGTTAGTTTAGTTATTTAGTCTTTAGTGAACTTATTTGCTGGATCCGTTAAACAATTATTAAATGCAGCCACAGCATTTTCAATGTTACGACATCCATTTTGGTATTTTTATGTAATTGTTAAAATGCAATAGTTTTGCTCCCCTATAAGTTGGTTTACTCCGAGTACCTATGTTATATTTCTTTGAGTACTTATGTAGGCAATACACTGCAAGACAGTAAAGTTGAATGCAGGTAGCAATAATAATCTTTCAGATATTCGCACTGAGTCACTTTTTAATTTTATTTTGTTTTAACTTTAGTCAACTGCTTTAAAAATGTCAATGGACTGCCATTCGCCCCACGATATTACTTTTTTTTTAACATTCCCGGGTTTCGCATAACCTGACAATATTTGAAAATCTCCTACTACCACCACAGTAAGCTGAAAATGTTGCTTGAAATTAAATTATATAAAGAAATAACCTTCTTAAACGACTGTCAAGTTATTCGATCTAATATATACATGCTAAATAACTGGTGTTCACAAAACAATTTATATTTAAATGTAGAAAAATGATAAATTATGACCTTTTCCAGAAAAAAAAGCATCACAATTTTTTGGCTATTCAATAAATGAAACAAATTCAGAAAGAGTAACGGAAATGCAAGATCTTGGCATAATAAAGGATGAGAAAATATACTTTGCGGCCCACATTCAACAAATTGTGAATAAGGGAATGAAAACATTAGGATTTTATATAAAGAACAATTAAAAACTTTGACTCTTTACAAATCATAAAACTATTGTACATATCCCTTTTTGAAGGATTGTTATCATCGCCAGTTTAAATGGGTTGTTGGCTAAATGATTCTGCGGTTCTCCAATCCGCAGAATCCAAGGTTGCGTGATTAATCTCAGTGTGAAATAATGAGAATTTGGATAATTCCAATTTAGTTTTTTTTTATTTTAACCAAACTCACTTTTAATAATTTAATGAACAAATAGATCGCGTACGCTAGAGGAAATTTAGGGCTACCCGACGGGTAGACTGCTGGAGACAGAATGATATTATTTGCCGCGCGAGGTACCGCGCGCAGGTTTACAATGATACCAGCCTCACAAGACTGTAGGTAAAAATAATGTTGTAGTTATTTTCGGGGGATGTAAACTCCCTATAATTTACCCTATATGCCTCCCCTCCAGCGTTATACGCGATATAACATAACACACAAAAAAGGATAATGATTATAATTTTGGGGATCAATGGTGAGGCACGAAATGAAAGAGGTTGTTGAAGGCACATGTGTTTTATTGTTGAGTCAGGTAGCCGTAATGAGAGTGAACGTAGGACAGAAGTAATCACCAGTGCCGTGGCCGTTTGAACTGTTCTCATTATTGTTATTTACAAATATTTCACAAAGTTTTATTTTACACAATACAAGGTTAATACTTATGTCTGTTTTTGTATTATTTTATATCGGATATAAAAGCCTTCCACAAACAAGCATCCAGTCCCGAGGAGAAGCTCAACACTCTGAACTTAGGGATTGCCGGACCAAGCTCACCAGTCTACGTTGCGGAACACCTGACATTTCGTGCTAACCACTTGTGGTACCTGGCCCGCAAAGCTACAAAGGAAAATTTTTTTAAGTATTCATGGATCAAATCAGGGCAGATCTACGTACGTAGAGATATCGGAACACCTGCAATTCTTGTTTCAAATGCGGAGACACTGGCACTACTCTCACCAAATTCATCACAACTATAGTTCTAAAATTATCATGTGTAAAACTTTTATTGTATCGTATTATTATTTTTTTATTGTACTTGTTTTAAAAAAAAATTAGAGTCCATGCTAGTGCCCTGAAGGGGTAACCATAAGTTACCTATACCGGGGCGGGTAAGTGGTGGGATCCTCGAATGTACTTGTTTTGAGGTATCACATATATTGTACTAGTGTCAGAATCAAGAATCCGGTAAAAGATACTATTCCTATTTCTATTGCTTTGCAACATCAACATTATTTTCTAACATTGCCAACAGTAAAAACTCTACATACAACTTGTTTTCTAAATTGCTCGCCAAGTTTTATTCAGCTTCTAGTCTTCATCCAAAGTTTAGCTACCAACACCCTACACCAATTTAAAAAATGGAAGATAATATAAATAATATTTTAGACAATTTGTCGCAGATTCCATGTATCGAAACAAGTAGTTCTGTAGAAGTTCAAAAAACCCTAAATAAATCCAACCTAAAAATATTTTCCATGAATATCAGAAGCATGAACAAAAATTTCAATGAACTAATGATACTAGTTACAGAACTTGACTCAGACTTTGACTTGATTTTTCTGAGCGAATGCTGGATCAGAGATAACTATATTCCTAAAAACATAAAAAACTATAATCAATACAGTACTCAGAATAACCAATTACAAAATGATGGCGTTATTATATACATAAAAAATCATATACAATACTCTATAAAGGAAATCACAATAACTCACTCAAATTGTCTTAAACTTGAAATAGAAAATAGCGTTACTGTTCTAACTATATACCGATCACCGAGCACTTCCAATATAACACCATTTTTAAACTCGCTTAATCAGTTTCTGGCATGTATTAGAAATCATGAAAATGTTCTAATTATTGGTGACCTAAATATTAATATTATAAATACAATGCATCCCCAAGCAAACGACTACATAAATTTATTAACTCTTCAAGGATTTATCCCAGCTATTACAGCCCCTACTCGTGTCTCAGAGTTATCCGCCAGTTGCATAGACCACGTCTTTGTCAAATGTAAGCTAAATATCAAATCTCTCATATATCAGTGCACTGTGACAGATCACTACGCTACTATCACCTCCATTTCTCATAAAATTCAAAAATTACCAGCATCCACTATACAACTAAAGAAAATTTCTTATGACACTCTCTTCAAACTGGTTTCCAATGAAAACTGGTCAAATTTCTACAAAATTAGCGATCCAAACTTAGCGTGTGAATCTCTCATCAACATCCTACATAAGCATCTGAAAAATGCCACATCCCACACACACAACAATCAAAGTAGTCGTACAATTAAACTAAAACCTTGGATAACTACTGGTATCTTACACTGTATCCGCAAACGTGATAAACTTCATAAATATTGTAAAAATAACCCCACTGATTACGAATCTCTCTTATTCTATAAAAGATACAGAAATGCCTGTAAAAAAATAACCTGTACGGCCAGAGAAGATTATTATAGGAAACAGATAGAGGAAGCTGCGAATGATAATATAAAAATCTGGAACATTGTCAAAGAAATATGCTACACCGACAAAATTACCACACCCATAAATAAAATAACTATCACAAATAAAACACTAAATGCAACTGAAAATTCAGAAACAATCGCAAATCACTTCAACCAATTCTTCTCTACAATCGGATCGGATCTAGCAAATAATTTTTTAAAAAGAAATAGCAAGTCTGAAAATAATCTTGCAAATACTATCTTTCTCGATAATCTGAGTTATGACCCTTTCATTCTCACACTAACAACAGAACAAGAAATCACTGAAATCATCAATTCACTCAAAAATACACACTCTACGGGAGTTGACAATATATCCACTAAACTAATTAAACACCTTAAACCAATCATTGCTAAGCCCCTTGTATACATCACAAATCTAAGTTTTCGAACTGGCCTTTTCCCAAACACTCTAAAACATTCAACAATTATTCCTATCTTTAAATCAGGGGACAGATCAATCGTCAATAACTATAGACCAATATCTCTACTGAGTCCAATCTCTAAAATAATCGAAAAAACAGTAAAACAAAGGCTCTACAAGTTTCTCGAAGAAAATAAAATCCTGTCAAAAAACCAATACGGCTTCCGCAAAGATCTTAGTGCATCAGATGCAATTGCAGCTTTTACTAAATTAATTTCTGATAACCTCGATAAAAGTCGCAAGCCCCTCGCTGTATTCTTGGATCTGGCTAAAGCCTTTGACACTGTATCTCACCGCATACTTTTGAAAAAACTCTCACAGATAGGAATAAAAGGTGTTCCTCTTAAATGGTTTGAGAGCTATCTAACAAATAGGTCCCAGTCAACTATTATTAACTCCGCTAAAGAGTATAGAAGTACAAGTTTGCCAATCACATATGGCGTGCCCCAAGGCAGTGTGTTGGGCCCACTTCTGTTTCTAATATACATTAACTCGTTATGCAATTTGGATACTGGTGGTACTATAATATCTTTTGCCGATGATACGGTTATCATATTTGCAGATGAAAATTTGAATTCAGCATTTGAAAAAGCAAATCATGGTATAAATGAAATAAAACACTGGTTAGATTCCAACCTCCTCACTCTAAATATTGAGAAAACTAAATACTTACTTTTTTCCATACGCAAACATAATCTCCCTCAAAACTATCATAAACTTACCATACATTCATGTTCACAGAACTTCAACATGGCTACATCACCTCACAAAAATTGTTCATGCGATAACCTTATAATATCAAACGAAATTAAGTACTTGGGGGTCATTATAGACAATCAACTGCGATGGGAGGCCCATATAAATTCTACAACAAAAAGGCTTCGCAAATTATGCTACATTTTCTACTCTCTCAGATCTATCCTTAACCTACAAACAGTAAGATGTGTATACTTTGCACTTTTTCAATCAATTACTATATATGGTATAGTAGGATGGGGAGGTTGTGCTAAAACGATTCTTCATCCCATGGTTTTAATTCAAAAACTGTTACTAAGGATAATATTCAAATGTAAGCCAACAAACCCATCAGAACCACTTTTTAGAAAACTCAGAATATTAGATATTCGACAATTATATGTTAAGACCATTCTCATATACATACGGAAAAATGACTTGGTGAATAAAACACAACAAAAAATTAACACCCGTTACTCGTCACACCTAAAATGTAAAATTCCCCAAACGAAAACAGCTTTCGCCCAGCGGCAGTTTTCTTATATTGCTCCCAAAATATTCAACTCGCTGAGTATTGATATCAGAAAATCAAAAACTCACAATTTGTATGTCATAAGTGTTCAAAATTGGTTATTTATAAAGGGAAGGAACTTTTTCAAGGAATGCCTGCCATCATTAAATTAAGCTCATTTTCTTTATTAGTCATTTTTGTTTTTCATTCAATTCTGTAAAGAAAAAAGTTTAATAATTAATTAATTCATCTTTATTTTCATTATTTCAACAAGTTCATTTTCATAATTTCATAATTTCTACTTTATTTTCATTATTTTAACAAGTAAAGTAACCTATTTATTTGCTGATTGTGTTCATTTTATCTCATTAATATCAACAGTTTAAAATACGGTTGATGTACACTTGAGCAATCTACTGAACTGGGAACCAGTAAAAATGTTACCTATTATACACATACATTGCATGTAAGAAAAAAAATACTTAGATTAACAAGTTATTTATTTATTTATTTATTTAAACGCCCATTGGGCTTTTACATACATTGTTATTAGGGTTATTACATTAACTATGTGACATTTAAAAGTTTACGTAGAAGCAGCCTACCGTACTGGACAAAAAACCAACAAGGATTTACAACGGCCGATAATCCTCAGATTCAAAACAAACGATGACCGTGACATCTTCTTAAATGACATAAAAACATTTAACAAGCGATCTGCAAATCAGGAGGATAAACTAAACACAAATATCATAGGAATGGCAGGAAAGAGCTCCCAGATTTATATCAATGAACACTTGACATTTCGAGCTAAACATCATTGGTTTCTTGCACGTAAGGCTACACGAGACAATATTTTTAAGTTTGCCTGGACCAGAGGGGGACAAGTATATGTACGCAAAGACGTTGGGACGCCCGTTATACTTATCAATGAAAAAACCAAAAACCTTTTATCTCCCTCACCAAATAACTTATAATCAATTTTCATCCTTTGGTATACTTTTATTTTACTTGATTCTCCTGTATACTATTATATATTCATCTATATATTACTTGATACTCTCTGTTACAAAAAACATATTATTGGATTTTTCTAGCCCAAAGACATTTAACAAAAGCATGTACCCCATCATTGTTTTTAATCGATCAAATAACTTAATACAATCACCTCTTTCCAGTAATCTAGTTTTCTTATCATGTAAAAAATGTGTTATTGTAATTGCATCAAAACCATTACAACTTACTATGCTTTATACAATTATATACATTGCTTATTTTGTTATTGCTTTTAATAACTGGCGAACTCCTTCTCGACTATTGCCAACAACAGAAACCAGTGGTACAACTTATTTTAATAATATTCTACACATTAATACGATTACCCTTAAATGCAATATTACTTTAATTACTAACAAGAATGAAATTAACTTTTTAAATTTTATTGTTTTTAGTTCTACGAACAATAAGAATTTTCGGAAATATTTTTTTCTTACATTACTTAACTGTACGTTATTTTTACCTACAAACAAGATTTTTATCTCAAAATCATTATTTCAAATCCCATATATACCACATATTCATAATACCATTGCTTTCAATTCTTATTTCTATAATCTTCCAAATTTCAAAATGACCAAGTATAAATTACATTCTTATGTTACATCTCCACAACAACTCAATACCTATATTACTAATAAAGATATCACTGTCACTACATCTCTACTATTAATAATTAACGCAATGCAAAAAACCAAAAAATGGAAGACTTAGCAGATCTACTAGATAATACAACACCTATCCCATGTTCATCAACCAACGATTCTGAAGTTGTACGTCAATTATTATTAATTAATTCTACCCTTATGATATTTTCAATGAACATTAGAAGTATTAACAAAAATTTTGATGAATTATCCATTCTTCTTACTGACCTTGCCTTAGATTTCGATGTAATTGTCTTGACCGAATGCTGGATTCAAAAAAACTTCCTTCCTAAAACAATAAAAAACTACAATCACTATAACACACTACATAACCAAACTCAAAACGATGGCGTTATTGTATACATCAAAAATCACATCCCACACTCAGTCAAAGAGGTCAGAATTAAAAACGCCAACTGCCTTCAAATACAACTTGATAACCTCATAACAATCCTTACTATATACAGATCTCCGAATACACATAATATAACCCCATTCTTATACTCACTACAAGAAATATTAACAAACATAAAACACTGCCAAAACACTTACATAATTGGTGACCTTAACATAAATATAATCAACAAAACGCATCCTCAAGCCAACGAATACCTAAATGCACTAACTTTATTAGGATATTTGCCAGCTGTCACCACTCCAACAAGAGAATCAGACATAAACAATAGTAGTTGTATAGATCATGTGTTCGTTAAGAGTAAACTAGACAACAAATCCATTGTATATCAATCAACTATAACAGACCACTATGCAATCATTACTTCCATTACCAAAAAAATTCACAAACCAACTCAAAATGCTCCACCCCAAGTATTGATTTCTTATGAAATTCTCCTAGATCATGTCTCGAAAGAAAACTGGGAACTCATCTATTCTTGTACTGATGCCAACTCTGCATGCGATTTATTTATAAATACTTTACATAACCACTTGGCCAAAGCAACATCATATTCAAAAACTAAAACAAACCGATCGCAAACAAAAATTAAACCATGGATCACTGCTGGTATTCTCCACTGTATCAGAAAGCGTGATAAGATCCATCACTTCTGTAGGAAAAACCCTAGCGACTATGCATCTCTCATATTCTACAAACGTTATAGAAATAACTGCAAAAAAATAATTGACACTGTTAAAAGGGATTATTACAAAAAAAAAATCAGTGAAGCTACCGATGATAAAAAAAAAATTTGGAATATCATAAAAGATATAGCCAACATTAATAAAACTGACACACCTATTGTTAAAATTAATATCGAAGACAAAACAATACATGTAAATTCTGAACCTGAAAAAATATCCGACCATTTCAATCAATTTTTTTGCAATATCGGTCCCAACTTAGCAAAAAAAAATTTAGCCAGAAAAAACGTCTCAGAGAAAGATCTTGCAAATGATATACCTATCAATACTCTGACCTACAACCCGTTTCACTTCACTCCCACTACTGAATCAGAAATTATGGAAATAATAGCATCTCTCAAAAACAGTAACTCCACCGGAATAGATCACATCTCGGCAAAAATTATTAAACACCTCCAAAAATTTATCGCCCCCCCTCTTAAACACATAATCAACTCAAGCTTCAAAACTGGCACTTTTCCTAACTCCTTAAAACAGGCTACAATAATCCCAATCTTCAAAGCAGGTGACAAATTATCTGTAAATAACTACCGACCGATATCCTTACTAAGCACAATATCTAAAATTGTAGAAAAAGCTGTGAAACATAGACTCTGTAAGTTCCTCGAAGATAACAACATATTATCAGACAACCAATATGGCTTTCGCAAAGGTAGAAGTACATCTGATGCAATAGCTGCCCTCACGAAAATCGTTTCCTATAATCTTGACATTGGTCGCAAACCACTGGCTGTCTTTCTCGATCTTGCGAAAGCATTTGATACGGTCTCTCATTCCTTACTGCTAAAAAAACTACATCGGCTTGGAATAACAGGAGTAGCCTACACATGGTTTGAAAACTATCTAATGAACCGAACACAACAAACTCTCATCCACTCTGACAAAACACATATAAGCGAAAAATTACCTATGTCCTTTGGTGTACCTCAAGGCAGTATACTAGGACCAATTTTATTTCTTGTATACATAAACTCACTTTGTGCCATGAATATTGGAGGTAAAATATTATCATTTGCCGATGACACTGTTCTAATATTTGAAGATGTAACATGGGAATCAGTCACTAACAAAGCTAATAATGGTCTATTAAAAGTAAAACATTGGCTGGACACAAACCTCCTCACACTTAACATCGACAAAACCCAATATATGACATTTTCCATCCGCAAACATAATGTACCCTACAACTGCCCTAAACCTATTATTCACTCGTGTTCACTCAATTTACACACTCACGAAATCACACCTAATATAAATTGCACGTGTTCTACCCTTAAATCATCAAATTCAGTTAAATATTTGGGAATAATCATAGACAACCAACTACGGTGGGAAGCCCATATCAGTGACACAGTAAACAAACTTCGTAAACTCTGCCATGTATTCTGCTCCCTTAGGTCCATCCTTGATTTACAGACTTTAAGAAGCGTATATTTTGCCCTTTTCCAATCTATAGCAACGTATGGTATAGTGGGATGGGGTGGTTGTGCTGAATCCATTATTAATCCTATTATTACAGTTCAAAAACTAATTTTGAGAATTATATTTAAATGCCAACCTACCCATCCCTCTAATGAACTCTTTGCTAAAATCAGGGTCTTAGATATACGACAGTTATTTACTAAGGTAAGCATTTGTTACATACGAAAAAATAACCTACTGTTGGCTCCACAACACCAAGCTCACACCCGCTTTTCATCAAACCTGGGTTGCGTGGTTCCTCAAACTAAAACCTCATTTGCTCAACGGCAATTCTGGTTCATCGCGCCTAAAATATACAATGCATTGAGTACCGACTTAAAGTCAAGTAATTCTATATCCATATTTACTGCTCGTGTACATCAATGGATATTTGAAAGGGGACGACCTTTCTTTAAAGATTATATGAGCACACAAAAAAAAAAAAAAAAAAAAATTTAAAAACTTCTTTTCCAACTTGTCTCATATCACGAAAATTAAAATTAAGTGTTGAACATAAACATGTTGTCTTATAGATAATACCTAAGATAAATAAACTTGCACACAAACAATTATATGCATTAAACAATCTATATTAATTATGTTTATATTTTAATCTTAATGTTTAATATTTTTAATTTTTATTTGTATCTTTCTAAATATACATATACTTTTTCTTTATTTTTCAGTTTACTATTAATTTTAATATATTTGTTTTTAGTTTTATTTATCATTAAATTTTTGTTATTTGTTTTTGGGGTGTTATGCCGTGTTGCGCTAACTCCTTCTTTAGCCAACGTTTCGGACAGCATTGCAGTGTCCATCATCAGGGCAGATGTGTTATTTCACATCTGCCCTGATGATGGACACTGCAATGCTGTCCGAAACGTTGGCTAAAGAAGGAGTTAGCGCAACACGGCATAACACCCCAAAAACAAATAACAAAAATACTTTTGGCCGTGAAAATCTTAAATCATATCATTAAATTTGTTTTTTTTTTTTTTCTCTAATTCTTTCTTATGTTTCTATAAAATAGTATTTTTAGTTCTTCTAAGTTATTTTTATTATTACTTCATTATGATTTATACTTACATACTTATGTTACTATAAGTATTTTTTAGTTCTTTTATGTCATTGTTATTATTATTTCATGTATAACTACCACAACACGGGCATTAGCCTAGTATGGTAGTTAAAAAAAATGTCTAAAAATGTAACTTGTAAACATTTATTAAATAATAAATAAAAAATAAAAAAAAAAAAAAATATATAAATAAAATAGTTATTATATCTGTAGTACATAAATGTTTTACAAATAATACAGAATACCATTATGGAGAACAGTTTTTTTTTTACTTACTTAGAAAAATAAATGGATTGAAATTAATCAGCTTTCATAGGGAGTTAAGTTATTAAGTTATTTTTATTAAGTTATTTTTTTAAGTTATCAAATATTACATTTATATAATTATATAAACCTATGTATATAAATTTCGACTACCATAATACGGGCATGTGTCTAGTGTGGTAGTCGAAAAGCATGTAAAAACTGTACACATTAATATTTCATGAATAAAGAAAAAAAAAAAAAAAAAAAAAAAAAAAAAAAAAAAAGTTTAAAGTGTTTTCGTGATTTGTAAAATCTAACAGTTATTTTGATTCAATGTTTGATTAAATATTGTATTTGGAAAATATGTTGAGCGTGCATTCGCTCTTTAACTATACATTTAATAAAGCTGTTAGCTTTTTACATTGTATTATTATATATACTAACATTAAAAATCATAATAATAATAATTGCAACTTCATTTGTTTATTATGGGCGGTCGTACGCCGGTGGGTAGGTATATATGTGTAATTACATATTACACTGCCGATTACATATGGAGTTCCACAAGGAAGCATACTAGGGCCTATTCTTTTTACTATTTACAAAAATGAACTTTGCAGCATGAAAATAGACGGTGAAATAGTTAGCTATGCTGATGACACAGTTTTACTTTTCAAATCTAAGGATTGGAATAATGTATATAACATAGCGAATTTGGGAATCTCGCAAGTGAAAACATGGCTAGACTCAACATACTTACACTTAACATATCAAAGACAAAATTTACAACATACAGTATAAATAGCAAGGGACAGCCAAAAAACAACACAACCACCATAAAAATACACGAATGTTTAAACACCAACATCGGCGATTGCCCTCCTCTAGAAAAAACAGAACAAATAAAGTATCTAGGTATCGTAATTGACCATTACCTTAGATGGATACCTCACATCAAACAAATCACAAATAAACTTCTCAAAACAATACACATTTTCCTAAACATAAGAAACATATATAAAATAAAACAATTGAAAACAATATATTTTGCACTTTGCCAATCAATAATAGAATATGGAATTATTGCTTAGGGAGGAGCAAAAAACTCGGCTATCAATTACATAGAAACCGCACAGAAAACGATCTTAAAGGTAATACTAAAAAAACATAGACTGACTGATACAGACCAAATATTCAACAGATGTGACGTACAAGATATACTCCAATTATACGTTAAAACACTACTAAACTACATTTTTAACAAAAAAATAAATTTCAACATACACAAAATAACACTAACAGACCAGTTAGTGACTAGCGTACAAAGAAAACATAAAAACTCCGACAATTAATTCAAGCTTTGGACAAAGACACTACCAATACCATGCTATAAAAGCTTTCAACAGTGTAAAATTTGAAATTAAAATTGAGGAAAATAAAAATAAATTCACACACAAAATTACAAAATGGATTAAAGAACAAAAAAGACAATATTACCAAAATGTCACAGCATAAAATAAAAACAAAACCTACACTTAACACACAAAACCAATATAAACACACATCACTCACAAACACACAAGATTATTTTCAATGTATTATTTTTTAATTTTAAATATATTATTATGTATTTTTAATTTTAAATGTATTATTTTCTCTTTAAATGTATTATGTAGATTTTATTTTCATATTATTAAATGAAGGCCTCAGCACGGGCAAGCCATCCAGTGAGGCCTACATTACTGGAAAACTTAAAATGTAAAAAATATTGTACCAAATAAAAATAAATTACGCTGCGCAAACGTTTGTTTGTCCTGTTATTACTATAATTAATAATAATAATAATTTGGTAGTACCTTGAGAACTCGTAAAAATATACGTTATGCATTGTTATATTTATGAATTGAAGAATGCAATTAATTAAATTGTGTCTTGTTGAAGTAAAATATTATTTATTTTGTTGTATTTATTAAATGAATCAGTACTAGTATTAGAGATTATTTTTTTTGATTGTTTACATAGCATGAAAAGGTTGGATTGCATCATTAAAAATTTGAACACTTAAATTTTGAATAATGTTTAATTTGGGGTAATGTGCTGTGTCTTTGTATTGCCACGTTATTGTGCATTTTGATATCTGTCGGGAAAATATACATGTCTGCCCGATCGTGTGGTTATTTTTGGGGCAGGTGGGACCATGTCATCGTCCGTTTTTCTCGGGATTTCCGCTGTGTTTTGTATGAAGGCAGGCTTGAATCGATCTATGGAGACTCTTTTTGGTTTTCCATTGACAATGATTACGTACGTTTTGTCGTCACGTTCTGATACTTCGAAGAGTCCTTCATAAGGATTCTGAAGTTGTTTTTTTGTACCGTCTGTGCGTAGGAAAACGTGTGTGAATTGTGGAATATCTCTATGTATGAAGAATTTTCCGGTGCCGTGGTTACTGGCCCGAGTAGGTTTTATCTTTTCAAACCTTCGTTGTAAAAGTCCGACATAAGTGTCGGGTTCTTCGCGCGGTGTTGCTGTAAAAAAATCGCACGATAATCTGAGAGTTCTTCCGTAGGTAATTTCTGCGGGTGAATATTTTGAATCTTCGCGTACTGTGGATCTCAAACCTAGTAATATTAGAGGGAGATTCTCTAACCAGTTCGCGTTATCTTTGGTCATTAGGGATGCATTAAGGGTTCGGTGACATCTCTCGATTATGCCGTTAGCTTGAGGGTGGTACGCATTGGTTCGAGTATGTTTTATACCAAATTTCTCAGTAAGTGTTTTGAAAAGGGTTGATTCGAATTGTCTTCCCTGATCGGTGGTCACGGTTTCAGGAACGCCGTGTCGTGCTATCTATTCTGATGTCAGGACCGTGGCAACGGTTTCAGCTGGCATGTCCTTTAAGGGTACCGCTTCTGGCCAACGAGTGTAACGATTTATTATCGTTAATAGATATTTATATTCACTGCAAGCTGGCATGCTCATCATAAATCATTGATTGTAGAACTAAAATTTCCATCGACTATTGCAACCCTCTCAACTCCTCGAACAATAAAATTATTCCATAAAGCAGATTATCCAGAGATCAATGAGAGACTCAAAGAAACCGACTGGTCACCCGTTATAAATGTACCGGATATAAATACAGCGTTAAATTCGTTTTATGTTATAATTGAACAGATTATCGAAGCGTTTATTCCCAAGAAATTTGTGAAATCTGGAAAATACCCACTATGGTACACGGCAGCCTTTATAAAAATAACAAACGAAAAATTAAAATTCTTTAGAAAATTGAAGTGCCATCGGAACCCTCTTGATAATCTCTAATTTTCATTGCTTCGAAAAAGGCAAAAAACAGTCGCTTCAGTAGCTTACAAAATCTACATTTCTACGATAGAATCTGGTATACAGCATAATGTTAAAAATATGGTCCTACGTCAATTCTCAAAGAAAATCTCCTGTGATCCCCGATCATATGATTTACGGTGAAAAAACTGCTAATGACAGTAGAGGAGTAGCCAACTTATTTTCTGAGCAAATAGCATAATCAACTTTTTTTTATTAACGTACCTAATACCAACAGAGTGCACGCCAAAAATCGCTCCGCAAATAATATTCAAATTAATAGTTTATGCATCGAATTTCATAAAAAAGACATTGATAATCGCATAACTGTGTAACAGTAGTAATCCTCTTTACTTTATTCAAATAAAAACGGCATTGTAATATACATTTCTAAGTGATTTAAAATCTGTGAAGTGAGCTTGTACAGTGTTGTTGCCCGTAATAACCACTCAAAATCAGAATACCTGACATTTCTAAGACTCACAGCACTAATATAACAGTATAATCGCAGCTCCCGCTATACCGGCGGTGGCTAAGCGGTTAGAGCGGCAAACGTCACTTGCTTCAAGCGCAGTCCCAAGGAAACAGAGTTCTCTCCCCGTCGTAACCTAACGGCTTTTTTATTGTAAAATAAGTCGATTAATACACTAACCTTCTATATAAATTACAACGCCATCTAGTTGCAATACACCAAAAACACATTAAGATAAACAGGCAAAAGAAAACCACAAAAAAGGCGCCATCTAGCGATTCGGACGAAGACTATCACACTAACAAAATGATGAAATTTATGGAAAAAAAATTTGAGGACTTATCAGAACAGTTAATGAAATCTTTTAACGAACAACTGAAAAAGAACTCAGAGAACTTAAAAAGTCTGTGGAATTCTGTTGTATTAAAATTGACGAATACGAAGAAAAAAATAAAATCAAAGATAATTTAATTAAACAAATACAATCAGATAATAAGGAAATCAAAATGCAATTGAACAAAATGGAACAATTTCAAAAACAAAATCATATTGAAATACAAGGAGTTCCTTTAAAAGAGAATGAAAACTTACCTAAAATAGTTCACAATATATTGGAAACAATAAAATGCGAAACTGAATAACCTAAAATAACAAACACATATAGAATTAAAAACAGAAACCCATTAAATAAAAATCCAGGGATAGTAGTTTCTTTTCAAAATAAAGAAAGTAAGGACAATATTATAACCCAGAAAAGAAAATATGGTATTTTGTACCCAAAAAATATAAACTTTTCTGAAAATAATAAAAACATTGTTTACATTAATGAACAATTGTCACAAAATAATGAACACCTCCTATTCCTGGCGAAATCATCAAGACTAGGCTACAAGTTTATCTGGGTAAAAAATGGTAACATAATGATGAGAAAAGATGAATTAGCCCCAATCATCCACATAAGGCAGCCGGAAGACATTCCCTCCGAATAAATAAACAAGTGACCATAATACATGTATAAATACTTCATCATTGTTCAAAATGTCTGATGAATTTTTTTTTCATGAAAACTTTATATGTAAAAACACAAGTGAACTAAATAAAATTTTTAAAAATGTTGATTTTTCAGTTCTAAATATGAACATACGGAGTTTAAGAAAGCACTTTGATGAACTCTGTGCCTTATCGAAAGTCTAGATTTTTCTCCTAGTATTATTATATTAACAGAAACATGGATGAAAGAGGTAATCCCCTATAACCTGCCAGGATATAAAACCATTTCATCTAAATGCAAACATACTGGACACGATGGAATCACGGTATTTATGAATAATTGTCTCATGAAAACTGCTTTGAAGATTTTAGATTTTTAAACAGCAAACACTATTAAATTAACATTTAACCATAACAATTATAATTATCTGCTAATAGCTATCTATAGATCACCTTCACGAAATGAATCTCTCTTCACTAACGAACTTAATTCACTTTTAAAAATGACTAACAGAAGTAACTTCAACTTTGCAATATTAACCGGTGATATCAATATAAACATAAATGAAAATAACAAAAGAACAAACTGTATAAATGAGTACTTAGATTGTTTGTCGTGTGCAGTATAGCCGTTTATGTATTTAAAATAAAATAAAATAAAATAAAAACAAATGCACTTGAAAACGAAAAAAAAAAAAAAAAATTAAAAATCAGTCATACATAAACTCACCAACTAGAGAAAATCTGAATAACTCCACGACTCTAGATCATATATTTGTTAAATCACACAAACACGTTAAAACAACATTTTCAACTCTAATAATAAACATTACTGATCATTACCCAACATTTTACGGACACAACATCTTAACTGCAAATTCAAAAGAAAATTCTGAAACAGTTGAAAAAAAAAAAAAATTAATTACCTCACATTAAATAATCTACTTCTTTTGGAAAATTGGGACCAAATTCTATCAATATCAAACCCACATTCAGCACCAGAATCGTTTTATAAAACTCTCCAAGAATATATTTCAAAAAGTACAAACAAAATTGTTATATCTAAGAGAAAATATAAAAAAATTAAACCTCGGATAACTGTAGGAATAATAGTCTCCATTAAACAAAGAGATAAACTATACAGAGAGATGCTAAATTATCAAAGAGCCTGTCAAAAAAACAATGTCAGAACAATGTCCTTCATGAAAACAAAATATTTACTGTATAAAAATTTACTAAATAGGTTAATAAGAAGTTGTAAAAAAAATACTATGGTGAACAAATTGATAATGCAAATAATGATACCAAAAAAACGTGGAATATTATTAACGAAATAACGAACAAAAAAAGAATAGCATCAACTGCGGTGAAGGAGATTAAAATAAATAACAATATTATAACTGACAAATCTGACATTGCAAATAATTTTAACAACTTCTTCACAAATGTAGTAGACCAAGTACTTGAATCATCCAGTAAGATTGCTAATACAGCGCCCGTTGACTCATCTCTGCTTTTGGTACCAACAAATAATTCAATTAACTCATTAGAATATTTTACACCCATCACAACTAATGAAATTGAAAAACACATTGACAGCCTAAAACCAACTAATTCTTCAGGAATTGATAATTTATCAGGTAATACACTAAAAAAAATAAAACAATATATATATATATATATTTTTTTTTATTTTTTTTTATTTAAACGCCCATTGGGCTTTTACATACATTGTTATTAGTGTTATTACATTAACTATGTGACATTTAATAGTTTACGTACATATATAAATAAAATAGTTATTATATCTGTAGTACATAAATGTTTTACAAATGATACAGAATACCATTATGGAGAACAGTTTTTTTTTCTTTTTTTTTTTACTTGCTTAGAAAAATAAATGGATTGAAATTAATCAGCATTTATAGGGACTTAAAATCATATTCGAATTGTTATTTAAATTACAATATTAATTTGTAAAGTTAAAACATATATATTAAAGTTAAAAGTCATAAAAGAAAAGAGTGAAAAAGCAGAAGCTAAAAAATGGGTTTTTCACTATGGAGAGGAGAAGTCATACATTTCAGCAAAGTGTTTATGTAGATTTCGTTTAAGCACTGCTACAGAATCTCTAAATATATCAACAACATTACCAAATTTATTACCAAATTTTTGTATTCGATTTAACGATATGTGCGCTTGATAATTAGATTTGAAATTGTCACAGAAAAAGGTGGAATTTTGTCTCGTATTTTTGGAAGGTACATATAATTTTATTGTGGCAAGAATTTCAGGGCTGTCGATTCTATAATTAATAATTTTATTTAGTAGAACAAGGTCGGAGATAATTCGCCTATCTGACAGCGTAATCAAATTTAGTTGATGCATGAGTTGGATATAATTTATATTTTGTAATGGAATATTCAGTTTAAAGTTAATAAATCTTAAAAATTTGTGTTGTACCTTTTCAATATTGTTGGAATGTACTTTATAAAACGGGGACCAAATAGGCGAATTATACTCTACTTGACTTCTTACTAAAGATGTGTACAGTGTGTTCAAACATTCTAGTGACTTGAAGTCACATGCGGTTCTACATATAAAACCGAGCATTTTTAGGGCTTTATTTGTGATTTCATTTATATGCGGATTGAATGTTAACTGTTCATCAAATATAACACCCAAGTCCCTGATTTGAGTGACAGCTGTCAATTTTACATTGTTAAGCGAATATTCATAAATTGTATGATTTCGTATTTTACAAAAACGAATGACCTGACATTTTTTAATATTGAGAAACAGAGAGTTGATGATGCACCAACGATATAGTTTATTTAAATTAAGTTGCAAAGTATAACAATCGTCTAAACTGCGTATTGTTTTATATATTTTCAAATCATCTGCGAAAAGAAGAACTTCTACATCTTTAAATATGCTAAAAATATCATTAATAAATAACAAAAAAAGAATTGGTCCCAGGTGAGACCCCTGAGGGACCCCACTTATGGCTTCGAAAATGTAAGATTCCACAGATTTTATTTTGACACATAGCTCTCTTTTACTAAGATAGCTATCAATCCAACTTAACAGATTACCCTTGATAACCAACATACTTAATTTTTGTACAAGGATATGTCGCCTAACTTTGTCAAAAGCTTTGGAAAAATCAGTATATATTGAATCCACTTGATGCTTCAAGGCAAGAGAATCAGTTATGTAATTTTCATATATGATCAAGTTACTTAAGGTGGATTTACCTGTGATAAAGCCATGCTGGTTGGGTACAATAATATTATTAATTTGTTTACATATTACATCTAGGACTAACGATTCAAATAGTTTGGGAATAGCGGATAATATACATATTGGTCTGTAGTTTGATACATCGCTTTTATCTCCCTTTTTATGAATAGGCGTAAGATAGCTTTTTTTCCACTGTTTTGGAAAACACCCTGACGACAAAGACTTATTAAATAGTAAAAATAATGGATAAGTCAAACTGCGAACACAAGATTTTAAATATATTGGAGGGAACCCATCCGGTCCAGCGGATTTATTAGTATCTAATGCTTTTATAGCCTTTTCTATAGCGTTTATTTCAATAAAACAATGGTTTAGGTTGAGTGATTCTTCAAGTGATATATCATTTGAGATTTCATTATCAGTAATATTATCATCATAAACACTTTTGAATAAATCTTTTAACTCCTTTGCAACATATTTATAATATATCCCTAAAAGAGGGGTATTTCCCAGAACAATTTAAAATCTCCACTATAATACCAATTCACAAATCGGGTGACACGCACATATTAGACAATTACAGACCTATCTCCTTAGTTTCAAACCTTTCTAAAATATTTGAAAAATGTATCAAAAATAGAGTTATGAAATACCTCGAACAAAACAATATTCTGTCTGAAAATCAATATGGCTTCAGAAGTAAATTAAGCACTGAAGATGCAATATTCGATCTGACAAAAAATTTATACAGATCTATTGATCAAAATAAAAAAGTCTAGCTATATTTTTAGACTTAAGAGAAGCGTTTGATACTGTAAATCACAATCTACTCATAAACAAAATTAATCAAATAAGTTTAAAAAAAGATGCACTAACTATCTCAAAGACAGATTACAAAAAACAAAAATAGGGATCTTTTATAGCACAAAAACAGTGATAAAAAATGGAGTACCACAGGGGACTGTGCTTGGCCCAATTCTGTTTCTATTATATATATTAATGATTTATGTAATGTTGTAATCCCTGGTAAAATTGTATTTTACGCTGATGATACAGCAATAATAGTAAATAGAAAATCCTGGCCTAAAACTTTTTTAAATGCAACAAAATGTATTTCATATGTCTTATCATGGCTAACTTATAATAGACTTTTCTTAAACTATAATAAAACATTTTACCTAACTTTTTATAAAAACAGTAAAAACAAACCTCCCAATAACCTTAAAATTAGATTACATAATGGTAACTGTAATAAAGTAATATGCACCTCTTGCTTTGAAATTGGAAAAATTGAAAAGATCAAATATTTGGGTATATATATTGACACAAATTTAAACTGGCAACCACAAATTAATAACACCGTTTCTAAATTAAGATATCTGACGTACATATTTTATAGACTTAAGGAAGTACTCCATGTTGACAAATTGAAGATGATTTATTTTTCTCTAGTGCAATCCTCAATTATGTACGGTATATTAGGATGGGGTGGCGCACTAGATACATTTATAAAACCACTACAAGAGTACAAAATCATATTATCAAGGTTACATATAATAAAAAGAGGACATTTTCGACTGATCGATTGTACAAGGAATCTCAACTATTCAATCTCCGTAAACTATTTTTACTTCAAAGCCTGAAATATGTCATGAAAAACCAAAACAAATTAAAAAAATATGAACCCAAAATCAACTTTAGATAAATCATGTATTTTATACCCACAAACCAATACCAAACTAATGCAAACTCACAGTAGCTTGTAATAATCTGCATTTTTCAAACTTTTCCTTCTCTTCTTTCTATGATAAATTTTCTTTAAGTCCCATAGGTAACTTTTCCATAAGGCTTTGGTTATGTATATATCCGGGGTAGGAATGTCCTCCCTGCCGTCTTTACAAGCCTTTGCCCCTCTCTTTATTACACCAGCCTTAGTGAGTTCCCTCTCTTATTATTATAAAACTGTAATGTCTAATGTATAAATTGGGAAAAAATAAAGGAAATAAAAAAAATAAATAAAAAAAAACTCAATCGAGATCAATGAAGACATCACATTCAAATACCTTAAGTCCATCGATATCAAAAAGGGACCAGGGGATGATCAACTTCCAGGGATCTTCATAAATTATTGTAGTAAACAATTGACGCCCCCCATTTTTGTTATTTTCAAACTATCGCTATCTGAAGGAACATTTCCCGACAAGTGGAAAACAGCCTTGATTACCCCAATATATAAAAATGGCAGTAAAAATGTTGTCTTGAACTATCGACCTATATCCAAATTACCGATACTAAGTAAAGTATTGGAAAAAATTGTTTACGATCAATCATATTCTACTATCTCACCCTCACTCTTAAATAATCAACACGGCTTCATGAAAAATCGCTCCACAACTTCAAATCTTGGATTTTTTACAAATTTTCTTCATGCTCAAATGAATATGCGATGCCAGGTAGATGCCATATATACGGATTATTCCAAAGCATTTGACCGTGTTAATCATTATATTCTTTTACAGAAGTTATTAGGTCTAGGAATTCACGGTGACCTCTATAGATGGATCGCATCATACGTCAATAATCGGCACCAAATCACGGTTGTCAATGGTTTTGTATCTTGCTTAACGGAAATCGTCTCAGGTGTGCCCCAGGGGTCGTATCATGGACCACTCTTATTTAATATTTATATAAATGACATTTACGTATGCTTTAAAAATAGTTACTTTGTTTTATACGCGGATGACATGAATATTTATAAAGCTATATAGTGTTTACCCGATTGTATGGAATTGCAATGCGATCTTGATAATTTGTGCGTATACTGTGAATCAAATTTATTGTCCTTAAACATATCTAAGTGTCACTCGATTACGTTTACTAGAAATAAGAACAAAATCATCTATCCATACAACTTGAACAACAAACCTTTGCAACCTATGTCTACGTGTAAAGATCTAGGTGTTTACTTGGATAGCAAATTAATTTTTGACAAGCACATTGAACACATTATTTCCAAATCCTACAGAATGCTAGGTTTCTCATTAAGAATATGCAAAGTTTTCAAAAGTGCTAAGACTCTAGAAATGTTGTTTTGTTCATTGGTCAGAAGTCCACTGGAGTTTGCTTCCACAATATGAAATCCTCAATATAAGGTATACATAGATTTAGTAAAAAGTATACAGAATAAATTTTCGAAACATTTTCTCAAGAAATACAAGAAAACTACAAATAATATGTTAACTTTACAAAAAAGACGCACATTGTCAGACCTGTTGTTTCTACATAATCTGCTAAATAATAACATCGATAGTCCTGAATTGCTATTCGTCATTGGTTTAAATCAGAGGTTCCCAAACTTTTTTGTGTCGTAGACCCCTGCCATGTTTTTTCTGTTTTTGGTAGACCCCCTACTTACCTGATATTGATTTTTTGTAAATTTCTAACTGTAGTGAAGTTTAGTGTTAAAAACTTAAAGTAAAAACACATGTTCAGTTTTATACATTTATTAATTGAATTTAAATAAAAACTACTCAAAATAAAATTTTGTATCTGTTATATAAAATAAACGTAACATAAAATAAACTAAGCAATAAGTAAATGTTTTTAGTGGGAAGGATGAACCTGATGCTTTAATAATAAATTATCAACATTTGGCGTCAATTTGGTAAGGTTTAATCTTAAGTCTCCTCGGCTAATGATGTCCAGTCTGTTTCTTTTTTTCGTTAGGAGATTGGTAACAGCGCTGAACCCCCTTTCCACTAGGTATGACGATGGAAAGGAAATTAAAAATTTCCTCGCTATATTCCATAATACGGGATAAGTAACGGGTATGTTTTTTTGCAGCCAGAAGTGCTGATATCAGTGCTTAAAATGAACCTTAAGTTCTTCGTTTGTACTTATTTCAGTCAGTTCCTCTTGTTTTATGACATCCGTTTCTTCTATGTCACCATATTGGTTAATTATCCACGGTGGTATTACCATAGTCAAAACATCCTCAAACCTAGTTTCAAAATCTGAATAGAGGGCATTTAAATGTTGAACGTAGGTTAAAACGTCGTCTTTCTGGCAGTTTGTCTGTGACAAATTGGGGAACTGGGAAAATTCGCCCCGTCCAATATTTTGCTTCATTAGTTTAACTCTGGCAAGAAACGCTGATAAGATGGACTTTGTTTTAATCAAATTTAGACTGTCGCCTTGTAACTGCAAATTAACAATATTAAATTTTGTAAACAAATCTGTTAAATAGGCGATGTCTGTTTTCCACTTAATTAAATTGTCTTTTAAAATTTTATCTTTAGTATCCAGAAATTCTAAAATAGTCTCAAAAAGTGCAAAAACTCTTGTCAAACATAAGCCTTTCGACAGCCAGCGTACTTCAGTGTGAAGGAATAATTGATGAAAGTGTTCGTCATTTTCTTCACACAACTGCGCAAATAACCGCGTATTCAACGCGTTGCTTCGGATTCGGTTTACTGCATCAATGACTAATTGAAGAGATTCATGTAATCTAACAATCAAATTTTTAGCAACTAAATGTTGTCGATGGATGACACAATGTATTGCTAACACCCCTGGCACATTTTGTTTTAAATAGCTTATAAATCCACGATAACGTCCAACCATGGCAGGTGCTCCATCTGTAGCTACTGACATTATATTTGATAAAAGGATTGCTTTTTCAATGAGGTAATCCTTCAAAACATGAAATATTGATTCACCTTTAGTGTCGGTTGTCAAAGTTCTTGGGAAGAACAGTTCTTCGTAGATTTTTTGATTCATAATAAAACGAACATATGCCAATAATTAGTTAGTTATTTATTAAGTTAAAAGAAATACATATTTCGCTTTGTTAACTTAAGTGTACATTGATTAAAAACAAAAATAATATATATATATATATATATATATATATATATATATATATATATATAATTATGGTTAACTACCTAATATTTTTCTTAAGTAAGAGCATTTTGGTTTTGCTCATTGATCTTGAGGGCAAACAGTTTTTTCTTAAATATATTTATTCTATTTACGGTTGTCAGGCTATCAGGAAGAAGATTATATATGTGTACACCCTCATGGCTTATGTTTCTTTTACCACACTCTGTCTTTGCTGAATTTGTGTATAATTTATTATGTTGTCTTGTATGGTGGTCATGTACTTGTGATGTTTTCATAAATGAAGTATTTGTATGTATGAGGCCATTTTGGATTTTGTGCTTCATTACCAGGTAAAGTTGACTTGTCCAGTTGTATAGAGAAATTTAATGATATCGGATACAGGTTTGTGAAAAACAGTTTTTAAAACCTCTTCAACGGCTGGCAAAATTAACTTCTCTCCGATAGTATGCGGTTTTCCGGATTTTGCTATAAGTAGCGAGATATTGTAAGACGCCCGCAAACCATCTTCGTTTCTTTGTGACGTCGAAGCGAACATTCTGTCCAGCGTAGGTCTCTTCTGAAGTTTATCTTTGAGTGTTTGAAAGTATTTCAAATCTTTATCTGTTTTATCAGGGTGACATCTTCTCAAATAATCCTGCAGCTTATATGGTTTCATAGCGTCATTGCCCAAAACTTTGTTACATAAAAGGCACATAGGCAATTGTTTGTCCGACAATGATGGAATAAAGACAAGCTTCAAATAATCAACACTGTACTGTCTACATTTCTTTTTAGATTCGAACATGGCATCAATCATCTGTGGGCAAAACTAATCTATTTAAATAAGATATAAAATCCAGCAGCTGTATATTAAAAAATCAAAGCCAAATTTAAATTGTATGGTCTTAGATTTTATGGCAGGCATAGGCGTACAGCCATTATAAATTCATGTGAGAAGGGGAATGTTATGAATGTTACCTAAGGTTTCGGTATGATGGAACTTTAAGGAAATTTGAAAGTAACATGACAAAAAATGTTAAATTAAAATATTATACAACGAATAATAATAACAAATTTTTATGCGATTTATCTCTACGTACATTCGACTGTCATGTGTAAAAGTTCACTGGTTCCACTTTAGCAATAATACAAAATTTAAATTTTAATATAGAGTAGTATGTACAGTGCAATATCCATAATCCGAACCTCCGTAATCCGAACGTTCCAGTAATCCGAACTGGCCCACAGTGTAACGACCAATGGACAAAAATACATTTTTTTTTACTTTTTTGTGAAGTTATTTGGTAAGATATATGTATTTATAAAAGAATAATAAATACCTAGCAAGGTCATAAATAAGTAAATATTGACACACATACATATTTATTTGTGTGACCGGACAAAATATGTAGTTTAATTCCAAAATATATTTTTTTAATATGTTTCCTATATGTAAACATTTAAATTCTATGAAAAAAAACAAAGAAATGAGAGTGTGTATTGGAAATTCTTCAAAAAACACGCAGCTGTACAGTTTTGGATTTCTTATTTTCTTAATTTATCTTTCAAAGTGGTAACATATTGTATGTTAATAATAAAATACATACGTAATATGCATGTACAGTTGTCTTTTTTAGATTTTTCAAAAAATATTTCATAATCCGAACTTTTCGGTAATTAGTTCGGATTACGGAGATTGCACTGTAATTATAATACCGATTGCTAAAACTTTGAAAAAGAAACTATTGAGGAGTACTCATATAATTTTGCTTTATTTGAATATTAAACTACTAATAACTGAAGTCGTGATCGGCGTAATTTATCTATCTTTGATAAGTGCGAGTACAAAACTAAAATTTAATAAAAAATAATGTACCTACTTTTCTCCGGCACTCTCAAACAAAATAACACTGATTCACTATAATTTGTGTGATAAAGTACCAGTTAAATTTTTTTAAATATTTTCTTAGCACTTTCCTTTTCAAGATTCAGGAAACGAATAAACGTATTTGTCTCACATTCGTATTTATAGAGCGACGAATTGAACAAGTCAGTGCAAGTTCGCGAAGCTCTGAGACAAAAATTGACAAGAATTTTTACTGCGCGTATGCTTGTAACAAGATGATACTGGTATATCATTATGTGCAGGTTTTTACAAGTTCAAAATGTATTGCAACTACAAAGCGAATGCCTACATCCTACAACTTACACAATTTTATAAACATATATTATAATTTTTTTACTTCATAGGTACTTTTAAATATAATGTATATGTCTTAATATTATAAGATAGTATAATGTAAGTAAATAGGTACTATCAGTGTATGTTGAGATCCACTATCGTGGACCCCCATTTTCATTTCATGGACCCCCAATTTTGTTTTTCGCTGACGTAGACCCCTTGCAGGTTGTCATAGACCCCTGGGGGTCGATATAGACCACTTTGGGAATCACTGGTTTAAATGATCCAACGAGCTGTGGTATCGGCTTGGAGCCACATATATTTAACTTAATATAAAGAGGGGGGTGGTGGTTATCTACAGGTAACAGAGGATCATTACATTTCTCAATGAAATATTTTGGATAATTTCATATTGCTAGATCTAGTAAGCGATCATTTGTGTTGGATATAAAGTTATTTTGGAAAATATTAAAAAAAAATTCATATCTAAAATCTCACGTACACGATCATTTTTGCTATCATTCTTCTTTACTGCAATTAGTACTATGCCTCCCCTCGTTTTGGAACTGGATTTAGAGTTTCTATCGCAGCGAAAAATTTTGTAGCTATTAAATCTGAGTTCTGTTGATTTTATTTCCGAGTCGTGCCAAGTTTCCATCAGCACATATACGTCGCAATGGTGTAGAGATATTTTAGAACGTAGTTCATTTAATTTCGTGCGTAGTCCTCGCGCGTTCTGGTAGTATATATTGAGTTTGCATTGTTTTTTGGTGGTAATTGAACTATTTTAGGGTTTCCGTTTATATATTTTATAGAAATATCATTTTCTCCATTTAAATTTCTTTTTTCCAGTTCTTCCAGATGTTTTTGTTGAAAAAGTGAAGCATCGGGGTATATCCTTGTGTTGTTTTTTAAGAGATGACGTTTACTTAGCAATGTAGGAGTGGAGGAGTAATGGAGGAGCAACAAACTCGGCTATCAATTACATAGAAACCGCACAGAAAACGATCTTAAAGGTAATACTAAAAAAACATAGACTGACCGATACAGACCAAATATTCAACAGCTGTGACGTACTAGATATACGCCAATTATACGTTAAAACACTACTAAACTACATTTTCAACAAAAAAAATAAATTTCAACATACACAAAATAACACTAACAGACCAGTTAGACAAGCGTACAAAGAAAACATTAAAACTCCAACAGTAAATTCAACCTTTGGACAAAGAAACTACCAATACCATGCTATAAAAGCTTTCAACAGTCTAAAAATTGAAATTAAAATTGAGGAAAATAAAAATAAATTCACACACAAAATTACAAAATGGATTAAACAACAAAAAAGACAATATTACCAAAATGTCATAGCATAAAATAAAAATAAAACCTACACGTAACACACAAAACCAACATAAACACACATCACTCACAAACACACAAGATTATTTTCATTGTATTATTTTTTAATTTTAAATGTATTATTATGTATTTTTAATTTTAAATTTATTATTTTCTTTTCAAATTTACTATCATCTCTTTAAATGTAATATGTAGACTAGATTTTCATATTATAAAATGAAGGCCTCAGCACGGGCAAGCCACCCAGTGAGGCCTATATTACTGGAAAACATAAATTGTAACAAAATAATGTACCAAATAAAAAAAAAATAAAAAAAAAATGTTTTAGATGTTGTGGAGTTGTTGAATTCTACTTTAAGTGACCTTGGTTTTTCATAATTTGGTTTTCCAATGCTTTAAACGCGTAGAATATCACGACTTGCGGTATCATCAATAGCAGAGATTAAAACATTGACCTCGTTTTTGTCATCGATTAGTTTGTTGGCCGCAGTTGTTTCAATGCTTTCAGGTATATTACAAACGATGATGTTTTTAGCTATTTCGTTACGCTATTGATTTCTGAAATTACCTCGCAAGTAACACGGTTGTTTTACGGGGCTGGGATATTTATTCTGATTTATTTATAAGCCCATAACCCACCCTCTAGACTTGCAGTTTTAGTAGACACCGTTTGCGCCATTCTCACAATAGCTATAAATAAATTACTCGTAATTGGGGTTAGTTTTGTTATTTGGTCTTTAGTGAACTTATTTGCTGGATTCGTTAAGCAAGTATTAAATGCAACCACATCATTTTCAATGTTTCGACATCCATTTTGGTAAATATTATTTTTATGTAATTGTTTAACTGTAATAGTTTCGCTCCCCTATAAGTTGGTTTACTTCGAGTACCTATGTTATATTTCTTTAAGTACTTATGTAGGCAATACACTGCAAGACAGTTAAGTTGAATGCAGGTAGCAATAATAATCTTTCAGATATTCACACAGAGTTTTTTTTTTTTAATTATATTTTGTTTTAACTTTTGAAAATTTATAATAACTTTTTTTACGATGTAAGACCAGTTACACTAGTGGGAAATTAAAGCCACGTTTTAATATAGTCTTCACTGCTTTTGAGTATAGAAATTTACTGGTTTTCTGTTAATTTGTATAGAGCGAATATTTATTGTGCTCACCGTGGCACTGTTGTTGTAGTTGTATTATATGTATATTAATTTTAGATATTATAGAGATCAAAGAACCCGTTGAAGTTTTCAAACATACATGATGAGAAAATGTAATTTTTTTACTAAAACTCAAAGTTTCAAAAACTTTTAAGCAATATAACAAGAATTAACAAAACGAAATTTTTCAACATGGATAGTTTCCAAACAATCAAATGGTATGTTTTATAAAAAAAAAAACTTAAAAAAGAAAAAAATAACCCAAAGGAATTATGGAAAATATTAAAAGAAGTCACATACACACAAAAATACAAACAGAAAAATACTATTGAAAATCTAAATATTAACTCCAAAAAATTAGATGTCAATACAAATACAGAAACTATAGCAAATCATGTGAATAACTTCTTTGCAAATATAGGAAAAGTTTTAGCGAACCGTAAATTGCATAACACAAACACACTAACAAAAAACAAATAGATCAAATATCAATAAAAAACCGACACAACACAGATTTACAATAAAAACAACCTCGGAAGAGGAAATTGACAAAATAATAAACACATTAAAAAACCGAATTGCTCCTGGATTAGATGAGATAACAACGGATTGCATTAAGATATTAAAAAATGAAATTTTGAAACCTATAACACACTTAATCAACCTTAATATAATACACTCCTGCTTTCCTAGTACCCTTAAAAAAGGACTAGTTATCCCCATTTATAAATCCGGAGACAAAATGGAAATAACTAATTATAGACCAATCACTCTGTTAAACTCGCTATCAAAGATTTTCGAAAGAGTATTAAAAAACCAAATTATAAAATACCTTGAAGAAAACAAATTAATCTCGGATAACCAATATGGATTTAGAGACAAAATAGGCACAAAAGAAGCTTTGGCATGTACAGTAGATTATATACATAGCAACTTAGATCAAGGGTACAAATGCATAGCGATATATCTAGATTTAGCTAAAGCCTTTGACTCAATCTGCCACAATTCACTTTTAAAAAAATTAGAAAACATGGGTATCAAAGGCGAGGAACTTCAACTATTTAAAAGTTATATGAGTAACAGAACTCAACAAGTCAAAATTAACAACCATACTAGTAAACCACTGCCGATTACATATGGAGTTCCACAAGGAAGCATACTAGGGCCCGTTCTTTTTACTATTTACATAAATGAACTTTGCAGCATGAAAATAGACGGTGAAATAGTTAGCTATGCTGATGACACAGTTTTAATTTTCAAATCTAAGGATTGGAATAATGTATATAACATAGCGAATTTGGGAATCTCGAAAGTCAAAACATGGTTAGACTCAAACATACTTACCCTTAACATATCAAAGACAAAATTCACAACGTACAGTATAAATAGCACGGGACAGCCAAAAAACAATACAAACACCATAAAAATACACGAATGTTTAAACACCAACATCTGCGATTGTCCTCCTCTAGAAAAAACAGAACAAATAAAGTATCTAGGAATCGTAATTGACCATAACCTTAGATGGATACCTCACATCAAACAAATCACAAATAAACTTCTCAAAACAATACACATTTTCCTTAACATAAGAAACATATATAAAATAAAACAATTGAAAACAATATATTTTGCACTCTGCCAATCAATAATAGAATATGGAATTATTGCTTGGGGAGGAGCAACAAACTCGGCTTTCAATTACATAGAAACCACACAGAAAACGATCTTAAAAGTAATACTAAAAAAACATAGACTGACCGATACAGACCAAATATTCAACAGCTGTGACGTACTAGATATACGCCAATTATACGTTAAAACACTACTAAACTACATTTTTAACAAAAAAAATAAATTTCAACATACACAAAATAACACTGTTGGGGACGGATATAGCACCGTCGCAACGCGGAATGATAGGAAATGGAAAGGTTCGGAATGCCGACTTACCCTTTTCTATTCTTCCACGGTTTTCAATCCTTCTTTGCGCTGGTTCACAACAATTCACAAATTTCACCACGCGCGAGCTCACGGTGGCTTTGAATTTTCGACACGGTCGATAAAGGGGGCTCCGTAATCAAACGATGTTGACAGGACGAATATTTTAACTCAACTAAGTCGGCATAGGAGAGGAGAGGAGAGGGGAGTTGGGTAGATAGGCCACAATAATTTTACAAAGGATATAAAGGTAGGTAGCACGATGCTAGGTGCCAACATTTCCGCCCACCTAATTTGAACGAATTAATAATTATGATACAAAATTTAATAAAAGGTAAATTTAAATATATACATAGGTAAATTGTTCATTCAAGTTGTATCCGTAATGCCTCGCAGAAAACAATAAAAAAAAACTTTTTACTAAATTAAGTATAACTTTTCAAAGAATGGTTCCTGGACCATAACAAAAATTTTGGTTTTGAAAAATATTTAAAATTGGTAATATTCCTTTGGTCTAGAATCTGAGTAAGAAACAAAACGAGAATTAGAGTATAGACATCTAAACAACAAAAAAAAAATATAGATCCCAATGGTAAATAAAAAAAAAAAATAAAACACAACAAAAATATGGAAAATGAAAACGTATTTTTATTTTAGATGTATATCTTAAGATTTATCACTAATAATAATTTTATTCTTCCGGTAACGGGCAAAGCTTTATCACTGGTCGAACCAACGAACCAGATTGAGTTTTAACAGTAGCTACCCTAACTATTCCATCCTTACCGGGATGAACGTGGATAATTCGTCCTAATACCCACTTCATCGGTGGAAGACGATCGTCCTTTATTAACACTAATTGACCTAATTTAATGTTTGGATTGATTTTGCACCACTTTGATCGTTGTTGAAGCGTATTTAAATATTCTAAATGCCAACGTTTCCAGAAATGTTGCGACATCTTTTGGAGATGTTGCCACCTACTTAAACGATTAGACGTGGTGTCAAGAAAGTCATATTCAGGCAAACCTAGTAGGAATCTACCGATTAAAAAGTGGCCCGGGGTGAGTCCATTCACATCCTCGGGGTCTGATCTCATTGAACACAAAGGGCGGGAGTTGAGGATGGCCTCAATTCTAGTGAGAACTGTCGCAAATTCTTCATAAGTTAGAACGGTCTCACCTATCACCCGTTTTAAATGGTATTTTATAGATTTTATCCCTGCCTCAAATAAGCCTCCGAAATGAGGACTTGCTGGAGGGTTAAAAGACCAAATAATGCCGCTCTGAATTAGATGATTAGATATAACATCACGCTGTGATGCCAAGAATTTATTTATACCGAGTAGGTACCGATTTGCACCGACGAAATTGGTTCCGTTATCGCTTATGATTTCAGAACATAACCCTCGACGATCTGTAAACCGGCTAAGGGCTGCAATAAATGCTTCAGAAGATAAATCAGACACGATCTCTAGATGAACTGCTTTCGTCGCCATACATACAAATAGACATAAATAACCCTTTGACGTTTTTGCTCCCCTACGTTTGTGATCTTTCAAAGTGAAAGGTCCTCCAAAATCTACACCAACTCGAGAAAAAGCACGGCTTTGTTGCACTCGAGAGGGAGGTAAATCACCCATTAGGGGAGGTAGCACCGAAGATTTCATTTTATAGCAGACAATGCATTTCGACAGTTGTGAGCGAATTTTATTCCGTGCAGCCACTATCCAAAATTTACGCTGAATAGTGAATTGAAGGCTTCGTGGCCCAACATGAAGATATAGTTTATGATAATAATCTATAATTAAATAAGCTAAATGACAGATTTTCGGAAGTAAGATCGGAAATTTACTTTCATATGACAAATTTGAATACTTGAGTCGACCGCCCACCCTGATAATACCGTGGCTATCAAGAAACGGTTTCAAGTTTTGAATTTGCGTTGAACATGGACTGCCATTTCGCATATTACGTATATCAACAGAAAAAAACGTTTCCTGTTCAATGCGTACGATTTTCATAAGCGAATCATTTAATTCGCGAGAACTTAGATAAGTCGAGTTTGAATTTCCACTACCAGGACGTTTCTGACAATTATTTACGAAACGCATTATCCAAGCGACGACGCGTTGCAATTTATAAAATGAAGAATATTTACTAATAATCGAATTAGGTACTATTTGAGATGATACAAACGTTTTAAGGTTGCATGTTTTGAGTTCTGGTATTTCTCCGTCAGATTGATTGTACACAGCTGAACAAGGCCAGAGTGCTATTGGTTGGTGAAGCCATTTTGGTCCCGTAAACCACAAAGGGTGTGATATAATGTCTGCTGGGAAAAGCCCTCTTGAACCAGAATCGGCACAATTTTCCTCCGAGACAACATGCTTCCAAACAGCATTTGGTGTATTTTCCAGTATTTGTACAACCCTATTAGCGACAAATGTTTTCAATAAATATGGCGGCGTTTTTAGCCACGCTAGTACAATAGTCGAATCTGTAAATAGAAAAACGTTTTCTATTTGTTCGGCAAACTTTACAGATGACATAATATACTTTACAAGTTTCGTGAGAAGAACGGCCCCACATAATTCTAGTCGTGGAATTGACAGGGTTTTCAAAGGAGCGACCTTCGATTTTCCCATTAAGATGTGAGTGGTATTGCTACTCCGCTCTAATAAATATACTACTGCTGAATAACCCAATTGTGAAGCGTCACAGAACCCTACGAGGAAAAGACGACTTGTCATCACCGTGTTGTAATATCTAGGAATATTCAATGTTCGAAGTAATGAAAGTTGACTTACAAATTTACTCCACGTATTATGAATATGTGGTGGAACATCACGATCGTCCCAATCGACACTTAACTTCCATAGTTCCTGTAATAGACATTTTGCGAAAAATGTCACTGGGGTGATGATCCCAAGTGGGTCGAATAAACGAGCTACCGTTGATAAAATTGTTCTTTTCGTGCATATCTTATTTGAAGGTAGATCGACCTTGTAGGTAAAATTATCAGTCGTTGGACTCCACTGAATGCCTAATATTTTAACAATTTGATCAGTTCCGGCGTTATCAAAAGAATGACCATCTTGCTGGTGCTCTTGCGAAACGTGATCCAAAAGTGACGGTGTATTAGATTGCCATTTACTTAGTTCTAATTTCCCAAGATTTAACAATCCAATGATATCTTGTTTTAGTCTGAGGGCTGTGCTAATCGTTTCTGTCCCTGTTACCAAATCATCTACATAAAAATCATCGCATAGAACCTTGGCAGCGTCAGGATACTTTGATCCTTCATCTTGTGCTAGCTGGCGAAGGGTACGAATGGCCAAGAATGGTGAACTAGACAACCCGTACGTTACAGTTTGTAACTCGAAATCAATAACCGGTTCATTCTGAGATTCTCTCCACAAAATATTTTGGAATTTACGCTGAGATGGAATAATTAATATTTGCCTATACATCTTACAAATATCAGCTGTAAATACATACTTATGAAAACGAAAATTTAAAATCATACGTGGAATTTCAGTTTGCAATTTTGGACCGTTCAATAATAAGTCATTTAGAAATAAGTTATTTGGTTGGGTTTTTGCCGACCCATCAAAAACCACACGTAGTTTTGTAGTTTTACTGTCAGGATTCAAAACACAATGATGAGGTAAATAGAATGCATCTAAATTCCGAGGTACCCGTGTCATGTGTCCCAGACCCTCATATTCTTGAATAAAATTTCCGTAATTAATTGCTAACATGGGATCCCTTTTAAAACGAATTTCTAGTTTGTTCAATCGCGATTCCGCAAGTTTTAAGGAATTTTGAGAAGGCATAATTTCAGATTTTGTTAATAATGGTACAACATATCTACCATCACATTCTCGGTAGTGATTCGAAGCGTAGATTGTTTCGGCTAATTCGTCGTCCGGATTACTCGTCACAATTGAAGGTGTTTCTTCAATTTCCCAAAATTTTCTAAGAGTATTGCTTAACGAATTTGTTTCAACAAATAAAGACGAAGGCGTTTGAAATGACGAATTTTCCATCTTCCCCATTATAATGTAACCAAATACACTGTTTACAGCACATGGAGAGCCGTGAATTATTTCATGGCCACTATTAAATATATCCAAGTATACGTCAGCTCCTAACAAAAGGTCTATTTTGCCCGACATGTAATATGATTCATCAGCTAATTTTAAATTTTTAAATTGTGACGTTCCACTAGATGGTAAATCATATGACGGATGATTAGAAGTGATTTCTGTAATCACGACAGTTTGACATTGAAGAATAGGCCCTTTTTTATTTCGAGGTTTAATAAAACATTTTGTTTTTCCATGACAAGAATTTATACTAGAATTTCCTAAACCGTTCAGTGAAATACGATGTGCTCTAATTGACAAACCCAAGAGCTTAGCACATCTTTCCGTAATCAGAGAGACTTGACTCCCACAATCCACGACGGCGCGGATAGGTATATAATCATTATATTGATTTCGGACCTCAAGTTGTACAGTTCCTAACAAAACGGTAGAAACGCTCGGAATTGTTGTTGCGGCCGGGGCTGCACTTGAATTATTAAGTTCATTTTCGCCCGATGGTTCGGCGGCAATGTGCAACATTGAATGGTGTTTTTTATTACAAACCTGGCATGTAAATTTTGATACACAATCTTTTACATGGTGTTGTTTCAAACAATTGAAACAACGGTTTAAAGTTTTAATTTTGTCCCTCCTTTGATGGGGACTTAAAGATGTAAAAGGTGCACATTTGTAAAGAAAATGTGCACCTTTACATAATGGACAATTAAGGTTATTATAATTCTTATTGGCAGATAACAACTTTTTAAACGAACCTTTTTTCTCTTTTGTAGTATGTGGAGATAACATTTCTAAAATACGCGTTTGATTTCTCAGAAACTCGAAAATTGAATCCAACCCTGGAATCTCTTCACCGGGCAATTTGGATTCAAATTGACGTTTAGTAGTCAGATCCATCGATCGTATCATAATATGACCAACAAATTTATCAAAGATATTTTCTATATTCATCGCTTTTATAGCGGCGCAATTCTCTTGAAACGTACTGAGTAACCGCGCTATACCTGACGCAGACTCGTTTTGTAATATTTTGAAATTAAGAATTTCATCAACATAATGCGTGAAAAGAATTCTAGAATTTTGGTATTGATTTACCAGAATATTCCAGGCAATGTCATAATTCTCTTCGATAAGAGGCAATGATTGTATAAGTGCCAGTGCCGGCCCTGTAATTACCGATAAAAGATAATGGTATTTTTCTACATTAGTATATGCATTGCTGTCATGTATAAGACTTTTAAATAATGAATGAAATGAGCACCAACTTTTAATGTTACTATCAAAAGTGGGCAGCTTTATCACTGGTGCACGAATCACCGAATTACTTGCCGTTTTAGGAATTGAATTTTCATTATTACTAGTGATAACGCTTTTCATTTGCATGATCTCGAAATACATTGAATCAACATTATTCGCAATGTTTCCTAGTTCCGACATTTCTGTAATCTTGTATAATGACAGTAATTGTTCCTCAATCTCGTTTTGAACTGATTCAAATTCTTGTAACCAATCTTTTAACTTTTCACATCTAGCAAGAAACGTATCTTTTTTCTTACTATCATCATAAATGCTCGCTATGAGCTCTTGCGTGATACGAATACGAGATACTATTCGCTCACGTCGGGATTGCAACAAAAGTACTTTTTTCTCAGCCATTGTATTGAGAAATTAATCTGCACAAAAATGCCGAGTGAATACAACAATTTATTTTAAATATTAACAAATTTGTCACCAATTAAGTATTTTTTACTACCTACAGGCAATTTTCGCTAACAGCACGGCTGACGCGAATTTTACACATAGATCAACTTTTATGAACAATTTAACCTTGAAATAATTAAATTAACCACAATTTTTTCAATTAATATAAATTATCAGGCTCGAATGACCAATGTTGGGGACGGATATAGCACCGTCGCAACGCGGAATGATAGGAAATGGAAAGGTTCGGAATGCCGACTTACCCTTTTCTATTCTTCCACGGTTTTCAATCCTTCTTTGCGCTGGTTCACAACAATTCACAAATTTCACCACGCGCGAGCTCACGGTGGCTTTGAATTTTTGACACGGTCGATAAAGGGGGCTCCGTAATCAAACGATGTTGACAGGACGAATATTTTAACTCAACTAAGTCGGCATAGGAGAGGAGAGGAGAGGGGAGTTGGGTAGATAGGCCACAATAATTTTACAAAGGATATAAAGGTAGGTAGCACGATGCTAGGTGCCAACAAACACTAACAGACCAGTTAGACAAGCGTACAAAGAAAACATTAAAACTCCAACAGTAAATTCAACCTTTGGACAAAGACACTACCAATACCATGCTATAAAAGCTTTCAACAGTCTAAAAATTGAAATTAAAATTGAGGAAAATAAAAATAAATTCACACACAAAATTACAAAATGGATTAAACAACAAAAAAGGCAATATTACCAAAATGTCATAGTATAAAATAAAAATAAAACCTACACGTAACACACAAAACCAACATAAACACACATCACTCACAAACACACAAGATTATTTTCATTGTATTATTTTTTAATTTTAAATGTATTATTATGTATTTTTAATTTTTAAATTTATTATTTTCTTTTCAAATTTACTATCTTCTCTTTAAATGTAATATGTAGATTAGATTTTCATATTATAAAATGAAGGCCTCAGCACGGGCAAGCCACCCAGCGAGGCCTACATTACTGGAAAACATAAATTGTAACAAAATAATGTACCAAATAAAATAAATAAATAAAATAAAATTTTCCCTACCCATTTTCCGAATTTTTTCCAGAAAAATAAATTTTTGATAATTCACAATTTCCAAACTTCACATAATATCAATAAGATGTAGGTATGTGTATTTTATAAAAAAAATAGGACCCATTTTCCAACAAATATTTCCACCAAAAATTGATAATTTCTGAACATAATATCAAAAACAAAAATGGTTTCATATAAATTTTCCCACAAGTTTTTTGATCTTTTTTGTCCAGTTTTCCCGAAAGATGTTTTTATAAAAATAAAACAAAAACATATTAGAAACCTCACATTATATCAAAAAAATAAATGGTTTATAAAAACTTGAAAATTAAACATTTTTAAAGTTCAAAAAATATCAAAAAGATGTATGTTTTTATTAAAAAAATTCCAACCCATTTTCCGAACTTAAAAATTCAGATTTTGACATTTCCTGAATTTGTTTTAGATAAATTATTATTTCGCAAGATGGAAATTTCCAAACTTAACATATGCATAGTATCAAAAAAATTTCCCTGCCTATATTTCAACCAATTTTCCCAGAAGATTTTTTCAGAAAAATTATGTTTTCCAAGATCAAAAATCAATGAGATCGAAAACTTATGAACCAAACCTCATGTAACGCGATATTCCTATATCGGTTTTAAAACCGGTGAGTTTGCTACCACTGGATCGCATGATATTATTTGTCCAAGAACCGACTGTTTTTTGAATTTTTACTTTCGTGATTTATAAAATTCGATAATTAAAGTTATGCCTTTGAAGAAAAAAGGTATCTAAAACGATATTTTTTGTGTCAACAGTAATCTGGAAATTTTAGAGCTCTCAAACCGATTTGGTTAAAAAATGATGTCAAAAGGCACAATTTCGGTAAGCAATCGATATAAAGGTAATGCTGTAAGACGCCGAGATATTTTCCACACTGAATTACCCTGCAGACCGTTACCTCACTATATCAAACTTAATTTTCTGCGCAGGGTCTTGCAGCACTCAGTTTATGTCGCTTACAGTCTTACGTCCTGTGCATTTCAAACAAACGAAGTTAAACATTCACAAATGTTTTTTAATGAAATATGGATAGGTACCTACGTGACAAGTACATTTTTGAACAATTTAATAATTACTGTTTTACATACAAAGGGGCAAAAATCAACTATTCATGAACTTGACTACACTGGGCGAAGGCCCACGAAAAGCCGCCTGAAGGGCCTAACAGCAAGAACCGCGAATATTTTATTAGTAAATTTTTGTTATTCCTATCACACGCACAGGCAGTGCCTTTGTGGGTTTCCTTTACTTACCTTTGATTTCTGTATACATATGTAAATATTTTTTTTCCAGAAATGTATATAATTATTTTGTAAAATTATTGGGAAAATAAATTTAGTTGATTTCCAAAGTGGTTTTATTTTCTTTGTTATGTACTTTAATCACGGGTCCGTATGGATACAGTGTAGAATTGACGTTTGTAGAAATGAAATGTAGTGCTTAAGGGTTAATTTCAATAAAAAAGGCAAAAGCAATATTTCAATACTAGAGAACAACAATGGCGGTCATTGCAGATAATGATGAATATAGGATTATGATTGATCGAAATTTAATAAGGGGTGTTTTGCATTTTAACTGATCAATTTAATTTGGCAGTTTTTAGTTATTCTTTTATGGAAAAGAGGCGTTTCTGCTTTCACACGTGGAGGGTAATCGGTGGGTTGTAATATGCCTTCAATGGAGTGTATTCAGTGGGTCGGAATATGCCTTCAATGGAGTGTATTCAGTGGGTCGGAATATGCCTTCAATGGAGTGTATTCAGTGGGTTGTAATATGCCTTCAATGGAGTGTATTCAGTGGGTCGGAATATGCCTTCAATGGAGTTTTTCGGTGGGTAGCAATATGCTTTTAATGGAGTGTATTCAGTGAGTTGTAATATGCCTTCAATGGAGTGTATTCAGTGGGTCGGAATATGCCTTCAATGGAGTGTATTCAGTGGGTTGTAATATGCCTTCAATGGAGTGTATTCAGTGGGTCGGAATATGCCTTCAATGGAGTTTTTCGGTGGGTAGCAATATGCTTTTAATGGAGGGTATTCGGTGGGTTGCAATATAACGTCATAATTAATTGATAAATCAATTATTTTTTTTGCAGATTGATTGGTTTGGTCTTATACCCATCATATATTATACGCTTTAAAAAATCTATACTACAAGACGAAGAAGAAATAGAATGGTAACAGTGCATAAAATATCCAGTTTTTTAAAGGCCTGTGAGCTGAGGAAAGTGTGTTTGAAATAGTCACCTTGTCTCAAAAGAGGCGACTAGTTTGTTGCTCAATTAAAATAATTTGTTGTATTTCTTTGGCATTCACTATGTAACAATTTCTAGACATTTTTTGTTTTTTAATGAGTTTTATTATTCACAATGTACATTTGTTACGTATAAATTTTATTAAATTAGCGACCGGTTTCGACACGTTCGTGTCATTAACTAGCTATTTTAAAACTAAATTTTTAATTGCAGAAGTATGGGGTTTTACAATTCTGTACTTGCAAAAAAGTTTTAAATAATATTTGCCTTGGTATGCTGTACTAGCGTTTACAATTTTTTGTATTTCTTTGGCATTCACTATGTAACAATTTCTAGACATTTTTTGTTTTTTAATGAGTTTTATTATTCACAATGTACATTTGTTACGTATAAATTTTATTAAATTAGCGACCGAAAAAAAAAAAAAAAAATAATAATAATAATAATTTATGCTGGTCGTCCGATGTCTGTTGTTATTTATCGGAAAAGATTATATCGGAAAAAGAGAATTATTAATTAGCTCAAAACATTATTGAAAACCTTCGGTAGTATTTTTCTCGCAAACAAAGAAAGTCTTGTGAGTACCACAATTAAAATTATTCAGCTGGTATAATTTAGGCTCGTCTTTTTTCTGGTGGAGGAACCCGCAGTGGTAGCCTTTGGAGGGTTGACCGGGGAGCCAGTCGCTGTAGCCCGCATCTGAGAGGGTGTTGCCTGCAAAGTACGAACATAATCAGTCTTACAAGATACTTTTCATTATTATTTTTTTGGTAAACTAATGTTTAAGACAAGATTTTTTTTATGCATAGCACAAAGGGTAACAAACGGTCCCGTTGGCGTCATGTATCTTTTATCAGGAGATTTTGCAATGTGGACGAGTGTTTTAGGCGAATAATTATTGCTTGTAAAATAATTGTTACCCTTTGTGCTATGCATAAAAAAAATCTTGTCTTAAACTTTAGTTTACCAAAAAAAATAATAATTAATATTTGACAAGTTCTAGTATTTCACCTAAAAATGTAGACAATTTGTCTCGACGCCATCTAGTGAGAGAGTTAGCACTTACAATGCCTTTCTCATATAACCACTGGACTATGACGGCCGGCATAGTCCAGTGGTAACGCATTGGACTGCCATTCCGAAGGTCGCGGGTTCGAACCCGGCGTACGCAAATAAATTTTATTTGATTAATTTGTGATATTTCACAATTAATTGATTAAAATAATATATAGTATATTTGCGGCACGTTCCAGAGTGGAAGATACTACCAGTATCGCCCTGGTGTAAGACCACCATTCAGAATTGAAACGTTGCTCCAAATGGCTTTAGCCGTGTTTAGTGACTAGATCTGAATAGCCAGGTACTTCCCCACCTTCCTCTTTCCCTTCCCCACTTACCTTCAGCCTCACAACATCCCCAAATTGGGGATGCCATAGTCTCACTGGCTCCAGACGGGAGCAGTTGGGACTCTTGTGAGGTATTCTCTATAAAAAAAAAAAAAAAAATAAAATAAAATAAAGTTGGTTGTTTTCAGGTGAAAAAATGTAACAAGCAATAATTGTTGAATGAAGCACTAGTATATATTGAATTATTTCGCGGATAAGAGATAAGCCGCCATAGCTCAGTGGTCAGAACTGTCGACCGGAAATCGAAGGGACACGGGTTCGTGTCCCGTTGGCGTCATGTATCTTTTATCAGGAGATTTTTCAATGTGGATGAGTGTTTCAGGCGAATAATTATTGCTTGTAAAATAATAGATACTTTTCAGATCATAATACGAAAAAAAATTCACTTTAAATAAAATGCTTTCATGGCAATCGTTTATAGAAAGAATGTACATTAACTTTCAAGAGTACAAAGCGCGTGGTGAACCAAACGCATCACTTATATGACAAGCTTAAGCTTATTGCAGTGCTTTGGAGGAACGAGCTGCAAGCTTCATTAATACCGTGTAGAGATGACCGCATTGCTGGTATTCAGATAACCACCAACGATAAGCATACCGAGTATCTATGTATATTTATGTTGGTATGTCATGCGGACAACCTTACCGACTTCACCAACTACCTTTTGAAAATATATTCGTTCATTCAAGATCATTTAACGAACACTCTGAAACCATTGTTATGGGAGATATCAACGTTCACCCATCCTCGATATTCGGGAAAGAACTCTCTCATTTCTACACCGAAAATAACTACAGTTGTATCGATATTGAAAGAATACCGAATAAAACATACAATTTTTTTTGAAATTTTTAATTATTAAATTTCCTTTAAATTAAATTTTAAAAAGTTCTACGAATTAAACACAAAAACAATAAAAAAACTTAGATAGATTAGCGATGCACACAATACCACTTCCTGACTCGATCACTGTATATGCACTAATAATCTGAAAATACACTATGAAACCGACCGATCTGATTATCGGCCGACATCTTGCGTTATCGCTGCTAAAAACCTACATGAAACTATTTTTAATGTTCCACAACAGACTAATAACATAATATGGAGAAGGAATAACAATAAGAAACTCACTGAATATACGTCTGTAGCAGAGCATTACTTAGTGTAATCTATCAAAGACACTCCGAATCCATTTGTAATTCGGATTCTATATGTGACAAATGCAACCATATACAAAACCTGGACAATGTATACACAGACATAGTTGAAGCCCTAAGTAGGGCTGCTAATATTGTGTTTTATCGGGAGAGCGATCAAAACAAACCAAAAACACATCGTGACATTGAAGATGGATGATATCGTAATATCACTTGACACGAAGCAGTTCACCCAATTCTGGAAGAAAAGTAATAACCTGATCAAACTTAAAACTCGAGCCAAATTGATGGGTCCACAAACACGGGGGAAATTGCTAATACTTTGAGAAGAACCTTTGCAGATATTTCCGGAAATGAAGTATCAACTGTACCTGATATTATGGAATATGATGGACAAAACGCTTACCTCTCTGAAAGTAATATAATGAAGACTATTACAGTTACAAAAGTACTGTTCGACGCATTCTGTACCGGCCTGTATACGTGTGAGACACGGTGTCACTACCGAACTTGATCGATGGAACGACTCCGAATTCAATATGATGACGCCTGTAGAATCATATTTGGATACCAAAGATACAGCAGCGCATCGACAATGCTTACAGAATTAGGACTAAATGGATTTTCCGGCCTGATGAGACACCGGGTCACTGGAGCCAGGATAATGGCCTCCACTAACACGGCGATGACCGCAGCCTACCAGCACCAAGCGCCACTCCTGAGTGAGCGCTGGCCTCAAGCTCACTCAAGACCATGCCCTGCATAGTTGTCCTTAATTGTTAATTTATTCTTCTTTATCTATTTTTGCATTTTTCACATATTTCGCTGTCCTAGTTCTTGTATGTTCAATAGATCTTTTTTTGCAAAACTCTGTTATGAATGCCAATATGTTCATTAGCCTATTGCGCATTAATGAAGCTAAAAAAAACATATTTTTTGGTTTTTAAGTGACATTTTCAGCATTTTTCGAGTGCCAATATCCACTCACGGAACAATGTTTTAGTTATTATTTGTACAAACTCCCGGATATTGAACATTCAAACACTCAACGTTATGAATGTAATATTTTTTCAAAAGATCATATATATTTGTTCAACATCCCGCCGAACGTTGAGGTCATGAATGTTCAATCTCCACTTTTAACAAATCAGGAGCCGGCTAGTTAAAATGTGCGGCCATGTTGATTTTTAGTTGTTTTCTAACAACGAAATTGTTCCACTAAAAATACGTTTAATTGGGAATATATACTGTTTTGAACTGAAAACTTACTTCACCGACTCCAGAATCAATAAACCTTAGACCATTAGCTCAAATAGATAGGTAAGTCTTTAAATTATGTCATTCATAGGCTTTTTCACCATATTTTACATGTATTTCTTGAATTTGCTAGGCAAATATACAGGGTGCTTCATTTATTATTAATTTATTTACAAACTTAGGGCTTTTACCTAAAATAAGTATTAATAAATTATATTAGTGCATTAAAACTTATTTATATTCAAGAAATACAACAAAAGAGCCAGGACATGGAAATGTACAAGAAGTCGACTGTCCTGATAGTCTGATTGGAAGACATCTACGACACATATTAAGTCCGTTATCACTGCTGAGATCGCTGATGAAAACGACATCCAAATCTTTCAATTTTGAAATAATTCAATTAAAAGTTTCCGATTTTTTGTTTTTTAGTCACATAAAAAACAATAAACATATTCTTATGTAGGAACAATAAAACCAACTAGTCACACGACTAAAAATAATAAATGTTGGTAATGTTAAATGGTGCACACCCATAACCCAAATCGCGGGATACTATAATTTTCGGATTTTAAGAGCTGAAAGTATTTAAAAAAAATAATATTTTACTCACCATAATCAACATAAATAATAAGCTCACGGCAAATAAAAACTTTCGAAAAAAAATTAATCTTTCTAAAGTGAGTAAACTATAAAAATTACATTTGTCAAATGAAGGTAACAAAACAATAAAAAAAACATTTTTTCAACTTATTCACAAAATTGAACTTCAATAATTTTACGCATCCCTCGGGATTTATTTTATGGAATACCGCACACAGTCTCAACTGCTCCCAACCATCTGACGACAGTGAGACTATGGAATCCTCAATTGGGGTAGGTATATTCGTATATTGTGAGGCTGAAGGTAGTGTAAGGAGGAGGAAGGAGAAGAGAGATGGTATTTGAGTATCTATTCAGATCTGGTCGCCAAACACGGCTAAAGCCATTTCAATTCTGATGGTGGTCCTTACACCATATCTTCCTCTCTGGAACATGCCGCAAATAGACATATATGTTATTTTAAATGAATAATTTGTGAAATAACATAAACGAATCAAATAAAATTTACTTGCGCACGCCGGGGTTTGGGCCCGTGACCTCCGGATTTCTAGTCAAGAGTACCCCTAGACCACGGAGGCCGTAATACGTACGATGTAAGAATATTTCACAAAACACTCATGCACCGACAACCGATAGTAGTATATTAGCGGTAGGTGCCTTTGTACTTGTGCATTGTTTTCAAACTTACATAATATTTGGATGATTTATATAGAGCAGTTTTTGTGAAAAATCACCCCAAGGACGCTGTTTGTATATTTTTAAGTAATAATTTAAGTCAACTACTAACTAAGATAAAAGTAAGGTGTTTGAAATCTGAAAATCACCCTGTATATACAATTTACCACTAATTGGCTAATTGAACAAAAAATACCTCAAACTTATGGGAGCCGAATTGTTCAATCTCCAGACGATATGTTCAATATCCAAAATAATCATTCATCATTTTCATGCCATGTTGAACGTCCACCTTTAACACGTTCGCGGACGAGCATGCTATAGCATTCGCATTGGATAGTTTAATTATGTCGCGGATGCTATAGCATTCGAAGTTTATTAAGTTTTTTTGTCAGATATGCTTGAGCAGTTGCTTTATCCTTATAAAATATAGGTAGTCTATTTCTTACTGTCACTGCTGACACAACCACAGATCGCTTATTGTCAAATGAGACCTTTTCTGCACACAAAGATAAAACAGTGTTTACATATCATGACGGAAATGCTAGAGCAATCGCAAAAATCTAATACAAAAAGAGTGCCAAAGTAGGGTGACTCACTGCCCGTGAACTTAATTGGGGATATTACATATGTGTAAAACGAAATGACCAAAATCGAGAATTTTTTTAGATTTTGCCTGTAAAAACAAAAAAAACGTCTCCTGTAAAATTTGCTAAATGGTCTATTGAACATACAAGCACTAAGGCAGCGATTTATTGTGTTTAATATATAGTAACACTATGCCTATATATTATATATTTGCTTCGGAACTTCTTCTTGTCAAGCACCTGCAAACGATTGTTAATAAACCATTCTTGTTACTCAACACCATTATAATCGTGTTCTTATTACACCACGTTATAACATGTTGTACAAAAAATATGTATATCGATATGGGACGTGTAGGATTGAACTAACCTCCCCACATCCTGAATTAAAAAAATATTATTATTATTAAGAATAATAAATATAAATATGTATTGTGTTGTGGTATCTCACAAGGAGCTTCATGTCTGTACGGTGTACATACTGTACATACATTATACACACAAGAGAACTATCCTGTTCGGGTGGTGTACAACCGAGGGAACTATCCTATGTCTTTGGTGTAAAACCAAGGGAACTATTCTGTACGTATAGTATACAACCAAGATAACTATACTGTGTATATGGTGTACAACCAAGGAAACTATCCTGTCTGTATGGTGAACAATCAAGAGAACTTTACTGTGTGTATGGTGTACACACAGTGTAGTTAGCACGTCGTGGCAATTAACAAAGCAGGCAAATTCGTCTTATGTCCAGGATGATAATAATTTTTCCAGCATTATTGACAAAAAATAATCTGCGTTCGTTGGGCATATAATCTAGGGATATTTTTGTTATCTACAATTAAAAAAAATCGTTTGTATTATCGGAATAGCGATACGCGACTATCAATAACTTTTTTTAGTACAGTGTGTTAACGGCTTCCCTGGATTTAGTGGAAGAGTGCTCCTTGATAATTATTTTGTCGCAATCAAAAATGCAGTCTTTGTCACATATTATACCGTACAAACTTTCATTTCATAAGACTTATGCAATGCATGGGAAAGAAATAAAAAATCAGAGTGTTTTTTTTACCATCGATTGTCCTAAATTCTGGCCCATTAGACGCCAAGTTAGTAAATCCCACCGCGAACTTGTCAATCTCAAATTTGCCCAGCGATTTTCTATCAGGATTCTCTACGAACATATTCGTGACGAATTGGGCTTCATCAGCGCTGTTTAGGATAACGAGGTGCGCTTGTTCGGCTGCGCAAACTTCGAACGCGTCAGGCCAGGAGGCGAGCGTAGGGTGAAGTTTGTAACAGCTCTCTGGTTTTGATGGATAATTTTTATATCCTGTAACGAATTTGGTAATTAGTTTATTACTTATTGTTTGGAATGTGAAAAGTATTTCGAAAAAGCAATCCGTAGAAAAAATTCATTACTGTTTTATAACCTAGATGAGTCAGATGTTATTAATTATATAAAAAAAAACTCTACTAATACATTAAGTAACTTCATTATCATTCAAATAATTAAATTAAAATATGTTAAAAAATAAAACCACAGCACGGAAGATTCAAGTGAGGTTATCATTTTCTCTACTTTAAATAAGAAAGGAAAATAATAAAACATTTATTATTTCTATGGATCTTAACTCACAAAGGGAGCTAGTTGATCTATTAAGGGGGGAACTGCCTCCACGAGGGATAATTGAAGCAGTTGAGAGTGAAATGAATATCTGCCGTGATGTGAAGAGGACCAAAAAGCTCCGATTTGGAGATTGGGAGTGAATGGATCATATCCGGGGTACCAAGTTTTAGAAACCAGGAAGCATCGCCGAATGTCCATTTACAATGTCAAAAGGGTAAAGTAAAACAAGGGAAGTTGCACAATGGGCCATTCTGAATGATTTTATTTTAATTATAAATAAAAATTCGTACCAGGATCAGAAGCTCCACAATATGTACATGCTTTTGGATTTAAAATATGCTGCTCGCATATGAACAAGAGTGATGATTCACATGGTATATCTTTCAGCTGGAAGAATCCTGACGGGGAGTGCTGGAAGAGCGCCCCGCATCGATCCTTTCCTTTGGAGGGGCTGCCGGGGCCCCAGTCGCTGTAGCCTGCTTCCGAAAGGGTATTGCCTGAAAAATCCAGACGTTACAGTACAGACAATAGATAAGAAATAAAATATGTATCGTTTTAGTGTCAGTAGAAATATATATGTGTTTATATTTTTTGACATTAGCTCAACACATGCCTACCTCATCCTTGGAGATATTGGGTGGAGGGTATTTTTAAGGAAAAAAAGAAGAATATAAATAATCTGTGGGCAGTGTGTTCAGGAGTGACGGAAGAATGCATCTTTACCTCACATTGCGATGCAAGGCAACGGGTTGAGAAAGTGGGGCTGAACAGGCCAGAGACCTACCACAACCAGTGTCTTCTGATCCGGCCCCCCACGGAGTAGGTGGGCATATGCATACGCCACCAAGACCTAGACAAACCTTACCTCATGAACTTTTGGGGATCAATGGTGAGGCACGAAATGAAAGAAGGTTGTGAAGGTCACATGTGTTTTATTGGTGAGTCAGTGTAGCCGTAACGAGAGTTGACGCTGGACAGATGTAGAATATTCCGGATGCTGGCTGATGATGTGCTGGTCAAGCGCGGGTCAGTGAGTCGACGCCGGGCGCTTGTGACCGGGACTCGATGTAGGTCAGGCACTGGCGAAGAACGTAGGTCTTCAGGCACTCCAGTGCTGACGAGACGGCCGAAGGTGCGACGGACCTTGTGGGCAGTTGAACGGGAACGGCGTGACCAGTGAGGATGCTGCGTGTCCTCGTGGTGGTCATGGTTGCGTGGAAGAAGCGCTGGTCAGAGACGCTGGAACCAGGGCGCTTGTAATCCGTTTTAGCGCTGGCCATGGACACGGCCGAGGCGCTAAGATGATGTCCCGATAGAGTCCATGATGATAGGGGCGAAGCCGGGTACGTGTCCTTCGCGGGGCGCGGGACGCGCCGATCGTCACTCGTGAGATTTATCCACTGGCGGCAGATTGATAACTGATGACTGACTGACTGGCTCGCTGCGTCGGGCTTATTTATACTACTCGGCCGACGGCGGCAGTAGGTAGGTGGATGGCAACTAAATCGAAGACACTCGCTCGATCTGGATCATTCGCGAACTTTCGACGGCTTGGCAATTATGCCTAGGCCGTAGGCTCGAACCTTCTGGCGAGTTCTCGTAGTATTCGAGACGGACTGCAGTGTTATTGTCATCAATATGCAGGTAGGTACTTGAAGTACGTAGATTACTTTGTTTACGATTTAACGATGCAAGTACATAATTCGGGAGTAGATACTAAGTAGCAAGTAGCAGTTTATTATTAATTATTTAATCTGGATAATTCGACGCCACAAACTCAATGGGAACCCCTGTTTAGTCACCAATCGTAGCGAACCATTTGGAGTGCCTTATGACAGAGGTGTTGGTTATCCAATGAATGGTTCCCGCGGTACCCAGACTTGCAAACAATATTTGTTTTAAAAGAAAGACGAATATTCCTGGATTAAGAATGAGCTGAAAATAATTTAATCACAGTGAGCGGAAAATGTTGCTTGCGTCCGATTGAAGGACTTAGGAATTGACCCTGGGTGGGATCCAAACGCGTTGATAACTCAGCCACTAACCAGTCAGCGGTCAATTTGAACATTTAAGTTGCATCGAATCGAATCCCCATTATAGAAATATTGTGATGCTAAGGATAAGTAGGGTAAAGGTAAAGTTAAGTACTTGGTGAAGTACTAAGGTTAAGTACTTGGACATTTGATTTTGGTCACATCAGCGTTCTATTTCTAAATAATGAATTAGAGCGAACATTTTCAATGCGCAAACTAATTGAATAACCTAAATGTGTACGCAGTAAAATGACTGTTTCCGTAATAACATTGCTCTCCCCGAGAAACTAGGAGAGTCTTGAAAAATAATTCACTTATTAAATATGGTAAAATAATGTTCATTCTCACCATAAATTGTCCTGTATTCCGCTGTATCAATTAAATCATTAAAGCCCACCATAAAGCCGTTCTTATTAAAGTTACACAGCTGTGAATTAGCATTGGTATATGCCATGAATATGTCTGCACTAAGTTTGGCTTCCTCTGCGCTGTTTAGAATGATGAGATGCGCTTGTTCGGCAGCACACTTTTTGAACGCGTCGTTCCAAGACGTAGCCTGGGTGTGAAGTTTATAACAGCTGCTTGGCATCGATCCATACTTTTTATATCCTGTAACAAATTGTACAAAAAACGGTTGTTTGATGTAGAATTCCAATAAGTTTTCCTCGGGCAACTTAATGTAGTCACTCCGTACAATCCCCGTATCGGTTAACAACGCGGACATAATTGTGAAATTTTCTTAAATTTTATTAAAAGTAAGCATTAAAAATACAATATATAATTACGTAATGAACAAAAAAATGTTTCGGATGAAAGGCAATTAGTTTTAAACTCAATCATATTGTCTTCCTCAGTGTAAAAAAAAAATTGTTCTTATGAACAGATCACACTTTGCGGTTTAGTATTTATCGTTTGATACAAGTTTGCTTTATGAAAAGAGCCGTTTTTAATAGCTTTTTTTTATTTATTTATGTTTTTGTAGAGAGTTATATATACTGTTTTGTTAAATACAATGTATTATTGTACCGGATGAGCTGTCGGCAAATCGAAGACGAGGATATTGTGACCACAACCGTCTTCGTTTTTTATTTTCCCCGCGCTCGAACAGCTCGGTGTTCCCAAGTGCTCATATTATGAATGACAGGTGCGGGGAGCGGCGTGAGGTTCATATTTACGTTGAGCTTTCCACGTTGGGCCCCACTTACATTTTTGCATCCTTTTTTCTTATTTTTATAAAAATGCTGGAGGAAAGTAGTTTGGCTTGGACGATGTTTTGTGAAGAGGAGCATTTTATGAATGATGGTTTCGTCGGCTTACGCGATCGTAGCCGATGATACAACACGCAAAACATTTGCACAACAAGAATAGAAGTCGCGCATAGACTCGCCACTCCGCCGGAACAATATGTGCGCAACAAGTGCGCGGCCCTTTAAAGCAGTAACCTCGGTAGTCCCATACCCCAGTAATCTCGCTATTCTCAGTACCTCATTACTCTCGGATCTCAGACAACAATCGCCAACTGCTCTCTTCACGACTCTACTCCCTGCCTGACTGCTTTCTGCCTGCTTGTACCCTGGATCCTGTTTGACCCTGCACTTCCTTCTCCTCCGACTTCTGTAGTCCCTGGATACCCGACCGCAGCTGCGAGCTCGCACCCCAGGATCATGCCCATCATAAACACGGACGTAGCGGCTACCCCAGGACTGACCGGCCCCCTATTTTACGGTCTATGTGAGTGACGTGAGAATGTCTTACAATTAGTGTAATGTGGAAATCTATAAATGGTTTCTCCGTTAAGTAAATTGCACACGTATGACAAATAATAATAATTATAATTGGATAATTTATATATCGCCTTTTTTTGTGAAAAATTACCTCAAGGGCGTTCCTTATAGTATACCATTATTATTTTTAAAAATTATCCTCGGATGAATTAAGTAAGGTCTCTTTTTGTGTTTTAAAAAATAAATAAATAATCATGTTATAATCATTATTACATCTTTTAAAGATTGAACATTGTTTTATACAATCGCTATTTCGGTCGACGTATTTTTATGTTGCAATTTTTGCATACCGATGTCATACCGACTCACTGCCATTACCTTATCTTCTGAACTGGCTAAATTCCTAGACAATTTGAGACGCGTTCGGGTGCGTGTTTTGATCGATACGGAAACTGAAATTTCATTAATGTCTGAAAAATTATATGATATCTTAAGATAAGAGTCAAAGAATTGGATAAGTACTATTAGAGGTCTCTACGACGTCACGGTTAACAATATTCAAGGACTTGTAAAATCTATTCAATTCATATCAATGCTGTTTATATGAGTTGAATGAATCCGGCTCAAAACCAGATCCACACTAGAAGTGGTAGGGTTACATTTGTTCATGAAATATCTTGTTCATTCAAAAAGTTAAGATGTGTTTGGGATCCTGGGAAAGATGTCTTTTCGTATTCGGTGAAAGAAAAAATACGGTATTTTTAAAACATGTAATACCCGCTTTTTTTTTATTGACAAAATGAATTTACTCCACGCCGACGGGCGGCTTTGAAACTCTTGTTTAATTTATAACACAAAGTTTCCAATAATTCCACAATTCCACAAGGATTATAGTAAAATTTCGGAACTCCTCATATTTTATTACCATAAAGATTTGCCCACCGGACCACGAATCTTGCGATTCCTGATTTAATAAAATTACTGGATTGTATCTGCCTGTAATAAAATCAAGATTTTTGTTTCAAAATATGTGAGATGCGCGAGATTTCGGTCATCCCCGACAACCCCTAGATGGCTAGAGAAGCACGTGTTACACCGAACCGCGTTTTCAGTCTTGTGGGTGTGTATTTGGCCAGTCCATATATCTTTAAGGTAGGAAAATGAAGAGGTGCTAAGACAAGCAAGGCTTGTTTTGCAATTTTTTTCAACATATCGACGAAGGCGATACATCTGGAGGTCCGCTCAGATCTCTCGTCTGAAGCCTTTATCGCTATCATAGATAGGTTAGTCTTAAGTCGAGGTATTTGTCAGCTTATTTATTTGGACTGTGGCACGAATTTTGTGGGGTTAAACGCCATTTAATATGTACGCAAAGATTGTTAAATTATTGTCCTAATAATGAACATGTATTGAAAACATATTTGGAAAGGGAAAGAGTGCGAACTTTAATTGTCCTTCTAGTTTCCACTTCGGAGGACTATGGGAATGGAACATAAGAGTAGTAAAGAACCATTTAAAATGCGTCTTTAGCGATAATCCATTAACGTATGAAGAATTTACTAATATATTAAATAAAAAAGCCATAATAAATTATCGACTGCTCTGTCAGACAGAGTGGTATCTCTCATAGTTCCATTCGGTTCCCCTTTAAATAAAAAAGAAGCCATACTAAATTATCGACCGCTCTGTCAGACAGAGTGGTATCCTCTCATAGTTCCGTTCCGTTCCCCTTAAAATAAAAAAGAAGCCATACTAAATTATCGACCGCTCTGTCAGACAGAGTGGTATCCTCTCATAGTTCCGTTCCGTTCCCCTTTAAATTTTTTCATTCACAAAAAAACTCGCGGACCGAGAAAAATATTCCAAGAGCTTACGAAACACTATTGTTATTTTTTTTATAAAATGTTCAATCTTTAAATATGTAAAATATAAAATTCTTTCTTTGTATTTACAAAAAAATAAAGACCTTACTTTAGGGATTACCATCGTAGATACCTGAATTACAACCACTAGAATCCGGTTGAGGTTGGTGTGATATCTTCCTCTCGCACATGAACAGGATTTGATTGCTACAAGTGTAGTCGTTCAGTTTTTTAACCCTTATAACATCCATAGCGCCACAGTGTTCGTTACCACCACAGTTGTTGGGCTCCCCGGGTGCCCATTCCGCGTAGCCCGCTTTCTCTAATGTTTGTCCTATAATATTAACAAGATGAAAATAACTATAGTTGAAATCAGTAAACTTTAAAGAAACTTCATACCTGCTCCATTGTGGAATTCATTTATAGCCTGTGTCATTAGATTAACACTCACTAGCCGCACAATGCACTTGAGTCGCTCCCAAATATAAAATAATTGATTAAGCAGACAGAAGGCCGCAACACGATTAATGATTATAAGACAGTTCTCTATTGTGATTTGATTTATATCTACAACCTCTCTCCATGGCTATAAAAGTAATGTTATAATCTATTGTTTTGTATGAATTTCATAATTCATATTCCTTTCTTACAAAATTTATTTATTTATTCCATATTACGCTGTCTCAGTAGAGGTAAAGTCACAAGGAGGAAATCCATAATTGGTTTTACTTTGGCTGTATAATACTTATGTACAAACTGATTTAATGTAAACTGTCGATTTCCTTAAAATTAATAGATAAATAAATTAATAAATAAAACGTTTATGAAATCAATTAAAGCAACTTTAATAGTGTATTAGGGCCCTCCCATAAAAGGATCAGCGATTTTGACAGCATCTGTTTTTCCTATGTGATATGTAAGAAAAAATTATTACTAAAGTTAATTTCATAAAAAAATTCTTCCTCTAAGGCTTTTGATATATTCTTTACTGTATGAATTGTTACGTAGCATAGTGGATGTATTCACAAAGTTCTGTTGGATCTTCCCATTAAAAAGAGCCACAGCCTCTGCAATCATAAACTTGTTAGAAAAAAACATTTTTATCCCCTACGGCACTCCTCGCACCATCATTTGCGACAATGGAAAACAATTCATAGCTCTGGAATTCAAGGAATTTCTGGCCAAATATGGTATAAAAGATATTTTCTATAATACCCTTTACACGCCTCAAAATAATACGGTAGAGCGTTACAACCAGACCATCAACACAGCTCTGGCAATCCTGGTTGACAAAGATCAACGAACATGGTGCAAAAACCTAGAAAAAATTCAAGCTGCACTAAACAATACAGTGAACCTCACTACTGGGTACACCCCTTTCTTCCTCAAACATGGTATGGAACAAATTGTCCATGGCTCCTTGCATTGGGACGCTAGCCTCCCATCATCCTCCTTCTACTGATAACCCATCAGAGAACTATGCTCACCGTCTTGAAGAACTTTCCGCTATCTACAGCGAAGTCACAGATGCGTTGATACTTGCTCACAAAAAGAGTGCAAACAGATATAATTTACGCAGGAAACATGTTACCTTTAAGGAAAACGACATAGTTTGGAGACGCAACAACACACTCTCACAAGGTGCTCTGTATTTCTCTGCAAAACTAGCTCCTCGCTTTGTTAAAGCAAAAGTCCTGAGAAAAATCTCCGATGTAGTATACACCCTATCGGATGCCTCTGGTAAACACATCGGCAACTATCACGTGAAAGATATTGTCAAACTAGGAAGTGTGGACACAACAGACACCACCTTCACTAGGTCACACTCACATAGCTAACAAACTTTTGGCTCTACCTTTGTCCCACGAGACTTGGCCCTCGTGCAGACAAATAGCATGTCTTAACGCGTTAGTTTCATATAAAAACTCGCTTTTTTCGACCTCTGCAAGGTAACCTTTTTTTCTAAAAACACAGAAGTGTCAACTGTGGTTTTTAAATCATTTCTCACCCATACTTGTACTATTATGCTCTTTTGTATAAACCCTTTGTTATTTTGTTTCCTTGTCACACCTCACCGTGTAATGTATATAATTGTACTCATATTTTGTACGTATCTTCTCTAGAACTGATCATTCTAGTCAAGAGACTTTTCTGCTTCCCAAACAATTGATGCTCCCGGAGTCGCGTCCCTGGACATTAATTTGTTAGTCATTACCATTCTGACACTTACGACACTAAATACATAACTATTTTTTGTCATAAATACCACAAAAAGTCACGTACAACATTGTTTTGTAAATATTTTTTCTGTTCTTTGTTCTTCACATTGTTCTTTCACTTTGTTCTTCACATTGTTCTTTACATTGTTCTTTCACATTTGTTCTTCACATTTGTTCCAATGGGTTCCATTGTACATAAAACAATGGCCCCTTTGCAACATACACCCAATTGAGGTGAATATTCTACCCCTGTAACTTGTAATCATAATGCGTGTGTAAATTCCAGTTTGGTAACGTCATTTGATTCAAGTTTACATAGGTGTAACAAATAAAAAGTTACAATTACTTTGTTTTAAAGTTTTTTCAGTTTTTTCTAAAAAATTGAATGGCGCTCAACATTCCCATTTGCTCTAATTTGTTGTTTTTTCAGAATTTGATATTGACACGTCAATTCTGAAAAAGGTTGTTGTAAAGGAGAACAAACGCCGATTTGTCCTCCTCATCAATAACATTGTATCATACTTAACACCTTTCGGTCACATTGAGTATGTAAAATCTTAAGATCTCAACTTCCTGACCCCAATTTGTTATATTATGTACTATATTTTGACTTAAATAAGCATTAATTTGCCTTGTCAAATACACCGAGCCAGGTCACTCATATTAAGTCATCCTGTGTCTCTAGGTGCCTTCTGTATCAAATTTGTATCATAAAGTTCACAACATTCATGTTTGTGGCAATTTTGGCAACACCAAGTGTGTTTCCTTGTTTTTGTTTGGTCATTTTAAGTAAGTAAAACCCTATCAGGTCTTAAATAAACCACTACAAACCCTTTTTGTAAGCAAAGAGTAAGTAAAACCGATTAGGTCTCTTTTGCTATACTTGTGTCTTGTTTAAGACACCCTTGTAGGCATATGTTTTGTATTATTGCCAACTTAAAGCATAAACCCAACCAAAGGTTATGCCATCACAACATTTTGTGAGCAAAGAGTTAGTAAAACCAAATAGGTCTCTTTTGCTATATTTGTGTCTTGTTTAAGACATCCTTGTTGGCATATGTCTTGTATTATTGCCAACTTAACGCATAAACCCAACCAAAGGTTTTGCCGTCGTCATTTTTTGATAATACCAATAGCCACTACTTGATTGTTTTTGACATTGTGTATGTATCTTTTTCCGGTATTGAAATGGTACTTTTTTTTCATTATTGAACGTTGATATGTTATTTTCATGATACATGAGAATGTTACAATATCCACCATGAGACGAGGGATCGTTATAAAATCTAACACTATACATGAGAATGTTATAATATCTACCATGATACGAGAAGTTCGTTATAATTACTTTTTTTACTGGCTTACATACACTGTGGCCAAAGAGATAATTTGTCCCATTAAATGGTTATAAATATCTATGTTGTACCTTTCCTTTCAATACTAGGGTTCTTTCGTAATTCGTTCAATTTCTACATGAGACGTGGAGACGTTATAATACTTACCATGATTCGTGCGAACGATACAATATCTTGTTGTTGTTTTCTTTAAATAAGTTGACACTATGTACTTGTTCTACCGGACGTAGATCATTTTACCCTGACTTGTCACCCTTAATTGGGACCCTTTTTTGTATAACTCATGACACTGAGGGAAATGTCCTTCACTGTAGTGAGAATTTTTTTGTTCTCTTCAAACAAACATGAAGCTGTGCATTCAGCAATTTTTTACGCTAACTGATACCTGTGGACTTCTTGTCAGCGGACCCAAGAACCATCCACTATCCATTGACCATGGACTAGCCATCAGCTTCACTGTTGGTTATGAGGTATCGTGTCGTGGGAGTTAATTGAGACAGTGACACAAAACCACCTAACTCGTTGTCTGGGAGACGAATAAGAAAAACTCCCAGGTTTGTGAAACTTGAGCAAGGGTCTGTCTTGTTCTCACAAACTGTAGAGGATTAAATACGACCCCTAATCTTTCACCAGATACACGTGAAAGATTAGATTGTTATTACTGTGTATTCTCCTTCACCTTTTCATCAAATTCATGTATATTTGTAAAGAGTTAGGAAATTTGCTGGTTGATATATTTCGTCCTCACATAGAGATTGAATTGGGAATTAGCTCAGTCACTATCAATTTTCGCTACTCAATCCTCCATCCTTCTCCCCTCCATCAAACTCTTGTACATTTGTAAAAGTTAGGAAATCTGCTGGTTGACCACATTTCGTTCTCTGAAAGAGATCGAACGGAGAATCAGCTCCATCACCAGCAGACCTTCTCGCTCATCGCCATTTTTTTCTTTTCATCCCTCACTATCCTTGAGGTTAATTTCATGAATCTGGAAGGTGTACCCTACGCACATAGCGTATCGTCTGTCTATAAGACAATCTTTATCCATGAAATTTGCTTCAAATCTCTCCTTTTCACCCCATACCTAGGTAATCAACACATTTCTTGTAATTTTGAAAGTCGTAAGTTGTTATCGCTCAAGCGCTAACACCGGCCATGGAAGGCCAACTTCTTTCAAAAACTTGGTGTTACTACTGTACAACCACTTACCTATACCTTGTATATCAAATAGGCAACCTCACGCCAGTCGTGATTTTTTTTTTGTCTCCCCAATCTCGGGATACTCATGGTATAGTCAGCATATTGGATCTCTCTCTACTCTCTCTCACTCCTCTCTAACCAACGACGTTTTTTTTTGTCTTTTTGTCTTTTCTCTTGAACACAATTTGTTTCTCTCCAAACGTTTTGCATCATTGGTCTACTAGGCAGGTAAACTTCAAGAATTTTGGCTCTAATAATAACCTGTCCCTGGATTAAAAAGAAGACCAGCAGCCCTCCTCATCACCTGCAAGCTGAGCTTCTCTTCCTCGCCACCTTCACTTCCATCACTCACATCTCTCCAATTTCTGCGTACCAAAAACACCCGACCGCACCCAAATTAGGTGTGAGTCGTGCGTGCAGTTGCAAATCAAGTTGTCTCATCATTCAAACCATTCAAAGAACCAACCTCAGAACATGCCAGTTCAAGGTTAATTATGTTCCTGCAATCAACCACTTGCCGTTGTGCAAATCAACCACCTGCCGTTTGTGCAATCAACCACTTGCCGTTTGTGCAAATCAACCACTTGCCGTTGTGCAAATCAACCACCTGCCGTTTGCGCAAACTCAACATAATAACCATTACACGCAACAACCATCAATCAACTTACTGGTATTACTCCATGTTATTACCAACTCCATTTCACCTTGACAACCACTGCTCCACCGCATCAGCATAATGGAATTCACGCTGGTACAACAACAAAACCCGGATACTTCTGGCCCTCCGCATCACCATCTCTCAACCACAACCAAGAAGCACAGTTCAATTTCTATGGCCCTAGTGATACTTGAGTGCAATCTCAAATGGGTCAAGTTACAGTGAAAATGTAACTTTATAACTTCAGTGAAATTACGTCTACTTGGTACTCTACGAAAACACTACGCTCTTCAAACTTAGCTTACAGACCAATGAAATTTTAGAGTCCTTTTTTTTTGTTCTTTTCATCACTGCATAACCTTGTATGTTTGTCTTTTCATCACTGCATAACCTTGTATGTTGTTCTTTTCATCACTGCATAACCTTGTATGTTGTTTTTTCATCACTGCATAACCTTGTGTGTTGTTCTTTTCATCACTGCATAAACTTGTATGTTGTTCTTGTCATCACTGCATAACCTTGTATGTTGTCTTTTCACCATTGCATAACCATGTATTTTTTCTTTGTTTTTTTGTAAATCAACACTGTTTTTCTTCTCTCTCTACTTCCCTCACGACAAGGTGAAGAGGATTTTTAGCGCCTAAAGCTTCATTACCACGTCGCCTTTTACTGGCGGAGGGGGAATGTGTTACGTAATACAAGTCACCCTATAAAAAGGATGCACACTAGCCTCACTTTCCCCTCGCAGCTAGTCGCGGTGTACGTGACAAACGACACACAGCACCGCGTGATCGGCACGGACCACCCAGAGCGTTCTCAGCTCAACACGGGCCGGCACCCGCCGCTCCGCCAGTCGAGAGCGGACCTCGGTGATTGCAACAGTGTGTCTCTCGCAGAGCGAACCACAAACGCTCGCAATGTTCGAGCGCGCGGAATTACGTAATAATAGAAACGGACGCGATCTCGTGCCAGTTTCCTAACTAGATGCATTTCGCTATCAATTTCCAATCATGTTTATTATCTCGGATCGAACTAAACTCAATGGAGTCCCGTTTCCGTGTAAAATCCCGAGTGAATATCACCACATCAACAGTACCGCCGCTTTTGAGCGCGGGAAACCTGGTCAACATGATGTACCATACCACATCTCAAGGCGAATCGTAAGCTTTCAACTTATCCCCTTTCTTGTGTTCAATTCTTGTAACTTCTTGTAAAAATCCTCGTTTCATCCGGTCGTCACAGAGAGTGTAGAGAGTAGAGATCCAATTTATACCTGTGTTTCTTTAGAAGATGATTAATATACCTTGTGCCTTTTACCTATGTGTTATTATTGTGATGGCCTTTTCCAACCTCCTGACCGATGGACGAGCTGCTGATCAAAGAACTGCCCACCCCTGATCGTACACGAGTCATCTGTTTTACCTTTCTACTGAGCTTAGCCAATGTTTAACCAGGTTCGAGTCCCGGTTTATCCATAAGTTAGCAGAATGTAGATATAAATAAAATATGATAATGGAAAACTTCAGTTGAGAGATGAGACATATGGACAGACCGCCCACAGACGAGTCAAATTATTACTATTTATCGAGGGAAAAACTGCCGACTACGAATTGGTGAGCTTGTATTAAGGTGAGTTAATGTGAACGCTGAAAACTTTGAATAATTATGGAGGCCTATTTCCACATCTAGAATGATCAAGAAATTAATACAATTTTAACTACTAAGATACAGGCTAAACAAACATTCAAAGCAATTAAATAATTTAACTTTAAAACATACCATTAATTGTCATAAATTGTCCTGGAATAACCAAATTATTGATTCCAACCCAAAGATTTCTTAAATCAACCTTTTCTGGATTCATTTTTTCAGTATATTTCTTAAACGTGTCGTAATAGAGTTTAGCCTCCTTCTCACTTTTGAGGATCATGAGTTGAGCTTGTTCAGCCGAACAGATTTCAAAAGCATCGTCCCAGCTTTTTGGAGTAGTGTGGAATTTGTAGCAACTATCGTTCACCATTGAATAATTTTTGTATTCTGAAAAAAGTAATTTGAAAGTGAATTAAATTCTACGAAGTTGTACATCAAGGCGAAGTTACCTTTAAAGTGAATTTCTAAGTAGTTACTTTATTTTAATGATTATAAGACAGTTCTCTAAGAGCTGCCGGCTGCTTTTTTAAGCACTCCAAGTTAATTTTGTAAATCTTGCGAAGTTTTCAATTCTTCCTGTGCAGGTATATTTTAGAATAATCGCGATAATTCTTATATAAAAATCAAATAATTTTAGTGTCGCTGATTCGAGATTAATTCAAGTAAAAAATAACTATTATTTCATATTCAAATCTGCCACGTTGTTCTAAAAGGACACAATAATGCTTAAGTATGGGCGATTGGTTGAAGGCGCTGGCCACATGTGCAGGGTGATCATGACTTCCTCGTTAAGAGATTAGAGGAAACATTTGGTTCGAATTTCGATAATAAAAATTAGCTGGAATCCTATCTATCGAATCGCTTATATGCCGTGAATGTTTCCGTTTTGGGTCGACTTCTCTTCATTCTTTTTACAAATGATGTCGCCAAAATAATTGAGTCATTTGCTATCTTGTCTCACTCCTACGCTGACGATCAGATTTTTATTGCACTCCAAATGAAATTCAATAATTTTATTGTCGCTGATTCGAGATTAATCCAAGTTTTCATACAAAATTATTATTCTACCTGTGTATTAAAACCTAGTTGTATTGAAATAAATATGACTATTTTTTGTGAATAATACAACGAATAATAAGCTACACCCCTTTGTACGTTCTGTATTCCGGTTCAATACATGTAATTAAAATGTGAATTTCGATTTGAATCGTCTTTCTTTTATGACGGTTTTTATAGAACACCTCACGGTGTTTTATTTAACTCATTACCCAGGTTGAGGGCTGATGTGTACCGGTGCTTATTATTTACACTCTTTTCTTGTACCGGCAAACACGTTCCGTACAGTAGTAAAGAGGGAAAAAAGTGTTAATGTCGAACTCGTAATTTTTGGATGTGATCTCGACATATAACGCACGTGATTAATTGCAAAATTTTCATCTCTGTATCGTTGTGCTTAAGAATCATTGAAGAGAGAAACCGAAGTTTGTGTTAGTAGTGTCTTTGTATCCGCGTTTTTAGGCCCAAGAATTGGAATTTTCGGGGTTTTGTTTCCTTTTTCGATGAAAATCGTTAATGTTCATTAACGAAAAATATTACCAATTTTCCATACCTGTATCGTAGGTTCCACAATCCGTATTAAATGTAAGATCTTTGTTGTCTTTTTTGCAGATAAACCGACTGGCCGTCTCACAGGGTCCGTCGGAGTACTGCCCATTGCGCAGAATCCGCACGCAATTTTTTTCAATATCCGGATTTGGGTCCGGGTGGTTCAAGTATAACTCTGCAGATGGAACACCTACAACGAATTTACAACGAAGAATTATGCAATCAAGAAGAGTTAACAATTTGATTTAAATTTTCAAATCCAATATCAAATATCAAATCACAACAATAACATTCATTAATAACTGTCAAGTTTTTTTTGCTCTTGAAATTTATAAAAGCAAACAAAGGTGTATTCTAATACCTATCTACAGAATTTATCAAAAGATTAAGTGGAGTGTTGTTATAGAAGGTGTCCGAGGATAAAGTGCACAAACTTCGAGAGGTAAGATAATTAACTCTTTTTGTTAATTCACCGCGTATGTCTCCACACAAGTGAATATAGTTCGAACGAGAAATACTCTTAAAAGAAATTATAGCTTTTGACGTAAACACGAGCGCGGGAGGTGATGACATTCCACTATACGTCAATAACTGATTGATCCGAAACACTTGCAAAACCTCTCAGCATTAAATTTAATAAATCAATGAACGAAGGCACGTTACCTGAAGTATGGAAAAGAGCCTTTGTAACTCAAATTCACAAAGATGGCAAAAATAATGTTAGAAACTATAAAAAGCAACATGATTTTACGAAACCACTCTCACTCAAAAACCTCAACGCTTTAACATTTAAGGGCGGCTTGCACCAACTATCGCAAATTTTATCTTAAATTTTATTTAACTAAACGCATTTAAGACCCTAAATACATTTAACTTAAATGCGTTTAGTTGCGTCCTGCACCACGCAGTTCGGTGGCGATTTTAGTTAAACGTCATTTAACGCGTCGGTAAAACAGTTACCGCGTGTTTACCGCAATTAACGCGTAAATAAAACAGCTACGATGTTTCATTTTACTTGAAGTGTCAAAATATTTTGTGATTGTGTGTGTGGTTTAATAGTGTTTTCATTTATTTTATGAAGAAAAAGTTAAAGCAAATGGACATAATGATGAAATAAGACAAAAAGAGCTTCTGTTGTTGGAATTAAAAATAAAACGATTATCCTGGTAATTTTTTTTTTTTTTGTTTCTTTTAAATATTATATTGTTTTAAAGTATTATAAGAACGCTGTAGGTATGATTAGAAGTTTACAACCTTGCAAAGTACTCCTCGATAAGGAGTGTTAGCTCCAGGTGACGAGCACCTCGCTGATGTTTTTATTGGTGTTGAATTTTAACTGAGGTTCAATTTCTTGCACTTATAATGATGTCATTTCTTTACTGAGACGAAATCTTCTTTGAAACTTCTTGGCACTGAGTGTTTCAAATAAATTTGTTCTTATGTTTACTTCTCTGACTATATTATAATTTATTTATAATTTCTATAATATAATTTCTTCATGATCGTCAGAATACAAATCCCAAATGTTCATTGTGAATACAAATTAAAATGAGATAGATTTTAACCACAATCAGAAATCGAAGAGATAACCTAAAAAAAATTTGACAGTACTGCTTAGAGTAGGGCTAAACACGTTTAACTCGGTTAAACGGCCGCTTTTGGGTATTTAACTTTGACAGTTCTTTAAACGCATTTAACGACTTAAATTTTGTGGTGCAAGACGCCAAGTCGACTTAAATCAAATAATGTGTTTAAAATTATATTTAAATCAAATTTAACTTATGGTGCAAGCCGCCCTAAATCTCAAATAAAAATCTGGATATTTAATATAGGGAGATCTGAAATAGAAAATTTACTAATAACAAACAAAGACTAAAACAAAATCAACTGAACTATACCAAAAAACACTATCTTACTTATTATAAAATTGTTTGAAAAAAAAAAAAATTGTAGAGCATGATATATGGTGATAATTAAAAAAATATATATCTTTGTTGTAATATTAATTTTCTTATAATTAAATTATACATAATATGTAAATGAAATCCTCAGCACGGGAGATCCCAGTGAGGATATCATTATATCTATTTGTTACAAAGAAAAAGATAATAAAACACTTATTATTATTATAATAAAGGTAGAAATGTGGAAAGTAATCTTGTTTTTACCGACTTCATTGTCGATCATATGGACAACCACACTTGAAAAGATATCATATATACAAACTTTGTAAAAAATATTTAATAAAAATTAACAAATAAATTATGTTCATTGGGCGTAAGTGTTAATTTATTTAAATGGGTTACATCTAATACACTTAATCAATTTCGATGAAATTTAAAAAAATCACGAATAAAACTGCAAACAAATTAGGTTTCACTATCAGAAACCCAAACCTTTTTATTGCCATCAATATCTTTTTTGTCCGTGGAGTTTGCATTAGTTGTTTTGTCTTCATTTAAAAAATTATGTATTTTGAAAATAGAAGCAATTCAAAATTATTTCTTAAAATATCCTTATTTGAGGTTATTCGTAAGATTAAATAACTATCCGGAGGCAGCTTAATACTTAAAAAATGAGTGTTTGATATTGCGAATATTACATAAGTTCATTACTTTTGAATAAATTAACAATAATATTCAGTGATCGAAGTTGCTAAATAAAATTCAAGTTAAAATACACACGCTCGACCATCCTGTTCAAAGTAGATCAATGCAACATAAACCGTAAGTAAAATTATTGCTTCAACAGTACATGTAATAATTTCAATAACATTGTATCGAACATCATATCATACAACTAGATTAAGTTGTTGCCACCCACTGTGTCAGTAACTTGAAGTAAGCACCTGCAAGTTTGATCACCCCCCTTTTACAAATCATAATATTTATTAGTTGAAAAATGCATCAATCTGTTACCAGGCGGCAAAAAAGACTAAAACAGTTCGATAACCCTATTTTCTAAAACGAAATTAAAATATTGAAAAAGCCAGGGCGAAATATTATTCGCACCTTAAAACACCTGCGTCTGGAACAAGTGGTGGTGATGATATTGACGTCACAAAAACGCTTGTAAGAGAAATTATAAAAAGCAAAAAAAACACAATATTAGGCATTCAAGTTTCAAAAATTACCTCAAGTGGACGGAACACCTCCAGTTACAACGCGATCTGTTAATTATAATTTAAAATTATAAATTCCTGAGTGTCAACTGAAATCTGTAGTCACTTCTGTTCCTCCATCACGGCACAATCATTTCAAAGATTACAACTATGTGCAGCGAGCTGTTTACGGCCGGCACTCTATCAGCTGAACCAGACACATCTGTCATCATTACAATAATGGGGCGTCTCCGTGTGCCGGCCCTTATAATCAAATGCCCGCTGCCGCTGATCACCTAGAGGCTGGCCAATCTCTGCTGCATTGATGCTGACAACCTAGAGGCTGATGAATTCCTCCTGGCTACCGACTGAACCAGCCACAGATGCTGACAACCTAAAGGCTGACGAATACCTGCTGGATTCTGACTGAACTGTTCACTGCCGCTGATCACCTAGAAGTTGGCCAATCCCTGCTGCATTGATGCTGACAAACTAGAGGCTGATGAATTCTTCCTGGCTACCGACTGAACCAGCATTGATGCTGAAAACCTAGAGGCTGGCAAATTCTTCCTGGCTACCGACTGAGTTAGCCATTGATGCTGACAACCTAGAGGCTGGCCGATTCGTGCTGGCTACCAATTGAACTGGCCGCTGCTGCAGCAGTCGCCTACGCCATTTGCTGTATCGTATGGCGCGTAATTTATTTTGTATTTCTTCAATCGTTTGTACATGAATTCCGTTTTGTAGAGATATTGTAATAGTGTAGGGATATTACCTAGTCCCGCAGATTCGATATCTAGATATTTTATTTTAGTTTTTACTCCAAAAAGGCTTATGGCACACTGTGAAATATCAAGAGTATTATCTAGAGTTTTTGTTGGAACAGGAGCATTATTGGAGTAGACTGAAAAATTGACTAATGAAAAATCAGTATTATTAGTATCATCAAGTACTCAAACTCGGGAAAACAGATCATCTTCTTTAAGTGATTTGGAGTATTTACAAAAATAACTTTGGGAATCATAATCTAGGCTACCAACGTCCTTGCCACAGGTCACCTTAAGTGGTTTGCTACGTTTAGTGACTTAGCAGCGGTACCCGGGCTCATGGGAGATGATGTATCTATAACACATTGATCAACGGAACGGCCTACTTATTGGGGGGCGGGCCGGGCCGAGAGAGGTTGGTCGATGGAAGCTCTTTAAGTTGGTTTTTGCAATCCGGGTCGCTGGGTAGTAGAAAAGCCCGACCCTTGGGCTCGTGACCAAGGGTGGGCTGCTCCATCAGCCAGCAAAAAAAACCCTGCCGATCCAGATTCTCCTGCCCCATTGCCTTGAACCGAAGTCGAAAGAACATACCCTTGATTTGCTGTGTCCAGTTGTTTTACTCTCCAGCTCCGTACCCAACCTTTTTTACCTAATCCTTCCCAACCTCTACTTAAATTAAACATACGACAGCGAATAAATGGCGTCCTTGGTGTGGACCTTGGACGAAGGTAAATTTTGCCAACATTTGCAGTCGGCACACCAACCTAATTTCTACCCACTGCCACCTTTTATCCCTAATTTCCCATCTCCTCTTCCTTGGGAAGACTTAGATTGCCGAGCCTCCAGACACCAAAAATCTGAAATGCCCAGGCTTTCCCCTGGAAAACCTTTTCAAGCCAAAGGGTGGTGTCTGCCTTTACAGCCGTGCCGACATCAGCTGCGCTCGTCTAGCAAATGTTGAGAGCACCAAACACGAAGCGTTATGGATACGTGTAAATCTCACCAGTGCGATGGGAATATATGCGTGCCTATATCGCTCGCCAAACCTTGCCGAATCAGATATTGTTGAGTTGTTCAGACATCTGAGCAATACTCTAGACATTCTCTTGCCCCGCTACCCATCGGTTGAGTTTGTGATTCTGGGTGACTTCAGTGTTTACGACGAACAATGGCTGAAGTTCTCGGGCCCAACAAACTCGTCAAGTAGATCGGCAGAATTCGTTGCTCTTATCCATGGATTAAGCCAACTTGCCGAATCTCCGGCCAGAATACCCGACGTCCCATCAAATCGAACCAACGTGCTCGATCTGTTTCTCAGCCACTCGGGTACAGAGTGGAGGTTACAGCGCCTTTAGGATCCCTCGACTACTGCCTGATTACTATTTCTGTATCATCGTCCATGAACAGTCAACCTAACAAACATATAAAGAGAACGGTATGGTATTACAGAACAGCAAAACGAGATGGCTTACTTTTATTCTTCAGCACCTTTCCTTTCCCTGCTTTAACACAGAAGACCCAACAATCTGTGCACGCGAGGTGGTAGAGGTAATCACATCTGCGATGGATTGGTACATTCCCTTCTCCGACAAATCCTCTGGAGTGGGCACAAAACCGTGATTTGACCTTCGCCGTGCTGAATCGATCAGATAAAAAAAAACACGGCTTATAATGCACTCCGGAAAATTGGTTCCGTGGAAAAAATTTCGGAATTCTAAAAACTGGCAAAGGATTGCAAGAAGGATTGAGCCTTGAAACTGAAATTGTAAATACTGTTTGTGTACTCTTGAGGAGATCGCTTAAAAAAACAAGGTTAAAACCAGGAATAAATAAGTCTATTTTCAACGCCAATATACCGTGGCTTTCATAGGAATTTTAGAAAGTTCTAGGTTTTCAATTTTTTTTTTCATATCTTCCGATTTTGTTGTCCGGGTTAAATCTTCCCCATAGGAAAAACTAAACCCTTCCACTCACTTTTCCACAAATGATTAGCTAGTCAATCAACACTATGCAAGTGTATTATATAAGTAAAATAAATACAAAACAATACAAGAACAACAACACGTCAACTCACCAGAGATCAAATGGGAAAAAAAAAATTCACCGACTCCAGATATTTTCATATCAGAGGGTTCGGCTCGGTAGAACTTCTAACAGGGCCTATAAATCCTACTGATCCCTCAACATAAATATTAAAAAAATCTTTCGTTATCCTACGTGTATTCAAAATGACCGACTTTTGCATCTTTATATATAATTTTTTTTGATAGATCTAATACGCCTAAATTTTTAATGAGAGAGCTAGGTATAATGCCAGTAGCCGAAATAACGAATGGTAATATTTTTATAGTCTGAGAATGCCAAATTCTTTTTATTTCGTTTCCTAAATCTGTGTATTTTCTAATTTTTTCATTAACAGATTTTTGAATGTTACAGGAATTTGGAATAGCGACATCAATGATATAAGTTATTTTTTTAATTTTGTCATGTAAAACTATATCGGGTCTATTATGACTAATCGTTCGGTCTGTTAGTATAGTTTTATCATAATATATTTTATAAAATTCGTTTTCTAAAAATGAATTTGGTTCGTATTCATAATATGGTACTATATTACGGCAGTCAATCAAGTTATGTTTAATTACCAAATTTTGGTGAATTATTTTTTATTTTTAAAACTTGATTGTGCCTAAATGTATACTCGGACGGTGCTAATATAGTACAACCCGATATAATATGTTCTATAGTTTCCGGAAAAGCCAAACATTTTCTACACAAATCATCAATTTGATTTGTATCTTTGATTATATGCTTTCTATAATTTTTAGTATTAATGACTCTATCCTGAATGGCAAGCATAAATCCTTCTATTTCTGCGCTCAACTCTCCAATACTCAACCATTTGTTTGACGAAAATTTGTCAACATACGTTTGGTTGAGATAAGTGTTTTGCGTGTAAAATTTTATTTGACCAGGAATCTAATAATTCCTGGTTGGGATTTATAAAAATGTTGGCATTCTCATCGTATAAATTTAAAGGTATAATATTTCTATCTGCCTTGGAAATTATTTTGTGCATTTCTGAGCTATGAGCTTTCCTATGGAAAAAAGTTCTTAGCATTTCTACCTGATTGTGTTTCAAAGAAGTTATTTTGACTATGCCTCTACCTTCTAAATTTCTAGGTAAATTAACTCGTTCTATAGCTGAATTTGGATGATGGCAATCAAATTTCGTTAACGTAGTTCTAATTAATCTTTCTAAGTTATCTAAATCTGTATTAGACCATTTAATTATGCCAAATGAGTACGTTAATAGAGGTATTGCCCAAGTATTTATTGCTTTTACTAAATTTTTAGCAGATAGATTGCATTTTAAAATTTTCCTGATCCTAGTTTGAAATTTAATCCTAATATCATTTTTAATACTAGTATGGTCTAATCTATTTGATTGTGGGTATCCTAAATACTTATAAACCTCATCCCTTTTCACACTAGTAATTTGGAAATTTCTAAATATACTCTCGTCCCCATCTACAATTTTGCCTTTCTCTATATGGATCGTTCTACATTTATCTAAACCGAAAGTCATTTTGATATCATCTGAAAAGTTTTTAACTACCTCGATCATTTTCTCTAAATTTTGTTCAGAATTCGAAAATAATTTTATTTCATCCATAAATAATAAATGCGAAATTGTACTACTCTCCCTTGTTTTACCCTTAACTTTTATACCAAACTTGCTTTTAATGAACATTTTAGATAGAGGATTCAATGATAAGCAAAACCAAAGAGGACTCAATGAGTCTCCTTGAAAAATCCCTCTTTTAATTAAAATGCCCGGTATTACTATTTTCTTACCTTTTAAATTGATAAGTAAATTGGTATTCCAAATGGACATAATATTTTCCAAAAAGCTAATAATAATCGGGTTAATTTTATATATATTTAATACTTTGATCAGCCACGAGTGCGGGACACTATCGAAAGCCTTTTGGTAGTCTATATAGCAAGTATGTAAATTACGTTTTCGAGTTTGAATCTGTTTTAGAATTACAGAATCGATAACTAATTGTTCTTTACATCCCATATGTTTTCTGCGACAACCTTTTTGTTGTTCAGATAAAATATTTTTTTCATCTAAATGAGAATATATTAAATCTGTTAAACAAGAGGTTAAAATTTTGTAAATTGTCGGTAAACATGTAATGGGTCTGTACTGAGAAGGATTATTAATATTTTCGCTTTTGGGTAACATATAAGTAATGCCCTTAGTTAGAAAATTTGGAAAATTTTGAGGTTGACTGACAAATTTTGAAAGATTTTTTGCCAAAAGAGGATGTAAAGCAGTCAGACGTTTGTACCAAAAATGATGTATCCAATCGCAACCCGTGGCTTTCCAATTATGAGTATTTTTAATAATTTTGGTTAACAATTCAACCGATATATTAGAAAAACTCATTTGTTCAATACCTGAAAAATTGAGTTCTTCATTTTCTATCCATGGAGTTGACTCGTTATGTTTTATATCTTTACTCCAAATTTTAGTCCAAAAAACGCGCATATCTGATTCAGATGGCAACGGAATATTATTATTCGAAATAATATTTTGTTTATCGTCAAGTTTGGAATAAAATATTTTTTCATTTTTCTGGAATAATCTATTATTTTTTTTTATTATACGTATAATTATATCTTTTTAATCTACTAGCTTTTACGCCTAATTTTTGTTTTAATAAATCCAATAAATCATTGATTATATTTTCATTATTATGACTATCAATGTTATAACCAAATTTTCTACCAATTTCTTCTACATGTCTCATAATTTTCCTACTTCTATTTCCATTTTTATATTCTATTACTCTAGCTATGTTACTTCTTAAAAATACTACATCATTTTCTAATCTGATCTGCCATTCTGGTTTACTATAACTATATGATCTATCGTCAGAGGATGATAATTTAATTCCTAACTTATTACAAACAGTAATCGCACTAGCGTATACTATTGTATGAAGATCTAAAAAACTAATTTCGTCAAATATGATTTTTGGTTAATATTATTATTGATAGTTTTTTTTCTTACTACTTATACTATTTTATCATTGTATAAATACATTATCTATAAAATAAATGGTAAAACCCGAATATAATGCGTGTTATATTTTGCGTTTATGAGCCTTAAACACTTAAGAATCGTGAAAAAGTATAAAAATGGGACTACAAGAATAGAAACAATTAAAAATATACTACAATAAAAGATAATTTGTTTTAGACCACTTTAATTTTAATTGTACTTTACCCGTTTGGGAAGCACCCTTCCTTCGTCAGTAGAGTATTAAAACTAACCTAAGATACAAAATATTGACAGATATATTCACAAAAAATATAATTTAGGTGTTTGAGTGGGAGGTTAACAAAGGGGGACGGGTAATTGCGGGAATTCCGGCAATAACAGAGCGGTTTACTAGAAATATATCTAGAATGGGACTATTTGATAAATTAATTTGGTTATTCAATATACCAGCGTTATTATTTAGGGATTTTGTTGATTTTAAGAGCTTCTAAGTTATCCAAACTTTTGCTTTTATTATTACGGTGAAGAATTTTAACCCCTGTGTCCTTATAAAAAATTACCGGAGAGAATAAAAAATACTTTTAAACATCTTTCGACACTACCTGAGTGATCATCGGGATAAACAATATAAAGTAAGAAATTAACAAAAAATGAATATACACTCAAATTTTTAGTATTTAAAAATATTTCAAAAAAGTTTTTATTTAGGGGTTGACCATTTGAAATCGTTCTTTAAAAATATATATTTTCAACCGAGTTATTTATGCATAGATATATTAATTGAATAAATTGAGTTTTGAGTTAAGATATACATTTTATTTTCTTAAATGTCTATTCTATCCCAAGATTTATTACATGACATTTCATAAACACCTTTTCCCAAAATAAAATCCGGACATTTGCTAACTTAAGCCGTTCAATAGCTGAAAATATTGCTGATCTAAGATTATTAAAATAATGAGAAAATACCATTCATTCCATTGTAGTGCTGTTCCTCGAATAAGTCATGTATTCCAATCCACAGATCGCTGGTGGTGTTGGCCATGTAGTTTAGCAAGGCGCCCATCTCCTGCTCAGAGGTTGGCACCATAAGCTCAGCGCCTTCCTTGGAACACATAGAGATCGCCTTTTGCCAGTTCACCTCTACCTTGTGTTCCTTGTAGAACGCCTTGAAGGCGGCCGAGTAAAAGTAGTCATCTCTAAAAAATGGTTCTGGATCCTCTGCTGATGCGACTAGAATAAAATTCAGTGTCAAAACATTTGTAGTTAATACGCATCAATGGGCACTTGGAATTAAAGCCAGAAAGCGGTAAAACTTATGAGGTAGTGAGTACCCCTATAAAAGTGACATAGCCGATTGGAGCAGGATGATAAGAATTGAATTGGAATGATAAGTTAATAAAAAAATTAACGGAGGTAAAACTCTCATAAATGTTGGGCGGTGATGTCAAAAATATTTTATTGTTCATCTCCCATGACAAGAATGGACTAGAAATCTTTTCTAGATACTTGCCATATTCACGAGATATTGTTACGCATAAAAATCCCAGTACGAAAAATGCACTGCGATCCATTCTATATTAAACCTACGCGGCCGTGTTTCGCTTGCAAATACAAATTGGCCAGATGACGGTTGAAATGAGAATGAATCGTTTCTGGAAAGATCACCAATTATTTATACGGCGTTTGTCAAATTTAACTCGTCGCTGGCTATATGGGGCGTTGCAAACCCCACCGACGTAATGTAATCGCTTAAATACAAATAAATATGAAAATTGATGTGAAAGTGTCCGTTATAAGTTACTGACAGCCTTCAGTTTGCCGCTAGGGCTTGACGTAAAAAGTGAGTGATGAATTTAACTTTTAAATTATTCTTTTGCATGCCATTTGCTGAACACACACTTAGTTTTTTGCTGTAGAATTTTTCAGAGTATTAACATGAAAAGTTCTAATAATATAAATCTATATCGTTACATTTAATAGTATTACACATTCAAGATAGGGTATTGAAGAAGGCTATATTGTTATTAAATAATAAAGTTGAAAGTTAACGGTGTTATTGACGAAATAGCCTAATAAATGGGACTTCAAAATCTTTGTAGGTACTATGCGAGATTCTGAATTAACCTATAAAATAGAAATATTCACCGGACCAAAGAACGATATCACTAAAAAAAGCCAATGAACCCAATCTTGAGGCAAATGGAGATGTGGTGTAAATTGTATTGTAACAATCATTATACGTCCTTACCACTTCAGTATACATGGCTGATCAAGAAATATATATGTTAGGAACGTACGCAGTACCGAATGTACGCAGCAACCGAATGAAATTATATGAAGCGTATTGAAAACTGATAGGTAATGTACGTCCATGACGTTGCGAATTTGCTACATATGGTTTTTTTATTAAAAATAAACAAATTATTTTTTTAAATTATTTTTCTCGTGTTCTACTATGCATAAAAAGTTTTTTTTTTAATTAAAGGTATGAAATGATAGATTAAATGTTAGTGCTTATTTTTAAAGTAATTTTCGTTAAGATAAAGGTAACGTTTTGCTCAAGTATTTCTCGGTGAAGTGATTATATATCGTTTTTGGTACTTCATTGATTCAAGTCGCTAGTACAGTGGGTACTTATAAATATTTTTTAATTAAAGGTATGAAATGATAGATTAAATGTTAGTGCTTATTTTTAAAGTAATTTTCGTTAAGATAAAGGTAACGTTTTGCTCAAGTATTTCTCGGTGAAGTGATTATATATCGTTTTTGGTACTTCATTGATTCAAGTCGCTAGTACAGTGGGTACTTATAAATATTTTTTAATTAAAGGTATGAAATGATAGATTAAATGTTAGTGCTTATTTTTAAAGTAATTTTCGTTAAGATAAAGGTAACGTTTTGCTCAAGTATTTCTCGGTGAAGTGATTATATATCGTTTTTGGTAGTTCATTGATTCAAGTCGCTAGTACAGTGGGTACTTATAAATATTTTTTATGATTATTTTTAAACTTCATAGATAATTATAATATTAATATAATTAATAATCATTTTTTAAATGCGTTACTTCGTATTTCGATGACGACGATAAGCTGCTCATAAGAGCGGATTTTAAATTTTTTAGATCGCTTTAACACCCAAACAATTTAGACCACGAACCGACACTGGCATTCAAAACCTAGTTTTGCAGAATGGCTCAGCAATGTATAAAACTAGTGGTAAAGGTAATTCTAAACGTTAATTACGTTTTTGTCTTTGTTAAGTTTTTAACAATAAATACCTGCATCATCGGTGTTGCTTGAAGTAATTATTACTTATCTAATAAAACAAAAATATTATGTTAGGTAAGCCAAAATTTTTCTTCGATTTAGAAGTAAATGACTTTCATTAATAATGAACAATGTTGAATCAAAGATTTTTTCACGGGAGAACATTTTTTTTACCATGAATATAATTCAACTCCTGTACCTAAAAACTACTTTAATGTGTTAAATTATCAAAAAAATTGATTGGTTTTTTTAATCGCACTATCATTCATAATCAAGATAAACTAAGATATTTTACCTACATATTTTATAGACTCAAGGAAATTTTAAACGCTGAAAAATTGAAAATGATCTACTTCTCCCTGGTGCAATCTGCAATCACTTATGGCATAATAGGATGGGGTGGTGCACCTGATACATTTATTTAGCCTCTACAAGTAATTCAAAAACACATAATTAAAGTCATATATAACAAAAATAAAACATTCTCGACCGACCTATTTTACAAGGAATCTAAATTATTTAACATTCGTAAATTATTTATATTACAAACTATGAAATATTTATTTAAAAGCAAAAATAATTTCAAAATAAATGAAAACAGAATGAGCAAAAGAACAAATAATATATTTTACACCCCCCAAACCAATACTAAATTAATGCAGACACATAGCAGTTTCATTGGTCCTTGTACATTTAACCTTCTACCACTACAAACTCAAATGATAAATAAAAAGATAGAATATATTAAAGAGGTAAAATTATGGCTGAATGACGCAGATATTGAAACGCTTTTACTATAAATTTATTGATCCTCTCTACAACTCACTTGCTGAAACATTATAAACTATTGTACATAATGTTTTTCTCTTTACTTTTTATAATAACTATAAACAAAAAAAAAACTTTTTCTACTAATGTATATTATACTTTAGGTACTTGAAATATAGTAATCGTTTTATATTACCCACACTCAGGCAGTGCCTTAGTGGGTTTTCATTTATTGTGTATTCTATTTGGTATTATATATTATGTTATTATATACTATCTATTAATATGTATAATATATGTAAAGAAATGAAAATAAATAAAGAAAAAAAAAAGAAAAAATCAGTTCCTGAAATTTGGGCACTTCACCCACCGGACACCCTGTATAACTAATGAATAAATAGTATAATTTCAAAAACTTATTGAATTTCTATTTTATATAGAAATAAGACATGGGGTTTCTCAAACCCCACCGCACCAAAAGGGTCAGATTTGGTCACTTCACCAATGACGGGTTAGTCGAAGATATGAATAACATACTATCCAGGAAAAGGTAGTTAAAAAATTACCAGTGATTTCTGTAAGAATAATTGCAAATACAAAAATTATTACGTCGTAAAATTTTCCTCCCTGAATTGCAATTTCTGTTATCAGCAGTCACAGTAACTGATTGCAATAATTATTTTCGCTCCTTGGTTGATTGACTATATACTGGAAACAAATATAACCAATCTAAATATTTAATCAACACCGTTGATTGTATCTATTTTTTTTGTTTAATTTAATTGAAATTGAAAACCAACAATACCCTATCTTACGTCTACATTATAAATTGACTGATTTATAATTATAATATATCGCATGATTTTTAAACTATGCCGGGCCCACAATAAATGGTTTTCGAAAATAAATAAATCGTATAGAAAATCACTACATCTACTACAGGAACAAAAAGATGCTTATAAAAAAGGCAGAGGAAAGTTGAAAAACCGATATGAAACTTAAACACTTGTATAGCAGAGAAATAAAACATTCCAAAAATTCGAATACTAGGCAAAAACTAATTACATCTTTAAGTTATTCAAGAAATCGTAGACGATAAAATAAGAAATTATGAAAAAAAACGATGAGGAAGTCCACTTTACAGATGGAGTTGAAGATGATACAACTAAAATAGCACACAAATGTAGCACACTTTTTTTACTTAGGAGCGAAAACATAAATAATAAAATTCCTTTAGTTACAAATAATTTTTCTCAACCACCACAAAAAAGGGAAAATTATGACATATTTACACTTCGTAAAATTAACAGTGAATATAAAACAATAATTCGTAACACAGTGAAACCAAAATCATCACCAGATGGAATTACAATAGGCATTACCACAAATGCAGTGCCATTAATTGAAGACACATTAGTCTAATTTAACATTAATTTCTGTTAAAGGAATTTTTTTGGCATTCATGGAAAAATAAAAAAAAATAAACAGTAATAAATTATGTGATTAATGAATGGAAAACGGGTATGGATCAAAAAAATTGAAAAAGACTAATAATGAAATTAAACAACATAGAAATTTACGACAACGAATTGTAATGGTAAACTTACCAAAAAAATGAACCATAATTAGAGATGCTATCTCTGAAGAACAAGAAGAAAACCTTGGAGTTCCCGAAGGATCTTTTTTGGGACCGGTCATTATTGTTATATTCGTTAATTATGAAATTAAGCCCCTAAAGTACTGTTTAATCCATCTTTTGCAGATGACACACTTTTTAAAATTTGCTGAACTAAAAGGAGACTCTACACCTGGATTTGACAACATAGAGATAAAAACAGCAATGATACTATATCTAGTCCGTCCCATAACTCATATAATTATTCTAAGTCTAGCAAATTGCCCGGTAATTGTTGAGGAAGCTAAAAGTCTTGCAGTTTTTCGTGGATTATTTCTCAATGTTGTGAAGTCCAAATTTTAATTTGTAGGTAGTAAATAATATTATAGTAGTCCTAGAAAAGAATATATTAGGTATAAGATGTAAAATTTTATAACTAGATAATATATACATAGAAAAAATGTCTTAAGGCCAAATAATTATAAAAAAACAATCACTCTGATCTTTAAAATGGAATTCCGCAAAGACCCACAACATTATCGTCCACCATTAAATATGGCAAAGATATATGAAAAATTGTAAAAAACGTATCTGGGCATAGAAAAATTAAATAATTCATTCTTATCAAATTGGTTTAAAAAACACGAGCACTCAAGATGATATCGCGAAATTGACAAATTACCTCTACACTGCCATAGATATCAATGGATAGTGTCTATGAATATTTTAATACTTAAAAAAGCTTTTTGACAGAATATCACATAAAAACCAACAAATAAATAAGAATCTATTGGAATAAATGAAAAAAGTCTTTGCGTGGAAAATAAGTAAAATTAATTTATTAAGTTAGTGACTCTAACTGTGGTGACTTCTCTATACCTCGTGGTACAGTTTTAGTCCCATTGCTAATTATAATATGTAAACGATATATTTAATTTTATATTTAATTTCGGACACTCCCACAAAAAAACTGTATCAGGAAATGAAACTCTTGAAAATAAGAAAATTGTACGAATACAACATATGCCTCCTAATCTACAAAATCCAAAATGGACTTATACACACAAACACAATATTTAAACAAACGTCACAAGTACACGAACATTATACTAGGCAACATAACAAATTGTACACACATACTGTAAGAACTGAAAGTGGCAAAAGAGGCATTGGCCACGAGGGTGTACAAATATACAATCTCCTTCCAGATAAACTTAAAACTGAGAGTATAAATGTGTTTAAAAAAAAACTTTTTAATCTTAAGTTATTAGAACAATAATTAGAAAACTATTTATTTAATGTTATATATTTAAGTTAAGAAAGCGAAATGTAAATTACTTTTAACTTAATAAATAAAATTAAAAAAAATGTCTCTAAATACGGATAAATGTCTTCCTACGCAGACGACACAGTACTACTACTAAAATTTAATACATAAACGGAAATAAATAACATGGCCAACACAGTTATTAATGAACTAATGAAATGGTTTGTTATAAACTTACGAACACTAAAGTAAAAAAAAAAAAAAACTTATTAAGTATAAAAAACCAGAAAAACATTCAGCATAAAAAACAAGAAAGAAATACAAAGTGAAGTCCAAATATTAGTACGTAGATACTAAAAAATTGTAACAGTAGTTTTATACACTAGATATAAAATGTTAATTTTTATCGCTTAATAAAATGTACTTAAAAAATAATAATAATGATTTAGTTTGGTATTCACATTGAAAAATCTTATATCTGTTTATTTTAATGCATGATTTCAAAGGCTCATCTCGAGGTTGAACAGTCTCTAAGTACCTACCGATAGTTTTTTTTTCAAAAAAAATATTTTTTTTTCATATAATGCCACTTTTCTTAAAGGAGCAAGCAATGAATTCAATGAAATTTCTTCATTTTCGCCAAAGTTTGCACATTGCCTTTTTGTCATATCCCCAGAATTTGATTGGCTTTTCCAATTGTTACTTATTCTGAAATATTGAAAAATTATATAGTTTTAATACTAAAATTTATTAATTTACTTTACTTAGTCAGTTAAATATACCTGTCGAACCCGTATGAACAATTTTTAATTAATTATTTAGATCATAAGGTATTTTTTTTACCATATCATATTTCTACATTCAATGAAACGATGTTTGACTTGGTAATGAATTTTAAGTTTATACTATTAATTTGGCGGTTTCTCAAATAACCTAGTTAAAATATTTTTATACAATATATAAGTTTTTAAAATCTGTAAATTTTGACCAACGCTGAAAAAAATCATATTTAACACTTTTCATCATGTGTGGAATCCATTAGTTCCATTCCGAAACCATATTTATTATTTTGAACGCCATTTTTACGGGCATTTACATTGGAATGGTTTATGTAATTAAAAACAGTTTTATTAGTTTAAAAAAAATAAATCACCTTTTCAAAATAATCGACGTTATTTTATGCTGTACATGCATGCATATTTTGGAACCAATAGTTTCTTCGTCAGGATAAACATTATGATAAAATTTAAAATTAATTGACAAATAAGTAGGTACTTACAGACCAAAAAAAATACAATGAAAGGAGATTAATTTATTAAAAATGATTATATAATATTTCAAAAAATATATAAAAAAGTAAGTAATTATTACTATGTTCACATAACAGACACTTTTATAAATTAACAAAACCGAATCAATGATGTAAGATGTACTAAGATTATTTACCATTTCTTTATATATATGAAACAAATAGATGTACATTAAATTATTAACAATAACAAAATTGTATGTTCTGAACCAATTATTAAAGTTTCATTAAGTTAAATGTTGATTATTATTAAAATATAAGATGTAGATTATTTTGATTAAATAGTGATGTATACAGTGCGTAAAAAATGATTTATTTAATTTAAATTAAAATGAAGTCACAAAATGAATTTTCAATAATTGAAAAAGTGATAATGTTACAATTGCACAGTTATTTTATTCCTTTACAATTATCTTGTGTTATTCTTTTATACCTAATCTTTTATAACCCAACAAAAATATTTTGTATTTATTTAGTGATATATTGAAAATGTTCACTAAGGAATCCACATTATAACCATATATTGGATTACAACAATAAAATTTGGCTATCATCAGTTGTTTTGTTTTGCTTCTTCGAAAATTAATCCAAAACCAATCTTTTAACATCTTCTGCTCACAAAAAGTGTGTTGTTGACTAATAAAAATGTTCATCAACAGTAAACTCATCCCCAGGTAGAGATGATGGTACACCTTACAGCATAATCAAAAATACTAAAAATAATGTTCTAAACCTATCTATTTAATCGCATACAAGCCGTGAGGGTTGGAAATAAATTGTCTAACTTCGCAACACTTTCTTCAAGAGATCCGTTTTGGGTCCACCTCCCTTCATCCTTTTTACAAATAATGTCGCCGAAATAATGTAGTCATTTGGTCTCTTGTCTCACTGCTACGCTGACGATCAGCACGTTTATTTTTGCTGCGCTCCAAACGAAATCAATATTCTCAAGATCCGTATAACTGAATTTCTAGAAGCAATAACTCGTTGAATGTCTTCAAACAACTGAAGCAGAATCAATCTAAAACTGAGTTTCTCTGAGGGTCCTCAAAAAACGACAACATTTCATAGACGATTCACTTATTTTTTTCCTGCAGCGATATCATCCCAAAAACAACAGTGTAACTTCTCGGTGTCAATTTAGATTCGGACTATTGGCTTAAAAGTAAAATAAATATGTTTTTTTCACCTTAGAAAAGCTTTCTACAGAGGTAACAAAACTATCAATAAACTTTTACGTAGTCTCAAATCACTGCTACGGCATTTATGCCAGCCTTCCATAATATAGAATAGACAAACTTCAATCAGGGTTTAATACAGCAACAAATTTCAAAACCAGAGTCTCTAAATATTCGCACATTTCAGAACACCTTCGTAACTATTATTTTTTTTGGTAAACTAATGTTTAAGACAAGGTTTTTTTTATGCATAGCACAAAGGGTAACAATTATTTTACAAGCAATAATTATTCGCCTGAAACACTCATCCACATTGAAAAATCTCCTGATAAAAGATACACGACGCCAACGGGACTTCGATTTCCGGTCGACAGCTCTGACCACTGAGCTATGGCGGCTTATCTCTTATCCGCGAAATAATTCAATATATACTAGTGTTTCATTCAACAATTACTGCTTGTTACATTTTTTCACCTGAAAAACAACCAACTTTATTTTATATGAGAAAGGCATTGTAAGTGCTAACTCTCTCACTAGATGGCGTCGAGACAAATTGTCTACATTTTTAGGTGAAATACTTGAACTTGACAAATATTAATTATTATTTTTTTTTGGTAAACTAATGTTTAAGACAAGATTTTTTTATGCATAGCACAAAGGGTAACAATTATTTTACAAGCAATAATTATTCGCCTGAAACACTCATCCACATTGAAAACTCTCCTGATAAAAGATACACGACGCCAACGGGACTCGAACCCGTGTCCCTTCGATTTCCGGTCGACAGCTCTGACCACTGAGCTATGGCGGCTTATCTCTTATCCGCGAAATAATTCAATATATACTAGTGTTTCATTCAACAATTACTGCTTCTTAAATTTTTTCACCTGAAAAACAACCAACTTTATTTTACGTAACGTTTACTGGCTCAAGTGCCCTGAAATAATCCAGTGATAATTTGTGTTGGATGGTGTTCCATCAATGAAATGGCCATACTTTACATCTCGGAAAATACTGGCCTAAGGCAGTCGACTCAGACCAGCAACATCATCAGCTATAGGCAGACTGATTAAACCTAAGTGCAAGACAAGTGCTCTCATCATCATCCATCAATCAAATGCTCTCATCAATCCATCATCATCCACCTGCTCTAATTATTTACAACTATACTGCACACTGCTTTCGTACTTCCTCTTTCTAACATCATGACGACCGTCCAATTTCACAACTTCCTATTTTAAGCAAAGTTCTAGAAAAAAATGTCTTTGATCAATTATACTCGGCTATTTCCACAATCATTTCACCAAATCAGCACCTTTTCACCAATCCAAACCTGGCCCTTTTCATTAACTTCTTGCATAGCAAGATGGATGACAAAGAGCAGGTTGATACTATGTATACAGACTTCTCTAAGGCTTTCGATCACGTAATACACTCAATTCTTTTAAAAAAGCTCGTTCTACTAGGTATACACGGTGACCTGTTTAGATGAATCAAATCTTACATTAGTAACCGTAATCAAGTAATCTTAATCAACGGCGTCTTCTCAAAAACTATCGAGGTAAAATCCGCTAGTGATCAACATTTATAAGAAAAATGATATTGGATCATGTTTTCAAAATTCCGAATATGAACTTTATGCCGATGGCAGAAATTATTCAAAGTTTTTCGTTCTCTTTCTTAATGTGAAGAGTTACAGAGTGTCCTAGATAGGCTTTGCAAGTATTGCAAAGTTAACTGTCTAGATATATACATTTCTAAATGTCACACTATGACATTCACCAGAAATAATCACTCAATTAAGTATTCATACTCACTCAACAATGTACCTGTCATCTCTAAAACGGAATGTAAAAACCTCGGCGTTTACCTTGAAAGTAAACTTATATTTAATAAGCACATTGACTCAATCGTTAATAGGTTGTATAAAATGCTTGGTTTCGTGCTACGTGTAAGTAAAATATTCAGTAATCCGCGTACAATTGTAATTTTATATTTTGCATTAGTCAGAAGTACACTGGAATATGCATCGCCTATTTGGAATCCACAATATAAACGTAACATATTATATAGTATAGAACAAATCCAAAACAAATTTATAAAATACATTACCTACAAATTCAACAAAAACTTTGAGTGTACATTTGAAACTTTGCAGCAAAGACGAGCAGTAGCTGACTCAATAATTATACACAGAATTTGAAACAATGACATTGACTGAATCAAACTTCTGTCCCTTTTTAACTTTAACATACTTTTGAGACGTACACGACATACAGTGCAATTCCACACGCTTAATTATACAACAAATGCAGTATCTAATTCGCCAATTAACCGAGCTCTTCATACTCTAAATAATATTTTTCTTAACTCTGACATTGACATTTTTTCGGATTCACTGCCTATTCTTGTTTCGGATTCATAGCCTCCATTCAAAAATTTGCCAAAACCGTAGATTGCTGGACACACTGGCATCGTGGGTAATGATATTGCGGATTCTTTGGCGAAACAAGGAGCATCCAACCCTCTTGTTACCCTCTTAAAAATCATTCCCCTATCAGACGTTTTTTTCATCCTCAAAGATAGATCCCGCAATATTTGGTTCGAGTATTGGCATGTTGCTAGTCAATCCAAGGGAGCCTGTTATGCCTCAATACAAAGGACTAAGCCAATAAAACTGTGGTTTCACCCCATTTCTTAAAAAACAAGCCTTTTCTCAAATTGCCTCCCCTCCATTCAACATTTCATCTCTTATAAGTCCGAATTGATCTCTAATCTTCCAAATAATTTTGAAATTTGCCCATTTAGACTACATTGATTTAATTATAAATTCACCTTCCATCTCCATAATTTAAAATGATTGCCAAGAACACCCTTGAAGGGTGATAGCCATCAAAAATTAAAATAAATAAAAAAAAACTTCATTGGTATTCTACTGTGGTAAGTAAAAACACAGTGGCAGTTTTCTGGGCAATGAGATGTACAAATTACGGTAGTGTGTCCCTGATTTTCTCCACTGAAAAAAACCCAACTTTTAGAAATCTGGTGTTAGTTGAAACTTGAAAATGAAATGTTAAAGTAAGGGAATGGAAAGCATAAAAAATGATGAAAACATGTACAAACTTTGGCGAAAATGAAGATTTACCAATATTTGCTCATAGTGATAAAGATGATAATTTATTATTTATCAAATTTAGAAATTCAATATACTTTCATACATCCTCTAGCTCCGCCATAGTGGGAACAGAAGTGGAGTTTGAGGAAAGATAAAATTAACTAACAAACTAACAGGGGTACACGGAGAAAACGTATGGCGTGTTTGTTAATAATTTTCTGCTTTTTATTCGTTATTCGGTTAAAAACGGGATTGCAGTTCTTACGAATGAATTAACATGAAATGATAGCCTCATCAGGACGCTTTACGGATAATTTGTCAGTATTTCCTGTTATATTTTAATTCCTACCATGTCCTCCAAGTATCTCCACCGTAAAATACTGACGTTAGTCTAAATTAAAAAATATATTTAAGGACGGTTAAACAAAGGAAGGATGAAAGGACATTGATTGAAATTATATATGAATATATCACGAATAAATTTAAATTGGTCGGTTCGGTCTTGCTAACTTTTAGTTTTGACAAATTTGAAACTTAATTTCGGCAAATTTAGGCCGGGACTTTTTAGTTGAACGATTAATCGTGGCGACCAAAAATCTAGTGCCAGTTGTTTGGTCGCATGTGTGTGCACTTGTATTTGAAATAAGTAAATAATTTTATTTTTGAATCTGAATTATCACGCCTCTAGAAATCGTAGTGGAGTCCAGGGACTCAATTCTCGACACTCGAACAACGAATGGTTCGATCCACTCATTGTTCGAGTGTAATTAATTTTGACGTTTGGCGTATGTATGTATCTCAAGAATAAGAACTTTAACAACGATTCCAGGATAACTCAACACAGTGACAATTCAACACACCTTTAAAAAGTTCTATAAAGTCATAAGAAACGATGAAAAAAAAAATAAACCTAACATAAACTACTTAACCCAGTTAATAAAGTTCTTGTTTCATCACTCTCCATGACTTTATATAACTTTTTAAAAATGTGACGAATTATCATTTTGATGATTTATCCTGTCACCGTTCATAACATGGCGGGTATAAGTAAAAAAAATTGTTCCAAAGTTTAAATAAAGTTAAATTATGATAAACCGCTCACTTCCAAACTTTTAACTTCTACGCGAGTGGTAAGGTGAGGTATTAGATACCCCAACGGGTAACTTTACTCCAAGTAGAGCTCGATAGTTGACATTCGCCATTTACAGAAACGTTCATATGTCATTGTATTCAAACCATCGCACAGTGTGATTTTTAGTAAATATAAAATCCAGCAATAATATAAATATAATAAATATTTTCAGGTACTATATTGTTTGTTAACAGCTTTCTATTTTATAACTCTTATCGGTATAGTATACAGGGTGTACGAAAAATCATCAGAAAGTGAATCAGTTCTAGTGACGAGTTTCAGTAGGCGACTCCAGTGGACCTCAACAATTTTCTCAAGCTGAATTAAATTACCTGATCCGAGATTTTTGACTCCCAAAAGAATTTGCTGAATTACTAGGATCCAGACTACAAGAGAAGAATTTATTGACACCTGGAACTTCTTTTACTTGGTATAGAAATAGAGAAAAACATTTTGAGCCTTATTTTTCTCAAGATGGCGAGCTAGTCTATTGTTCCGATATTAATGGTTTAATGTCCACGTTCAAAGTTCAACATATAGCTGAAAATCGGAGACTGTTTATTGATTCCTCGAAAAGAAGTATAAAAGCTGTTTTATTTCACAACGGGAATAGGTACGCATCAATGACCAACTGAATTCAAATGTGAAGGAAACTTATGGTAACTTGGCATTGATCTTGGATAAGTTAAATTACAATTAAATTCGAGTGGACAGTGTGTGGGGATCTTAAAGTAATTTCTATGATACTTGGACAGCAAGGTGGTTACACAAAATTTGCCTGTTTTCTTTATGAATAGAATTGTCGTGCCAAAGCTAAACACTGGAACCAGAAAGTGTGGCCGAAAAGAACATTGAAGGTCGGAGAGAAAAACGTGCACTTTGAATCTTTGGTTGATTCTAAAAAGGTTCTTCTACCACCGCTCCATATCAAACTTAGGATGATGAAGCAGTTTGTGAAGGCATTGTCAAAAGATGGCGAGACATTTAAATACCTTTCAAGCAAGTTTCCTGGTCTGTCTGAAGCAAAGCTGAATTAGGGAGTTTTTGTTGGTTCTGACATTCATAAGCTGATGAAAGATAACAACTTTGAAAATATGATGAACGATGTTAAGAGGTCAGCATGGAATTCTTTTTAAGATGCAGTTACGAAGGTTCTAGGGAATCAGAAGGATCCGGACTTTGAAAATATCGTAGAAAATATGTTGTTCAATTTTAAAAATCTGGGATGCTCAATGAGTTTAAAACTCCATTTTTTGAACTCCCATTTGGATTACTTCCCGGAAAATCTTGGTGCAGTTAGTAAAGAGCAAGGTAAGAGGTTTCACCAAGATATCAAGGAAATAGAGAGAATGTATCAAGGTCGATGGGATACAAATATGATGGGCAACTACTGCTGGATGCTGCATCTTTTGAACATTCCCTACAGAAGTAGTGTAAGGCGGGTTTTGCCTATATTTTAATTTCCACTTTGCGGAAAATCCTTACGTGATGGGTCAAAATGGATGGCATTCTCGAATTCAGCATACCGAAATACATATAATTCAACCATTACCATTTAATTTTTTTTTTTAAATGTCAATTTGCAGACCTGTGTTGTTAATGAATATAGATCGTTTTATGTGCTACAAAAATGAAATTAATATTGCAAGGCGTAGAAGGAGGAAAATGGCAAAACAATCAAAAAAATTATGCAGGCTTACAAAGTCCTGCGACATGAGAGGATGGGACAAATGTAAAATAGCTAGGAGGTTATAAAAGAAAACAGTTTGTATTGAATTATTTTTATTGGCATGCAACATTATCGATAACCTTGGTTAGTACTTTTTTCGCACATGAATAGATTATTGGAATTATTACAATCATAATTATTCAATTTGAAGAGTCTGCGCTCGGCGTCCGATCTACGCTCGAGGAACCCGCAGTGAACACCCGCGCCGGAGGGATTCCCGGGGATCCAGTCATTGTAACCAGCTTCCGAGAGGGTTTTACCTGCAAAATACGATCAAAATAAATCTTGAAGAAAATTCTACCCCGTGCAAGATGCGAAAAACACATTTAAAAAAATGCTATCAATGCAATTCGATTTAAAAAATAATCTAAAATGTCCAGCAAGAAAACAAAGCGCGTGTTGAAAACACCGCTTCACATTAGTGTAATATGATAAATGTGACACCTCACAAGCACAAGAGCTTTACTGTACAACCATGGGAATGTTGTTTCATGGAATATGAACAATTCAAAAGCAATGGTTTCTTTGTCAAGATAAACATATTTGAAAGATGTTGATTATTTTGATAAAATAATGCAGTATTCAAAGATATTTATTACATTTAAATTAAAATGTCGCCACAAATTGAATTTGTAAATATTGTAGAAGTTAATACTTTAAATTCACAAAACCTTACCCAAACCATCTAAGCGTCCCTTTTTTAATCTTACTCATTACACTTACATCATAATTATCATTAGTATTGCATTATTTGCGAATTTTCCCATTTCTCACACGATCATTCATTTTTTTACCACACGCACGCCTCAGGTTATTATTAGCATTAGGTTGGATATGTGATCATCCAACCTAATGCTAATGGCTCATTTTACACATTCACGGTTACCGAAAGCAGGAACATTCCTTCATCAATAAAGTCTAACGTCCGCGATGACTTAAATTTCTCCAGCAAAATTGGCAATATTGATAAGCGTTTGTTCGGCCTATGTAATGGGATATTTATTTTGTCCGAAAACATCCATCAATAATAATTAGATGCATTAATGATTACATAGATGATAGATGATAATTGAAATTACAATTCTAACGTGTTGATTTTACCATCGATTGTCCTAAATTGTCCTGTAAAGTCATTAACTCCCACCACAATCCTGTCCTTGCTAAAGTTTCCAAGTGGTGTACTATCAGCATACTCTGTGAAAATGTCCGCGCAGAGCTGGGTTTCCTCGGCGCTGTTTAGAATAATGAGGTGCCCCTTTTCGGCAGTACACACTTTAAACGCGTCGTTCCAGCTGGAGAGGTTGGTGTGAAGTTTGTAACAACTATCTGGCATCGATGGATAATGTTTATATTCTGTAACAGATAATTACATTTGCTGCTTAAATTTCTAGCTGATATTTTGGGATGGGAAAATTATCCAGAAACATGTCATGCCCAGAACTCATCACCTGTTAAAAACCCAAATGAGTCACGTTTTAACTCTTCATTAAATATGCAACTCTATGAATAGTTTACTATTTATAAGTAACTTAACTCCATGGAAGATGTTTGTAGCTGCTGGGAGTGGATGGTACCAATAATTAACTGTAGGGATGAGAGAAAGAATATACATAGATTTGTCTTCGGTGTCAATGTTCTCCCGTGTGGAGAAAAAGGCTCCTGTATTTGGGATACCACTTTGTAGAACCAGGAAACCTCGCCAAACATTCAATCAAACAACTTATTTTGACATCGGTTAAATGAAAGAGCTATTGTGGAGCAGGGTGAAACATGGTGGTTTGGAGGATTGAGCTATTGCAAGAGTTCTTTCTGGAGTAAAAGAGATAGTGTATTCGTACCAGAATCATGAGTTCCACAAACTCTACATGCTTCAGCGCTGGGATCCTCCTTCGGATACAAAATGTTCTGCTCGCACACAAAGAGAAGGGCCAATGAGGCACATGGTACACTGTTAAGCTGGAAAAATCCACGCGGGGTGCCCGTATGCTGCGAAAGCGCCCCGCATTGATCCGGTCCACCGGAGGGGCTCCCGGGGCCCCAGTCACTGTAGCCAGCCTTCGAGAGAGGCTTGTCTGAAACATCCAAATGTTATACCACATATTAAAGACGGAGGGTGCTAATGGATGGGGGCTAAAGGAAGAACTTGGCTATTTATTTTGGTCACAGCTATGTTCTGCTTCTAAAAAATGTACCATTGCGGACAATTTCTCTGCGAAGAACAAATTGAATATTGTGTTTTTTTTTGCATACAGTTAAGAAAACTCTTGCTCGGATTATTTTGCTCTCCTCTAAGGAATTTGGAGAGAGATATATGTTTATTCACAAATCAAATAGGAACAAAAAAACTTTTGTTATCATTACCATCGATAGTTCTATATTCCTCTGCAATAACCGATTTTTTAAAGCCCACCATAAAATGTTCCTTATTAAAGTCACATCGCTCTGAATTAGCACGGACATATTCCATGAATATGTCCGCGCTAAGTTTGGCTTCTTCAGCGCTGTTTAAAATGACGAGGTGCGCTTGTTCGGTTGCACACACTTTAAACGCGTCGTTCCAAGTTTTAGCGGTGGTGTGTATTTTGTAACAGCTTCGTGGCATCGATAGATACTTTTTGTATCCTGCAATAAAAGTTAAAATACATTATGTTTTTAAAATTAAAATTATTTTTTTTTTTTTCAATGGAAACCCCCAGAAATGTCGGTTAACAATGCAAGCAGGACCGGTGTAATCATGATATTCTTAGTTAAAATTTAAAAAAAACACACACACACATTTTGTGCATATTACATAATTAATACCAACATTGTTGAGATTAAAAGCAGTTCGGAACTCAACTCTTTGGTTTAGTTTGGAGATCCTGGAATATCTTAGAAAAAATCTTCAACGTATTTTTTTTTAAAATGAATAGATCACCCCTAAACAGAGGCCTTATTAGTATTGCATCGATTACAACTTTGCTCCATGAAAAAAGCCATAATACAAAAGTTATTTTTTTTTATTTATCCCGGAATTATCTTATTCTAACTTGTTGTAAGGTATGCAAACCTGAATTACAGAGGTCGGAAACAGCTTGAGATTTGTTTGTTATCTTCCTTTCGCACATGAAGAGTAGCGGCGTCTCACAGGACTTATGGTTCAGCTTTTTACCCAAGCCTACCATCAGAGTACCACAGTGTTCATCGTGATTCATATCGTCCGGCTGCCGGTCCTGCCATTCGCTATAGCCCGCCGTCTCTAGCTTCTGTCCTGAAATATCAACAAGAAACTTGAAACACAAATGCAGATTTAAGTAATTCGTTTAAATTGAAGTTAGTTCATTAAATAGCTGCTCCCCGTGAAGTTCAGTTACAGTCTGTTGATACAAACCATCCATGGCAAACGGATTCCAAAAATATATTTTTTGATTAATATCTAAATTTCAATATCACCTTTTTCTTTATCAGTTTTCCCACTACTTTACTCCCAGTTTACGCCTCGGATCTTCTTCCTGGAGACCCTCAAGATTCTTCAATATTAATTCTGTCACTTTTATTGAAAGGCCCTCTAATCAGTTTTCGCAGAAATTAAAAGAGCCCTCAGAAAAAAAATCACAGGGCATCTGACATGGCGTTTATGATAGTCATTAAATATGTTAATAATCTTTGATTTTGAACTTAATAATGCGGATAAACCAAAATTTGGAAGTGCCGCCACAGAATGAAAAAAAAATCGATGGGCATCTTTGGTTGGGAGAGACAATAACAAATCGCCCACAGACGGGATGCGTTAATGTACATACATATAAAAAAAGTGATTTAATGTGAATGCTGAATTGATAATGCTGGAAAAAAATTGAGGGAGGCCTATGATATGTACATCTAAAAGGCTCAATTAATGATGTGTATTAATCATGGCTATTAATCAGGCTATTAATCAGGTTGGTTTAGGAAACAAAGTATAAATTTAATGACGTTTACAATTTCGAAGCATACCGTCGATTGTCTTATATTGTCCTGTAAGAATTAAGTCATGAAAACCAAGCCAAATATTATTCCTGTCAAAGTTGGTATTGGTATTCAGTGAGCTGCTGGCATATTCATTAAAAGTGTCCAAGCAACGTTGAGCCTCATCAGCACTGTTGACGACCACTAGATGACCTTGTTCAGCCGAGCAGACTTCATAAGCATTGTACCACGTCTTTGGAGTCGTATGAATTTTATAGCATCGATCATCCAACAGTGAAAACTTTTTGTATTCTGGAAAAAACCGATTAACGCATAAAAAGTGATGCAGTAGTTGATAAAAATAAGTTGTGAGTCAAGGCAGGGTTAAACAAAAGGTATTTTGCCAAGTTGTTCATATTATTTAAATAATTATTATAAGAAAGATTGCGCTTCATGATAATATTAAATGTTGAAACAATTTTAAGCGTCAAAATATAATGTTGAATTATGTACCGTTATGTTTCTAGGTTTCACCCTTCAACAGTGTTCTCGGCCATCATTTCAAATTATTTATAGAGAGAATGTGAATTAAAACATCAATTTTGGTTAAATTGGCAAAATTTCAACATTATACAAAAGATTTAAGTCAAATTCAGACTTAGAAAAGTCTAGAGTAGACTTAGATAAGGCTTGATAGAGGAGAGGATATTTGTTTATAGAGGAACAAACAAAAAATAAGTTCCTATTCTAGAACACGGAATGTTTAATCTTAGGAGTCAAGCCTGTAAATTTTAAAAAGGTGAGAAAGAACGGAACAATGTCCAATCCTTGCTCGAATAAGTAATTGTTGAATGCAAGGTTGTGATGGAATAGGCCTTTGTATTGAGGCATAGCAGGCTTCCTTGGATTAACAGGCAATGTGCCAATACACTTTCCAAACATTGCGGGATCTATCTTTGAGGATGGAAAAAATGTCGGAAAGGGCAATGTGGTTTACAAGGGTAACAGTAGAGTTAGATGCTACGTGTTTTGTCAAGGAATCTGCATTACCGTTACTCATGATGCTATTTTGTCCAGGAATCCAAATAAGAGTTGCGGTTTTTTTAGAGCTTTGAATAGAGTCATACCAAGTGATCATCAGGATGAAGAATAGGCCTTAATTAAAGTTTTTGGCGTGAACTTGGAGAATCGGAGAGAACAATGGAATGTTCAAAATTATTTATGATTATGCATTTATTGAAATGCACTTGGATAAAAAAATTTTAAAAAAAAATTTGAAATTGAATGAAATATTATGTCATTAGAATAATTGTGGAAAGCGATCATACTTATACCACAGTTAGGAGAGTCTGGAGATTTGGATCGAACAGTAATTTAAAAAAAGGAGTTAGGCCACTTAGATGAAATAATGTCATTGATCAGGGGATTGGAAAATTTTTAAATAAAATTTGAACCGGCGGATTTTTAACAAGTGCAAAGTTCTTAGAAAATCTTAAATCATGAAAATGATGATAAATGGTTTCACGGTACATGAAAAATGAACTGTTGAAATCGAACTTTAAAGTGCGATTGTTCTAGTAAGAAATAGGAAATGTTAGCTTTGAAAATGTTTTTTTGTATTGATCGTCTCGAGGTATAGCGCTCGTGATTGTTGCAATGCTACATCTTCCGATAGTTTTAGTTGGAATGCCATAGTTTATCGTGTATCTAATTTAACCTATAACTGGTGTTTTCGTTTCTAGAATTTAATTTTTCTGGTTCCATTTCCTTGTATATAAATGGTTTAAGTGATCACTTTCTAATTAGATTAGTAGTTTTTTTCATACCTGTATCGTAGGTTCCACAATCAGCATTAACTGTCAGTGTGATGAGGTCTTTCTTACAAATAAAACGGCTGGCCGCCTCACACGTCGCGTCAGAGTATTGCCCACTGCGCAACATCCGCACGCAGTCTTTCTCCTTGCTCGGGTTGGGATCTGGGTGGTTCAAGTATAACTCCGATGTTGGAATGCCTGCAAATAATTGAGAAAGAAAATAATAATAATTCTAAAACTATACTCATTTACATTCATAAGTACAAAACCCAAGAAATAACAACAAACACGTACAATAGAAACACTAGATCTCATGGTCAAAAACTTATCCAACAAATAACTACTAATACAACTTTTGGGCAAAAAAGCTTATTATATCATAGTATTAACCTCTACAATAAAATACGACTCTCACTCAAAAACCTCAACATTATAACATTTAAATCGTAAATAAAAAGCTGGATACTTAATATAGGGAGATCTGAAATAGAAAATTTACTGATATCAAACACAGACTAAAATCGAATCTACTAAATTGAACTATACAAAAAAACAGTATCTTAGTTATTTAAAAATTATTTAAAAAAAAAACAATTATACCACATGATATATGTTTATAATAAAATTCATATTTTACTTTGTTGTAGTATTAATTTCTTTTAATTAAATTGTAATATGTAAATGAAATCCTCAGCACGGGAGATCCCAGTGAGGATATCATTCTCTCTATATGTTACTAAGAAAAGAAGACAATGAATCATTTTTTATGCTTCCGATTTTTTTGTCCGGGTTAAATCTTCCCTATAGGAAAAACTAAACCCTTCCACTCACTTTTCCACAAATGATCATCAAGTCAATCAACACTATGCAAGTGCATTATATAAGCAAAATAAATACAAAACAATACAAGAACAACACGTCAACTCACCAGAGATCAAATGGGAAAAAAAAAATCACCGACTCCAGATATTTTCATATCAGAGGGTTCGGCTCGGTAGAACTTCTAACAGGGCCTATAAATCCTACTGATCCGTCAACATAAATATTTAAAAAATCTTTCATTATCCTACATGTATTCAAAATGACCGACTTTTGAATACATGTAGGATAACGAAATAACATGTATAACATAAATAATATGTATAACTGATTATTATTATTATTATAATTCATAATCCAGAGGCGTCAAAATTTCATCTGAATCTGAGTAGTTCGTACTTTACTACTTTTGACCCTACCCTTGTCTTCACCGGATAAATGAGATAAATAATAATATTTCAATGATTTGTACAGCGAAAATTTTTTTAAAAAATGACCTTAATGGCTGTTTATATGTATATATATATTTAATTTTTTTTAAATGCTCTCATAACTATAAACTAGAAAATCTATTTTAATATCTTATGGCAACATATTCTATCCACTGTATTTAAGCAATAATGAGCATATCATTTGTTTATTTTATATATATATATAGGTAGATATAAACTTATAACATATAAAAAAGATGCAAAACAGAGCGTAAAAGTTGACCTACGTCTGTTTGAGATTTATTTAATAAAGAACTGCTAAGAATAACCTACTTCGCTTTCTGTCAATTCATAATCCAATATGGTTTAATAAAATGGGTGGCGCTTATAAAACATTATAAATATTTAAAATAAATCATCTTATTTCCTTCAGAACTCATACCTCAAGAATTTAACGTAACAAATTTAAATACTCTTCTTTTATACCTCTATGCTTTACAAGTGTATAAAGATGATGCTTTAATAAAGCCATACCATCCAGGGACATAACGAATTTCAGGCAAAAATATGTATTATTAATTCTGGTATGTAAAAAAGCTTGATAAAAGCTGGGTTTTCAGAATTAAAAATACCTGGAAACAAAAATATTTAATTGATTACCGGATAATATCACATTCATTAAGAGTATCTTTCAAGAATTCGAAACACAGCTAAAAATGTACTGAAAACTTAAATAGATAAAAAAATTATGCGTGAAAAAAAACATTAAAAATTTTTTATTTATAATTGAAACAAAAAAAAAGTAATAAAAATCGTCTTTATAGCTAAATAAATAACACCCCCTCCAATACACGTAAGTATATGGAGTGCATCCACAAATCAAAATAAAGGTACAAAATTATGAAAATTAAATGTTACTATATATTATCAATTTCGACTAATTATAATAATTAGGTGATTTTTTATTGCGTTGTCAATTTTGTTTTTAGTTTTTAATAAATTTCCGTAAAAAAAAAATAATATACATGACCGTACTTGCCTGCCAGGTCACTTGAGATAATCATTGTTTATTAGATTTTAAAAAACACGCAGATGGCTCAATTCGAAAAAAAATCATATTTAAAAAAATACAGATTTTGCAAATTTTCAACATTTTCGAACATTTATTTGAATGTGGAATGTTGAAACCTTTTGTAAATTTATTCTATGTACCTACCTGCTTTATGGCGCCTCTGAGTTTATTTTTAAACGGCGCTATACAAATTATCCAATTATTATTATTACTATTTTCTGATGGGAATTTTATTACCATATTTAAAAAAATATTATTTACAATATTTTAGCCATAATTCTTCCGTACATAATATATCTTGGTTTACATTTGCTACCTTAAGCCGCTCTACAGCTGAAATTGTTGATCGGCTTAAGGTATAAAGCTGATATAAAAAATATATTTTGTAAATTGTTACATACCATTGATTGCTACGTAGTTTTGTTGTTTAAATAAGTCGTGTAATCCAATCCACACATTGCTGGTGGTACTGACCACGAAGGTTAGCAAAGCACCCATCTCCTCTTCAGACGTTGGCACCACGAGCTCAGCACTTTCCAAAGCACACATGGACACTGCCTCTCTCCAGCTTAATGCCACCTTGTGCTCCTTATAATATGCCTTGAAGGCAGCGGAATAAATGTAATCATCTCTGAAAAATGGTTCAGGCTCCTCTGATGATGCAACTAGAAAAATATCGGCGTTAAAATTGTACAAGGTTTGTTACATATCAATGGGAACTTAATCAATGCCAGAATGGCAGCAAAAATCATAAGCAAATAATTGCTCTGGGTAAAGTGATAAACCATAGAAAAGCTAGGCAGTCTACGTGTAAGTTGATTGGAGCAGAATGGAAATCCTTGTGGACTTAAAAAGATTGACTAGAGACTTCAGGTCAATTATGAATATTTACAAAGGAGGTAAAACTCTATCCTAAAATGTAGCGAGGTGATGTGAAACAATTTTTTAATAAAGCTTCTCCTGTGACAAGAATGCAGAAAACTTTAATGGTTTCTTACCATCTTCACACGCTATTATCACGCATAGAAATCCGAGTATGAACAACTCACTGCCCAACATTCTGTAATAAACTTATGTGGAAAAAGTCAACAATAATGGTTGGAATGAGAATGACTTATTGCTGAAAAGACCACCAATTATTTATACCAACACCGTTTTTTGATAAACTTAACCCAGCGGAGTGGGGTGTGATAAACGCCAACGGAATGTTTTTGAGATTATCTCCGCGATTGCGATGGTTATAATACAAGACATATTTTTTTAACGTTTCCGGTAGTGTTGACTAACAAGGTTAAGCTCACCGCTTGGGCTCCACAATCCACATAGGCTAACCTGACCCGTTGGGTTTTTTGACATCCCATATCACCACTCGCATTAACCTCTAGTGTGCCAAGAAATATATCGTAGCGGGTTTCTAATGTTTGTACATGCCGTGTGCCGGTAACTGTAATAAATACGTAACGGATTTGCTCCAAGTTCACGCACTTTCCCAGATTTTATTAGATGCTTTAACATTAAAAAGGGAAGCTCTGCATTTTACCCTGGTACGCTAGGGTAGCAAGGGTTAAAAGTTTGGAGTGAGCTGTTGTAATATTTTTCCAGCGTTATTTGTTCGTAAAATCTCCACCTATAGCAATCACCTTGTATTGGGTATACATAAAAGTAATTATGAGAATAAATGAGTTTGGCTTTATTGAGTTCCTATTTTTCATATATACCTGCCAACCGGTTCCCATTTGACCTGAACCTTCAAGGTTTTCTGATAATTTGACGGATTGAACTTTTAAAATTAAAAATAAATTGACATTAACTTTTTATAATGTGTATTAATATGAATATAGTGTATTTTAGTGAACAAACTGCCTCTGCAGACGAGAGGTGAGGGATTCAAATCGTTAAAAATAACAAATAGTATTATAGTGTTTTGTTTTTGGGATGTTATGCCGTGTTGCACTACCTCCATCTTTAGCCAACCTTTCGGAGAGCATTGCAGTGTCTATATTTATAGTTTCTATATTTTTCAATATTGTTCATCATCAGGGCAGATGTGTAATAATTACATGAGTAATTATAACACATCTGCCCTGATGATGGACACTGCAATGCTGTCCAAAAAAAGGAGGTAGCGCAACACAGCATAATACCCCAAAAACAAATCACCATAATACTTTTGGCCGTGAAAATCTCAAAACATATATTATATTTGCGACACGTTTCAGAGTGTAAGATACTCTCAAAATCACCCTGGTTAGAGACAACTATGCAGAATTAAAACTTTAAAATATGTAAATCTGCTTTCACGCCATTAGTGTTATTAGGTGAGGATAGTTGGAGAGAGTTATTTTGGGTAGGAGGGGGAGGGGGAGTTTTTGGATTTTTCTTTATTGTATCCATGACCTATCTCTATTAAATGATTAGCAAACACGGAATAGTTATGAAAAAAATGGAGAAAAAAAAAAAAAAAAAAAAAAATGAAGACAATGTTAGTAGTTCTTATTCGAAGTATGATACAGTTAAAAGTGACTGAGGGGAATAGGGTCCCATTAGCTCAGTTGGTAGAGCACTGTCCCGGAAAGACAAGGGTCCTGGGTTCGAGTCCCAGATGTGACCGTTTCCTTTTCTGATTTTTCTGTTTCAGATTTTCGTTTAGAAATCACTAATATTGTCTTCAATATTTAAATATTACAATTTGAGGTTTTACTCAATAAAGTTATTCCGAAAAATAAATAGTTATTATTTCGTTCATGTTCCCTCATTCTAGTTTAAATTTCTAGTAGTCATACTTACATACTGTGCGTCATATTCGTTACATTCTAAGGTGTATATCCGATTTTTTTTAATTAATTAAAAATATGCTGGCAATTAATATTTTATTTTATTATCCTTATTTTTTTTTATTATTTTGTTTTTCTTAGGTTTGTCAACAGTGATTCATATCAAAGCTCTCGCAAATAAAATTACATTAATTAAACTTGGTTGATACTATCACTTATTACAGACAAACACAACATTGATGAACACAAAACTGTAAGTAAAGAATAATGTACATGTATGCACCTACATGCATACATGTATACACACATACATACACTTATATACATTTCATAACAGCAACAGTAATTATTTTTTAGATCAACACGATAGGTAGCTTGAAGTCTTGTTAGCGTTTGATTTGAAGGTGGCCAATGATGACATTGACAAATCAAATGTATGATATTTTAAGTCATCCGTATAAAGAATTCTTTTGTATTACTAGATTGGTTCTTATTATTTCCACTATAAATGTACTTTTCATAAAAAAATGGATTTTATTGACTAAGCGTTTAATAATTTCCATTTAGTATCATGTATCATTGAGTTGAACGAGTCGATGGGACATTTATGGGACAATGGATGAAGATAAGTAGATGGTAGTGTCAGTGAGTGTAGGTTTTCTATAAACGTTAAAAACTTATTTATAACTATCTAAACTGATATTTAATTCTTTATCAAAAAGTTAAAATTGTTGTTACTATTATGTTCCAGTGTTCATTTTATATTTTGATGAAAATTATTAATTTTTAGTAACTTTTTCAAGTTTTCAAGACATACAAAAAAAATAAATTTAAAACCTAATTCTGTTGAAATTCAAGCAGTACCTACTGTATCAGATAGCGACAATGAACCATTTGCTGCTTTCGACGATGATGATTATATCCAAGACACAATTGAATTGAAGAGGATTGTGCTTATGACAACGTGAAAAGGTTTTAATCTAACGTGGTGAAAGGGCAGCAAAATATGGTACAACCTTCCCTAGTTACACGATTCTACTTGCCGCATTACCGTTATTTTTACTTTTGCAGAAAATCGAAATATTAACTGTGAAAAACTTGAAAAGCTTTTACCTTTTGTATAAAACTAATCTGATATGAAAAATCTCACCAAACCACCATGCCTCAGTTGCAAACAAACACCTAAATTATTATTTTCGACATTGATTGTTACTTTTCGATATGTTTGTCTGAACACATCTTTAAAAGTTGTATAAAGTCATTTAACGCGACAAAAAAACTAAAATACGAGGGTGGTCTGAAAAGTTTCCGACCTCAACGCAAAGATGGCGGTACTCGTCAATAAAAGCTAGTGAATGTAGTTGTGCATCTTTTGACAGTCACTCACTAAAGTTTCGGCCATTTTGGAAGCGCAGTTTTTAGTTTACAGTCGTTTGAGTGAGTCGATGTGTGGGTTTTTGTGAAAATGGAAAAAAATGAGTATCAAGCTGTTATTAAATTTTGTTTTTTAAAGGCAATACGCCTACGCAAATCAAAGAATTGGACTCTGGGTATGGGGACTCTGCACCATCATTTACCATAGTGAAATTTTGGGCAGCTGAATTTAAACGTGGCCGTAAGAGCTTGGGAGACGATGAACGTTCGGAACGGACTTAACCTAACCTAACCTAACTTAACCTACTTAAACTATTTAAATTGATTTTTGTTTCATAACTTTCGTGACTTTATATCTCCTTTTCAAAAATGTGAACTGTGAACTGTAATTTGGTGAGTTATCCGGCCACCGTTCATAATTACACAGTTAAATAAAAATATTATTTCAAATGTTCCCATTTCTATTTCATCTCTTAATGAATTAAATATTTAGATATTCATTAAAAGGTGTAAGTTTTGCATAGGGGTTTTCTGCCAACCTAGCACCCTCCAACACTTATCTAAAGGTTATTTTCAATTGTTCATCAACTGGAACATAACAAATCTTTAAAGTTAATGGTAAATTGTATACAGTTACTTTCAGTAGCATAAAGGTTAACATAAGTCTGATTTAATTTACTTAATCACAATGATAATAATTATGACCGTTATGACTAGTATTGATCAGATTGGGGAATTTCCAGACATCAAATATGTATAAGGAAAAATACAGGGTTTTCCAATAAAAGGTGTTATTTTGATATTCAATCATAAAAAAAACAATGGTTTCGTTGCTTGTGTGGCACGCAGCGCCGTCTTGTTAAAAGTAAACGTTGTTCAGATCAATACCATTCAATTCCGGTCATAAAAAATTATTAATCATCTCTCGATAGCGCAATCCATTCACCGTAACTGTTGCTCCAGTCTCATTTTCGAAAAAGTAAGGTCCAATGACTCCGCCGGACCATAAACCGCACCAAACAGTCACACGTTGAGAATAAAGAGGCTTTTCAACAATAACTCTTGGGTTTTCCGAGCCCCAGATGCGACAATTTTGCTTGTTGACGAAGCCACCGAGGTGGAAATGGGCCTCATCACTCAAGATGATTTGCATTTGATTCACTCAAGTGAATTTTAATAATTTAAATGCGTTGTTGAAGCGTGTATCGTTCCATTTTTATTAATGGCGTAGTTTCTACTTGTCAAATGTCTAAAAATGACAACTTCAAAATTAACATCTACCGAAATGGCAGCCTACTCAAAATATCACCTCTTATTGGAAAACCCTGTACAATAAATCAAATATAATATCATCCATTTCCGTCCGTTACCCTCCCACGTGCTTAGCGTATCAAGTCACAACTGCATCCCGCCAAAAATGATTGCGGTAAAAAGGGATATAATAAATCTGTTTTTTATAGAAGACACACATCTCGTTGTTACGAATGCCCTGATAATTTTATGATTACTCATGTGAAGAGTGACGGGGTATAACGCATGTAATTGTATAAATATGAGTGCTTAAGTATGTTGCGTACCTTTGATACCTGTTGATGTACGAGTATGTTGACTGTGTTATTTATATCTATATATATTGTATGTCTTTGCATTGAAGTCACTTGAGATGTTATTCATCCTGATCTATTTTCTATTTTGTGTCTTCTATTTTTATGTATACTTTATTTTTGTAATTAAACTGCTTTGGCAGTTTAGCGGGTGCTTGTACTAAATTTTGATTTATTAAAAAACAGTTCAAATTTGAAAGTTCGTAGTAATTTATTTGGCTTAAAAAAATTTAACAATCACTTTATCAGAAAAACACATTTTAGTAAGAAAAGTGAAAAAAACAAAACATATGCTTTGTGGAAACATATTTTTTAGAGAAGTAGTTGCGTTTTGGTAGTTTTTCCACGTTAAATATCACTTTCTTAAAAGTTGTTCAATAACACACGAGTTGAAAATATGATTAAACTCACAAGATGGGAGGTAAACAAGAGCTAAACATACGGGACCTATGTTTAGCTTAAAATATACTGCACATCGCGTGGAGGTGTCTTGGACCCTTGAGGGGCGATTTTGGTTCTAATTAAAGTTAAAGTTATTAATAATTATAATAACATAGCATTTATTTAGCGCAGTTAAGTGTCATTTCACTTCAAATGCGTTTTACTATAACAAACTTAAAAACGGTAATTTAGTATTAGTGGTCATATTCTTAAAATTATTCCTACAGTGTGCCTTACCTAATACAGATCTAATAATATAACACTAAATGTACAGTTTATACAAAGCGATACCAAAAAAAAGAAAAACAATAACAGCAGGACAGGACAAAACAAGTACATTAAAACTAAAACATGATTTAAAACAGCAGGCAGTTTATGCTCAGATATGAGAATCTTCTGAGCAGACATTTAAAAAGGTACAATAAGGAGGCAATCAAAATCAAACAATTACCGGAAATTTGAAAATGTGGCTTATTATTTATTTATTTATTTATTTCATTTTATTAACGCCTAGAAGGCTTTTACATATACATGTTATGGGTTTTGTTGTTCAGTAGCATTATAAAATATTTTAATTACATAGCATAATAAATTGAGTATGAACTTACATAACAATGTGTAGGGTTATTGTTATGGTGTTATTATTTTATAAACATAAGCAAGCAAAGTTTATTGTACAAAGTACGTCGGTTGAATATTTTACAGAACATAGGTTAAACTAATACATAGACTTGAGAAAAAATATAACAGATATAGGTAGGTAGTTAAGTAGATACAATTCAAGTATATAGTTACGGTGTTATTGGAATTTGGACAATGAGTTCGATAAGTTTATATAAATATAGTGTAGTTACAAGAGTACAATAATGTAAGTAGGTAATACACACAAGACAAGTAAGTTTGTTATTATTATTATAAAGATAAACACTACAGTTTGTTGTAAACCATCTTTGTAATCATCAATCTTTATTTTGCCCGATTGGGAATTTTACAAAACAAAGATTAGTTAACCACTGGAACGATTTCGGTCGAAAAATCGACCACTTTTATTTTTCTGCGATTGATATCGGTCCAAAAATGGACCGATTTTTCTACCATTCGTAAAATATTTATTGTAATTATTTAAAACGCTTCCTTGGCCAGCTACTTGTTTTATCGAATAGCTGATAATATATTCTCTTTGTCTATGAACTTATCCGTTGTCTTTGAAGTGATATTTAACGAGTTTTCGCGGTTTTATAAGGCGTCCTGTCAAAAAACAAAACCATAAATTTTTAACATTCACGAAATTTTGGACTCTTCCTAAAATGCCGTAAGTAATTAATTTATTGGGTTTTTAACGCATAATTATATATTTGTGTTATTGTGATTGACTTATCTATCTTTGAAATGCGTTTTTAATTAGTTTGTTTCTAATATATTGTTTTGGTTGAAGTTTTTGTGTAAGAATACGTCAACTGAAGACGTCATCTGTTTTTGATTTACAATAATGTCTTATATACTGCACTCGCGCATTTGAAATATAGATATTCCATCGCAGTGATTCAAAACAAAGAGATATATATAAGTTTTATTTGAATTGGTTCATTATTAATACAGATATTTGTTAACCAATTATTTTAAGTCATATGTCAAAAAGTTGACTCTTTTTTACATGTAAAATGGTGTAAAGCCTTCGTCACACAATAAAAATTTAGTAATTTAGTTGTATAATTAATTAATTTCTTCACTTTTACCAAATTTGTGCAGAAACAAATGTCGTCCAGGGAAAGGGAGCACTCCACGACCCAATAATTATTTTCAAATTTTATATTAGTGCAATATTTAACAAAATTTAAACATTTAAGTACTTACATTAAGTGTTTTCAATTTAAAATATATAGAGTGGTGCTGACTGCAAGAGGAGGCAGAGGAAGAGGGAGAGGTGGGGTACGAGCTGGTGCCAGACTACCTGCACGTGGACGTCAACGCAGAGCTGCAATTGCAGCCTCGTCTGGAGTGTTAGTATTTTTTAATGTTTTTTTATGAAAGTACTTTGCTGTGGCCGTTGAACTCATCATATATTTGTATTTATTTAAACAGCGACCCTGCTTTGCTACTGGTGCGAGAGGATCGCGTCAAGGCCCTAAAGGCTGTTAGGGCCCTGCCTGCTTCCTTCCGGCTAGAGCTGGAAAGCCGAAAATTCAAGAAGCAGGCGGCGCGCATTTTGCTCCCTACCGCACCTCCAAGAAAAACTAAACAAAAGTAAGCAATCGTATTTAGATGCTTGATACAATATTATTGTTTTTTCCTGACAGCGTTCCACTCTTACAGTGATAGTTGGTAAGATCAGCGCTCTGTGCATTTGGCACATTCAGTGCATATTTTACAGAGTTCTAATTTTATTGTTTATTTACATACTGTACTTACTGTTTCACACGTGAATGAGAACAATTTATATGATTTATGTAAATGTTTTCAGAATTCCATCTCCGGAGAGAACAACGTGTCCCTTTTCACAAGGGACGCCTTCACCGTTGCCACGACCCGTACCACCACCGTGGATGTCCACTCCCGCACAGATCCAATCAACGGCTCCCAATGCACCAATTATGCCTATCCGTGCAGCATCTCCCGAGCCGTTACCTGGGACATCGCGGAGTGGGGAACTCTTCTCTCCGGAGGCCCGCTATCACAGCGAGCTGTGGGTGGACGTGCCATTCTACCAAGAATTATCGGCGTTTGGGAACGGTGAGTTTATTTTTTAAAATGTCATACCAGGGGCTCAATATAAAATCAATTATCTATATTTTATATTGATATCTTTAGCACAGTTTCACTGTTGGTATATTGGCAGGAAATAAGCATAGTACTTAAAAATTCCACATAACAAACATACAAAATGTATTGTTGTTATGACGTGGATGCATCATTACACATCTTTTTTTTTCTGTAACGGGTATTGCAGAGTGAGAAATAAGACATGCCGAACTTCTTTGCGAGGATTACATTTGATTCACCGGCTTCTAAACGGTGTAATACAGCATTTTTTTCTTAAATTGAAAAAACACTTTCGCTTCACGGGACTCATTGTGTCGAGCTTCCTAGTCAAAAGCGAGGCTGTATTGGTAGGTGGGTTTTGTAACCGGACAAATTATCATTAAAATAGGTCGCTTTACGTAGTTGGTCACTTTAAACGGATACGTTTTCCTACTAAAAGTTATGAAACCTTACTAGAGTTTACATTATCGTCACTTAAAACAGTAGACCGTTAAATGCAAAGTCATTATATCCAAATTCTACTGTAAATTTGTGTTTTCTTTTATTTCAGAGTCAGACATGGGCAGTAACGTGGACGAGGCAGCTGTACTAGAAGAGTCTGTACTTGGAAACCGTGAGTTATAAAACTAACTAACTTACCTTCACGCCATTTCGGTAGGCAGAGAGGATGAACCACCATGCAACTCGATCTTGGCACACACACTCTTTTCTTCATTCCATACCTACCTGACTGTGCTATTCTGACTCCTGACATAGCCCGCCTCAAGTATTTGATTAACTTTTTATTTATTTTTTTATATGAATACCTCACAAGAGCCTCATCTGGAGCCAGTGAGACTATGGCATCCTCAATCGGGGTATGTTGTGAGGCTGAAGGTAGCGGGGAGGGGAAGGAGGTGTGGAAGAGGGAGGTGGAAAAGTACCTGGCTATTCAGAACTGGTCACCAAACACGGCTAAAACCATTTCAAGCAACGTTTCAATTCTGAATGGGGTCTTACACCAGGGCGATACTATGGGTATCTTCCACTCTGGAACGTGCCGCAAATATAATATATATTATTTTAAATGAATTTTGTGTGAAAATAACACTAATTATTCAAATATAATTTATTTGATTTGATCCCGCGACCATCGTATTGCGAGTCATAAGCCGTACCAGAGGCAGTGGGTTATCGTAATATAGACACATTAAATTAATTTGGGTTTTCTGTTGTTTCAGAAATGGACAGATCGAGCGACGAGGATGACGAAGCGAGTGACGTCGACCACGAAGAGAGCGATGAGGATACCTTCTGCATGCCACCAATACCTTATCATAATATTATCAACGTTTCACCTAACTCCGCTATGGCCATAGACTTTAGTAGACAAGACCAGGTAGATAGTGAGGCAATGCGTTCGATTCTGCCGCCTGAAGGTTACTCTTTCGATTGGTCTAAAGATATCTTACGTTTTACTGGGATAAGGGAGACTTTCACAGGCACGCCGGGACCAACTTTCAATACCGACGAAATGGGCAAACCTGTGGATGCCTTTCTTAAAATCTTTGATGCAGATTTCGTTGAACTGATCGCGAGAGAGACCAACAGGTATGCAGATCAATGGATTGCGAAAAAACAATTTAAGCGTCATGCGCGTACCAATAAATGGGCTCCCACGAATAAAGAGGAAATGTATGTATTCTTGGCAATTTTAATGTATCAAGGTATTAGTCCCCTTCCTGTTGAAAAAGACTACTTCTATTCAAAAAAACTCACCGCCATGCCTTATTTCAGCCGAGCCATGGATTATAATCGTTTTCTTCTAATTAAAAAGTTCCTTCACTTCACCAACAATGAAAGTCTTTCTTCTGATGCACCATTATCTGTGCGAAGGTTACAAAAGATTCAACCCGTCTTGGACCACCTCTCAAATAAGTTTGAGACTTTATACCTGCCCGAGCAAGACATCTCTCTGGATGAATCCTTACTCTGCTATAAAGGCCGTTTGGGATTCGTCCAGATGATCAAAACCAAAGCGGCCAGTGCGGGTATAAAGTCTTACGAGCTTTGTGAGTCCAAGTCTGGCTATCTTTGGAAATTCCAAATTTATACGGGGAAGACCATTTCCAGACAGGCTGAATCGACAAATCCAGACCAGGAAGATATGACGGAAGACATAACGGAAGATATGACGGACGACATGACACAGGCCAACTTTTTGGGTGCTCACAATATCTGCCCAGTTGGGGCCACTGCAAAGATAGTATACGACCTGGCCAGCCCTCTGTTTAACAAGGGGTATACATTAATAATGGACAATTTTTATAATAGTCCATTATTGGCACGATGCCTCAAAAGAAATGGGATGGACTGCATGGGCACATTGCGGTTAAACCGAGAATTTGTGCCCTCTGCATTTAAGTCCCATCTCCGGTCCAAACTGAGGGAAGGTGAGGTTGTATACTCGAACTGCGGGGACCTCAATGTAATGGTTTGGTTGGACAAAAACCTGGTAAGTATGTTGTCCACCTACCATAAGGCAGAAATCGGGGCAGTTGAAAAGTTTGGTACCTGGACTTACAAACCTCAACTCGTACTAGACTATAACAAGGTAATGGGGGGGGTTGACCGAAAAGATCAGCTTTTGTCAGGCTTCCCCATTGAACGACAGCGAAACCTGGTCTGGTACAAGAAGCTTTTCAGGAGACTACTAAGCGTTTCGGTGCAGAATGCGTATATATTGTACGGCTCAAAGCTCCGCAAGGAAAATAAACGCATTTTGTACCGAAACTTCAGGAGTGAGGTTGCGGATGAACTCCTTCTGCTGTTCTGTCGTAGTCAAATTGACACGACTGTGCGGACCATTGGCCTAATAGCTGAAGGAAAGACTCTGCGACCTATCCTGAAAGGCAACCACTTCGTGGTCCGTAGCGGGAAAAAGGTGAAATGTGCCTGGTGCAACATAAATAACATTTTCAAAAGGACCCTTACAAAGTGTGATGTGTGTGATGTGGCATTATGCTATGATTGCATGAAGCCATATCACACTACAATATAGATTTGCTGAGGGTTTTTTTTTATTTCATTTTTTTCTTTTTTGGTTTTTTAGTTATGAAATTCTAATTTATAAATTTAATTAAATTTGTTTGAACATCAATTATGATGGCCTGGATGGCTGGACTTATAATCATTTCTTTCCGCATACTCACGTCTCATGTTATGTTGTCCTCAAAGGTTCTATATGATAAGGTTCGGTGGACATTTAATATGTATATTTCAATTCTGATCATTGAAATATGCATGTTAACAAATGCACAGGTTTTCTCATTTTTCCCTGTTTATTGTACACATTAAATAACTCGTTTTATTTTTATGTCTTAATTATATTTTGTCAATTTTTCTGTAAAGATGCTTTTCCAGATCTAGTCACTGAACATAACTAAGCCAATTCAAGCAATGTTCAATTCTGAATGGTGGTCCCTCACCAGAGCGATACTCAGAATCTCACTCTATAGCGAGGCACAATGATATTATTATGTATTGATTTTCTTAAATTATGAATAAACCAATAAACTGAATACATTTTTATTATGACAAAAGGTGTAAACAATGTTTAAATCAATATACTGCTCTTTCATTGTAACCATACAACTGTAATATTGATTTTAAAGGATATTAGGGCTTAATAAATAAATCAATTATTGGTTCCATCAATTATTTTCCCTCCCCCATTTTTTTTCGATACCTTTGCGTTTAGATATAAAATTATCACTATGATTTTATTTGAAATTCTACGGTCATACAAAGGTTTGATATATATATACAAATTTATCATCATTTTACATATTCCGATTTACCCTATGTAGATTGACCTTAAGGTAGCTGTCAGAAGTGATTTTTGGTCAAATATTGGTGAATTTCATCAACTTTCAAAGTATCCCCCTGAAATATTGGCAATGTTTATATCTATGATATATATCTCACTTTAAGCCTTATTTCCTCGTTTTGCACGTAATATAAAAACATGGTTACAAATCTCCAGTTCTAATTTACAATTATTTAAAAAGTAGCACCATGATTTTGACATCGTGAAATAGGCTCTCTGTATAATTCATCAAATGAATAAAATAAAGCCAACACGGCGACTATGCTTATTAATAATTGTAGACAGTTAATGTATCTTCCTAACGTTATACCAGTTTTTGTGGTAAATTTATTATATAATATAATACAGTGATTTCAATTTTGACGCGTCACGCACTCAAATTTTACAAAATTATTTTCTGACCAAACTTTTGAAGAGATCTTAACATGCAAAAAAATATTTTTCTATTACATTCTTGCATCTGTGATTATCAAACAGGCCATAGAGAACATAAAAACGTAGAAAATATTCAATAAAGATTTTTAAAACTGCCACTGGCGGCAATTTCAAATCACAAAAACGCAAATTTCGCGCATTTATAAAGTTTAAGATTTTTTAATAATTTATCTATCAATTCTAAAAATATAGAATAATTATTAAAATATAGGTGAATTCATTGGCTGTATAGCACTATAATCAGTTTTATGTTTCCGTATTAAAATTCGGAGGTTTGATTTTTTTAATGTTGGCGGAAAATATTCAAAATCGTCGCCAAAAAACCGCGAGCAATCGGAGAAAAAAGTTTTTTGACGCGCGATCGTTCGAGTGGTTTAAAACAATAAAATATGCGTTTGAAAAAAAATTATGAATCTGTTACAAACATTCTAGTATACTGTATTTATATAAAATTATTATAAAATAATGAAAAGAAGTTAAAATTTATGAATGAGAAAATTTTTCAAATAATTTTGTTTTTAAAGCCCGTTTAAATTCAGCCAATTGGGGGAAGTTTTTCCAGATGAGCGGGCCTGTTACACGAAAATAGCGATCATAGTATACAACTCGATTAGACCTAGAAAGTTCGATTAGACGATTACTAACATCTAGATCTGCTGACCTTAGAGTAAACTGTCTATCTCTTAAGTTTTGTCGGATACATAGTTCCGATATATTGGCTGGCGCCATTCCTTGCAATGCTTTGAAGGTCATTAAGTAGATCTTAAACTCTATTCTTTCAGAGCATCGAAGCCAGTGAAGGTGATTCCTTAGGAGTGGGGTTATACGACAATACTTAGATTCACCAAAAATCATTCTCGCCGCAGCATTAAAAACTGACTGGATTCTATTGATTTGTTGCTGATGTAGGCCGGCATATGCACTATTGCAATGGTCCATACGTGAGACGACGAACGAGTTTATGAGTGACTTTGCTGCATCAGAGGGAAGACATCTCCTGATTAATTTCAAATCTGCCTAATTTTTATCTGTCTTTTGAAATTTGCAATTCAAGAGAAAGACTATGGTCCACAGTGAAACCCAAAAATTTAATTTTTGCAGAAGGGATTATATCTGAATCCTGAATACGGATTGGACTGAAGTCAAAGAGAGCTTGCCTTCCAGGGGAAGCTATCCAAATAATTATTGTCCTCAACATTAAAATTATTATCGGCTTTTTCGTTCTTTGGGATTCTAGTTCTCTCGGACGGCAGCAGAGTTGTTCGTAATCCTAAAATTAACAACTTTATCCCAATGATCGAGTGGTTAAAGACGTTGTTCCGGACCGTTATTATTTTATAATTTTACTGTGTATTGTTCTGTTTCATGTCTTGATACATGATTTATTAGTATTATCTTCTCCTTCAGTGGTAAAATAACTCTTTATAATGTTTCAATCAAAAGTAATAATTATTCAATATCGTGCACAATGCATTTAAAAAAATGTGCTATTTTTATTTCTTAAATTTGGTTGTTTACAGGTGAAAAAGATACAATAAGCAGTAATTGTCGATTGAAGTACTTGTACATATTGAATTATTTGGCGGGCTGGGAATAAGCCGATGTAGCTCAGTGGTCCAGAGCACCTGTTCAATTCCCGTTGGCGGAATTTATTTTTACTCATAAGATATTTTCTATTTGTGTGGATATGTATATAATGCTAATAATAATTTATAATATACATCCAATACTAATAAACTGATTTTAAATTTTACACAATCGGTAAACAACCAATCAGTTGTGTAAAATTGGGAACACGTTTATTAGTAAGACCTTATATGGCGTGAAATAAAATCATATACATAGTTTGATCTTAAAATGTACTTATAAGTTTAAGTAAAATTAATTTTAAAGTTTTCACTGTCCCGTCTAACAAGGTCAGTTAACCATAACTTGCTTATTGGTTATTATTAGACCTTATGTATGACGTTTTGCGGGTATTAATATTTATTTTCTTTTTTTATTTTTTTTTGGTAGGAGAAAAGGATATATCGCACGAATTATTGTTTAATTTAAAAAATATAAATTTACCATATAAAGAGCATAAATATAAAGTTAACTTTAAAACAACTAATAGTAATAATGGAAACCAGTCCAAGCAAAACGGCGAAAACTTATTTTACAGTATTTGTTGCTGGAATAAGGGTTGTAACCTAGCATAAGAAATAGACGCCGTGAGGAATATCCTTTACGCAAAATAAGGGAAAAATTGTTCGGCATAATCGAGAGATATTCATTTTTTTGTTCATGATCCTCAGAAGAAACTCTGGTATTGAAAGAATTTAAAAAACGGCACAGCATGACGCCAGAACTCACAATTCAAAAGTTTTTGTTGCTTTAGTTTTCGACCGATTAATAGATTTTCTACCTATCGTGTAGTTACGTAATGTATCAAATGCCACCCATGACAATATTCTAATGCAAGGTATTATTGGCTGACAGGTGCTACCATAGAAAAAAACACTATTATTATTTGTCGTGGAGGAGGTTTGTGAAATTAATTCATTATCTCTGAGCACGCGTTGCGCGGTGTAACTCGAAACACCGAAACATGTTGGCTGATTGGGCGGTGCTTGGTTACAGGATGTCCGTACCCTACCGTTGCAGAACTTTAGTGGTTTCCCGATCGATTACTGAACCGGAATATTATTTACACAATACCCATTAGATATTCGTTGCGAATTTACGATTGACTAAGCATATTTGAAATGTGTATTCAATTCCGTCTGTACTTCAGTATAACCACGCGCTGTTTGGCCTCCCCTGGAGATGCAGTGCCTCGCGAATGTTTGCAACATGGGTTCGTTGCTTCGATTCGCCACAGAGTAGCCAGAAAGACAAGAAGGCAATTTTGCTGAATTTTAAACGAATATTCAGGAAAATCATAAAAAGAGTCCCATTAGCTCATCTGGTAGAGAATTACACCGGCAAGGCGAAGGTCCTGAGCTCAAGTCCTAGATGCAACTGTATCTTTTTCTGATTTTTCCGAGACAAAATTTCTTTTAAAAATTGCTAATTGTCTTCAATAATTAAATATATAATACTGTTCAAATTTTTTTGATGTGTTCCTACTTAATGTCTGTTATTTTATTAATGTTTATTAATCTTATTTATTTCAATACGCCTATGAGGCTTTTACATTGGAAACATTGAATATTTAAAAAAAAAATGACATAAGAGTTTTTAACAATGGTTGCAAAAAAATTCTTACATTACAGTGGTTTATTATTGGATAAATTAACATAATAACATACTGAAATTTTCAGAAATAATATCTTGACACATTAAAACAAAACAGCTTCACCAAAGGATTCAAATGCAATGATAAAAAAATGTCCAGTGGGGTCCCATTTAAAGATATAAATCTACAGAAGTTTGTTGTAAGGGTTTGTTGTCTGTAGGCCAGAAGTAAGATCAATTTTATCTTACTTCTTGTGAAATTCACCAAAAAAAAATTTATTTGGAAATTCTTTCTTGAAACAACTATTTTGAGACCAACAAAAACGATTCCACATTTAACCATATAATTTACAATAAGTGTCAATTTATAACGAAAATCTGAAAACTTAAAACACTCTCGTCCAGGCCGTCGCACAGTGGGGCCAAATCGCCCAAACGTGGCGGAAACCCCGAAAAATGAATGTTCGATTCGGGGTATTTCAAGGAACGAAGCGGGTGGGGGAAGGGTTCGTGCATCTCACTCCGAACGGATAGGTCCCTACCTTCGGGATCTGTCAAACCATTTCAGTTCGAAGTTGACCTTTGTCAAGAGCACACGTGTCGCTGTCGAAACTAGTCAAATTTACCCTCGATTAGTGAGTTCATAATTAAGTAGTGAAGTAAAGAATTACAATTCTACAAAATGGAAACGATTGCCTCAGGTATGTAAAAAATATTCATATACTAATAAGTTGTAAATCTAATGGTTATCCTATTTATATTACACATATTTCGACGCTTGTACAAAAATAGCATGATTTTCTGTACTTGTATTTTCAACTAGAGCAAAAGTAGCATTTTTTGCAATATCATGCGGAATTACAACTCCCAGACTATAGAATAATCAATTATCTGATGGAATTGACAAAAATCAGCTGCCTAAATCTGCCTATTCTCTTGTATAATGAATTTTTCTTCGAGCGTGTGCGTCCCAAATAACGTATCACAACATGGCGGTGCACCGCGGTCGATGTAGCGCGCGGTGCGGCAGGCTTCAGAACTATTTTTCCCATGCAGCACGCTTACGATATTTGATTTTTTTTCTGTAATTAATTTGTTGCTAATGCTAAAGTAATATTTTCCATACAGATTCGGATGAAGAGTGTGTGAAATTCACTCGGCAAGAAATATTCAACATCGTTAAACACCGGTTGAATGATGGCCTACCTGAAATAATCCCTTTTCTGGAGGAACAACTTTCCGGAAAAATTGATCGACCGTTGCAGGTACCTGAGGACATGAGAGTCTCGCTTTCTATATTGTTTAATCAAATGAGAACAAGGTGGCAAAAAGCTAACAGGACAGAGAATCCCTTTTTGAAACGGAATAATGAATGGCTGAATGCATCCGTTTCATTTCCGGCACCTATTGTTAGTGGCAATTATCAAGCTGACTGTGATCTGCCATCGACTAGTACGTGCAGTGGTCGTCCTTCTGGGGATTTTGAATTATTGAGCAAGAGGTCGAAACGCGAAAGAACCCAATCAGTTCGCGAAACTTTGACGCCACAAGAGTTAGCTTATGCTACTCAAATGAGCCTGCGCTCTGCAGGTAAATTGGATGCTTCAAAGGTTCTTTATGAAATAACAATGACAAGTCCATCGAGAGCTTTGAAGTATCGACAGGCTTTCCAATTGACCGCGACAAGCGAGAAAACTTTGTCCTCCGAAGCCGCACTTTCGTTATATATTGAGTACAAATTCACAAAGAATCAATATCAGGGATTGAGAATAACAAGTAATGAGAATAACTGCAAGCTGTATCCTTCATACAAGAAATTGGCAGAAGCGAAAAAACGTTGCTATCCACCTAATACTGCTATCACCATTACAGAAAGCATGGCTGAAGTTCAGCTACAAGCTTTATTGGATCATACAACCGACCGTATTTTACTATGCCAAGAAGATATCATTCGCAGTTTGGATCAAGCGAATGTTAGCCACATGAAATTCATTTTCAAATGGGGTTGTGACGGAAGTTCAGGACAAAGTGAATATAAACAAACATTTGAGGATGAACGCGTATCAGATGCGAATGTATTTTTTACATCGGTAGTACCCTTACAACTCATTTCTGTGGATCCAAAATCAGAGGCAGTAGTCGTGATTTGGAAGAATCCTAGACCATCGTCTCCTCGATTTTGTAGACCACTGAGACTACAATTTTTGCACGAAAGTGCAGAATCTACGGTCAGTGAGGTGCAATATATTGAAGAGCAGATAAAGTCACTTGTTCCCTTTGAGAATATAATATATGGGAAAGAAATCTCGGTTTCGTACAATATGGCGTTCACAATGATCGATGGCAAAGTATGCAACGCAGTCGCATCCATAAACTCTACGCAACGATGCTATTTATGTGGAAGTACTAGCAAAGATTTCAATAACATCGATGCTGTTTTGCAAAAATAAGTCAAAGAAGAGAATCTGAAGTTTGGACTTTCAATATTACATGCTTGGATAAGGTTTTTTGAATGCTGCTTGCATTTGTCGTATAAACTTGGCTTAAAAAAATGGCAAGCACGCAGTGCCGAAGAAAAAGAGATGGTAGACACGCGCAAGAAGATCATTCAAAAGTGATTCAGATCAAAACTGGGACTTATTGTCGATCGTCCGAAACCTGGTTACGGAAATACCAATGATGGAAATACAGCTCGACGCTTTTTTGAAAATTCGAAGACATCTGCTCTCATAACATCATTGGACATAGATTTGATAGAACGGTTTCACGTCATCTTACAAGTCATTTCGAGTGGACATGAAATCAATTCTGATAAGTTCCATAATTATACGCTGACAACTGCGAGGAAATTCGTTGAGCTGTATCCATGGTATTATATGCCTACTTCGGTGCATAAGTTATTGATTCACGGTCCACAAATTGTAGCTCACGCATTGCTACCAATCGGTCAGTTATCCGAAGAAGCACAGGAAGCGAGGAACAAGGATATTAAAAGATATCGCGAAGACTTTTCCAGAAAGTGTTCGCGAGTAAAAACAATGGAAGACGTTTTCAAGCGGCTTCTGGTAACTTCCGATCCATACATCTCCAGCATCAGAAAACTGCCACAGAAGAAAATGAAAAGTTTATCAAAGGAGGCAATAGGATTATTACTTTCTCCTGAAATTCAAATCGCACCACGACTGAACACGGAAGACTCTGATGTGGATTCTGACTCTGAGGACTTCGAGAGCGATACTGATTCGGATAGGGCATAGGGTTAATCAGATTAAGTTTTGAATTTTAAGACAACAATGCTTCGATATATTTTCGACTGATATTCTGTTATTTAGTTTAATAAACAATGACGTTTTCAGTATGTTAATTGTTGTAATTATTGATCTCCTACTGTCTATATATTTTCGGGTTTTCATGCGTCTCGTTGCTATATTGGATCCACCATTGTGTTTGGATAATTTTTAACTTCAAATTCGTAATCAGCGACCTCAAAAACCCCTGAGTGATGAGTTTTGTTTGAATTAAACGTCGTTTCGGGGTTTCCGCCACGTTTTGGGGGTTCGGCCCCACTGTGCGTCGCCTAGTGGCAGGGCGCGCCCCCACGCCATAGATTGAGAATTTCCCTCAAGCCACCATAATTCCGGTGTAAAAAAATATGATTCATATAAAAACCAATACTTAGGTGATGTCGATATATTTAATATTAACTTTGCGAATTTTGTGGATCACGTATAAGATTTATTTCAACACTATTCCTAAATGGAAGCTGTATTTTTGTAAACCAGTCAAATCACTGTATTTTTTAATTTATGTTCTTGTTCTTTTCATTTTTGTTTCTTGCATATATTAATTTTTAATGTAATTTTATTTTTATTATTTCTTTCTCATGTTTCCAAATTGTCTGTCATTAAAATTGTACCACATGTAAAAGCCTTCTGGGCGTTAAATAAATAAATAATAAATATGGATATTATATCCTATATTTACCCTTATGATACGACCAGCTACAATAGCAGTTCAGTAAAATCATGACTACCTTCAGGTACACTGCAATGTGCAGTGTATAGAGCTAGATTTTTGAAGTTTTGATTGCATTTCAATATTGTCTATCGAAATTCCAAAGTAAAACGTTGACATTGTAGATACCTGTCAATTATTTCAAATGTAATTTTGAATATTGTATTTGGCTTTGAGATATTTACAAAATGTTAGCCATAGTTAAATTAGATTAAAAAATATATTTTTTCATCGTTTCTAATGACTTTATATCACTTTTTAAAAGTGTGTTGAATTGTCACTGTGTTGAGTTATCATGGAACCGCTGATAGTAGACAGATTATTGCACTCACCGATCTGTTCAACATTATCAATATTATAATTTGCAAAAAAATCATTGTTCCATGTTTTTCGAATGATCAAATGATCGAAAGATTTAGAATAATTTAAGATGAAGCTGTAGACTTAAGGGAGACAGTGTGAGGATGGCAGACTTGAATGCATTTCTTAGAGGCGGTCAGAACATTTCAAAGTTGCACATAACATCACCAAAGATACTGAGAAAAATGTTGGCCCTGAGCTGAATGAGTGGAGTTAAAAAAAAGTAATTATTTTTAAGGTATTTTTGCAAGTTATCATCGAGACAAAGGTATGTTTATTTTTACGAGTTCCTCTTCATTTAAAACACTCAAGATAACCATAGACATCCACGAGAAAGGCAGAAATATGCAGTAGTTGTGTTGAAGCTTTTTGGAGTTTTTTCTAAATCTTATTCATTAACTGAGGAGGAAAATTTTAAAGATCAAGACGTGGTATGCTTGTATTTTAGGTGTGTCTTGTATTTTAGGTGTGTCTACTTTTTAACCTTGAGAACCTTTCAACAGACAATATCTAGGAAAACCTTGCACAGGCCATTGTGTCTTCAAGCTTTCTTGAGGTGTTTATAACTCTTACTCACCGTCGTAATGACGAGAAAACATTTGCTGATCAAGCATTTGAAATCTTACGAGTATATTGTCAATATTTCACCGTCGAGATCCTCGCAACATGTAAACTCAAGGAAATCTTGCACATGCCGCAGTAGTGTCTTTAAGCTCTATTAGTGTGTTTTTTATTCTTACCCACCATCGCGATGACGAAAAACATTTGCGGTCAAGTATTTGAAATCTTACGAGTATATTGTCTATATTTCATTGTCGAGATCCTCGCAACATGTAAAGTCAAAGGAAATCTTTCACATACCGTAGTAGTCTTCAAGCTTCCTTAATATGTTTCTTAATCTTACCCAATGTCGTAATGTTGAGGAAATATTTGCGGATCACGACTCTGTAATTTTACAAGTTTATTGTAGGTTTGTTTTACATGTCTTCTTGGACAACCTCGCAACTCAAGGAAATCTTGCACATGCCGTAGTAACGTCTTAAAGTGTTTTTAATGTGTTTTTTTTATTTATTTTAATCACCGTCGTGATGACGAGGAAACATTTGCGGATAAAGAATCCGAAATCTTACGAGTATATTGTAGGTTTGTCTACATTTCATCCTGAAGAGGCTAGGGACCAATAAATAACACAATACACGGGCATCCTTAGAATTCCAGCAACGTCTCGAGGCGCTGCAATATAGTATGTACATTCCAACCGCAAGCCCGTCGCTAATGGATGTGGCTGGCGTACAAGTGGAATACTTGCATCGATTAGAATATTATATATAGCACTGTGCAGAGTGTACAGCCCCTCGAAACGGGTGGATTCTAATGACCACTTAACAGCAAATGGGGCGAAATACTACCCCTTCATTAATGCGAGTCTGTAGGATTGTAGACTGTAGGGTCTCTCAGACGATCCTGAAACACATCCACCTATTAATTGTAATAATTTATGTAAATGTGTCAACGAACTTCTTTTACTTCTTTTTTATTTGAATTTTGCGAAAGAGTTCCAAATTAATCGGAGATAATTGGATCGGAATATGACGTCCTTACTTGGGGTATGTTCTGCAGTTGAAAATGGCGGAGAGGTATATTGAGAATAGTCTATCTGTTAAGATATATTTACCAATCACGGCTAGAGTGATTTCGTTTCGATTCCGAATGGTGGTCTTTCATAAGGGCGATGTAGATAATTGAGAGTATCTAAACCAGAGTGATACTGAAAGTACCGATAGTAAGAAAGAAGATTTATTACGATTATAAATTGCTTAAATTACTTGCGTAAAGAAGAGATAAAGCCATAGAAGTGTGTTGTGGGCATGTCCGTGCCCGAAGTAAACTAAAACAATTATAAGTTGACGAAAGTTATTACCTTTAACTAATGACCCTATGATTTTTTTGTTAACTAACTAACTAACCATCACGCCGTTTCCCCGCAGGGGTAGGCAGAGAGGACGGACCGCCAAACAACTCGGTCTTGGCACACACTCCTTGCCTCATTCACATTCATACATCGTCTCATACATACTCTTCTATTATTCTGACTCTTGACATGGCCCGACTCGAGTATCTGATTCACTTGATCGTGCCATGTCTTCCTCGGGCGTCCCCGACTTCTGCTACCATTCACATTTGCATCATATATCCTTCTTACACTCCTATCTTCGCTCATTCGCTCTACATGCCCAAACCATCTAAGCGTCCCTTTCTTAATCTTACTCATTACGCTTACATCAGCCTTGCACTCTCTGCGGATCTCCACATTCCTCACACGATCAAACATGGTTTTACCACACATACGCCTCAGGGATCTCATTTCAACAGCATTTAATCTACTTTCATCCTTTCTTTGCCAGTTCCATGCCTCACTTCCGTACATCAAGGTAGGTACCAGCACTCCGTTGTGGACTGCTAACTTCGCTTCTTTGGACAATTTTTTGTGAGCGCCTACGGCGTTTAGTAATCCTTTAACGGAATTACCTGCATTCACCCTTCTTTCAATATCTCTGTCAGCCTTCCCATCTCTCGTAAACATACTTCCTAAATACACAAACTCATCCACCTGCTCCAAGCATTCCCCATTCACAATTATATTGCACAATGTTTTCGTACTCTCTCTTTCAAACACCATTACTTTAGACTTACTTACATTCATCATTAACTCATTCTTCATGCATACTTCGTTCATTCTAGACACGAGAGACTGTAGATCATCTATACTATTAGCAATCAGCACCGCATCATCAGCATACAACAGGCAACATACTTTCAAATTATTCAAATAATATAATGTTTTTGAAAACTTATAATGAGCAATAAAAACACATAAATTTGTTTTTGACCACAATAGTTTTATTTTCACTCTACCGGTTTCGGAAGAACCCTTCTTTTGAATATTCTCCTGACGAAGGAAGGGTTCTTCCGAAACCGGTAGAGTGAAAATAAAACTATAGTGGTCAAAAACAAATTTATGTGTTTTTATTGTAAATTATGATGAGCCACAAAGTGAATGCTTTTTACAATTACTTATAATGAGTGTACTTATTTATTTAGTGTGATTTTTTTTATTTTTTTTTTTTTATTTAATATTTGTATGTTTTTTACAATAAATATACAATTTATACATGTTATACAGTGTTATAAAGGTAAATAATAATAGCTTTTCCTCACCATAAAGAGACGAGGCTCTTGTGTTTGATGAGTGAATCCTAGCTCAATTATATGGAATCATGTAAGTAAGAAAATAATATATTTGCAAAACCAAAGGGATAAGTAAGAAATAGGCAAGATTTATCAATAATACAGTTTCAAGATTTGAAGGAAATAATAATAAGAGTAAGATATGGACTTTTATAGTAGTTTTAGGTAATTTTTTAGTTTTATTTTAAATTCCTGAATATCTTCAATATTTTTTAGATATAATGGAAGGATGTTAAAATATGTTATACCTAGATAGAGATAGGTATTTTGTGTGTGCTTTGTATTTAGTTTTGGGATTTTGATAGTTTTTTGATATCTTGCTGATGAATTAAATTGTAAGTTATTTAACTGTATTTCTTTATAAATTTGTAGAATTGAATATTTTTTATATATATTGTCTATTGTGGGTACATTGAATATTGAAAAGAGAATCTCAGTAGAAAATTTGGATGGTTTTTTCAATATTACTTTAATTATCAATCTTTGAACTATTTTAAGTGGATTTAATATATTGTTATAAGTTCCTCCCCAGCCAATAATACCATATTGTAATATAGATTGTACAATTGCATAGTACACTCTTTTTAGGTTTTCTAGTCTAAGAATATTTCTAAGTCTTATAAATATATAAATACATTTTCTAATTCTTTTGACAAGTTCACAAATTTGTTTTTTCCATTTAAAATGTTGATTTAAATATATACCAAGATATATAATTTCAGAAGTTAGACTAAGTATAGAACATTCTTGATTGCAATTAGTTCTGTTACATTTAAGTTGATGTATTATAATTTTTTAATTCTGGTGTTAATTTTAATTTGTTGATAGAGAATGGGATACATTTTGTTTATTCAGTATTTAATGAGAGGAGGTTTTTATCGAACCAATTTTTCAGTATATTAATATCAGTATTTGCTAAGTTATTAACATTATTCCAATCAGTACCTTCAATTATTATGACAGTGTCATCAGCATAAGATATTATTTTTCCATTTAATCTTTGATTGAATATGTCATTTACATAAATGACTTGAGGTATGCCTTGTTTTTTGTTGACTAAGTACATCGTTGATTTTTACGACTTGAGGGCGTTTGAAAAGGTAGCTTTTTATCCATTCTATAGCTGTACCACTTAATCCAATGTTTCTTAATTTACTTATAAGTTTGTCGTGTGATATGCTATCAAAAGCTTTTTTTAGATCTATGAAAATTCCAATGCATTTTAATGATTTATCTAATGAATTGTGAACAAGACTAGTTAATTTTGCAATTGCATCCTGAGTGCTTCTACCTTCCATAAAACCGAACTGATTTTCATTAATTAATTTATTACATTTTACAAATTGGTTTATCCTTTTTTTAACTATCTTTTCAAAAATTTTTGCTATGTTCGAGATTACTGATATGGGTCGGTAATTGCTAACTTCTTCTGGGTTACCAGATTTAAATATTGGAGTAATGGTAGTTTGTTTGTAGATTGATGGAAACACTCCGCTTTGGAAACTTATATTTATTATGTGTTTTAACGGTTTAGAAATTTGATTTTTAATATTTTTTAAAATATTAACTGTTTATTTATTCACAAAGATTTTTTACTATTAGCAGTTTATTTTTATTTCATTCATTTGTGTATTTTGTTTTTTGTGCATTTTCTCGCCACTCAAAGAAAAAATGTTTTTTTAATCTATAAATAAATGAATGCAACAAAAAGTTTATTGTAAAAAAGCCTCTCTGGGGCCTAGGAGCCAAAAGATTGAAAGTAAATATATAGTCGACGTATTAGTATCGGTCTGCGGTCGACTTTGCCCTAGCAGGCCTATAAAATCGATCTTTCCGTGGGATTTATTTGAAATATTATCATCAAAAAAAGCTTGCTCAATTATGCGGCTCGCTCATGAATGACTCATCGCTACACATAACACATTTTATTTGAACACTTTGAAAATAATATTGCGTATGCCTTTATGTGTGATGGATTGAATGTGCGGAACTGTGTGTTATTTTTATCAATATTTCTCCTCGTTTTAAATTTTTATTTTCAACAGCTCGTTTAAAACAATAATTATATTAATTCCGCCACCATTTTACGATGTTGATACTAATATATCGAAATATGATGATGAACATTGCAATGCTGTCCGAAACGTCTCCAAAATGAAGAGAAAGCGCAACACGCCATAATACCCAAAAATCATTAACGATAATACTTTTTGCAAAGAAAATGTCAAATAACTTTTGCAGGTTCTTTTATTTCTCCAATTTTTTTACTTTGGTGTATTATTTACTAGCGTTGTCCGGGATTTACACAAAGTATTCTAAATCTAATGCTGACAGTTTCCTTCATCTTGTTTTGAAGGTCAAGTGTGTAATATTTGACCAGTCTCGGAATAAAACTGTGGATATATTAATCAAATCCACGCCGCCGTTTTATTTCAATGAAATAGAATCAAGTAAAAACGCCAGCCGCACCGCAGTGCGTGTATGTACGCGGTTTGACGTTTTCTAATTCCAAAACCGCTGCGTTTGATCGCAGTGCCTGATAAGCCTTAGATCTATCATTTATCTTCACGGTATCTCATCTGAGTTTTTGTAATTGGATTACACAAAAACTATGCTCAGGAAACGCTGATTAAACTCTTTCGGGTACGTGCTGATATATATATATATATATATATTTTTTTTTTTTTTGATTTATTACTTGTAAATTATTTAACATTATAAATGATAACAATATGCAGACTTATGTATATAATTTTTTCGTTATTATTCTACTATTCCATAAGTTGAGCTCCAGGAGCTCGTGTTTATGGGAGGAGTATTTACCTTTAGTTCTAATGATTTTTTAAACAATAATCATAAACTTTTGATATAAATACAAACATAATATTTACATAGGTACACAAATTAGAAAAGTGTGTTTTTAAAGATAATTAAAATAATATATCTTTTTACATATTAACTAAGCGTAGTATACCCTGTATACTATATCTGTGGCACGTTTCAGAGTGGAAGATACATTCAGTATCACCTTGGTGAAAGATCACCACATTGCTTTAGCCGTTTTTGATGGCCAGATGTGAATAGTTCGCCAGTTTCTTCCCCACCTTCCTTTTCATTATACTACCGTCAGCCTCACAGCATACCCCAATCGGGGATGCCATAGTTCCACTGCCCCCATACGGTCGGGATCGATAATGTGGTTCGTGGCATATCTCATTGGGATTAATCTTTCAATTTGGAGATTAAAAGAGAGTGAAAAAAAAACTTAGATATATTGTGCCTTATTCACATTAAAAATACATTTAGTTATTCTTCAGCATACATCATAAACTTCTACAATTAGTCTTAGTAAATAGACATCTGAGATGGTAGACGTCATTATTTCCGAACTGGTGCGAACAGAATGGAGAAATAGGGAATAAGGCACCGCTCGGAAAGGTGACACCAGGTGTGAAGGTGTGACGTGTAATGGAGACGTTGCTAAAGAATAACTAAAAATACATTTAGTTATTCTTCAGCATACATCATAAACTTCTACAATTAGTCTTAGTAAATAGACATCTGAGATGGTAGACGTCATTATTTCCGAACTGGTGCGAACAGAATGGAGAAATAGGGAATGAGGCACCGCTCGGAAAGGTGACACCAGGTGTGAAGGTGTGACGTGTAATGGAGACGTTGCTAAAGAATAACTAAAAATACATTTAGTTATTCTTCAGCATACATCATAAACTTCTACAATTAGTCTTAGTAAATAGACATCTGAGATGGTAGACGTCATTATTTCCGAACTGGTGCGAACAGAATGGAGAAATAGGGAATAAGGCACCGCTCGGAAAGGTGACACCAGGTGTGAAGGTGTGACGTGTAATGGAGACGTTGCTAAAAGGGTATTTGATAGCAGTGGCTGCATTTCAATGCAAGCAATAACAAGTTGCAACGATGCTTTGTGCATCTTATTTGGCAGGGCTTTTCATTTGCAATAATACATATTTCAGGGATTCTTTGAAAAAAAAAGTTAAATAATTAATAAAATGTGTGCAATAGCCCAATATTAGTAATATGTCCCCCAAACTCATAAAATTCTCACTGTAATTTAAATACCTTTTCAGTTGACGCTTTCTCTCTTTCGGTATAACCCATAATGTACACATTATTTGTCTTTCTATAAAACCAATTGTGCACTCATTATTTTTTTTTATCTCTGTTCCTTCATCAAATGTTAAATTTTGTCTCACTCTACGTGTATATATATGCACAAAAATATATTAATAATTATCATAATTTTTGATAATCATTAATAAGCAAGCCAAGCACTGCGATAGCGAAATCGTCCTTTTGGCTGTGAGAATTTTTCGGTGACTGTTGTTTTATGTGCTCGTCGTTTTTGAGATGTGTGATTTTCATTGTCTTGATGTTTGGTCTCATTTTTTTTTTACTTTTACTCCATACCGGAGGCCCTGAGGAAAATAATTTCCCTCAGGGATTATGTCATCTTCTGGGATGCTGTGTGAAGGGTCTTTTTTTAAGTACATAAAGGAGAGGAAGTTCTAGTAAGGTAGAAGTCCAGGAGTGACGGACATATGAATATATCCCTCCCACCCATATATTCATATGACGGACATATGAATATATCCCTCCCACTGCGGCGCAAAGTGATGGGTCAAGAGACCAGTTGGACAGGTCAAAGGGTCTCCCCAAACCAGCATCTCTCGATCTTGCACGCCACGCAACTGGTGGGCAGGCGCTTCCTGAAATCACATTACCCGATGAACCCGGGCACCCCTGCTTAGTCATCAAACGTAGCGAACCACTTGGGGTGACCTGTGGCAGAGGTGTTGGTTATCATTGGATAAATAGAGGTATAATGAAAAAGAAATTGTAGAGTCAGAATCCTCAATAATAATACAAAATGGCAATTTTAAAACGTTAGCTTGACATTTCCTGAAGGAGTGCCACAGCGTTGAATTTCAACATTTTACAATATCAGTATGCACCCGGACGGAAGGCGCAATGCGGCAATTGCCTCAAACAACATTTATTTGCTCCCTTATTCTACCATCAAATATTTACGACGGGAGTTATTTATTCCTTTGCTTCTCCCTTATTCTTGATAGAAGAAAACTCAACAGAGATCATCTCAGTTACATCAGTTGGAAATTATTTCTCGAAAAGAAGGATACAATGCTGCCTTCAAAATAAATTAATACAGATAAAAAAAGATTTTTTTTAAAATCACAATCACTTCGCGTAGCGCATCTCACACTCCCATATCTTTTTCATTTCCTCACTTTCTTCAGACTCACAACATACTGGGTATTTCTGACTCCAGACGGTTGGGAAATGTTGGGAATCTTGTTCAAATAGGTTTATCTTTTGTACCCTTAGTGCTGGTAAGTGCAAAATACGTACAAGTTCTTAAACAAACCACGTAAAGCATTAAAAAAATCTAACTGCATTACATTATGAAAAATACATTCAATTTTCTTCCGCTTTGTATAAAAAACTAAAGTAAATATTGTATTTATTTAAATCACCGGTATCCAGAATGCATTAAGGCTGATTTTTCCCCGAGTAATATTATGCGTACTATGGAAAACAGGGGCTCTCTTTGCAGACGGAGGAAGTGGAAAATGGTATTTGGCTACGCCAACGAAACATAATAAATTAAGGGTGTTAGCGGAAAATCTTACATTTTGTATTAAATGAACACAGAAAAAATATTACAAAGTAATATTTTATCACTTATAGAAGTGTATGGTGGGCGTGGAAATTCGAGGAAGACCTCAAAAAGTAATCTTGAAGTTAATTGTAACACATTTAATGATCTACGTATATTGAATTGGTGATTCCATTCAATATTGTATTTGTGATTCCATTCAATATTGTATTGGTGATTCAATCCAATACTGTATTAGTGATTCAATTCGATATTGTATTGGTGATTTAATCCAATATTGTATTAGTGATTGAATCCCATATTGTATTAGTGATTCAATCCAATATTGTATTGGTGATTCAAGCCAATATTGTATTGATGATTCAATCCAACATTGTATTAATGATTCAATTCAATATTTTATTGGTGATTAATAATAATAATAAAATTATATGATAATAATTGGATGACTTGTATAGCGCCGTTTTTGTGCAAAATCACCTCAAGGGCGCTGTACAAACTTATAATACATTTCTACAGTGATCTATGTTATTACTTAACTATTTATGGAGATAATATACAGAACAATACTTACCTGGTAGGACACTTGAGATTAACATTATTTAATTGTTTCTTAGCGAAATTTAGATACAGGATTTAGGACATAATTGGAAAATTGAATATAACTGGACTTTCTCTTAGGAATGGTATATTTAATTTAAGGGTACGACAGCTTAAAAAGGTAAGTTTTTAGTTTAGACCTGAATTCTGTTGGACTTGTTATGGATCTTAGTTCCGGAGGGAGTTTATTCCAAGCCTTCGGCCCAGATACTCCGAAAACGCGATCACCAAACTCAGTATTTGGCTTGCGCATAGGTTCTATCAGTCTGCCTGCAGCTGATGATGTTGCTGATCTAAGAGTTCAATCCAATATTCTATTGGTGATTTAATCCAATATTCTATTGGTGATTTAATCCAATATTGTATTATGATTTAATCCAATATTGTATTAGTGATTCAATCTAATATTGTATTGATGATTCAATCCAATGTTGTATTGGTGATTTAATCCAATATTGTATTTGTATTCATTAAGATACTACCTATTTATTAGCTTTCTTATTGCATATGTACGGGCGTAAACAAACAATACCTCTTAATATTTTAAAGCATAATGTCCAAAAACAGTAACAGTGAACTAGTCCTGATTCCTTAAGCCCCGCATACACACTTTTATCAATTTATAACACGTTTCTCGTTAACACTTTAAGTTCTAAAAAAATGTTATTTTTGCACCGAAAAAATAATTGTATGAAATTTCACGATTGAAAAAATCGAAAAGTACGTTCCGAAACAAGTTTTGTTCTGTTATTTAATATGTTATACGTGTGAAATTGACAGTGTATCTTTAAATGTAACTAAAGCATTTGTCGAGAGATTTTTGTTCTATTTCAAACGGGTCGCGTTTTATTAAATATTTTCACCATTTTCGCTTATTCTTATCGTTTTTTAATATTAGCGATGTCCCCCTAACATTCGTATTTCCATATCTCCCTTTCAAACCATCTTTAAATGCTTACTATAGGGCATTAAGTCTGCAGTCTCAAGAAGAACGGCTGTGCGACCTTTCTTATGCAAAGTTTGAATTTGGATTTGAGGCCGAAATTTCCAACCAAACTGAATAATTACTCAAAAAGGATAAGCAAATATCCAATACAGGTATGCGCTATTTAATTTAATTCTATTTTAAATTATGGTATATAGGCCATTAAAGAATTATGATTTATAGGCCATTAAAGAATTATGATATTTAGGTCATTAAGGAATTATTATATATAGGCCATCAAAGAATTATGATATATAGGTCATTAAGTAATTATTATATATAGGCCATTAAAGAATTATGATATATAGGCCATTAAACAATTATGATATATAGGTCATTAAGGAATTATTATATATAGGCCATCAAAGAATTATGATATATAGGTCATTAAGGAATTATGATATATAGGTCATTAAGGAATTATTATATATAGGCCATCAAAGAATTATGATATATAGGTCATTAAGGAATTATTATATATAGGCCATCAAAGAATTATGATATATAGGTCATTAAGGAATTATGATATATAGGCCATTAAAGAATTCAATTTTGCATGGTTTTAACCCCTTTGGTATTTTTTATGTTAATAGTAATAAACTAATCATTAACAAATTATAATTTCTCCTCAGTTGTAGGCAGAGAGGACAGACCGCCAAACAACTCGGTCTTGGCACACAATCACATTCATTCATACTCTTATATTATTCTGATTCTTGAGATGGCCCGACTCAAGTATCTAATTCACTTGATCGAGCCATGACATTTGTGTCATATTTTCTCCGTTCACTTCTTTCTTTGCTCATTCGCTGTACATACCCTAACCATCTAAGTGTCCCTTTCTTTATCTCAATAATTACGCTACATCACCTTTGCACTATTTGCGGTTCTCTAATAAGTAGAATATGATGAAAAAATAAAATAAAAATGGAACGTCGTAAAAATATTTTTTTTGGGTAGAAAATTTAATTTATATAGGTACTTACCACAAATTTGTGTTCCTATGTAAATCAGTCGTTTATAATTTAAATATACGCCCATCAATATGTTTTTTAAAGCATATTTATGATTCATTTTATATTTATTTGTATTTGTATTTAAAAAAAAATTATAATCATGAATTCACAAAAATTTTCCAAAGTTTCCTCTAAAATCTTTAAAATATAATTCTTTAATGGTCTGTTTTTTATAATTTATAAAACAAATAAATAAAAGAGCTCAAATACGTACAAGAAATTTGCTATATCTTTGGATTAAAAAGTAATTTTTCAGTTTGGTTTGGTATTTTGACTTCAAATTAAAATTTTGTGTGATAAAGGCCGCGTAGCCGTTCCCCTTGTCACCTCATAAATTATCTGTAAAACTACAACATGATTAACAAACAAGCGATATAGAACGAAAGACTGTAGTCATTTTCGACCTTGGAGTATTTTAACTCTAAGTCATCGATACTACTGTAAGTTCTAGGTACTAATCGCGCACCACGCCGCGCGCCCTTTCAATAGTCCGTGCAATTTGGTCGTACTTCGGTCACGGTTCTTATTTTCTATGGTTCTGTTAATTAAAAAACTTCAAACTCAATTCCAACCCTTTGGGCGTAAAATAATTTCCTCAACCTAGTTTTATCTAGTCTTGAACAATCAGAATGTGTTTACTGACTTTAGTGCTATAGTCAAGTTCGTGCTTTAAAGCAGGGCAAATCTTCTGTTAATCCGGTCTCATCAAACCTTTGTATGCGGATTAAGCAGCCTTTCGTTGTTGGACGATAATATACTAAACTAAGCTACAAGATACGTTATCTGTTAGACTTGGTATATAAGGTATAGGAGGATAAGAATCAACAGCTTTTCATGAGAAGAGCATATAATAGGTACTTGTTTTATGAGCCTATATTGGTAGCTATACCTATGAAAATAAAAAATTCTTACATTTCTAAATATTCTAAAGAAAACTAAAATAATCACTAAAAAAATACCTATTTTGTGTGAAACGAGTTTTAAATTATTTCTTTTACCGGCCGGTTTCGCTTTGCTCAAGCATCAGCAGGGTAAAAATTAATATTAAACAAGAAATACATAGTGTGTGCTTTAAAATGCATACAGAGAGAGACAACAAGATAAACATATAACAAGTAATACATTTGTATAAAGGAATGGGAGAACCGACAGACAATTATGTAATTGACACTATACAGGGTGTCCGCGGTCAAAGTGCAGTAACTTCGGTGATGGTGAGGCGATTCTACATGATGGTAGGAGCAAAAAAGGTAAATAACTTTTCAGAATTTACAACTTTTTTTTCCATACAATCCTTAGTGGAGGTACACACTTACCCGATAAATTCGCTGTGTGCTTGTCAAGCGCGAGACTGGTGAGTTATGTCACACATGTACATGTACTCACATGTGAGGTATTTGTTTATTATATTTCTTTATAGTAAACAAATCGTAACTGTTTGGTTTGAACATTTCCCAAAGAGTAACAAATATATTTAGATATAATTTTTCATGTTATTATATTAGTATATAATCATTTCTTGATGTTGACATTTATTTCGTAGTTATATCTTGCATCATTTTTCCGTAAATCCTATCTGATGATATCACAATTAATCACCTTTGAATCTGTTATCAGTGTTTGATAAGAAATTCAAAGTGACATGCTGGGCTGTGATTGGTTGGAGACGGCGGCCATCATGGAATTCCATCCGGGGAGTAGTGGAGGGGGTCCTACGTAAATACTGAGTCTCCTTCCTAGCTGTGGTCACTTCGTGGGTTGGTGTCTCCGAGAGAGGTGGTGGATGGTTATTTTCAGATGTGTTTCAGGTTCTGCTATTATATTGCTATGTAATTATCTTGATTAATCACATATAATACATCATTTGATTGAGTTATTTTGATGTAAAGATTTCCAAATGTGTCGGCGACACGGTATCAAGCGGTTTCGGGGTTTGAGTGTTTTTGTGGTTTTTGGCGTAAATATGAATTCTCTTGAAATATTCTGGAGGTCTGGATACGTATGATACACTCCCCCCGTACAGTCTCACCTGTACTCAGCTATTTGATCAGACGTATCTTCTTTTGATGTTTTCTCAGGTTGGAGGTCGAGGGGTGAAGGAAGGGGTGCTGTCCAGATTTTGCCAGTGTGGAGTCATGTCAGCGCCATCCGGGGTCAGCAGGAGGGGGTGTTGTCCTGACTTCGCCGTGTCAGTGAGGGATAGCCGCTCAGTGCCGGCGTCGTCAGGAGGCCTCCAGCGGGAGTGGGATTCGCTTTTGCCATGTCAGTGAGGGATAGTCGCTCAGTGCCGGCGCCATCGAGGGGGTGCTGTCCAGACTGCCGTGTCAGTGAGGGATAGCCGCTCAGTGCCGGCGTTGTCTGGAGCCCCCTGCAGGAGTTAGAAGTGGGAGTCGATTTTGCCATGTCAGTGAGGGATAGCCGCTCAGTGCCAGCGCCATCGTGGGGGTGCTGTCCAGACTGCCGTGTCAGTGAGGGATAGCCGCTCAGTGCCGGCGTTGTTTGGAGCCCCCTGCAGGAGTTAGAAGTGGGAGTCGATTTTGCCATGTCAGTGAGGGATAGCCGCTCAGTGCCAGCGCCATCGTGGGGGTGCTGTCCAGACTGCCGTGTCGGTGAGGGATAGCCGCTCAGTGCCGGCGTTGTCTGGCGCCCCCTGCAGGAATAGGAAGTGGGGAGTAGTTGTATGCTGTCCAGAGGTGCCTCCTTGTCAATACAGACAAGGAATGTCACTTGTCAGCTGGGGTTCCAGAGGTGCCTCCTTGTCTTTTCAGACAAGGAATGTCACTTGTCAGCAGGGTTTTACAGAGGTGCCTCCTTGTCACTACAGACAAGGAATGTCACTTGTCAGCTGGGGTTCCAGAGGTGCCTCCTTGTCATTTCAGATAAGGAATGTCACTTGTCAGCAGGGGGTTTACAGAGGTGCCTCCTTGTCAATACAGACAAGGAATGTCACTTGTCAGCTGGGGTTCCAGAGGTGCCTCCTTGTCATTTCAGATAAGGAATGTCACTTGTCAGCAGGGTTTTACAGAGGTGCCTCCTTGTCACTACAGACAAGGAATGTCACTTGTCAGCTGGGGTTCCAGAGGTGCCTCCTTGTCATTTCAGATAAGGAATGTCACTTGACAGCAGGGGGTTTACAGAGGTGCCTCCTTGTCAATACAGACAAGGAATGTCACTTGTCAGCTGGGGTTCCAGATGTGCCTCCTTGTCATTTCAGGTAAGGAATGTCACTTGTCAGCAGGGGGTTTACAGAGGTTCCTCCTTGTCAATACAGACAAGGAATTTCACTTGTCAGCTGGGGTTCCAGAGGTGCCTCCTTGTCATTTCAGGCAAGAAATGTCACTTGTCAGCTGGGTTTCCATGATTATCACTAGGTCATCCTTCTATATTGGTGTAGTCGGATGGTGCAATTTTTGTCGGGCAGCCATAGTGGGTAGGTACTCGTGCAGCAATCTTCTCCAAAGGTATCCGCGAGTTGTTGCCGTTGTTGTTGAGTCACTTCTTCTGTTTGTTGTAGAAGGATAATTGAGGTCGTGTCCCGGCTGACCATAGTAAGAAATGGTTGGGGTTCAGGGCTTTTCGTCTTGTGGGTCGACCGAGATATGGGTGAGTGGGCGGTTGTTTAGCATAAACTTTGCCTCCGCTAGGGATGTTCAGAGTTTCTTTTAACTGATCGCACTAATTTCTCTCACGCTCCCCCCATGTGAAACTTTGTGGTAGTATAAAGTGTCACTCTATGCTTTGGGTAGCAACAGCGTCGATCATCCTGGTGTCCTGGCTCATTGACATTAGCGTGTTTTCTTGGTATCTTGGGCCTCTTCTTTTGACGGAAATAATCTAGCTCGTAAGATGTGGATGGGTGGATGTGATGAATCAGGCGAGGTGGCGGTAGTTCGCCAACCTTTTGGCTTGTTGTACATAATCTTAATACGAAAGAAAATAAATATGTATTTCTAGCATTGTTTCCTCCGCACCGAGGTGATCTGATCTCTTATGGTAGTGGCTGATCAGACGAATGTATGAATTGTCGCCATCCAGGATAGTGGGAGTCCAGGCTACTCTTTTAGCCTTTTCCAGGGTCTGTAGGCGTGTGCCCATTCGGAGGATGCTGTCTGGTCTGAAGAAAGGGCTCAGGATATTGAGGTGGTTGCTGGTGGGCAATTTTTTACTTTCTCGGATGGTATGTATGTCGAATTGTGAATGTAACTTTCTGGTCCAGTACGGGGTATTGTTCGCGTGGTATCGTCACTTTTGAGCACTTCACTTTCGGTGTGGCTTCACATGATGTGAACGTCTGCCACAGTACTGTTTTTAGTCCGGTAGTTCGGGTTGTGAAGCAGTCGGTGGTGGGAGTATTTGCACTCCTCTAAGCCGCACCAGTCACCAATTTTACAATGCTTTGTAAAATGTTTGCTATTGTGGCACACTTGGTTTAATCCGGTGTTTTTAATTAACTTGAATCGTAAGTTTAATCTTATCTTTCACGGCATAAGTACGACATTCACTGATTAGGTGGCCGTTTTCCTCTACACTGGACACACCCGGCGCGGTTGTCGAACTCGTGAACTTTACTGTAATTGTCACGCACATTTTCACTGCTTCGATTATCGTCTCGATTATTCTTTCGATTATTTTTCGCAAAACTGTTTTTCCACTAGTTTCACCTTTATTGACACTGTTTTCACACGGCGGAATCTGTTCTGAGGTGGCAAACGTTTTCACAAAACTGTTTTTCCACTAGTTTATTTTATTTTTTATCACTTTTGTTTACACTGTTTTAAATGAGAAAATTTGGTCAACAACGTTTGTTTCAATCGGGGTGACTGACTTTCCGTGGCTTTGTTGTTGAGGAAGGTCGAGGTTGTTTTTGTTGACTCGGGTTGCTGCGGTCACACCAAGTGAGTCGACGGTAAAATTTGTTTTCATCAGTTCTTCCAATCGTATCTGAGGCTGTTTCATGTTTAAGTGCCAATGTGGTGGCTGGGTGCTCGTATCCTGGGTCTGATCTACCATGGGCGCTCCATCCTAGTGCGGTGCGTGTTTTATTCGTGTGGTATTATTATTTTCTTGCACTTCTCGTGACACAATTAGGTAGGCGTTATCATGTTCTATTAATATCTTCGGGATGACGGGCTTTCCGTGGATTTGTTGTTGAGGAAGGTTGAGGTTGCTTATTGTGTTGGCGGTGATGCGATATGTGTCACGGTGGATCCTTCATCAAGAAGTGCGAGTGTTTGAACACGTTTCTTGGTTTGGTGCACTGGATACGATTGGTACGTTCTTCAGATAGACGTTCTGACCTCACAGTCTCACGATGTTTTCATCGTGTAGTAAGGTGTGATGTGGTAGATGACATCCCTCTATGTCGCACCACTCTTTTGCTTTGCAGTCCTGTGTGTGGTGTTTGTCCAAACATTTTCTGCATAAGTTGGCTGCATTAACTGTCTCCCACCGTAGGGTGACGCTTTTGGCCGCAAACTCTCGGCATTCTCTGGTGGGGTGGTTGCGGCTGCACTGGGCACAACTGCTCGTGGTTACTTGATGTTTCTGGTTCGGCCCAGTATAGCTGGGTGGTGTTATTGCCTTACGTTTGAGGGTGTACGGCGTCCTTCCTGAGTTGTTGTTTTGCTCTTGGTATCCTGCATGGACTTGGTCTCGGCGTGGGCGAGGTCTCGGACGGTCCACCATCCCGCTGTTTGGTATTGCGTTAGTTATCTCCTTCATAAAGGCAGCGAGTTGGGTGATGGTGGCAGGGGCGCGCTGTCCGCGGACTTCCATCAGCCAGGCTAGTCGTAGAGTGTTTGGCAGCTTGTCGGTAATGTCGCTCAGCAATGTTGGATTGGTGAGGTAACCCTCGGTCTTTAGGATCCGGAGGGAGGCTACCAAATTTTGTACGGTCCCGGAGAAGTCGGCCAGGTCTTCTAGAGATACGTCAGGTGTAAGGTAGGGTAGCCTTTTCACTTTTTCGAGCATAAATTTGGCTATTGCTCCAGAGTTGCCGTACCGTTGCTCAAGTACGCTGAGGATTTCGGGTAATTGAAAGGGATCCATCAGCAGGGGCGATACGGTCTCTCGTGCCTTGCTTTTGAGGGCGCGTTGCAGTCGGGTGAGGTTCTCACTGGCGGTCATTTGGCAGGTGGTAGTGGACTGCATATATTGCGCTTTCCAGGTAGGCCACTCGAGCGGGTCCCAGAAAATATGGGCAAATCCTTTGCCGAAGACTGTCTGGCGATGAGTGCTGCCATCCTTGAGTCATCTTCTAGTGTTCGAGGGGTGTCCTGGGATATGGTGGAGCGTATGGCGTCTGCCATTATCGACGCTATTTGAGTCAGTGGGTCGGCGCCTTGTCGTAACCACTCTTGAGTATGTCGTGCCCTCTCATCATTTGTAGGAGGTGGTGGAAAGAGCGGAGAGTCCAGGTTCGTCAGGAATGGCTGTGGTTGATACTCCATTATGTGATGAGTTGGGTATCCTTGTCTTGATATGGTGATGTTAGCTGCTGGGCTCGGGGGTACATTTGAAGTTGCTTCAGGTGCGGTTAAGTTGTGGATCGGTTGGGTAGTAGTTTGACGTGTTGATGCGTTCAGGGCCGATTGCAGTTCTGCGATTTGTTTAGTATGTTGCTCCTCCCGAATGCGCATTTCTCGGCGTAGCATTTGGAGAGAGTCTTCAGTTGACTCAGAAGGTGTATCGGGCTCTTGGGGGTTCTCAGTAACAGGTTTTTCTTGACCAGTGTTGATAGGCTGGGTTCGGTTCCGGCTGGTCTCGGATGATGTTGAGGCTTTGCGGCCGCTGCGAAGTGACGGCATCTCCACTTTAGGTGAGACTGAAGACGTGTGTGTAGATCCGGCTCGAAGGACCAAATGTACGAGACAATATACCGTCCGTACAATAACTGTAGATACGAAGGTAGCTGGGTACACTTGCCAGCGTTTTCAGTCTTGGTAGATGTTGTAGAGGTTGGTAGTGGAGTTTTAAAGCCACGATCAGAGAGGAATTTATTTCCAGATCTGAGCTGACGAAAGGAATTTATTACTGGCAAAAACTGAATTTACTACTGAATAAAAACACTTGAAAATATTTCTTGAGACTTTGGAGATGGTTTTTCAGGAGAGAGGATTCCCTTTCAGAAGTAGTTGTTGAACTGAACTTGTATGGGATTCGATTCTCTATTTATAGAACGTTTTCAAATCGAGCCCTCTCGGAGGTGTTCTATCCTCTTTCGTGAGGAGTAAAATGGTTAGGTATTTTTCCTCTCTGCAATTATCTTGTTGAGAGGAAAGTTATATTTTAATATGATACCTTTAACCAAGTCAGTTCAATCTACCAAAACCATCTCCCCCAGTCCCGTTTATTTATTTTATAAATAATTATATAAACTTTCATATTGGGTATGAAGTTAAATATCTTTGGTTTGAACATTTCCCAAAGAGTAACAAATATATTTAGATATAATTTTTCATGTTATTATATTAGTATATAATCATTTCTTGATGTTGACATTTATTTCGTAGTTATATCTTGAATCATTTTTCCGTAAATCCAGTCTTGATATCACAATTAATCACCTTTGAATCTGTTATCAGTGTTTGATAAGAAATTCAAAGTGACATGCTGGGCTGTGATTGGTTGGAGACGGCGGCCATCATGGAATTCCATCCGGGGAGTAGTGGAGGGGGTCCTACGTAAATACTGAGTCGCCTTCCTAGCTGTGGTCACTTCGTGGGTTGGTGTCTCCGAGAGAGGTGGTGGATGGTTATTTTCAGATGTGTTTCAGGTTCTGCTATTATATTGCTATTTAATTATCTTGATTAATCACATATAATACATCATTTGATTGAGTTATTTTGATGTAAAGATTTCCAAATGTGTCGGCGACACGGTATCAAGCGGTTTCGGGGTTTGAGTGTTTTTGTGGTTTTTGGCGTAAATATGAATTCTCTTGAAATATTCTGGAGGTCTGGATACGTATGATACAACTATAGTACTAAAATCTACAGCAAAACCCCACTCTCATTCGAAACTTACAACAATATTAGAACATTTAAATCCAATTAAAAAACTGAGTACAACACGCAGTAAATCGGAAATAAATTTTTAAAAAAACACGCTGACACAAAATACAGTTTGAAATCGAAACCACTCAACAGCACTAAAAACATAATGTAATATATTTTCTAATTATTTCTGAAAAAACACTACATTACATATATATATATATATATATATATTTTTTTTTTGTAATTATTTTTTTTTAATAATATGTTTACATGGTACATAATTCATTTTACATCTTGGGTCTTTTTACTACTCTTCCATTGAAACCATTTGCTTGTGTATGGAAGGGGAGTGTACATAAATGTTGTTGTTAGTTAGTACTTAAATAATTCATTGTACATAAATGTATGTTTGCTGTAGTATTTTTTTGATAGTAGTGAAGGATAATATATTAATATAATAAATTTTAAAAAAGAAAGGAAGTTATGGAAAACTAAGGATATTTGTGAGATTAATTAAGTGACAGTAGTTTTTTTTTTCAGAATATTTTTAAAGTGTCTCTTGACAGAGAGCAGTATTCGGGTTTTATCATTAATGCTTCTGATTTCTTCTGGTAGACGATTGAAAAAAGTTCTTTCCTGGTAAATATAATGATGTTGTGCAAAAGACGTATTTAGTTTTGGGCATAGAAAAACATGTCTAAGTCGCGTTCTGTTTTCATTTAAAAATTGATATTTATCTTTTTCTTTTATAATTTGGATTAATGAGTTTTTAATATATAGGTCTACATTATATATTTATAACATCTTCATATTATTCATTATATTACATTTTAATAATAATGAAATCGTCAGCACGGAAGATCCCAGTAAGTTAGAGAGAGATATTATTACTATCGCCCGGTATTGTCCTAGTGAAATATCACGATTCAGAAGTGAAACGTTGATTGAAATCGTCGGCTTAAGCCGTATGTGGTAATCAGATTTTAAAAGCCATGGATATCCCTTACGTCCACACCTTCCTCTTCCACATTTTTTCCCGTACCCCAAATCTCGAGAGCCCCACAACATACCTCAATTGTATCATGTTTTATTTTTTTGCATTGTAAAAATTTCAAGGAACTACCACCTCCCGGTAAATAATCCCGGATAAACATGCTAAATATTTAGCAACTCGTGACACTGCACGTGTATCGTGTATCCTGTAAGCAACATCGACAAACCAAAAACTTACTGTAGCCGGTGAAATAAAATATTTAAACTCATACCGTTCAATATTTACTTTGTTTTCCAGAGCAGACAGCCGCAACTGCCTGGGTGTGCAGAATCCCTCTAAAATGGCGTATTTTTCACCCCGAGAACATTCACCGGGTGGGAATATTCACTCTGGGTTGAAATATTCACCCCCACCCTCCCCGCAGTAGACTCAAAACATTATTTTCCCACGTGATCGAATGCAGGCGGGACTATATAAGCCCCCTATAGTAGTCCACGGGGTGTTGTCTGCAAAACTTTCAAAGGTACGCTGAAATACAGGCAGGACCACAGGTGATGGAAAAAAAGAGACATGTGACACGGAATGTAACCGGATAATATAGGACAGTGACTAAAACATACAAGATAAAAGAAAAGGATATGTTAGGTGTGTTTTTTCCGTCACTTTTCTTCTGTTTTGTCATGGAACTAGCACGGAATCGTGCAGAACTCCGACCAAACTGTACGAACTATCAGAGAAGCATAACTAATGAAAGTTATTTATTTATCTATTACACACCCTAGTGGATTTTACATTATATTTTACAAGTTGTTTATTAAAAAAGTTAACAACAAAATCATAAAATAAAATGCTTTGTTAAAAATGAGAACACGGTAATAAATGTCAGCAAAATCTTTTGGGAATAAAGATATTGATTAATTGAAGCAATTCACCACAGTCCATTTTGTAATGCAGTATTTTATGTAATAGTATTAAATCTGTGCTAATACTTCTCTCTAAAAGTTTCAATGGAGACGTTTTGTCCACGAGGTAATTAAAATATTTTTTTTATGGAAATATGCAATTTATCTAACTTAGGAACTCATGTGGAGTTATACTCTAGTTGGCATCCAACAAGGTTTTATACATGATAAATGTTATGTATTGTGTTGTTTTTGTTTTAAATATTGCTTTTGTGGTGTACACAGAAACAATGGCGGGCGTCGCGCCCATTGGCGCATCCAAAATTTTGTCTTGGGGCGGCCGGGTTAATATATATATATATATAATATGTTAAATATAGGTTTTTAAAATGTTTTTACTTACGTGTAACCAAGTCAATTTAAAAATAGTTAATATACATTATTAGGGATCTGAAGCAACCATGTTGCCGCTAACATTACACGAAACATATTATTTCGGTTTTTTAACTTTCCCGCAGCCAAGTAGGGGAGTAGGTAGTCCCCAAAATTACTCTCCTCCTTATATTAGCTTAAATACTTACAGACATATAGACATATATTATAATTATTTTACGTATTTCTGCGCAAATACAAAGGTTACCATTAATAATTGGAATTTCTATAGTTTAAAAGCCCATGAGACAGAATATGCATGGGGTCGTCGGAAGACCCACTTGGTTACATACGTTTTGTTTGGCATCTTGGCCTGTCAAGAGTTAACGAAAAACATCGATATGTTGAAAAACATTAGCATAGAAGAAAATTCTTTCATCAAAGAGTGTTACAGTCCTTTTGAGAAAATTTTCCGCTGTGAGATACTGCAGTCTAATGACTGGTGGTTGGTGATGTATGCATCTTAAATGCCATGGTAATCCACATAAACTTAGACAAACATTTCCTGATGCCAGGTGCAGTCTGTAATGGGAATGATTGGCACTGAACCGGTTAAATAAGAATTTGGTAACTTTTGCAAAATTGATCGCCCCTTTGTCGAGGGATAAGGCTCTAATTCTGCGTGCGCAATTAAAATTTATTTGATTAATTTGTGTTACTTCACGAATAAGTAATTAAAATTAATATATAGTAGACTTGCGGCACGTTCCAGAGTGGAAGATACCCTCAGCAATGGACAGTGATGTGCAGTGATAATGTACAATGTACAGTGTATATGATTTGCTGTACTTACATTCAATTTTATGGACGGTGCATTTTACATGGTACAAGCGTGTTGGCATTAGGTTCATGTTAGTGGCAACGTGTAACATTGAGAGCGGGAGATATTCTCAGCAAAGACCGTCATTCACCTTCCTCCTCCCCGTCTCCTTACCCTCCCCACCACCACCAACCTCACAACATATCCCAATTGGGGATTCCATGATCTCATTGGCTCTTGACGGTCGGGAGCAGCTGAGACTCTTGTGCGTTAATTAAAACAAAATATAAGGAAAATTACTTCATTTGATTTCGAAAAACTCCGTATAAGGTTCGGACAACGCCGGAGATTTCAGCCAGTATCTTCTATTTAATTAAAGGATTGTCAGTGGCGGGTGGGTGGGGTGTGTTTGTTTTTTAAACAAATCCGCAGTTTTATACCGAGATTGATGTAATTTTGCACACTTGACCTTCAAAAAAAAGGAAACAAAAACCCGGGCAGCGCCGAGGATTTAATTTATCTCAAAATAAATATAGATTATTCGAAATTTTATTTTATTTCCAGTTATTTGTATATTTCTAATCTGCACCTCCGACCCTCACAGTTGACTATTACTTTGGTGTCTGAGAGTAAAAATGCAGTTTTCTGCGACAGGACAAAATTGAAAGTCTACTTCACGGCATCCATTTTACTTAGGCGACTGTAGCCCTATTTCAGGGGCTCTAAACTGCAGTGTCATGACCAGCCAGGCGTTGTTAAAAGAGTTACGGGCCGAATTTTATGGCTCCGAATGTGTGTGTTAAATAATTAATGTATAGAGGGCTAGAAATGAAGGTGTGTGAAATGGTTTTGTTTATTTAATGTGTCCTGGTAAAAACTTATGTAACTGGCGTCCAAGCCACATTAGACTAAAACCTCCTAGATCACTGATCAAAGTAGGTCATAGGTCACCCCAAGTGATTCGCTACGTTTGATGAATTAGCAGTGGTGCCTGGGATCATGTCGTGAGGATTGTCAAGGTCTTGGTGGCGGATGCATCTGCCCACTGTGTGGCGGGCCGGATTTGGAGAGACCGGTTGATGAAGATCTTTTTACCTCTTCAGCTGGACTTTCTTGACCTATCGCCATACACTGCAGTGGGGGGATGGATTCAAACGTCCGTCACTCTTGGACACACTGATCCCCACATTTCTACCCACCTCTCATACCTTTTTCCTTCCCAGATTTCCCTCTCCTTTATTTCCTTAAAAAAAAACCTACACGGCATTCCCAATGAAGATATGGGCCCTGAGAGATTTTTTTCCTTAGGGCCTATTGTAAAAAAAAAAATCTAATATATTCACTTATTGAAGCAGATTCTGCAAACTCTGACAGAGCATGTGATGCAAACTGGATTGTTACACTTGGTACAAAAATGAACGCGTGTGTTAGTGCCACCAAAATGATAATATGTTAGTGTTATATCTACCTTACTTTGCAAATTTAAGTGATGGGAACTTTTTATTAAAAAGTAGAAGGTTCTACATATAATTGTGTTTATTTACGTTACAAATAATAGGTCTGGATTTAGCTACACTGTTCATTACCCAAGGGTTGGTAATTCTCTGGTTCGAGAAGCTTGTTCCCTGTCAATCTCATCTCGCAAGTAATTGTTACACTCTAGCTACATCTATCGGACTCTGGAGTAAGCTTTATGACTAGCGCCATCTATCGCTTAAATACTCAACTTATTACCATACATCACAGTTAGGTATGTTTGTAAATAAATATATAAGTTTTCTGAATTTATATGCTTTTTTTATATTTGTTCTGTGTATATCTAAAATAGTTAAACGTAAATAACTGTGTTGTGTACAAATGATTTCATACACTTTGCTTTTGCCGTCTAACGACATCATTATTTATTTGCTTGTTTGGAACGTGTATTGTGCATTGTGTGGAATGACTGGACAGCTAAACGTGTTGAAAGAGTAAGTATCTACACACAAGCTGTAATGTGGCGTCTTTAAAGGGCTAGGTACCTATAATTTATAATGATTGATATTCATATAACTTTAATGTTTGTTCAATAAACCAAAATAAAAATGCACAATATTCTGTTTATATTCCTGATGAGTCACAACAATTCAGAATCAAAACTTTGCTTGGAAAGTCTTGAATCGTCTTAACCTTTTCAGCCTCAGGGTTAATTCAAATTAATACGAATTTTGTGATTTTTTTTACCGTGACGGAAGCGATTTAGAAAAGCTGTGTTTTTGTTTTCTTGTAGCTTATAGTCTTTTCTGTGGCGTCTATTTTTTCCGCTCGGTTGAAATTATTATTCCCGCCACAAAAACGATAAATATTTTGACATCTGCTGATTGTGGGTTTCATCGAATTTCTGCCGTCATTGATTACTATTTAAGGTTAATTTTATACTCAAATTACAAATATTTTATCTGTTCTATAATAATAACATCAGTTCAATTCACTGTTCACATTCATTTACCAGAATATCGTCAATGAATTTCAATGTTCATTCCAATGAACACTGGTAGGTACGCACATATTTTCGACTAGTATGGCGAATTTTTAAAGATTATTATCCTAGATTATTTGTTTATTTCTGAGTGAATTTTAGTTAAAATTTTATTTCTTTCAAACCTTAGAGATTTATCACTACATTGTAAATGAGGATTTTTGACATGAAATAGTTATTTTATTACTTTTGTTTTATGTTAACATTCCCTTACTATTTAAAAAATCCCTTCTGAAGTCCAATTTTAAGCCAAAGTAGAATAACTTCAAAAATCATATACCAAAAATTTTCAAAATTATTTATAACGTATTTTCAACATTACATATTTTCTAGATGTGGAAACAAAAATGCGGGTGTTGAAGGGTTAAGTGATCACACCTGAATAGTATGGTAATTGTAAACCTTTTTTTCACTCTTCATTACATTCCCATTTATAACAGCCTTATCCATGAAAAATAAATTTGAGGTTTAAGGAGCTCCTAGTTTTTTGAATTTTTAAATAACTTCAGTTTCACATTCCTGGTTTTCCAGCTTTCAGGGCTTAAGCCTTGTTAGTTACTGAATTATTAAAGTAGTTTTAGATTATTTATTTACGGAGATGCAGTGCGGTAAAACTCTGGACTGGAAAACTGCAAATATGCAGGACAATGTTGAAGACGAAAAATTTTGGGGTTAAAAAATGAAAAATTTTCTTTTCTTGTTGATAGAACTTTGGCAACCGAAGAAAGCCGTAATCCAATGTTGTAGTTATCACTCATTCAAAATGTGAAAATAAAGCCAGGTGACAAGACAGCAAATTTATGACTATGTTGGTGTCCCAGTGGAAGCTACCTAGAGGCAGACCAAGGAAGAGGTGGGTAGACTGTATGGAAGAGGATTGGAGCAGGATGGAAAGGACCTAGGACTGGAGGCCAATGGCGATGAAAGAAAAAAGGCCAATTCCTACCCTGGCACATGGAACTTAAACATACATTCCTTAGAAATGTTTATGCTTACCCTGCACTTGTAATTAGAATTAGAATATGGATATAAGAAACAAGGGGAGATGTGGTATTGCCGAGCTACGGCCAAACTGCACAGACTATCAAAGTAGCGGAACCAATGAATGCCATGCGTTTGGCGTATAGGTTGAAAAAAGGGTGGGATTAGTATAGATGAAATGTTTTGGCGTTACTTTTGTGTGATTTCATACTAATGTATAAGTATTTTCACAAATTATGAATACACCGAATACCCTTACAATGAGTGAAAAACTTAAAGGTTCTTTTTCTGATTAGGATTATCGTACTAAAAATAAAGATATATAATATTTTCAATCAAAAATATTGATTTCGAAAACGATCAAAACCGCACATTTCGAAACAGTTCTAACTGGCTACAACGTCATTATGACATAGAAAACACCAATGTCTGATAAGATGGTGATAAAACGAACATGTTCTGGCGGCAAATCGAAAATGGCACATTTTAAATCGTTTTAGTAAATATATTTGTCAACATAAAAATAAATTAAAATTACCTCACAGTCGTGATATTTTCAAAAATTAAAAAAAACAGTGAAAATATACAATCAATTTGTTCATCTAGTTTAGTTTATGATGTTAGTTAACTGTGCTAAACACAGATTCTGGCACTGGTAGCAATGGTATTTATCATGATACTGTAGTTCTCTGTAATATCGGTAGCTCTGAAATAATGCTTCTAGTGTCACCTGTGTCCAGCACAGCTAACAAACATCATGCACAATAATAATGGTTTATGGCATATCTCCTTTGTTTATGTGAATAATATTAGCAATGTTGGTAACACATCGTGTGCAATTTATAATTTACGGGGAGGACTAACGGTGGCAATGGTTGTGGAAGGATCTTTATGAGGTAAACGAGAAGTAGGATATAAGGGCAAAATTTACAGCTTTACCGGATTACTTGCAGGGATGCTGCGGTCGAGGTAAGACCAACAATACATTGATTACAAGAATGTAATTGAAAATAAAACTACTAGTGTTTTTGTGAGCATTTATCGACTTGTTAACGGTTGCAAGTCTCCACAGTGGTTCAGAGCACCTGATCGGACATCAGAAGGTACGGGTTCAATTCCCGTTGGCGGCATTTATTTTTACTCGGGAGATATTTTCAATTTGTATTGATATTTTAGGCGACTAATTTTTGCTTATAATTATTTATTAATTTATGTCTTTGTATTTGTGTCCCTCTTATGCACAGTAGGTGAGGATCGGTCACATGGGGCATTAATAAAATTGATACAGTCTTAAATTTACATAAAACGTAAAACCAAACATGAAAGACACTATGTAATAATAATTTATTTGTTTGTGTTTATACAAAATAAATATACACATAGTATCTTTGACGGCCTCCGTATTTGAGCGGTTACGATCCTTGGTAGCGAATTCAGAGGACATGGGTTTGAATCTGAAAAAAATTATATTTTAAAAATATCCTGCTACATCAATTTAAAAATACCGATATGTATCATGAACGAATAAGCACTAGAGCCTTGAGACAGTTACATGTAAAATCTTAAAACATCCCAGTTTTTCTAACCTCCTATCGACAAAAAAGTTTTGAATACAATGCTATTAAGCTATTCAATTCTCTACCTACTGACATTAGAAACAAGCAAACCAAAACATTCTTTAAAAGTAAAATCATTGATTACCTCCAATAAACATATCCATCAGGAGTATTTCTTACCATATTTTTATTTATGCCTACTGTGTATATATTCATACTTGAATTGTTTAATCTAAAAAAATACCGATTTTATTTTATCTGTCATTTTAACAATACCATGTAAACAAAAACCTCGCTAGCAACCACCCTGTAAATTGCCATCTCCACACAGGCGTTTCACACCAAGTGAGATGGGCAATAGGTGATTCCTGTAACTAAATGTAATATTAAAATAATGAAATAAAATTAAAAATAAATAAATCCCGGCATGCACAAGTAAATTTATATCATTTATTGATGTAATTTTTACAATTCATTCATTAGTTTATAATAACAAAAGGAATATTTGTAGCACGTTCAGAGTCGTAGATTCTCTCTGTTTCGCTCCGGAATCAGAATTGAAATGTTTCTTGAAATTTTATTTTAAAACAGTAATATAATATTTTAACAACATTTTTTTAATTGCCTTTTTCAAAATTGTCATTAGAATGTCCTGTGATTTTTATCGGGTCTGAGCTAGTATTATAAAACAGGTAAATGAACTATCGATTGTGTGAAATATTAATACTAGGCAATAATAATCTTTGATATCTTCATTGAGAAATATAGATAGAGCTTACATTGGAGTTCGAAGTACAGACCACAGACATAGGTTAATTGTCCGCTGTTAGATACAATGGGCTTTATTCGGATACAAACTATCGAAGGGCACATGTCTCCGGCGATAAAATAAAAATGCCGACATGCAGGCTGAGATATTGTACAAGTTGTACTGGAAAAGATATATAGAGCAATAGTTAATGGTAAGACCTTTCATCGTTAAATAGGGTTTTACCATAATCAGTAATCATCTAAATTGGCGTTTTAATATAAAAAAAACTCAATAAGCTCTTGTAGTTGGCGCGTCGGTAACACAAATGCTTCGTGGCGTGGCGCGGCGGTCGTTCACCGGCGACTCCATTCGTTGAGTTTGTTTACGGTCAGAAGGATTCGGGCGACATAGACAACCGCCACACCCCCTTTCCCACTTAAAACAATATATTTCATTGATTTTACTAGTAATGTAGCTGTAGGAAAATGTAGAAATGTATGTATAATATAACTCAATGGAGGACTTGTGCATTTCTCTTCTGATTTCCATAAAAATGATAAGCGGTCTTATCTAGACAATTATACTCACTAAAAACGATTTTGCCTAATCTAATTTTCTAACATAGTCTTAATTTACATGTGCATAAAGATTCAAACACAATTCATGTAAAAAAATTAAGAAGTAAATCGTTTAAATTGTGCAATTTTGTACGGAGGGTGGCGATGACACACGCGTAAGTTTTGTGCTTTTGGAACTTTCAGATTTATTTATTTTTTCTTTGGCTTAAAGTTCTTACCGCGCTCACAGCAGATCTGGTGCTGACGGCAGTCTGCTCAAAATTCAGTTATTCATTGGCAACAAGGCACCAGAGACAGGATTCCAACCAACATTCCAAGCATCATGTTGCGCAAAGATTCTGCACCTGTTTTGATTCGGCTTTCGAAATCAGAGATTAAATGTTGGTATAAATGTGCATTTCTACAATTTATTAAATAGCTCATAAGTTTGCCCCCTAAACTTTTTTTGCGTAAATTGAATAATAATGGTTTGTAAAAGGTGTTATGTTTAGTTGATTTATGAATTTAAAAAATGTTTCTCGAAGGACCTTGAAATTAGTCTGATTACCACTGCATGTGAGACAATATTTTGCATGAAAAGAAGGACTCATCATTAGAAAAAAGGTCACTCGTTTCTTCCTGTTTGTTCTTCTCACAGCAATGGCACTGAACATGCAACTGTTTGCGATATCGGCGCGGATGTAAAGATATACGGGAAGCGAGATAAGATCTCGCGCGGATGTGGTTTTTTTTAGTGAGCTATACGGATCGAGATATTGTAACAGAATGGCTGCACAATGTGCACAGAAAGGTGTAGGAATCGAAGTAGGTAGGAAAAAGGAACAACAATACTACAGTACAGTGGTAGCAGGTATGTATTTATGCGTGCATGAGATGTATGTGTAAATTAATGTGTATTGGCGTAACCAAATAATATTATTGAATATATTGAATAAAATCTTTTAGAATGGAGTTCTACAAATTAAACTTGCTAATTATTCATCTAAATTACATGACTTTTAATTTACATAATAGAGTTTTTTTATAATTGAAATGCAATCTTAATTCTTCTTGACACATTAATTTCAATTTTGAAAAAGACAATTTGTAAGAATTTTCTGTCAAAATGATGTATTGTAGGTAAGTACTTAGATTATTCTTCAGACAAGCAGTTCCAATTTTGAAAATGAAACTAAAATTTAATGCAAATATGAGTTCATTGAACGTGATAAACGCACATCACGGAAGACCGAAAACTATAGGTTTGATTAATTAAACAATATCGTTTAGGTTGTGTGTACCTATCTAACATTTCGGTTGTATATACATAATATTCTAAACTGTAAAAATACTTTTTTTTCGAAATCAAGATAATGATCGAATCAGTTTATTCCTTCTCCCTTTATGCCCCCATTCTTATAATAGTGTTATGTAATGATCAGCACAGTGGCCTTCTAAGAAGTTGCACTTCTTCAGTACCACGAGAAACATACTTAAGCCTGCAATAACCAAGTTTTCTCTTAAAACAGATGGAGTTTATAAACTCAACTGATCCGAGTGTGACAACACTTATATAAGCCAGACAGAACGGGCGATCTTCAAAAGATAAAAAAAAACATCAGAACATTTCCGAGCACGTACACTCTGCCACCCTGACAAATCGGCAACTGCCGAGCATTTAATTGAAAACGGCGATTGCTTTGGATTTGTTCCTGATGTCCTGTGAAGACCCAAAACACATATATCACGTCTATTTACAAAACACATACATCACAGCATTTGAAATTCATAAAAATCCCAATAATAAAGACGACAGGGCTAAGCTGAATAGTTCTTGGTTTCCGGTAATTGAAGGCTACACCAAAATAAAACACAAAAAACATCTTAAATTATTATGTATTACCAGCTTTTAGAGGATTTGAGTTAGCACCACGTGTCACATCTACATCTGTCCGAAACGTTGGCTAAAGAAGGATATAGCGCTACACGGCATAATACCCTAAAAATAAATCACCATAATACTTTTGGCCTTGAAAATCTCAAATCCCACCAGTTGATCGGGGTTCGATTTTTTAATTTCAAATAATGAATAATATTTTTAATTTTCCAGATATTTTTCACAGGTCTGCATTAGTGCAATATAGGATACGTATTATAAGAACTTTTCAACGAAATTACAGGCTGGTTCAATTCTTTGAGACAATGTTAACTGTAAAGAAAAATTGTCTTGAACAAATCCCCAGAATATAAGGTCGTAAAAATGGCCCATAAATTCCCTCATACGGCGGGCTTTATGTATGGTCTCTAGAGACCGTGAAGCGTGGATTCTCCGGCTCCGGTTCTATGGGCTTAAGGATCTAGGCGTCAATAAACTGAACCACATTTTCCAAAAATCCATAGTTTAGAATCAAAAAATCCCAGAGCCAAAGTCGCCTTAAGGCGGCCTTGGATCAACTTGCCAATACGAGAAATAATTATGATCTAGTACGTTCTAAGAACTTATTTATATTAACTGGCTTCTGCCGGAAACTTCATTCCAGTTTCTCTTAAAAAAATAGTGTAATTTTATAAAAGAGTCCCATGCCATGGGATTATGGCATCCCCTTTTGGGTAGTGTTGTGAAGCTGAAGGCAGTGGGGAGGGAAGGAGATTTTTTTTTACATTAGCTCCACAGAAAAATAATCCCAGCGATGTTATCTTTGGGAATGCTGTGTGGAGGGTCTTTAAAAAGGGAAGGATAGGAAGTTCTGGTAAGGAAAAGATAGGTAGGGGTGGGTAGGCATGTGGTAATCAGTGTGCAGGAGTGACGGACATATGAATCCATCTCTTTCACTGCGGTCCAAGAGAGTCCTGTTATAGAGGTCAAAAGGTCTCCCTCAACCAGTTTCTCCCGATCTGGCCTGCCACGCAGTTGATTGACAGACGCATCCGCCGCCAAGACCCGGATAAACCTCACCCCATGAAGCCGGGCATCCCTGCTAAGCCCCCACCAAACGTAGCAATGGTTGACCTATGGCAGAGGTTTTGGTTATCCAATAAAAGGTTCCCGGGGCGACAGTACCCATACCCGCCTCCCAAATTGAGACAGATGGCAAACATGAAGATTGAGAAGTACCTTTTATTGGGACGTGATTATCAAAAACGTTTCCATTCTAATTTTCATCTGGACGATACTGCAGCTCACATTTCACATGTTAGTTATAAAACGCGAGAAATGGAAAAAAAAACAAAATTTTTAAATAGATTGTTTAATCCTTTTTTCACAATCGAAACCTTAATATTTCAATTTTTTCCATAAAATTATATCAATTTTCCCGCTATTACGTCGAAAGCCTTTATAAAATCCATAGGTACAATTGAATACTTCTATGTTTGAAAATCGTAGCTAAATTCTAAAATAGCTAACAGAAACAAATTGCGACTTCGCATGGAAGATTGCCGATTGTCGCTGAGCTACATACATCAACATACTGTTATTATTGCCTATATGATACAGATATTTTCCTAGAGTCATTAACAACATAATTGACAGCCCTGTCATAGTCGCCACTATTAAATTTCATGTACCAAATTCCTACACAAGACAAAATGTAACATTCTTCTGCAATACATATACAACCAACTATCAGACTCACTAACCAATATGTAACTATATTTTATTTTATGTTACTGTAACGTATTTTACTAATGTAGTTTCATATCAGTTTAATTATACTTTGTGTATAATTTTCGATAGCTTAATAGAAATATTCTGTTCTTATAATCCATGGCATAGGCCAGAAAACCCAATATTAAAGCATCCATTATTTTCATAATCAATACAATCATCTAAATGTAAATTTTCATTGGAAGGCTGTCATTCTGGGTTATCCACTGCGTTAACTGTCGGATGACGTAATCCGTTACATTTAGGGGATGACGTCATCGATGACGTGATATTGTTTCCTGTGACGATATTGTGTTCATTCATTTGAAAGGCCCGATAGGATGAACACCCGAATAGGTCGAAAGATTTACGATTCACGTGAATGACTCGGTTTCCGTTACATCATCCGAATACGTTGTTAGTTATTACGTGTATTTTTATTAAATGAACGTAATACAACTTGTGGGATATCATAATAATACTGCATGCGTCAGTGAACATATTCAAGTATCACCTTTCATTGTGTTATTTTGGTTTCATAAACAAACATTTATTTTTCATTACAGTTTATTAAGCCAAAACCCCCAAAAAAGATACAAGTTAAATTTTTTTTTTTTTTTTATATTAACTCCACACAGGAGGCCATGAAGAAAATAATTTCCCTCAGGGCCTATGTCATCTTTGGGGATGCTGTGTGGAGGGTCTTTTTGTGGAGAGGAAGGAGTGAACATGGGTCTTGAAGAGTCCCATGTTGTAGGAGGGAGGAAACACAGAGGCCGGCAGTTCGTTCCACAGCCGAGCTGTTGAACTTAAGAACGAATCGTAGAAGCGACCCGTTCTCATGTGACAAGTGTCAACCGTGTACAAATACTTTAATTGAAATTACAAATGCATTCCCATAATACACAGTGTCCGGAAACTCGTAGTACAAGCGATAAACAAATGAATCTACATAACATTTTTAGCCGATTTCGTAATAAACCTTTTTTTTTCAAGCATTCGTTTTCGATAAATAGAGTCGCAATTTTTTAGGACAAATTTAAAAAAAATAAATTATTTTTATTAATAGATTTATTTAAAATTTAGATGTATACACGGTGTCCGGAAACTCGTAGTACAAGCGGGAAACTGGAGAATATACACCACATGGGGAACCCAAATAAACATAAAGTTTTTTGATTTGAGCATTTTCACAAAAAAAAAAAAAAAAATATTTTTCGGCTATTTTAGGGTTAAAGTTTTTTCTGGTGTTTAGGGTTGAACAACCGATGTTTTAACCCTGCAGAGCAGAAATATTTTATGATTACACCGGATTAAATGAAGGGTGATTTCAAAATAATGCTTCAAATCCGAGTTTCTTCATTTGTTTTACTTACAAATAGTTTTAATTCGTTGGGTACTTTGATCTTCAGTAATAATTTATAAGAATTTGATTAAAAAAATAAAAAAAAATAAAAAAAAATGAATTTCTAACTCGATTTACTCGATAACGAAAGCTCAAATCAAAAAAATATATACTACAAAATCGACTCCAAATGTGATGTAGATTCACCAGTTTCCCGCTTGTACTACGAGTTTCCGGACACCCTGTATATTTATTTACTGAGAATTGCGATGGAGTCAAGAACGGAAATATAATTGGATATTACCGACAGTTATTTCGTTTATTGACTGCTGTAAATTCAAATTTATTAAATATAATGTAGTACAATTGCAGAAAAGTGCACGTGTGGGTGCGCGTGTGTGTGAATGAGTGACATAAATTAGCATGTATTGTAATTGATAACGAGTATTTCTGCCAATTTTCAGATCGACCAGATGTTGGGAAATGGGTTGATATCCACTTCCAAAATTCCAATTCCAATTCATTCAAGAAACCAAATCTAAATTCTCTCTCTTTTATTTCTTTAGCTCTTTAATTTATTTTAAAATACACCAAGACCCGGATCAAAAAGTTTTTTTTAACCATTAATTTACCAAAAAAATCGTAATAATCGAAACAAAAAGGTTTTTTGGATTCTGAATATGATGTAGATTCACCAGTTTCCTGCTTGTTTTACAAGTTTCCGGAAACCGTGCAGGTATAACAATGATAATTAGTAAAGAGAAGTGAAAGGGAGGAAGAAGACAAAATGTGGATAAGGAATGCTCTCGATAATTTCATTTGGTTAGTAATAATAACGCTCTCGATAATTTCAACCCCAATTTGTTGTCTTTATTTTTATTATTCTATAATATCATTTGCATATGTTCTTATATTAATTATTATATATTTAGTATTAACACGTACCTACTAAGTATTTTTTTATACTTGTATATTTTTTAAAAGTGTTTGTATTATGGTATTTTTTGTATTTGTATTAGGTATGTTTAGTACTTATTTTAACTGTTTTTTTTATTAAATAGGTACGTACGTATTAGAAGCATGTCCGATTAAATTGCTAAATTGGAGGTCCGAAAAAAATTTAAGGCAAAAAATGTAATCGTTATTTATAAACTAACAGGTCCTTTGGGTGGTTTGGATGTCAGCGGATGTCAAGAGAAAGCAGTTGAGAATTATACATGAGGTGCAATTTACATTAGGTAATTTAATTCCTGATTGTGGTCACTCAAGCTCAAAGATATTAGAAGAACGAGATATGCTATGTTGGCCGCCGGACCGTAGGCGGAGTACTACCTAATTAGGGTACTTTGAATACTGTCGGGACGTGTACTCACAGAAATCTGTTCTATGTATTAGTGCGGATACCTTAGCGCAAGCGAAGGTGTGCAGTAGTATTGGTGAAAAAAACCGGCGACACTGGGCAAAGCAATTCCACACAGTATGATCTGCTCATAGCACATCTCGTTCTTCTAATATCTTTGCTCAAGCTAGTAAGAGCATCAGTTAAGCAATAGGTGATCATGTTTTTTTCCCTACAATGCTTTCATTATGAATCTGGCATCCAACCAAATTGCCTACAATAACTAAGCTGTTATAAGGCCCACTTTTTATGTCGTTGTTTATTTTTTTAACTCCGTAATAAACTTTAAGGAAGTAAAGCGAAAACTCAATATCATCGGATATATAATACATATTCTTTTTTAACATTGGAACCAAAATGTACATTTCTTTATCAAATAAATATCAGAATTAGTGTTAAAAGTAATAAATAGAAAATAAAACAAAAGCATAAAAAGACAATCCAAACAACACGAAAACGGAAAATATGGCAACAAAATTTTTTAAATTAAAACATAGAAAAGCTGAAAATTTTATTAACTTAACCACATCATGATAAAACACGACATTCTACATCGACAGCAACATATTAACCACATAATGATAAAAAACAACATTCTACATCGACAACAACATATTAATCACATCATGATGAAACACGACATTCTACATCGACAGCAACATATTAACCACATAATGATAAAAAACAACATTCTACATCGACAACAACATATTAATCACATCATGATGAAACACGACATTCTACATCGACAACAACATACTTTACAAAGCTCAATTCAAAATAATTTTGTTTTCCAAAAGCTTTCATGAATTTTGGCAAAGCACTACATTTTTCCTATTATATTCAATCTTGTTGAATATAAATGGAATGTTACTTTTAAGGGTTCTTTGCGTTTATTTATTTAAATGCAATATTGGTACTATCATCGCTTCATTGTGTCTGAATCGCATATTGTGTACGTGTTTCCCAGAGGAGAAATAAAATAGGCTAGAGAAAGGAAAAATATAGAATAGGTATTTGAATTACCTGACATTTCAATTTAGTCAGACAAATAGCAATGGTTCTACCTTTAGGGGAAGTTTCTTCTAATGTGATGCAGAAAGTAATCAAAACACTTATTTCAGATTGCAATTATATTTTTATTTTTATGAGAATACCGCACAAGTGGAGTCCACACTGCTCCCAACTTTCTGGAGGCAGTGATACTATCGCATCCCCGAATAGGGTATGTTTTGATGCTGAAGGTACTGGGGAAGGGAAAGAGAAAGGTAGGGAAAGTACTTGACTACTCAGACTAAGCTTAGTGTTTAATTGCAATATACTCTTTATTCAGAAAGATGAAAAAAGTCAAAAGTGAACCCGGGATCGCTTTTAAACCGGGACAACACTCTTACCTAAATATTTAATTTTCTTCGATTTTATATTTTTTATATATTAAGAACACCCAACATTATCGGAAAACCAATTCCCATATTATTATGATGTCATCCTTACATGATAACAAAATTCTTCCCCGAATATATGAATATTTTTTACAATTTGGCAGGCGGGTTTGGGTACCGCAGCCCCGGGAACCATTTATTGGATATCCAACACCTCTGCCACAGGTCACCACAAGTTGTTCGCTACGTTTGGTGATGTAGCAGTGGTGACCGGGTACATCTGATGAGGTATGTTCAGGATGCGCCTGCCCAACCGCTGCGTGACGTGCCAGATCGGGAGAGGGTGTTTGGGGAAATCCTTTGACCTCTGCAACTGAACACACTGATCCCCAGATTCTTACCCACCCCTCATACATTTTTCCTTCCCAGAACATCCTTTCCTTCCTTTTCTTAAAAAGACCATCCACACAGTATCCCAAAAGATGACAGAGACCCTGAGGGATTTTTTTTTTAAACATTAACCCCATTTCTTGTATGGGTTAATGTTTTTTTAAAAAAAACTAGATACTTTCTATGACCTAGGACATATGTATCTTAAAATTTACATTTATACGGACAAACTACAAGTCTAGAATGAATATTCGATTTATTGTAATAACGTAACTTTCGAATGTTATACCCATCAATGTAATATTCCTAATTATCGAAGCAGAAGAAAATACTAATTAATATAAATGAGACGTTTTTAATGATCTTATATTTTCTACACTGATGTGTATAATAAATTGATATTTTTTATAAATAGTTTTCAAGTTATTTAATATATACATAAGAGAATGTTTTTCTTCCTACTACTCCCCTGTCTTTGTGTAGTAAGTACCGCAAAGTATAGGAAGTTGGGAACAAAAATAAACAAATTAATTATAAAGTTTAAGTTTTTTATGTTTGAAGATAAAAAACTTACACTTTATAATTAATTTGTTTATTTTTGTTCCAACTGCCTATACTTTGCGGTACTTACTACACAAAGACAGGGGAGTAGTAGAAAGAAAAATATGGGGGGAATTTAGTAATGTATTTGGTTTTTCAGATCTGGTCAATAAAATGCTATGTCCATTTAAATTTCTATTATTTTCTTCACTATTGCATTTCAGACAGATTCCTTGCATATTATTATTTGTTTTTTTCTTAATTCTTCTATTAAGGTTGATTCTTACTTACGTAAATAAGTTTCATTTGGTCGACGGGATTTGAACCGACTCACACCACGTCTGAAACTAGAGTCAAAACTGTTCTCTATTTAAACTTGCGCCTGTTATAAGGCAATCTAAAATACTTAAAAGATATGAACTAGCAAACAACAGGCGCAAGTACTTTACTTTTGTTTTCGTAATTTTTTGTTTTGTTTTAATTGTATTATTTATATTACTGTTTAACACTCTTTCTGCTTGAGTGCTACTGAATGATATAATGTACGGTTGAAATAAAATAAATTCGAATAATCAGACAAGGTCGCGATAAATTATATGAATGGCTAACTAAATTGACCAAAAAATCTCACGTGTTACAAGATCACGTTAAGAGCAAGTTACAAGCCAAAAATATGTATATTCTTGGTATGCCTTATATCGTCACGAACATAGGTAATAGGCATTAAAATTGCTTAGCAAATGTAGTCTAAAAACGCTGGATTTCAAGCGCAAAAGTGGTTTTTATTTATTTTGAACAGATTTTATTTTAAAGACTAACAATTTTATAAGAAGCAAAAAAATTAATCAAGGGAAACTATCACAGGTAATCTTAGCAATAATATTGGATTTTTTTAAATTGTTTCATTTATTTGTTCATACATTTCTCTAAAAAAATACATTTTTTAGTAATTAACATTTATATTTTATATTGAGTAACTAAATTTTTTATTTGAATTCTACTCAAGGGAAACGATAGAAAAAGCTTTGATTTATCTTAAGTATTTATTTTTGGTGTTCATAATGAAAACCAATTCGTTATAAAGATTAATCGACAATAGTGATTTAGCATTAATCTGAGATGACGTCATGTCGAAATACCGAATATGTTTAACTTATGATTATAAGGCATTAGACATGTGCAATTTTATGCCGAGTTAACACAAATGTTTGTTGAGATGTCAAGATATCAATATTGAACTATGAGCATCGTGAATTTTTTACACGTTTCTTTATTTAAGCAAATTTTCAGCTATCAAACTTTGTTACAACGATTTAACTTTAAAAATACAGCGTGGTCCCCGTGTTGTTGGTTCCAAGCTTTTCAATAAATTGATTTATTAAAAAAGCTTCGCGAAAAGGGTGTTGAAGATCAGGCAAAGTCGGTATAAAGTAGAAATCTACTTAAACAATTTTGTCCTGACAATCATTTAGGAGACACAATACCATAAAATGAAGTTGGAATCTTAACGGCGTAAGTGAAGAAACCTTGTAAAAATATGCGACGCGCAGCCCTGTTGTATTGGACAGTCCTATGATCGAATTTGCCCTAGCAGATATTCAAAAATAAAGTGTTGGGCGCGCGGCCCGAAGTATTAGACGGACCAACGATTGAATTTGCCCTAGCAGGCCTAGGAAGTAGACGTTTCCGCTGGATATATTTTAATTAATTCGGATAAACATATTTATAAAATCTCAGTTGCTTCTAAATTAAGAAGTTACTAAATCTTAGAAAAATAAAATCTGGTGCTTACTGCTTATTTTAAATATAAATAACTTACATCCGTAGGTGTTGGTTTGAAAAAAGTATATCATAGTTACGAATTCGTCAGAATTAATTAAAATGTGGGCCTCGAGCAAAACGACGTTATTAGAGTCTTGTGTCGCTTTAAAACAGAGGTTCCCAAACTTTTTTGCCCCGTAGACCACTTGCCAAATAGTTTTTTTCATAGATCATTTATTTTTTCGGTAAAAAGATTCCCTTCCCTTGCCTGCCCTACAACCGGGTGGCGATATAGTTCCTCTGTTTTTGCATTGTGTAGAAAGTGGCGCCCTTGTGAGGTATTACACCAAATGAATATGGAGCAGGATAAGCAACAGGAATTTATTTCTGTAGCTGGCCCTACAGAACTGCCCCTTGTTCTTTGTTAGCGCTTATTCCGATCAGTTCTTCTTGTCATATGATATCCGATTCTTCAACATTCCATTTCCACAGTCAAAATGTCCTCAAACTTAGTTTTGAAGTCTGTGTGAAGTACATCTAAATGTTGAACGTCATTATTACCCTGGACGTTTTTCAAAAACAAGTTGGAGATCTAGGAAAATTCGCGGCTTCCAATGTGCAATGTTTTGGTTCAATATATTAATTCTGACGAGAAAAGTAACGTAGACTCTATTTGTATACCTCAATAAACAACTTTACGTTATGTAAACATACAAATATCAAATAAGTAATTTCTCAGTCTTTTATTAGTATTACGTAAACTGTGTTATTTGTGTTAGGTGTATTGTGTCATTTACGGATTTTATATACCCCCATTTGAATCTCATGGACCCCCGCTGACATAGACGGGGGTAAGGGAGCAAGCCTATATCGACCCCTGGGGGTCCATATAGACCACTTTGGGAACCTCTGCTTTAAAGATATATTTTTGTTTAAGTTACACTACACTTCGCAAAAAATACAACCAATACTGTTCATTTTTATATTTAACGCCTAAACGTACTAAAATTTCTGTAATACCTCAGGTAGCAGCTTGGAAACCGGCGAAGGAATTTTCGGACGATATTTACTGCTGGTTTTTCCGAAAATTTTACTAAGTATTTTACTTAAATTTAAAAAGATTACACTGAAGAGATTACTGGACACCTTAGACATATTGCTAACTACCCGAAAAGAATTTACAGATAAACCATTATTTTGTAGTATTCTTTGTTGTTGCATCCAAATCTGCTTCCGAATTTCAGGTAAACATGAATTATGGACTGTAAATGAAATTAACACGATACGAAATTTATTTATTTATTCAAACGCCATATAATGGCTTTTACAATACTGTGATAATCGAATTACAAGCGTACAGTGGTAAACAGGATAATAATAGGAATAAATTAAACAACAATTATGTGTAAACAAAAACACTATTGCAAGTGATGCAGTTATTACTATAAGTGCAGTAAGACAATGCATAATTCAAAAGAAATATATACCAGTGTAACAATAGTTGAACTACTTTATGCGAGGTTTGTAGAAGACCTGTCATAAGTCGAAGTATGAGATGAGTTGAGGTGAGGTTATTGTTACCCACAAAATTAATTGTACTTGGAATAGCTGAGTAGGCATCGCAACTTGGCATTAACAATTCAGGGTTGTCAGCGATTCAATGATACTTATAAATAAGAAATAATATTTTTTATGTTAGTTAACACTATTAGATATCAAGGAGCCATCCACAAGAATATTATCATTCCTGACATTGATTATTGTGTCTGAGGTATGTTATTATAGCCTTCTTATAACTATATTCCGTGCAGTTGAACTCATCTGTGGTGCCATCTCAAGTGCCCTCTCCCTCTCCCTCCCCCAACAGTAGGGGGACTAGACACAGCCGGGCTTTATCAGCGATCGACTTTTTATGCAAAAATCACGGAATGGGTCGCTATTTATAACACTGAATATTCTTGATAGAGTGTCATGTAAGTTAATTTATCTTAGTACCTACCTAAGATAATTTTTTTTACAATACGGATATGGCGATGTTGTATATTACAGGATATAGTGATTTTTCATCCTTCTATTCAAAATAGCAAAATGGTAATTAGATTTAAGCAGGACAGATCCGAAACTATTATTAATAATTGTCTTTTAATTCTTTTCTTTCAAATTTTGTATATATATATTTCTTCTTATTCGCCTTTGTTATATAAATTAACATAATATAATTCGATTTAAAGTACAAAACTAGAACAGGCACTGCCTACAGACTGGGCCATCATGTATCTACTACTTCTGAGAAAACATTGCCAACTGCATGCAATCTAGGTATAAGTCAGTATCTAAATGACTCAGTCCTGATATTTTTGTTGCAATTAAAAAGAGTTTTGAATCAAACAAATGAATGATGTTTGTTGGAATTGGGTGATAGTTAGTGCAAGGATGAAGAAGGTACGAAAGAAGGATGACCAATCACTTACCAAGAAGCAGCACACAACACAATACAATGTATAAGAGTTCCATTGCAATACCTCGAGGTAATTATCGCTACAGCACAACGAATGAGTACTAAAATGATTTTAAGCATTGCCAATATAGCCCTTCTTTTCAAAGATTATGTACACCATAACCAGCAACTCGCATCCAGTACTTGAATTCTTCTTTTTTTTCAAACAAATGCACTCGAATGTCAGCGTTCTTGCAATTGTTCCAAATTTCAAATCCATTTCAGCAAGATGATGAATAGGTAGGAACTGGATAAATGACATTCAAGTAGGAACTAGGCATATTGTCATTTCAAAATACGAATTAACAAAGGTGCATTTATATGTACGCGAGAAACGATAGTTGTTTGACAAAACCACTTGGTTGTGATTCGTAGAGAAACTATTGTTTTTCAAATAAAAAGGAATTGAAACACGTTTGGCACCCGCAGGTGCTGAATTTTACTTTCAGACCTGTTGGTCGAAGTTAACAATTTCGCCATAACAGGAAACTTTTCCGGGTTTTTACTTTCGTGTAAAGAATTTCCTCCTTTTTCCTCCGAGAAATGAGCCCATGTTCACTGGATATTTTATATTGTACTGGAAATCCGGTAGTTTGCCTGTGCAGCATTTATGTCCTGGAAAATAAATCCGATAGCTAACGCTCGATAGAAAAGAAATTGAGACTTCCGTGGGGATTGACATTTTGAAAAAGGTGTTCTAAAAGTTTGTTTCTTAAATTAAAAAAGTTTTTTGTTGTTGTATAAAACAACATTTACAACAGGAAACACATTTCTTACCGTAAATAAAGTAGTTATATGAAGTAGTAGAAAGTATAAACTCACAGGAATATCTTTTTTTTTTGTTTTATTTTCACACTTATAAAAATAACTCATTCTTTGATAACTTAGGATTTTTTTAAAGTATAAGATGAGCTCCTTGGTTGAGTTTTGAATTTATATTTTATGAGATATTTCCAAGTACATTTTGCATGTGAAATAGCTTGACTAACAATTCACGATTGTTGAGTTCACGATTCAACTCCTGGCGTGCGCAGCTATTATTTTTATATTGAATTTTTGTATTTCTCGATGTAATCATTTAAAGAATATAAGGTATATTTGCGGCACGTTCCAGAGCGGAAGATATTCTCATTATCACCCTAGTGTAAGACCACCATTCGAAATTGAAACGTTGCTTGAAATAGCTTTAGCCGTGTTTGGTGACTAGATCTGAATAGCCAGGTACATCCCTGCTTTCCTCTTCCCCATCTTCTGTTCCTCCCCACTACCACCGTCCTCACAACATACCCCAATTGGGAATGCCGTAGTCTCACTAGCTCCAGGCAGTAGCGGTTGGGACTCTTGTGCGGTTTTCACATTTGCAAAAAAAAATCATTTGAACTGGTTATAGCGAAGTTTAGCGTCTAGATCGGAATAGACATGTACTTTAAAACCGCCCTCTTCCCCATCTCTTTCCCCCCCCTCCCTTCAGCCCATCAACATACCCTAATTGGGAATGCGATTTGGGCAGTGTGAACTCTTGTGCGTTGTTAAAAAAAACGTTCTATCGGTCCCTACATCCTCAATAAACGTGTTCCCGTTAATTTGTCCGAATCCGTTTGAGAATCTGTTGCTAAGGGAACATAATTTGAAATGAAGTGAGGTTTTTTACGAGCTTCGGAGATATAGCTCTGCCGCTGAGATCCCCGTTGTAACCTCTCTTTCCAAAGAGGGAGAGAATACAACCAAGCTATCAGCGGTAAACATATAGCGAGTACAATGAACGTGTTTGGGAATATGGGTTGCCATGCAGGGGTAAATACATTCCCAAAATTCTGGGAATTATTTGTAAAATCAGATTTGTCCGCTTGCCTTTGAAAACGTTTTTGCTAAAATGCCTTTTTTTATCTTGATCGCCAATGTTATTTACCAAGAGTTTACGGCACAAGTAAACATACATGATTGTTATTGAAAATCATAGTACTATAAAGAAATAAGAAAGAAAGGAAACATTAATATATAAGTAAACAAGAAAAAAGAAAAACAATATACATCAGTACAAAGATAATGAAAGAAACAAAATAGAGCAAAAACTATATACGCTGCTAAAATGTTTAATTGTACAGCTCAATATTTCAATGGAGGCATATTAAAACATCAGCTAACATAGTATATGAATTATCAATGGTGTGAAATCTATTTATAACACAATTGTAGCCTGAAAACGTATTATAATAATTGTTACAATAATACATTCTAGGGAACCTAGATTTAATGGTAGGAACATGGAAATGAATCAATATTTAAATATCAGGGCTATTCTGTTAAAAGTAAAGAAGGTAAATAGATAGTAAGATCTTTTTTTATTTATCTTATAAGTGACCTTCAAACAGACGAGTGAAAATAAGACCTCCTTGATAGAGACGTAAACTCCTTTGCTCCGACACATGTCGTAGGTTAGACATTCGGCATTGAAAGTCTTTTTTTATGCGGATCACTTTGGGAGGCACCATATCTAAAAACCTTCTACAAAAATATCTATAGTCGGGTCATCGATGGACTAAAAAATTCACTGATAACTCTGTAACCACGTCTGAGTAAATTGTCAATGTCGATTAGCGCCACTCGTCGAGAAAAAATATTATAACATCAAGTACTTAGGAGTTACATTAGATTCCAAACTAACTTTTAACAATCGTACTGAGAAAACACAAAAGTTAGTTTGGAATCTAATGTTACTCCTAGATTAAAAATTAACTTTTAACAATCGTACTGAGAAAACACAAAAGAAAATTGGAAAGAAGATTTCTATTTTGATGGATTTTCAATAGTAACTAAAAACTTAACTCTTGACAGGCCAAGATGTCAAACAAAACACCTGTAACCAAGTTGATCTTCCGACGGCCACATGCATTTTTCTGTCAATTATTCAGTCAATTGTTAATGGTAACTTATGTATTTCCGCAGGAATAAGTAAAATACTAAAATGATATATCAAATATTAAAGTTAATATAAGGAGGATAGTAATTTTGGGTTCAACCAACTCCCACAATTGGTTGTGGGATAGTTAAAAAGGAACTAAATTAACTAACAGTGAAAAAAGATGATGAGCTTGAACGCGATAATATTTATCCATAAAATAGTTAACAACCTATTAGGAAAATACGTTACAAAGAAAATAATATACAACAAGGACATTCACAGAAATAACACAATAATGTGCAATAAAATTATGCGACTAAAATTGACAAAGCCAATACACAAAATAGTTTAGTATACAAAAGAATCCAATATGCGCTGTCGGGAACCATAAAGTTTGCACCAATTGATAGATTCAAGCTGGACTGTAAGAACCATATTAATCAAAAGAAAATGTAATAAATACTATAAATTTAATAATGTACGCATGTAATTAATAATAAATTAGACATTTATACTAACTTGTAACTTGGATGTACAAATCACTCCAATAAAATTAGAAAATCTGTTTTGTAGTCAAGTAAATAATATCTTTTTTAACCGTTACTCACCTGAAGGTAAATACCACGTACGACCCGAAGGGGGGTCTCTAGGGTTCCCCATATATCGTTTTAACTCTTGACAGGCCAAGACGCCAAACAAAACATCTGTAACCAAGTGGGTCTTCCGTCGACCCCATGCATTTTTCTGTCTTATGGGCTTTTAAACTACAGAAATCCCAAATTATTCAGTCAATTATTAATGGTCCTACATACTCCCCCATTTCGCTGCGGAATAGTTAACCTGGCATTACAGACATACAAAAATACAAGGACATTGCTTACAATTTGGGCGAATGCACCGGTAAAGGCCCCATTCTTATTTTTGATCCTTGAAGTTTTTACATTGTCTTTTTTGTGAATCACATTTATTTATATTGTCTTGAAGAATGTTGTAGAGTCTTGTCGCAAAGTGGCACTGGGTAAAACAAAGAAGTATTTTGGGGTCCCTATGTTCTTTAGATTAACCAGTTTTTCGTTTGTTCTACTAGTTTCCGGACGCTGTGTATAATATATGTAAGCGGAGGAATTTCGTCGATTGATTGAAAAAAAACTATAAACATCCACATTAAAAAGTATGTGAACCTCCTTTTTTAGTACTCTTATTCAGTATTTACATCATAAAACAAATATAAATTAAATATCATCAGATTGTTACTTTATAGCTTTTTCATAATTGATTTTTATTTATTTTATTTATTTATTTATTCATTTAAATTTACACACAGTACAATATGATATAAGATATAATTAAAATATTTTGTGATTATTGATTATTGTACCTTATCAGGTCGAAATTATTGATTCCTAACTAGGCAAATTGCCCGTTCCAAGAAACCAAAAAATATATGAAAGTAAGTGTGTGATTTGTCTATGTCTATAATATATCTCATTAATGTTTTAATTTGTGATGTTTAATCGTTACAATCTTATGATAGAGTCGAACTTGAGCTGTTGTGTATGTTTCCATTGTGTATGAACAATAATTAGAATAATGGAAGATATATATAGTGTGTGATTAGTCTATGTCTATTTATTACGTGACGTTTTTTAACATTTTTTCAGATTCTCCTCTGCCCAGTCCAATCAACCATTTAGTTATTATTGGGCCTATGTATGAAATATTACAAGTTTTAATGTTTAATTCAGGGGGGATTTTGTTGTACAATTTAGGTCCCAAGTATGTGTGTGTCTTTTGGTACTTTGCCGTATTGCTCGTTGGGATCATAAGGTCATTTCTGGTGTGGCTTCTTGTGATGTGTTTATGGTCAATTTTATTAATATTGTCTAGATTTTTATGTACATGGATAATAACCTTTTTTATATAGTTTTGACGGACATCAAGTACATTAAATTGTTTAAAGAGCTCATCGCTAGAGAACCTATATGGTTTGCGCACTATGACTTTAATTATTGATTTCTGGGCCTTCATAAGCGGATCTAGAATTGATCTTCCTGATGCTCCCCAGCCAATGCAACCATACATTAAGAGGGGGTTGCACAGTCCAAAATATATTTTTCTAAGATCTACTTGTCTAATTATGTTTCGCACTGCAAAGAAAATGTGAGTAAGTTTTCTTACCCTAGTTGTAAGATTGTCAATGTGATAATTCCACTTAAGATGATTGTCTATTATAACACCTAGGTACTTGATGTTTTTCACACATTCAAGATCTTCACAATTGCAGTGAGGTTCAGTATTATAGGAGTTACAGTCATGATTATGTGTTTTTATTATGTGTGTTGTACTAGGTTGTCCCTTTATGGTTGAGCTGAATCTCATGTATTTGGTTTTAGAAGTGTTCAGTGTTAGTAGATTTTTGTTGAGCCATTGTTTTATCATATTAATTCCACTTTCAGCAAGTTTGTGTGTGTCAGTCCAGTCATCTCCTTCAAAGATAGCTACCGTATCGTCTGCGAATGTAATAATTTTACCATCGATTGGTAGCTCGCACAACTCATTGATATAGATTATAAATAGAAGGGGTCCCAATGTGCTTCCTTGTGGTACACCAAAGTTAGTGCCTAGTGAGTTACTCAAAGTTTTACCAGTTTTGAGTTGCTGGCTTCTACCTGCTAGGTAACTCTTTAGCCATTCGTATGGCATACCTACAATTCCAATATTTTGTAGTCTTTTGAGGAGTATTTTGTGAGAAATTGTGTCAAAAGCTTTGGCTAGGTCTAAGAATATTGCGATGTTTTTCTTTCCACGATCTATATTATTAGAAATATGTTCTGTGAGTTGTGCTATGGCGTCGTCCGTACCTCTCTCTGATCGAAAGCCGAACTGATTTTTGCTTAAAAGTTTTCTGTTCTCTATGTAATTACTTAATCTATTTTTAAAGATTTTTTCAATAATTTTTGAGATAGCGCTCAACAGAGATATTGGTCTATAATTGTTAACTTGGTTTTTGGGTCCACTTTTGTGGATTGGTACTACTATAGATTTTTTAAGATGATCGGGGAAAATCCCAGAGGAAAAGCTTTTATTGATAATGTTTGATAGAGGCGTTGCTACATTGTGTTTAATGATTTTAAGTATAAATGTGTTTAGATTGTCAGGACCTTTAGAGTGTGTAGTGTTAAGACTGTCAATGATTTTTAAAACCTCTTCGTTTGTCGTAGGTGTGAGTTTAAATGAAAAAGGATTTTGTTTTGATTCTATTGACAATGCCAGTGAGTCTTCGGTTTCCTTGGTGACACTTAAGATGTTTTCTGCAAGCTTAGACCCAACCATCGTAAAGTATTGGTTTGTGTGGCACGCAATTATGTCCGAATCAATGATGGATGTATTCCCAATTTCTAATTCGTTAATATTGAGTTCAGTTTTATGTTTAGTGTATGTAATTTGTTTAACGATTTTCCACATATTTTTGCTAGATGTATCTCGGTCGAGTTGTTGCTTATAGTACCGTTCTTTAGCGTTACGCATAACATTTTTACAAATGTTACGGTACCTACGGTAAATCTGTTGTTTGAGAGTATCCTGTGGGTCTTTTGTCGCCAGTCTGTGTAAGTGATTTCTTTTGTGTATGGCTTTTACAATATCCCTGCTGATCCAAGGAGTAAGTTGTTTTTTTTTATGTGCAGTGAGATTATTTGTTGAATTTTTAGTTATGTACTTGTCGATTTTGCTAATAAATAAATTGAATGCACTGTTAACTTCAGTCACTTCACACAAATCTTGCCATGTTTCACCATTCAGATCTTTAATTAGTCCCTCATAACAGATAGTTGATATACAGTGGTTAGTTTTTACTTGGTTTTTATGGGATGTGTCCGGAATGCTTATTGCGGTTGTGTAGTGATCGGTTATTGTATTGTGGAAAATAAATGAGTCCGTAATATTTCTGGTATTTATGTGGTCTAAACATGACCTGCTATTACCTTGAATCCTGGTAGGAGCTTTAATATTTAATGCGAAGTTGTTTTCTGCCATGGCGCATAGGTAATCGTGACATTGTCTGTGTATATTTCCGTAGGTGTTGATGTTTATATCCCCCATTACTATTTGTTGTTTGAAATCACTACATTTTTAAAGTTCAGATACGAGATTATCCAGAAATTCCTGAATGTCAGTGAATGATGGTGATCTGTAAATGGCTAAAATACATAGATGTCCATTAATTACTATTTTTAGACAGTTTGATTGACTGATATGAATTTCTTGAACTTGAGAGTGAATATCATCGCTAATGTAGGCTACCACTCCACTGTTTTGATTCAAATGTTGTGTTGTGTGGTATTCATGATAACCTGTAATTTGTTTTGCGAGATATGAATCATTCATTCTGCATTCCGACAGTATTATTATATGAAATCTCACAGTCATCTTAGTATTATCTAAGAATAGAAGAAAATCGTCAAGATTTTCCATTGTGCGGATATTCTGATGTACAATATTAAATTTATTTTTTATTTTTTTATATATTCAATAATATTATTATTGGGTTTATAAAAACAGTTTATTTTTAAACAAGTTCTGCTGTGTAATTATTATTACGCGTGACAGCTGTTTCGCCTAGTTTTAGTTTGTTTTTAAAAATAAACTGTTTTTATAAACCCAATAATAATATTATTGAATATATAAAAAAATAAAAAATAAAATGGAGTTCTACAAATTAAACTTAATAACAATAAATTAAATTTATTATTTCTCCAGTTAAATTCTTTGAGTTCATCAGTACCTTCTAGGATAATTTCAGTATTTGGGTCCCCAATATTATCTAACTCCGAGTAAGCGTTTAAGATCATTTTAATTTAGATTTATTAGGAGGTGCTGTCATAAGATCACTGAGTATTAGGCCTGTATTTATACTTGCATGGCGGGAGTTTGAGCATATTATAAAACAAACATTAGTGTAAATACTTGAGAGATGAGAGAAGAATAAATTATATCTAGTGTACAATATCATGGTGGTGGTAAGACTCATAGAACAAAAAGAAGAAACAGTCGATCTAAATAATAATAATAATGATAAGTAGAGAGAGAGTACATTATTTTGAGTTTGTGTTATCTTGTCGAAAGTTAATAAGTCGAAAGTAGCCAATAGGGAAAGTAAGAATACATATTGAGTGTTATAAAATAACGGATAAAAGCATATTATAAAGTAAACATTACTGTAAATAGTTGATAGATGAGAGGAGAATAATTTATATCTCGTGTACAATATCATGGTGGTGTTATGACTCATAAAACAAAAGTAAAAAACAGTCGATCTAGATAATAATAATAATGATAAGTAGAGAGAGAGTACATTATTTTGAGTATATGTTTTCTTGTCGAATGTAGCTAATAGTGAAAGTAAGAATACATATATAGTGTTATAAAATAGTGAATAAAAGCATATTATAAAACAAACATCAATGTATATACTTGATAGATTATAGAAGAATAATTTAAATCTCGTGTACAATATCGTGGTGGTGTTATGACTTATAAAACAAAAATAAAAAACAGTCGATCTAGTTAATAATAATATTAGGTAGAGAGCGAGTACATTATATTGAATATGTGTTTTCTTTTTGAAAGTAGCTAACAGGGAAAGTATGAAAACATATGTAGTGTTATAAAATATTGGATAAAAGCATATTATAAAGCAAACATTAATGTATATACTTAATAGATAATATAAGAATAATTTAAATCTCGTGTACAATATCATGGCGGTGTTATGACTCATAAAACGAAAATAAAAAACTTTCGATCTAGATAAAAGTAATATTAGGTAGAGAGCGAGTACATATATTGAGTATGTTTTTTCTTGTCGAAAGTAGCCAATAGGGAAAGTGAGAATACATATTGACTATTATTGAATAACGGATAAAAACATATTATAAAACAAACAATAATGTCTAATATAGTGGAGTGGTATAGCAGCACAGTAATTTGTATCATTAGTCACAGTAATTGACGTTTTTCACGGTCCAAATCAGCAATATTATTTATTGGAATTGTCTTGGATGTATCAGATTTCCTCAAAAGAATGCGCCCTCCTCTGGACCAAGCATGTTTATAATTATGGTCTCTAGCAAATTTTTTTGTTTGTGATAGCAAAAATTTTCCTTTTTGAGTTAATTGGTCGGATATATAAATGTGATTGGCGGTTTGCGATAATCCTAGGTCCCTTGTATTTATTTGGTTTGTCACATTAGTAGTGGATTTCTTGTAAGATTTGAATTTGGATAGGAACTCGTCCCGCGATGTTATGGTATTGAATGTCGCCACGATAGATCTTGGATTTTTGTCGGAGAACTTCGGTCCAATCCTGTTTATTTTTGTAATTACAGAATGCACGTCGCTATTTTCGTAGTTGATGATATTACAGATTTTTTTGAGAACTTCTGCATTATTTTCAATGTTTGACTCCGGGACACCTCTTATCTCGATGTTACAGATTTGGCTTAAATACTCCAATTTATCAATTTTTTCCTCTTGCTTAGAAATAGTATTGAGTAGTATATTATTATGATTTTTTTGTGCAGTTAATTCATCATTTACTATTTCTTGTGCTTTTTCGATAATATTTATCCGTTTTTTTAAGTCTTCTTGTTGATCTGCCATAAATTGGATAGTTTTTATTAATTCGATATTTTGTGACATGAGAGCTTCATATTTATTTACATATGAATCAAATTTGTCTTCCACGAATTTCATTATGGTTGATTTGAATTCAGTGAGTTCATTTAAAAATAGTTGCGAGGTTAATGGACCATTAGCTCCATCTATATTTGAGGTTGGTAAGCTTTCTGTGTTTGTTTGAATTGCGAGTTCAGGTTTTGGCGCTTGAGAAAACTGTTTTGCTTGTATGGCGATAGATGGCGGTTCTTTTTCGTTGTTCAATGATATTTCATTATTCGCCTGCTTTGATTTGATATTTTTATTATTTTTAATACATTTTTTGCATTTCCACTGCAAACTCCTTGCACTACGGCGTGTCGTTTCAGTAATGTCAGCACAGCCAAGGTGGTAGCTTTTTTCACAGACACTACAGCTTATGAAGTCCGATGGAGTGTCAATGTCTTTTTCACAAATAATGCACTTTGTATTCATTATAATATTGTTTGACACAGCCTTTACGTAAAAAGTGATTTTTAATGGCTAATAATATGGGTAATAATATTGGGTATGCATTTAGCCTGTGAAGGGTTATATGTTTTTTGTTATTTTGAAATTGAGTTGAATAAATAGAATTCACTGTATGAATTGTTAAAAATGAATTCACCCAAATTATTTTGTTTTATTTTTCTTGAGCCTTTCATCGTGAATTACAAATTTGATAAAAGGCGTTTATGAAATTTCCGCTTCGGAGGTGCTGCATGTATCCTTTAAAATTCAGATAAAATCGTGTTACTCTGGAAAGCGAACTAATGCGCTTGCATACAAAACTTGCATAATAATAGCGTATGTACGGTGCAGTGGAATATTAAAAATTCGTTTTTATACGTGTTTGGAGACCGGAACCGTTTCCGCAGCGCACTTCCGCCGTGAAATGGCCACAACACGACCCCGTTATTATTATTGAACGTTATTCCTAGAATGAATTTACCAGAGGCAAAGGAAAAACTGCATATTGGCGCACCGTGTACTGCTTTTCCACATTGTTGTTCAGACGGAAATGTCTGAGACCAAAACACATTTAAAAAAAAAAAAAGAAATGACTTTTAATTTACTTCGGCTCTTTTTAATTTTTTATTTTATTTATTGTTGTCAAGTTTAATATGTGGAATTCAATTTTTTATTTTTGGTTTTTCTTTTATATAATCTTTAATGTCATTATTAAATTTACAAATAAAGTTTATTTATAAGCAAGTTCTGCTGTGTAATTATTTTTACATGTGACAGCTGTTTCGCCCTCTGAAAGCATTATCAAACTGTGCTGAAGCCACTTACTGAAAACATATTAATATTATTTCTATATAGGTACTTACATATAATAAAACAAATAGATATCATTTTTATTACCTTATTTGATTTCGAACTAAATGTCGGAAAATATTAATAGTCCCCAATTATTGTATTGTTTAAAAAGGCCTTTAAAGTAAGGTGTTTCCAAATTAATAATTTGACTCTCAGGTTTCATTTTGGAAATACCATCCAAAAAATATAATCTTTTTTTAAGAGAAAACTATTTTTATTCTATATTTTAATGTTCTTTTGTTTCAATTTCTTGTGTATGATCTTGATAAGTAAATTCATATTTCATAATTTTTATTCTATGTTTGAAATGTATATTTCTTTTGTGTCAATTTCTTGTGTATGATCTTGATAAGTAAAGTCATATGCCATTATTTTTATTCTATATTTGAAATGTATATTTCTTTTGTTTAAATTTCTTGTGTATGATCTTGATAATTAAAGTCATATTTCATTATTATTATGATACATTTGAAATGTATATATATATTTTTTAAATGTTTTGTGTATGATCTTTAAAAGTAAAGTCATATTTCATTATTTTTTTAAATGTTTGAAATGTATATTTCTTTTGTTTAAATGTCTTGTTTATGATCTTGATAAGCAAAGTAACATTTCATTATTTTCGCGCTTTTTCCATTTTCAATAAAGCGTCATTTACTAACATAATATCCCGTTATTTTTCACGGATCTGGCTGGCTCAAGTGAATCATAAGAAGAGTCTGTCTGAAACAGAAGATTGCATTTTTTTAAATTGCTATAAATCTTCCTTCACTAGCGACACGGACGGCGAAAAATATAATTACAACTAAAATGGGTGTCGCGAAAATATTTTCCAGGAAACAAAGTTTTGCTGTGTGAAACTGTGATAATGTTACAAGAAAATAAATGGCGCCAACCGTCTCCGGGGAAATGAAAAGATTTTGCCACCGTCGAGAGGCCACAAAGCAATATAAAACGCATTAAAATTAAATGTCAATTTTGTTTTAGTAATCTCATGATACCATTTTATGTTGCCGAGATTATGTTTTCATAAATCTTATAGCACGTTTTACTCCAATACGTGCAGCTTTCATACTTGCTGACACTTGTTACAGTAAGTTGCTCCAGTAAAAAATTGAATATTCATTTAGATTTTTAGAAAAAGTCAATAGGTATCTCATATAAATAAAAATCGGATATATTATTTAAGATTTTCACGGCCAAAAGTATTTTTGTAATTTGTTTTTGGGGTGTTATGCCGTGTTGCGCTAACTCCTTCTTTAGCCAACGTTTCGGACAATGTTACAGTGTTCATCATCAGGGCAGATGTGTAATTGATAGTGGTGAAATGTGCTCACAGAGCTCGCCGTATTACGGAAGCCATCGATTCAATTCACAAAAATCCCATTAATATCAATAGAGACGACGGAGCTAAGCTCAATAGTTCTTGGTATCCGGTAATTGACGGCTACATCAAAACTAAACGCAGAAAACCACTTTAAATTTTACTGTAAAACCAGCTCATAGAGTAGTGAGCTAGCAACACGGTATCGCACAGACGTATTTAAACACACATTTCACCACTATCAATTACACATCTGCCCTGATGGTGGACACTGTAACGTTGTCCGAAACGTTGGCTAAAAAGGGAGTTAGCGCAACATGGCATAACACCCCAAAAACAAATAACAAAAAAAATCTGACATGTTTATTGTTTATACAAAACATTATCTAGGTTACAAACCAATTCTTTAGAAATTTGTAATCATTCAAAAAGATGAGATCAAATATGGGGAAAAATTAGTTGCAAAATAATATTTTTAATTCTGAATTTTGAAATATGAGATCGACCAAAATGACTTATAGGAATTAGTCACAGAGGTCATAGATAAAGACATTGTCCCGGTAAGACAGAAATCCTGGGCTTGATTCCCAGTAGATACCATCACCTTTTTATTTTTTTGGGTCTTGTTTCGTTTAGATTTATTAGTATTATCGTCTTCTTCAATAAATAAATTTATTCACAAAATAATCAGTTTTAAAAAAAATTAACTAAAATGCCATAAATTGTTAAATTTACCAACTTTTACTCGTCATAAGTTGAACCGTATAATTTGTTTTGTCTGTGTTTGTTCAGAATATAAGTAATACGTAAAGATATAGTCAATAACTGACATTACAAGACTTGTTTTTTTTACCTCACGAGCACATTTGACAGTGAAAAGAAGTCTTTTTCTCCTCAAAAATATTAGTTACAAGTTTTTACTAGGCAAAGATATTGACGACGAATATAAAAAGAACGGGTGGGATAGACCCTGTCCGTGCAAAATTGATCAGCTAAAAAAAAGGTTCTTGAACATATAAAATTATTTACGCGTTTTTAATATTTCTTCTTATTTTGAATAAATTATATATTTCCTATGAGAAAGAAGAACAGCTACTTTCGAATAAAATCGATTCGGTGTAAGAAAACTCCTTACAATATTAAATTCAAATTTTGTTGTAGGTAAATAATGCACATACCTAATATTGTATTTAAGAAAACACATTATTTTTGTGACACGGTGGATATATTATTTTCAGTGCTTTCCTATGTGTCATTTGAATTTTTTTTAAATTGATGTTTTTAGGTATCATTAAAATTTAAAATTTTAGGATTAAATTTTTAGTGCCGCCCTTAGCGTCATTTACTTTTATAACTGTAATTTCTTTTATTTGAACCTAAGCTAACTAACTAAACGTCACGTCCTTTTAGCACAAGGTAGGAAGAGAGGATGGACCGCCAAACAACTAGGTCTTGACACACACTCCTTGCTTTATTCATATTCATTCATCGTCTTATACATAGGTAACCTTCTATTATTTATAGGCCTCAGCATGGGCAAGCCATCTCAGTGAGGACATTTTTACTGGATAACTCTGAAATATAAAAAACATTATACCAAAAATAAAATAAAAAATTTATTCAGACGTTTGACATGGCCGAACTAAAGTATGATTATCTTGGGCGTCCGAGACTTCTAATACCATTCACTTTCAGTTAATTTATTCTACTGGCACTCCTGTCTTTTGTCATAATTTTTATTTAAGCTCACCAATTTATTTATTTTGCAATTATCTTTACTTACGTGGCCCACGGGGAAAAATATCTGGGAGCCATCGAGGTATTTTTGGATGCTGTGTCGGGCGCATTTTTGAGGAATGGAAGGAGTGAACTTGGGTCTCGAAGGAGGAAACCCAAATCAATCCGGCTAGCAAATCATTCCACAGCTGAGTTTTTGAACACAAAAACGAGTTGTATAAGCGACCCGTTTAATGTGACTATGAACATTTATCAAAAGAACAAGAGAAGATTAAAAAAAAATATGCACACAATTTGACTGAGCGTATCAAAATCCTGTTTCAACTAAACCGGATGGCAATTCATCTCGGATGGAATCTTTAAATTTGTTTATTACATTCCGCATTTCGTTCAAGATGGTTGCCTTGTTAAATTCAACCTTTTTATCCCGCTAGAGTTCGCAGGTTCGTAGTTCCTACTATGAGCTCTCAAATCGGAATAATCAATATTACTTGCATGAACAAAGTTTGAAAAAAGAATCTTCATAGAGATTGTGAAATTTCTGCGGACAAATTGTATAAATTCTTATTTGAAATAAAAAAAAATTGTTGATTTATTAAAAAAAATATTCTAATAATTCGTAATCCGGTTAAAACTGGGATTGCAGGCCATTTCCTGATAAACTATTAGTCAATTTCTAATATGTAAATTGTAACATGTGTTTATGCACCTTCACTTTCCTTAATTATATATAGTAATGAATAAGGAAGTTGAGTCCATTTTTTTAAATTTTTTTTATCAATGTTCGCATTCAAACTTAAATACGAGTATTTTTTTTTTTTTTTTTAAAGTTTGTTTTCATAGTTAAATTAATTCTCAAAGTTTGAATTTTATTAAGCCCGCCAAAACGAGCGGAATCCGAGCGGTAAGAGGCGGGGGTGGGTGTGACGTCATTCAAACTGTAAGAACCACGTCGCTTAAAGATTTTGTATTGAAAAAAAATTAATTCTTCAATAAGGAATTCCAGTAATTTTTTTACCAATGGTAACCGTCTATTAGAATTGATGTTATTAAAAAAAAAAGAAAATTGATTAAGATTTCATAGTTAAATTAATATTTTAAGATAGAATATTTGATTTTCAAGCCCGGTACGGTATTGTCGTCGCTATTTGTTGACTTGCCCCGCGCGAATTCAGGACCACCGCGCAGAAAAGTAAAGACCAAAAGTAAAATAACGGTTTACAGCCCAGTTCACTGTGAGACTTTTCTGAGCGGCCGGCGGCCTGAAGTGTATCACATGTTATGTGACATGTATAATAATAAAAACTTCTAAGTTATGCAATAAACAACATATTATTATAAAGCACTATACGAATATGTATCTTTAGAAATCCATTTCATATAATAATAACAACAAATACGTACATATATTTGACAAACTTAAATAAACGTTTGGCCTATACACCTCTCTCATCTAAACCGACCATCTCTCATGTAATAGAAAGAGATGCACCATAAGTGATCCGTTGTACGTACAAGTCACGACACATGTGACGTCAGAATTCTTTCGACCAATCGTGGAGCGTATACAGTCTATTGCTATTGAATGCTTTTTCAAGAACGTTTAACTAATTCTAAGAATAATAATATAGAAATATATTTATATATTTAGAATCGATATTTTTTGATCTACATGAACATATTTTTTATAAGTCAAAATATTTTTCACTCAACTTCCTTATTGCGAAAATATTATGATTTTTATGAACACGATAACACATTCGTCTTTTACTAAAAGTTTAACACAACAACCTATCAATTCATTCGTCAAGGTCCTGCAATCCCATTTTTAACCGGATTACGAATAATTTGAAGATATTCTTAATAAATTAAATTAAATAAGCAATACTCATTATTCTCCATGTACCTATTTACAAATCTTACGTTATCAAAGAGTAAATTTATGTTTTAATTTATTAAATGTAAGAAAATTAGAAATATGCTTTGTATAGTGAGGTTTACTGTCAACGTAGCCACTATTTTTAATGGTTTAAAACTTAAGCGCTACATTGTACAAAATTTTAATCTTTCATATAAATACAATGTTAGGAGAATGTCTTTTGCTACCCACGAGATAATTTAAAACACATCATCCTCGGCAAAAGGATAAAACGTAAAATACGATATCCCATTAAATCAGATTGCCCGTAGTTTGTGAGTACATTCTTCCAGCGGTGTTACAGAACCAATATTACTTCAGGTGCTCCGATATTAAAAACGATATTTACATTTTAAAAACGTACGCCATCCCAGAGTTACGACCTCAAACAATACGACCTGATGTGCTTGCGATGTATTTTTCCACAGTTAAAAGAAATTGATGATTGCAATAAAAAAATTATATGATACTTTTTTACTTCTTTCAGTAATGGTGAAATAATGTCAACCTATAAACAAGTTTTTGGTGAAATGCATTTTAAGGGTAGAAAACCCTAGTAAATTTTCTGAAAAGTAAGAAGTATTATTTATGTATTATTCTGACAATCCCATTACACATTAATAAATTACACACCATTGGTAACTAGTATGATATGTTAGCTGATGTTTTTAATATGCCTCTATTGAAGTAAAAAGCTATACTTATTGAAAATTTTCTCAGTGCATATTTTAACGAGGTCAGTGTAAACCATTGGAGCGTTCTGTTAAATATTCAATTAAAATTAAAAAATCGTAAAATTTATAAAGCATGAATACTGCTTATTATTTACTTTAAAATTGCCGTTTGTAGTACCTACTTGTAGCAATATTAAATATGATGCGAGACAGATTTTGTTAGAGTGTGAAATAACTAAGTTAGATTTATGATAAATGGATGATTACAACACGCTGGAGTTTATAAAATAATTCCAATAAATGTTTTAAAATATTTCTTCAAATTGCCCACATTTGGCCAGCGTTAGAACGCGGGCGATTGTAGGCCTAAATTTGGCCAAATAAGGTCCAGTGGAACGGGTTTTTTGTTTTTGTTTTGATTTCTTCTTCACTTAACTTCTTACTAATGTGTATTCATTTTGCTATTGCTTGTTCACTTATAAAATATTATAATTATTAATTAATTAATTTTTATTTTCTTTCTATATTGTACTATGACTGTCAATAAGTATGATGTACGTAAATGGCACCTGTGCCATTCTAAATAAATAAACACATACATTTCATTTTCATATGAATTCATAAATATTTTTTTGTTTTGTTCATTTATTACAAGCGCAGATCCGTGAAAATTCTTGAGATGTTTATAATTCCGATTTCAAAAAGATAATAACAATAATTTCTGTCAAAATATTACATTATACACATATATACATTGGTATGTAAAGAATAGAACAAGAAGTGCCTTGCGGGCGTATTTCACGATCCAAATATGTGCAATACAAAACTGTATTTACAAAACTCAAATGGGATGGGATCGACGATGTCAGGCAAGTGCAAATGATACAGAGCGCTGGGCTATTGAGCTAAGTGTAACATTTGTATCAATTCGTATTTGCATGAAGGGCACACGGAGAGAAATCGATTTATACCCCCCCGATAAATTAACATGCATTATTGCATGCATAATAAAACGTCAATTTAAGAATATTTTACTGATTTGCCTTGAAAATATATCATGACGATACAAAGAGTTTTCTTAAGAAAAATATTCGGATTTTCACGAACACGTGTTCCGGTAATAACATATTCGTAATTTTCTAAAGGCTTCTAGTTTTCTTATTTATTCTATGATATTATAGGTAGGTGCCTTCGCTATTGCTTTCTTGATTTTTTCGCAAAATCAATTACAATTTTGAAAATGACACTTAAATTCAAAGCAAATCTGACTTCTAGAGTTCATTGAACCAGAGTTACAGACATACTCACAACCTAAATTAGTTTTTTTTTATAAAGAGCGAAGTTAGATAGCGAAGCATTGTGGACGCCAGCATACTTCGCTATTGGTAATATCATCCTTCTTGCTAACTTCTTCCACCATGCACTTCTGTATACCACGATGCTACTGTTAAAAAACAACATTACATGGAATTTAATTCGACTCCGTATCTCATGATGGTGCCGAGACATTGCGTATTCTTCCGACGTCCCTGACTTATTCTACCATTCAAACAACTCTCTAAACCAGGGCTTCCCTAACTGTGAGTCGCGACGCCCCCGGGCGCCGCGGGGTCATCCCAGGGGCGTCGTGAGGCAATCTTTATAGCGAGAATATCGTTCCATCAGCACTGCAGCGTTAAGGGTTTTATTACCGTTTGCGACATCATACTTGTGTGAGACAGGTTTCTCTGCAGTTGCAGTCATTAAGAATAAGTACAGATCAAAAATAAATTTAGAGGCAGAGACGAGAGTGGCGATTTCGAAACTTCAACCTCGTTTTGAGAAACTATGCTCAGAAAAGCAAGCACATCCTTCTCATTAATACCAAAGAAAAAAATGGCTTTTTTATCTTTTTTGTTTGCTTTCATTTTTGTTTTTATGTTGTGTTCTTTATTTTCTAATAAAAAATTTAGATACTATATGGAGTTTTTCTGAAAAATTGTTATTAGGTAACGTACCCATACTACGTGACCCGTTCAGGGGGGGGGGGCTTCAAAATACTACGCTTGGTACAAATGAGCGGCGGGGGGCTTAGATTTTTAGTCACCGGGGTGGGGGGGGGGGTCGACTACTTTTTGAGTTTTGCAAGCACAAACATAAGCAGACCGAATTATTATATTATTAAGAAGATTACCAACTTAATACAGAAAGATGAAACTTGTTACATTTAAGCCAATTTATTGAAAAACTCTTGAGGCATTGTAAGTGCTAACTCTCTCACTAGATGGCGTCGAGACAAATTGTCTACATTTTTGTAGACAATACAAAAGTTGGCGTCATGTATCTTTTATCAGGAGATTTTTCAATGTGGATGAGTGTTTCAGGCTAATAATTATTGCTTATAAAAAAATTGTTACCCTTTGTGCTATGCATACAAAAATCTTGTCTTAAACATTAGTTTACCAAAAAATAATAATTGAAAATACAGCATATTAAAATTTAAAAAAAAAGTATATTACGCGCTAGTCCAGTCATCAATTCACTATGGCAGGGCTTCCCAAACTTTTTTCAACTGTGACGCCCCTGGGAAGTTTCCATATTTTTGCGACGCTCCCCCCCCCCCCCGGTGACTAAAATACTAAGCCCCCGGCGCTCATTTGTACCAAGCGTAGTATTTTGAAGCCCCCCCCCCCTGAACGGGTCACGTAGTATGGGTACGTTACCTAATAACAATTTGTCAGAAAAACTCCAAATGGTATCTAATTTTTTTATTAGAAAATAAAGAACACAACATAAAAACAAAAATGGAAGCAAACAAAAAAGATAAAAAAAGCATTTTTTCCTTTGGTATTAATGAGAAGGATGTGCTTGCTTTTCTGAGCATAGTTTCTCAAAACGAGGTTGAAGTTTCGAAATCGCCACTCTCGTCTCTGCCTCTAAATTTATTTTTGATCTGTACTTATTCTTAATTACTGCAACTGCAGAGTAACCTGTCTCACACAAGTATGATGTCGCAAGCGGTAATAAAACATTTAACGCTGCAGTGCTGATGGAACGATATTCTTCGCAGTTCACTGTGAGACTTTTCTGCGGCCTGAAGTGGCGCTCCGAAGTGTGCGTGTGGAAGACGCTATAAAGATTGCCTCACGACGCCCCTGGGATGATCCCGCGGCGCCCCCGGGCGTCGCGACTCACAGTTAGGGAAGCCCTGCACTATGGTATTATTAATTAATTTATCCCAGACTTGTAGAAAAAGTCAATAAATGTCACACATTAAAATTAAAATAAGATATATTTATTCAAGACACTGTCTAGATTGCATTTAGTTTGGTTTGAATCTTGCAATCGTACATAAATAAATAGATTGCATACACATGGGAACTTTTATGCTAAATTCGCAGATACTTTTAATATTGCCCTTGTAAAGTATAAAGCTGCACTAATAACACATTTTAACGCCACTTATTTTAATGAGGTCACTACATAACAGGCTATTGTCATTGCTTCTTTCTTTACTGTTATTTTATTTGTTATGATTTAACTTAATTTAATTCTTTAATTTTTCTCATCAAAATTTAATACTGCACTATTTTTATGTAAAAAATAAAATAAAAACTTTGTATGTAAATGGCACTTGTGCCGTAAATTCTAAATAAATAAATAAAGATAGCAGCCAATAAAAATGTGCGATGAGAAAATGAAGACAATATTGGCAGTTCTTATTTGAAGTACCATACAATTAAAATATGACCGAAGGAGATATGGTCCCATTAGCTCAGTTGATAGATCAGTGCCCCGGCAAAGCAAGGGTCCTAGGTTAATTTCATAAATGGGACCGTATATTTTTCGGAATTTTCGATTTCGAATTTTCGTTTAAGAATCGCTAATATTGCTTTCAGTCATTAAACATTACAATTTGAGGACTTACTCAGGAAGTTATTCAAAAAATAAAACTAAGATAATTATTAAAGTAATTTTGAAAAACAACCCACATTCCCTTCAGCAACATTGTTCAAAATATTATAAGTGCCAAAAATTAAAGACGTCTATAAAAAAGACTAAATATTACAAGTAATCAAAGAAGACCTTGAAAAAAATGTATTAACTTAATTCATCATTAAGACAAATACAACAATAAATGCACAGTAATAATTTAATAGTAAAATATTTTAATAGTCTTCCGAAGAATAAAAAAAAAAAACAAATTTGGTATTATTTTAGAAAAAAAGTAAAATTATTTTAAAAAAACCGAACACTCGTAACATCATTAACAAAATGTAGTAACGTCATTTCTAACTATATTTTTACACTTTAATACAACAACGTCACAACACCATTATACATACTAAGCCATTAAATGTTTTAACAAACTCCCTAAAGAAATACAAACAGAAAAAAGTTATAAAGTTTTAAGAATAAACTTAAAATACTCTTTACCTCAGACTAATTTGGTTGTTTTGTATAAAAAATAAGTGTAATTTTTTTTTTTCTTTATAAATGTTTTATTTATTCTTGCCATTTCTAGAGTATAAACATCTGTTATTCTGCACACATATGTTCATAATTTCAAAGTCTATATGTATGGTAATGTTGCGAAGGTTGAAGATGTGTTCGGTGTTAAAATTAAAGTATGTGATATTTTATAATAGATTTATTCTGTTGCCGGGATAAAACAGCCGTGAACAAATTTAATAAACAATATTTTATATATCACACAAGTCATTAATCACAGACACAGCAAGGATTATTTAAGGAAAAAGTTAGGAGTAAGTTTTTTTGATTAGTGCGTTAAATATAAGTAATTAGCAGAATGCTCGAGTACCTTCCCGCTGTCTCTTATACAGGGTTTTCCAATAAGAGGTGTTATTTTGATATTCAATCGTAAAAGATCAATGGTTTCGTTGCTTGTGTGGCACGTAGCGCCGTCTTGTTGAAAGTAAACGTTGTCCAGATCAATTCCATCCAATTCCGGCCATAAAAAATCATTGATCATCTCTCGATAGCGTAAACATTCACCGCAACTGTTGCTCTAGCCTTATTTATAAAAAGTCAGGTCCGATGACTTTGCCGGACCATAAACCGCACCAAACAGTAAGACGTTGAGGATAGAGAGGCTTTTCAACAATAAATCTTGGGTTTTCCGAGCCCCAGATACAACAATTTTGCTTGCCGACGAAGCCACCGAGGTGGAAATGGACCTCATCACTCAAGATGATTTGCATTTGATTCACTCAAGTGAATTTTAATAATTTCAATGTGTTGTTGAAGCGTGTATCGTTCCATTTTTATAAAAACGTTTGGCAAAATGTAATTATTATTCGACTTGTAATTCGTATTTCCAGCGAAATTAATTTTGGATAATGTTGCTGTCAATTAATATTATGTTCTAGGAAAAGCTTAGTGATAGAATTTTTCATATTCTTAATAACATTATTCCCTCGTTCGTGAGATATTCAATTACGTTGTAATTTTATTTAATCATTCTCGTAAGGAATTTTATTTTTTTGTGTTCTGTTTGAAGACTAAATATTATATAAGTAGTTATTAAAAATCTAGTGGACTCCGCAATCTCGGGCGTTTCCAATTTCTTTAACCATTCACTACAGTATACCACAATGTTACTGTTAAAAAACTACATTTCATCTAATTTAATTCAACTTATTCTCGATCTAAATCTCATTCCTGTGCAGATACATTGCGTTAAGTATTCCTCGAGCGTCCCCGACTGTTTCTACCATTCAAATCACTCTCTTAACACTCCTGGTACTAATAAGAATAAACTTTGAAATTTTCAGCAATATCGGTCGACTACTTTTCAAGTTCTGGTAGCGTCATAGTACAGATCACGAACACAACAACAAAGTACGTCCGAACATATATTTTAAATCTTTTTTGTGATTTATTATTAAAAATAATAACACTTTATAGAACAATATTTTTTGGAGATATCACCTAAAGAATGCTTAACAAGACTGGAAAATATCTTAAATCGCTAGCTAAAATTACGTAAAAAATGCTCTAGGTAAAACTCTACTGTTCGATATGATAATATTGATCAATAAATAAATATTGATCAATGTTTTTTTATATATTTTGTCAGTTGAGTTAGCAATTTAATAGTATTGGCTCACGAGCTGTACATGTAAATACTGGGTTTTCCAATAAGAGGTGTTATTTTGAATAGCCCGTTATTTCGGTAGATGTTACTTTTGAAGCTGTCATTTTTTTAACATTTGACAAGTAAAAACTACGCCATTAATAAAAATGGAACAATACACGCTTCAACAACGCATTGTAATTATTATAATTCACTTGAGTGAATCAAATGCAAATCATCTTGAGTGATGAGGCCCATTTCCACCTCGGTGGCTTCGTCAACAAGCAAAATTGTCGCATCTGTGGCTCGGAAAACCCAAGAGTTATTGTTAAAAAGCCTCTTTATCCTCAACGTGTGACTGTTTGGTGCGGTTTATGGTCCGGTGGAGTCATTGGACCTTACTTTTATCGAGAGATGATTAATGATTTTTTATGGCCGGAATTGGATGGTATTGATCTGGGCAACGTTTACTTTCAACAAGACGGCGCTACATGCCACACAAGCAACGAAACTATTGATCTTCTACGATTGAATATCAAAATAACACCTCTTATTGGAAAACTCTGTATTTGCATAATCCCGTTATTATTTTATTATGTTTTTAATTAATTATGTGTGTTTTTACATTTAGTAGTTAATTTGAATGCGCTAATGTAATTTATTAGGACTTGTTTAAAAATCCCAAAGGCTTAAATAAATACATAAATTAACTTACTTATATATGTCAAGGAAATGTAATCCCATAAATTTAGAATTTTGTGCTTTACAGTTAGAATGTCAACGTCATAACTGACAGATGATGTCCGACTTGGAAGATAAAACAGAAAACAAAGCTAGATGGCGAAATTGCGAGATTTTCATATGAACGAAGTAACCAAAAGAATATGGATTGTTGGAAAAAATCATAACTAGAAACTGGAAAGAAATTGACAAAATAAATTGACTTATTACAGAGCAACAAAAGTATTTTATTAATCAATCAATTGAAAGGAATTGACGTACAATATAATAATTGTTTTTTTTTACATTGTTTTCTTGTGATCATTTGATAAAATTTTATAGGAGATGAGGTTTTCTTTAGTTATATCAATGAAACAATACAATAGATGTTAGAGATTAAGCTATTTTCTTAAAGGCAAAAGGTTTCACTAGTTTGAATAATTCTTAGTAAGGTGACTACTTATCGTTTTTGGTACTTTATTTTTAGTTTTTAAAAGAAGATTGAACAATTTGCTAATTGGTCGTTTGGACAATTAAGCACTAGGGCGAAATTATAATGTGATTGGACTAGGTACCCCTTTATAAGGTCACATCTACATACTAAAGACGGGTTGTTTAGGAGAATTCAATTCTTTAAATTTCAAAGTTAATTTTCAACTTCTGTTATAAGAAGAGAACTTGAATAGGACATTCACAGAACACGAAAATGAAGGTGGAAATTCGATTAATCAGTCAAATTCTACGAAACAACCAATCCTAAGTGAATTTAGGTAGCTAAGTTAGGCTAAGACATACAAATAATTATGAGTGCATTAACTATATACGAGCCAATATGATTTTTATAGCCTCATTTTGTAGTAATCGCCCTTGTGGTGATTTTTCCTAGTATTGCTACTTTTATTTATTTTAAATGGGTACATAGTTATCTATGTTCTAATACAATCCTTATAAAAAAGAATTATTTAATAATTAAAACATTAAAAAAAAAAAACAATTAATTATTTTCGCAATTTTCGTATAAATTTGTTTATGTTTTCTTCTAATTTTATCACTTATGGTAATTCGCCAAATGTCTTAATTTTTCCGTACGTCAAGGAATTTCGAAAATGAGTTTTTTTGAAGGGGAGTCTTCACAATAGGAAAAGGGAGGTTAAGTAGAAAAAAAAGAAGAAACAAAAAAGGAAACAGATTACGGATTATGCTGGCTGTTTTTATACATATATGGAAGAGAGTTATAGAGTGTGTAGGCAATATAGTTAAGAGATTTTATTTCATATTTCGCAGTGTGTGTTAGAGGAATGCGGAGTTTATTGTTTTACGGGTATAGTGGTTGTGGATGTCTTGATTATAAAGTAGCTCGATGTTAGTGTTTGTAGGGTTGCTTGTTGGGTAATTTGTAGGATGGTGGTCGAGATTTCATGTTTGGGAAGGACTGTGATTGGAAGGATACCGGAATTTTTACCGGCAGGTTTTCAATTTTACATTATTGAAAAAAAGTGAAAGACCATTATTAAAAATGTTGCTTGAAATTTTCTGAATAGAATGTCACTTTTTAAACTTCCACTTCAATTAATCCTTCCTCCAACACTCTAATTGGGTATGCTATAGTCCCTCCGGTTCCGGACAGATGGGAATATTAAGTTGAGGCTATTGTATGGTATTCGCATTAAAAAAGAAGAAGGTAAATGTTGCAAGGTAAAATCTCGTAGTAAATAACTGCATAAAGTTAATCGGTTCTAGTCTTGAAATTCATTAAAAACGTCTATTGGCAAATTTACTGAAAACTTGAGAAAATTTACTGGAAATCCAAAGTTCTGAATATTTACTGTAAGCTTATGAAATGCGAACGAAAATCTTAAAGACTCTGTATTTTCTGTTTGCAAGGCCAGATATGTAATTACAGAAACTTTAATTGAAAACAGTCAGGAAACTTTAAAATTAAAATTCAAAGTAGAAATAGGTTAACCGATTTTATATTTTTAAGGAAAATTATTTTATGTCTTTGTCGAAGAATTTCTGGGTTAGGTACGAAATTAAAGTAAGATTTTCCAGCAGGTATAATTACAGTAGATTAAGGACATTTCATAATTGCTGTTTAATAACTACAATGATGGTGGGACGTGATTTGCTTTTGTTAGCTTTTTGCGTTTATTTAAATTGTCAATAGATACTGAAAGATTGCTTTTATATTGGAATTGGTAAAAATCTGAAATAAATGACCCAGTAGTACCAATTGTATGCTTATAAATCTTAGCTTTAAATGGCAGAAAATCTGTTTTGCTAAATCCTCATAAATCTCTCGAAACCTAAGACTGTAATCTCTATTGTCATGGAAATACGGCCTCCTCCTTTTTGTAATTAGTAAATCAATGCAATTATTTTTTCTCTTTTTCATCATGAGTTGTGGAGCTTTGAACTGTCAGTTTAGCTGTCAAATAACACAAAACTTAATTGTTTATCTTTAAAAAAAATTCGTTCAAATGAAACCCGGTATAAAAACTTTAAAAAGTAACATGTCTTTTTTAAGACTTGACCACCATTCAGAATTGAAACGTTGCTGGAAATGGCTTTGGCCGTGTTTGGTGACCAGATCTAAATAGCCAGGTACTCCCCCACCTTCCTCATCCACATCTCCTTCCCCTCCCCATTACCTTCAGCCTCACAACGTACCCCAATTGGGGATGCCATAGCCTCACCGGCTCCAGATGGTTGGGAGCAGTTGGAACTCTTGTGCGGTATTCACATATTTTTTATTTATTTTTTAAACTGTCAAGTAAATCATACGCTTGAAGTGAATAAGTTTTTCATTATAAATAGTAGGGAAGAGTTTCAATGATACGGACATGCATTGGAATGGACGTGCATTGAAATGCAAATATTTTTTTTCTTCCACAAGCCAAAATATATAAATTATATACTGTTGGTAGTGTCCGTTTCATTGACACTTCCCCATGTGTAAGATAATAATAATGAAGGAAGTTTCTCAGATATGCTTAACGCAAGTTGGAACAACCGGTAACAATTGATATCCGTCACAAAATTTGAAACTACCGCTAATTTCTACTCGGTTAACTATATTCTTATACTTTTATTTACTGAATAACTTCATAGACTGCCCTTAATAAATATTTGGGTGAAGGTTTAATTTACACTCCACCATCTACTAACTATTTAGATAGCGCGATTTCACCAAAATGGCAACGCATATACAGTCATCTTCGATATATTTAAAACCTGTCCATCTTACATCAAAGCAAAAATAATTACTTGTGAATATATCCGATACCTTTCTGTTGTATGCTTGCAAAATAAAAAGCATTTATTGTACTAATATGTATTATATGCATGCAGTGATATTTTATTTTTTTTCATTAACCCCACACAAGAGGCCCTGAGGAAAATAATTTCCCTCTGGGCCTGTGTCATCTTTTGTGATATAGGATTGAGGGTTTTTTTAAGGAAAGGAAGGGGAGGAAGTTGTGGAAAGGTAAAGCTATTTGTGTCCAGGAGTGACGGACACATGAATATAACCCTTCCGCTGTGGTGCAATACGATGGGTCAAAAGAATAGTTGCAGAGGTCAAAAGAATCTGGCACACCATGCAGCTTGGGGCCAGGCACATCCTGAATGTTCAGTATTCACCCGATTAACCCGGCTACCCCTGCTAAATCACCAAACGCAGCGAACAACTTTCGGTGACCCATGGCAGAGGTGTTGGTTATCTAATGAAAGGTTCCCGGAGCGGTGATATCTAATCCCTCCTCCCATATTAAAAAATCACCACGATAAAAGAGTAATCTACTAATGTCGCTCTGGTGACTATATGTTAAAATTAAAGAAACATCAATTGACAATATTGTTTATGGGCCAAATCTTAATATTATAGTTATATTTTCTTCAGATATTTAAAAGTAAACAATATGCTCATAGGATAAACTCTATTAAAAATACTGAATAAAGGAAGATTTCAAAAAATTATCTGTTTAGTAGTACAACTAAATAAAGTTTCAGCGATTCCAACCGCCCTTTAAAAGGTAGCGCCCGGTTACACGTTTCACCTGTAGTTATCATAGATCCGGCCCTGCAGTGTACATAGGTATATTTGTTTGCGGGTAGGAATTAATGTTTGTGTCTTCGGGTAATCTAATAATTTAGGGGAATTCAATTAGCAAGGGATAAAGGAGGATATGGCCGGCGGAAATGATATTAATCAAAGGAAAAATAACGCTTGACAGGGCGAAGAAAAAGCTAACCACGAAAATCTTAATACGCGCATGGAATTATAAAAAAAAAGAGTAGGCAGTCCATACAGACAAAGACCTGAAACTATGTTCTAATTGATTCGGGTGATGTAAGTGGTGCGTAGTTGAAACTCTCGCGTTCAACAGCCGAACGATACTTACGGACTATTATGCCGACCGTACTACGTGGCAAATCACATGTGACAGTTACTGTGTTTTGCAAACTTTAAAATTTTGGCAAATAACCTGTTCTTATTAATCAAACATCAATTTAAGAATGTTTTATAGTTTTGCCTTCATAATAAATATATCATGACGATACAAAGAATTTTCGTTGCTTTGCAAAAATATTCAGATTTTCATGACAACGTGTTCCTACATCATGATAATATATTTGTAATTTGCTACAAGTTTATTAGGAAACCTGTTAATCCATTCGTAAGGCCTGCCACCCTGTTTTTAACCGGAATTACTAATAATTTTAAAAGATTCTCAATAAATGATCAATTAGTCATTTTTCTCGATTACATTAACTCAAAGTATTTAATTAACCAGCGATTCCTGACCATATTTGTAGTAAAAAATGTAGATGTCATTTTGCTTTCCGATGATATTCTTTTTCAATCGAAAAAAACAAATAAAATCCATCACACGTCGCCACTGATCACTGCTACACGTTACGACACATCAAGTGATACGCGCTATTTCTCGTCTTTTACCGTGCAGCTGGAACGAGATGGAGTGCGTATCACGTGACCCGTTTTGCTGTACTCAGTGGCGAGGTGTGATGAACCAAATTATTTTTATTTTAAAAAGAGAAAAAAAAATCCAAACAGTAAATGATCTTTACGCTTCTAACTAAAATATGTGCTAAGTTATCGCAGGTTAAAATGCTTCGGTTATAGTACATTATTTATTATGGTCCTTATAATAGTGCTTTGAAAAGGGTTAACCATATTTTTGGCGTTGTTTTTGCAGTAATGCATCACGCAGCACAAATTTATCATTTAGATATAAAGTTGTGGGAAATTAGACGATAGGTGGATGTATCAACCTCCATAAAATTGTGGTCACTTTTTTCGCTCGATATCCCATCTAGTTATAGATTAATACATCTATGCCTACGCATTACATAATGGGAAAAAGCCTCTAAAGAAAATACACAATAAATATGGGCGGAAAATCATATTATCTTAATTTTTTTTCTGTTCTCGGGGACCCAATTAAGCTTTGCCGATATTTTCGTGATTGAATCCATTATCCTAATGCCTTTTTCGTGTAGATTTTTCACGATGTTTTTTTTATTTATTTTAGGATAAATGATCGGGATATGTTGTGTTAACATGTAAATGATGAGGAATTAATGGGGAAGTTTTTACCCGTTGAAAGATATTTGGTGAAAGCCCGGCGAAATAAACTAGACGGGGAAATAAATTAGAAAATATTTAAAAGAAAGACACAAGAACAATCCGGATTACGAATAACACGATAATATATTATTATTTCCAACATGTGGAATGAGTTGCATATGCATATGTTGGATTACCTACTTACTGTGAGCTGGCAGAAAATTGGCCAGCGACATCTGGATGGCGCGGCTATTAATCTCAATGTGCATAGAAATATTTACATTTTAAAAACATTAAGGTTAATCTTTTTGACCATTCGACATAACTTTATTCCTCTCTTAAGTGTCAAGAAAATTAAATTACATTTTTTGAGAACATACAAGAAAGGGTACTAAATAATGACAGCTGCGTATAGATTTCGACTTACTACCATAGACTCATCAATGCTTACTACAGATTTTGACGGTCTCCGTGGTCGAGGGGTAAGGCTCTCGACTACCAATCTGAAGGTCGCGGGTTCAAATCGATTTGATTGATTTGTGTTTTTTCACAATTAATTGATTTAAAATAATATAAAGTATACTTGCGGCGCGTTCTAGAGTGGAACATACTATTAGTATCACCGTGGTGTAAGACCACAATTCAGAATTGAAATGTTACTTGAAATGGCTTTAGGCCTAGGTACTCTCCCAACCTTTTTCTTCTCCATCTCCTTCCCTCCGCACTAACTTTAGCCTCGGAACATTCCCCGATTGGGGATGCCATCGTCTCACTGGCTCCAAACGTTTGGGAGCAGTTGGGACTCTAGTGCGGTATTCTGCTAAACAAAAACAGCTGAGCATATTTCGTGATGCCAGAGCTCACACTTCAAGGACTTTTACTCTTCCAGACTAACTAATGTTATGCTTTATGACTTTCCGCGTTACAGAAAATTTTAAAAGATGATCTTGTATTTTTAATTTAACATAAGCAGGTAAGTGTGATGCCGTTTTCATACAAAAAAAATAATAATTGGGGCTTTCTTAAAATTAAAATTTGTAACATATATCTATTATGAATGTCAGCTATTTTGTTTATTTTTGTTTTAAATTGAAAAATGTATTTTTCATGATTTTAGAGAAAACTTTTTCCTATGCTAATGGTAATTTAAAAAAAAGTATCCTTACACAACTAGGTTAAAATTATTAATTTAAAATGAAAAAAAAGTGTTTTTCTGGCAGAAAATTTAATTTATGTACTCACAATAAATTTGTGTTCCAGCGTAAATCGGTCGGTTGTAATTTAAATTTTTGCTAGTCAAAATGCTTTATTAATCCTTTTCATTTTTATATTATATTTGCTTATAGGTAACGTTCCCTCTATTTTTTAATGTGTATGCGGTTAATTAAGTTATTTGTGCGATAAACGCGACATAAGACTAATAACGAGGGTTTGCTCATGGCTCACATTTTAATTATTTCTCATGAACGTATTACTAAAATCTCAAATGTTTCTAGAGGGATCCCTACGGATGTTAGTTATTTATGTTTAAGACTAATAACAACAAGACCTTACCATTAAAATATTTTATGTAAAACGGTTTGACAATTTTATAATACGTTTTTCATTGATAATATTAGAGATAAGCACGACATTTTATTTTTCTATACGATGAATTAGTAACTTTCCGAGAGTTCCCTTTAGAAATATTTGAGTTTTTAGTAATACGTTCATCAGAAATAATTGAAATAAAACCCACAAAAAGATAGTTTTTCATGGAAAAGTCGACCATAAGTCCGTCCATTACGCCGGCCGTGCGCTGAATATGGTTTTTTACACGACTTCGTCACTTATGTCGTTAAGATTCCCACTTTATATTAGAGATTTGATAGGGAAAATTTAACCGCAGGTCTATCCAATACACCACGGTCACGCGACGCATATTTTGGTGCACGGCTTCTCACTTACGTCGTTACGATTCTAGCTTTATTTTAGGGTAGTGCGCAAATATTCAAATGTCATGCTCAACAAAGTAATTAAGGCGATGCACTACGTCGTGTAGTATTTTAAATTGAGCCGCTATCAATAACAACCCTTACGTAGATGGCGATAAGGTTTAAATTCCCACTTAACACCATCCGCCTGTTTTGATTTATGCAAGAAAAAAACATGGCCAAAAAGTGCCTTTTATTTTATTTTGAGGATGTTCAGGCATAAATATTTAATTTTTCGATCATTTTATAAATAACTTAATTTTCCACATTATACAATAAAATCATAACCGCAAATGGGTTCGTAAGTAGGAGATTTTGAAATTTAAAGCAGTTTCCATAGGCCTTATACATTATTTTTTTTCTGGGCTTATAAAAAAACTTAACTAAAAAATACTCGATGTCAAAGGCCAAGATGTATTCTACTCGCAATATTTAATTAAAGCATCAGAAACATTTCTAGGCGACCAAATTTTCAAACCAAAAACACATGATTTTGCATTACTACGTATGGCATCGCCTTAAGTTAACGTACATACCACGATACAATAAATTACGTTTGTTAAATATGCAGGTTACCCGATAATGTTCCTTAATATTGGAGTCCAGTAGGTCAATAATTGATAGTACCAGTTAACAAAGATAGGGTGTTTTTGTAGCGACTTTTATATCATATTTTATTTATTTCTTCTGGTTTATGTCGATTTTTTATCGGCCCAGAGGCAAACAATCTAATGACAGGCGCTTTTTTTTAAATTATTATCACTTCCAAAATTTTATTTACAATTTTTAATCCAAATAATTTCATGAATCATTGGTTAAAATAAGTCAAGTACATCTCTTAACACCCTTTATATTCAGTTTGGTTGAGTAGGTATTGTGAACTCATATCCAAAAGTAGATTTCTTAAATTCTAAAAAGAGGAATCAGAATACAAGTCGAAGTTTTTTCTATTTTGACGAAATTTTATTCTTTATATTTCGGAGATATAAGTTTAAAAGTTATAAAATTATCTTGAAGCAGTGATCCCAGCTCAGCATTTATGAAAGATCACTCAGAATTATTATAATTAAATTATCCTTTTGAAATAATATTCAGAAAGGCTGTCGACGATCCATTTTGCCTTGAAACAATCACGGATGGTTGATGAAACATCCTTAATTGGCTGTAATTAAATTAATTTTTTGGCTCCGAATCGGGAAAATTTTCCATTGACTGGAGAATCACAAATTATTTCTACATTTTACTGGAAAATTACAGAGTTAAATTCCAAAGCCCAATTTACACGGACCACTAGTATCAATGAGAAATTATATATTGATTTTCGACAAGTTTTCCAGGGGAAAGTGCCTGTTTTTGGTAATAAGATTTTAAAATGATAATATTATTAATTTGTTATGAATAAAGTCGGAAACGATTTTTGGTCGAAAGTTACGTGCCTCTTCCTTAACCCACCTCAAAACATTGTTCTTGTTTCTCCTGCACGGAGAACAATGACTTTTACGGATTTATTAAAATCTTGTTATAAACGGGATTGCAGGCCCGTGCGCCTACGTTTTTCCTGATAATATACAATGATGAAATGCGAAAATATTAGAATTTTTATCAACACGTGTTCCGAAATCGCAACAACGCATTTGTTTTACTGAAAGTTTATTAGGAAACATATCAATTCATTCGTTAAAGTCCTGCAATCCCTTTTCTAACCGGATTACGAATATTTAAATTCTGAATAAATGAACATTATTTTATATCGGTAAATTTTCTCCGTGAGTGCAGACTGACATGCTCGTATGAGATTTTTCATAAAAAGGTTTAAAAAATATATTTGTCATATCGCTTGACATTTTATTCTACATTTCAGCATGTACAAAAATATATTACCTACCTAACGTGAATTTTTCATTTAAAATAATAATATTGCCGCTAGTTGTGATGTCAATCGTTATTTTTGAACGACCTTCCAAAAATGTCTTAACAGCTGTGAAAAAGAGATCAAATATTAATTTATTTTCATTGGTACTGCATTCAAAGCAATAATAAATGTGTCCACTTTATATATTTATACAAAATTGAATTTTGCGATGTTTTGTGTAAATAGCAATAAAATTAAAAACATGTTTCTTTTCAACTTTTACCCTAATCTACAAATTTTGCGTTGGTTACAAATTTGTTTATAAACCGAGGCTACACATTTTATTAATTTTGATCACATCATATTTATATGTGGCGACAAATCAGACTAAGATTAAAGTATTATCAAAAATGTTTTCATTTCATTTAAAATTAAGCGTCGGTTTTTACAGACTTTCTCGCTTTCGTGAGAACATCTCTCAATCAAAGAATATCATATGAAAACTTTTTGGTATTAATGTACACCAATTCGTTATAAAGTACACCAATTATACGTTAAAACACTACTAAACTACATTTTTGACAAAAAAAAAAATTTCAACATACACAAAATAACACCAAAATAATACCAATACCATGCTACAAAAGCTTTCAACAGACCAGTTAGACAAGCGTAAAAAGAAAACATAAAAACTCCGACAGTAAATTCAAGCTTTTAACAAAGACACTACCAATACCATGCTACAAAAGCTTTCAACAGTGTTAAACTAGAAATTAAAATTGAGGAAAATAAAAATAAATTCACACACAAAATTACAAAATGGATTAAAGAACAAAAAAGACAATATTACCAAAATGTCATAGCATAAAATAAAAATAAAAACTACACGTAACACACAAAACCAATATAAACACACATCACTCACAAGCACACAAGATTATTTTCAATGTATTATTTTTTTTTATTTTAAATACATTATTATGTATTTTTAATTTTAAATGTATTATTTTCTCTTTAAATGTATTATGTAGATTATATTTTCAAATTATAAAATGAAGGCCTCAGCACAGGCAAGCCACCCAGTGAGGCCTACATTACTGGAAAACTTAAAATGTAAAAAATATTGTACCAAATAATAATAATAATATATAAAGATTAATCAAAATAGTGATTTAGCATTAAGATTCGCCTGTGAACGTTGTGGTATATCTGTTTTTATGCCAGATAATTATTTTCCGAACTCTTCTAAAACTTTGCTTGGTAACTTATTTTAAAAGTTTTAGTATGTCTAATACTATTTAAAAATAAAATAATTTTTCGTCATTAATTTCTTTTTGAAGATAATTGTCTTTCTGGGTTTGTATTTTTACTGTTCTTATATCTGTTGTTTGTTTTGTTTTTAATGTACTATTTATGAACTTCTTAATTTTAATGGGACCTTAATTGATTTATCTTACGTTAAATCACTGTACGTGTATTTATTTTAATATCATATAACTGTTGGTTCCTGAATATAATTAAATACAAATATAATCATCTCTACAATTGTTAAATGTTTTTGGGCAAATGCTGGACTTTCTTCTGAATCTGTATGAATTATAGAAGAAAATGTCTACTTCAGCACACTGTATCGTATTATAAAGTCGAATCAATAATTATATAAAGCGTGGTTAATATGGGGATTTGCACGTTTATTTTTTACGTTGATTTTAACCACTCGAGCGATTTTTGCCATATTATGGCAAATTTGCAAAAACGTTTTGAGCGATCGCTTGCCATAAAGTGTCAAATTTATAGAACTTAAAAATATGGGATAAATGACCCAATCTATTTATTTATTTATTAACGCCGATTATAGCGGCTTTTACAAAAGAATAACAATTGTTTTAGTTATTATAAATACATAATACACATAGATAAAAAAAATATAAATACAAAATACTTAAAAGAGAACAATTGAAATGGTTATTATAAATACAATGCAACAATGTGTATATATAAATATATAAACAATTAATTTACAATAAATCCCGGATAAACTAATACTTTACAACTGTATTTGGTTATATTCAATCAGAGAAGCGCTGACATACAGTTTTAATTAAGTGGTGTTTGTATGAGGATAAACTAGCAATGTTTATAGATTCATCCAAAACATATTTATTACCAAGTACATGTAGGCGATTCATTATGGAATTGAGTTCAGCGTTAGATCCTGTATTGTTGCAGTGATAGGGTAATTTGAAACGAACTGATCGACTAGGTACACGGAAACATATTAGCGAAAGAAGTTCAGGGGAGTTCAACAGGTTGGTAACGATTTTAAATAAATAAAATAGGTCAAAACAAATTCTTCTTTCTTTTAATGTATCGAGTCCCAATAAATGTAACAGAGAGGGGTAATTAATGTTTTCGATGAGTATTCCCAATTTAAATTTAATATAACGTAAAAATTTATGTTGGACTCGCTCAAGGGAATTCTCATGTACACTGTAGTAATGACTTCAAATGGTGGTGTTAAATTCTAGTTGGCTTCTAACAAGTGAAGTGTAAAGTAATTTGACAGTTTTTAAATTTTTAAAATCCTTTGAAATCCGTAAGACAAATCCTAACATTTGCATTGCTTTACTGGTTATATTATTAATATGTTTAATGAATGTTAATTTAGTGTCAAAGGTTATACCAAGGTCTCTTATTTCATCAACAGATAATAAGGTAATCTAGGTAATCTAGGTGGATTCACGACGTAAGTGAAGCAGCCGTGCACAAAAATATGCGAAACACGGCCCTGGTGTGTTGGACAGACCAGCGGTTGAATTTTCCCTATCAAATCTCTGAAATAAAGTGGCAACCTTAACGACATACGTAATGAAGTCGTGTAAACACAATATTCGGTCCGCGGCCCGGCGTAGTGGACGTACCTACGGTCGACTTTGCCCTAGCAGGCTCAGAACATCGATAGTAAAAAAAATTAAATCTAGTGTTTTACGTTGAAAAACTTTTTATTAAAATTTTTAACGATTTTACATAAAATATTTTAATGGAATGGTCCTGTTTGTATTAATCTTAAATATAAATAGCTTATATCCGTAAGGATCCCTCTAGAAAAAAATCAGATTTTAGTAACATTTTCATCAGAAAAATTAAAATGTGAGCTTCGAGCAAGCCCCCGTTATTAAAGAATTATCTCGTCTTAAAAACCAATTCATTGAGTTTATAAAAACCAACCAGTTTAGGTTCAGCCTAAACCTCCCCCAACAATATACTGAGGAAAGTTCAGGTTGAACTGAAACCGGTTGATTTTTATGTATTTTTTATACTCATTAAGTGGTGTTCAAACAAAGTATTTTTTCACCAATGTATGAAATACATTAAGTCCACATTGTGATTTATGCGAGCAATGATAACAAAGCAAGAAAATCAAATATTTTATCAATCATCAAATATGTTCCACCAAACACCTGTGTCACTATTTGCCCGTGCAGCGTGGAAAAATTTATACTTAAATATTTGAAAATATGCAGCAAGATATGATAGAAAGTCGATGCGAGAATTAATTATTGAAAGAATTATAGTTCCAAGTACTCTTGTACTCTTGTTAATATTTACGAGTACATTTATTGAACTCTTTTATACAATTTTTTTTGGTAACGTATCTACAGACTTGTATTATACCTATTTATATCTTTCACACCCATTTTATTATGATATTCATTGCTAAACTACTTATCCTCCTTACTCATCTTACCGTATACATGAAAAACCTATTATAAGGCTAACTATTATTGAACTCTTTTTTACAATTAACATATAATAATGTAAACATGTAAAAGCCTATCAATGAACTAATTTGTAAAACTTACCTGTAATAATGTATACCGATATGTAAAAGTATATCATTGAAATCCTTTGTAAAACTCCCCTATAATAATGTATACCTACATGTAAAAGCATATCAATGAACTCCTTCGTAAAACTTACCTGTAATAATGTATACCGATATGTAAAAGTATATCATTGAAATCCTTTGTAAAACTCCCCTATAATAATGTATACCTACATGTAAAAGCATATCAATGAACTCCTTCGTAAAACTTACCTGTAATAATGTATACCGATATGTAAAAGTATATCATTGAAATCCTTTGTAAAACTCCCCTATAATAATGTATACCTACATGTAAAAGCATATCAATGAACTCCTTCGTAAAACTTACCTGTAATAATGTATACCGATATGTAAAAGTATATCATTGAACTCCTTTGTAAAACTCCCCTATAATAATGTATACCTACATGTAAAAGCATATCAATGAACTTACCTGTAATAATGTATACCTACATTTAAAAGTTTATCACTGAACTCCTTTGTACAACGTACCTGTAATAATGTATACATACATCTAAAAGCATATCATTTTTTTTTAAGAAAGACAAACATTCCCAGGTTACGAATAACCTGACAAAATTTGAAAATCTCCTACTACCAACATAGTAAGCTGAAAATGTTGCTTGTGTTGTGATGGAGGACTTAGCCAGCCGAGGAATTGAACACACTACGCTCGAGTGGGACTCAAGTGCGATGTCAACTCGGCCACCGACCGGTAAAAACTCTTGAACTCCTTCGTAAAACTTACCTGTAATAATGTATATCTACATTTAAAAGCCTATCACTGAACTCCTTTGTAAAACGTACCTGTAATAATGTATACCTACATCTAAAAGCATATCATTGAACTCGTTCGTAAAACTTACCTGTTATAATGTATATCTATATTTAAAAGCCTATAAATGAACTCTTTCGTAAAACTTATCTGTACTAATGTATACCTACATGTAAAAGCATATCATTGAACTCCTTTGCAAAACTTACCTGTAATAATGTATAACTACATTTAAAAGCATATCATTGAATTCCTTCGTAAAACTTACCTGTAATAATGTATACCTACATGTAAAAGCATATCATTGAACTTCTTTGTAAAACGTACCTGTAATAATGTATACATACATTTAGAAGCATATCGTTGAACTCGTTCGTAAAACTTACCTGTTATAATGTACATCTAAATTTAAAAGCCTATAAATGAACTCCTTTGTAAAAGTTACCTATACTGATGTATACCTGATGTAAAAACATATCATTGAACTCCTTCGTAAAACTTACCTGTAATAATGTATACCTACATTTAAAAGCCTATCACTGAACTCCTTTGTAAAACGTACCTGTTATAATGTATACCTACATTTAAAAGCATATCATTGAACTCATTCGTAAAACTTACCTGTAATAATTTATATCTACATTTAAAAGCCTAAAACTGAACTCCATTGTAAAACTTACCTGTAATTATGTATACATTTTATGTAAAATCCTCAAAGGCATAAAAAAAAGTTAAAAGAAAAAAATAAGAATTTCAATAATTTTTATCAACTACATGAAACATAATATACACCTCTGTTAACAATTCATTGAAATATTTCAAGCTGGCATACATTTTTCTAAAAATATGATATAATTTTCCATGTTATTTGGGATTGCAAATTCCCAGGGACACATCTTTTAAGAAAGGTAAGGCGATGCTATACGGCAAACAAGGTTACTTTGCAGACGTTGGCATCGGCTTGAGCAAACAAACACTTTTTAAATTGGAAGGAAATCTGTTGAAAAAATCACCCGCCTAGGGAAAAGTACTGCCGGTAATCTCGATTTGGAGAGGATTGCAAATTTAAATATCTCATTTGGGATTAAATAAGTTTGACGTCTTGCGACGGAAGCAGAAAAATTAAAAGTTTCATTAATTTATTTCGAATTAATTCATGATATTAATTTTATTTCAAGGTTGTTGAAAGCATTTTTGATTAATTTATACATTTTCATTCGTAGTGTGCAAGAATTATTTTATAATTATATTAAATCGCCACATTATGCGGCTGCCTGTTTCATGGCGTCCAACGGAACATACTATTTGGTATGAAGTCTTGAAATATTTATACTCTACATAATATATGTCTTAACTCTAACATTGACATTTTTTCGAATTCACTGCCCAAATTCAAACGTGGCATCATGTCAATAATTTAAAGTATTCAATGCGCATACATACAGACGCACACATATACACACAAACACTCACACATACATTACACACGTCACACACACACCTAAAAACTACACAAGTCACCTGGTAATTAAGGAATAAACATACCACTTAGCAGACATTACAAGGAAACATCATTGGTACACAAAATGAAGTATCTTATTCCTGTATATTGTTTCATCTCTGTAAATCATGTACGGTTTGTTTCTATAATATAAAATAAAATAAAAAAATGAACATGCCGAAAATTGAATTAGAAATTAGAAATTAGAAAAGAAAGTAGAAAATAGGAAAAGTTTCTTTTGAAAATCTATTTCGTCCAAATATTAATATCACTGCTCTATTTAGGAGAATAGAAATTCATTTTGTATTTTTTACTATCTTTCGTTACACAAGAAAATAACTATTTAGGTTAAATATAATATGTTCACGTTTTTCTGCCTATTTCTGTAACCTTTTATTTTTGTAGTAAAATCCTTACTGTCTCTTTAACATCAATAAATAAGTGATAATTAGCAATTTTGATATCCGGCCGGGCTGAACGTGAAGTAGGAAGTCATTGAGCCTTACAGCGTCTCTTCCGGTCAACTCCTTTGAGTTTCAGACATCGGATGTTGGCTGCCGATGTCATTTCCGGGCAGAGGTTCCGAGCGGAGGCAGTCAATTGAACCTCGCCCTTTGAAATCCGTTTTGAAGTTTAAAATTTCAACATGTATGTCGAATAAGTTATTGTAGGTACTTACCTGAATACACATATTTTTTTAAAACACAATTTAACCAATGATTTTACGTTAACCCCTCAGGCTAATTTGTTCGAATTTAGGAGCCAACAGCTATTATCCGTTTAGTCAATTTGTTCGCTTTCCGGAACAGCTCATATGATATTATAGAATTTTTTGTATCTCCCTTATGTTGAGAAATATAATTTATGTTGTTAGAAAGAAAAAAAACACCAAGCTTTATATTCAAATTTAGAAGTTTATCGCAAAATAATTAAACCTCTATGAAACCAACAGGTTTTAATAATTTTTAAGTTAGAATTTGCGAAATTTTGTGAATTTTTATTAATTATTTTTTATATAAAACGAAAAAATAAGTAAATGACAGTAATGTTCAAAGTACATTTTTCTAATAAAAAGAGCATTTTTTATGGAATCAGAAATAATTACTTTTACAAAAAAAAAAACGTTTTAGTTCAGTCTTTAGACAAAAATACGTAACGTGATCCATTTAAAAAAGAAAAAAATATTTGCATTCAAATTTAAATATATCAAAAAAATTATGTTTGTTTCTATTAATAAAGCAAATTTTATGTGAAACAGCAAAAACTCTCAAACTTTGAGTTCTAGCGTCTTGAAATTTTCATAGATTTGTCAGTCTAGAATTTCTACATTATTTCCATCCCAAATTATTGAACTTTGAGGAGTTTGAAATCTATCAAAAGAGTACAATATGCCACAGACATCTCTTTTCCAATATTAAAAATAAAAAACTGTGACTCCACTGTATATATTGATGTTAGAGGGTGCTGCTGGGATGAGCCCAAAGATATTAGAAGAACGAGATGTGCTATGCGCAGTTCGTACTGAGTGGAATTGTTTTGCCGAGTGTCGCCGGTTTTGTTCACCAATACTACTGCACACCTTCGCTTACGCTAAGGCATCGCTAAAGTATCCGCACTAATACATAGAACAGATTTCTGTGCGTACACGTCCCGATACCGTTCAAAGTACCCTAATTAGGTAGTACTCCGGCTACGGTCCGGCGGCCAACATAGCATATCTCGTTCTTCTAATATCTTTGGATGAGCCTTACACAACACACTCGAAGGACCAGTCCGAAAACTGTGACAACTTGTAGCAGTTCACTTTCGCCCCGCTACTTTTATGGTAATTCTTTACACAACTCTATCCGTAGACCGCTTTCCTCTATGGGACTCAGTCTATGGTTGATCGCAGAACAGCGTGACAGAGGAGCTCCGGTGAAGCAGTACCAAACTGGTGGTCTTGGAGCGAAGACAGGACAACGTGAAGGATTCGAGCAACTGCTCCAGACGACAGACATTACGGGAGATGTTGATGGCAGATTAGCTAGCTGTTGTAATCGCTGGTCATCATGTAGACCTTTATAAATTTTACAGTTCTAATCTAAGAGCTGTATGGCACCCTTTTGAGAAACAGGCCAGACAATATTCTTTGTAATCGTTTGTCACAAATTTAACTTATAAATTACTACCATTAATACCAACTGTGCTAGTGATTTTCGTTTCACTGCAACACCCTGAGATAATGTAATCCATGCAAATTTGAGAGTATCATTTTTCTAATTGTTATTAATAAATATTGTTAACTTCATCTTTCTTTTTATTCTTTTACAATGCAATCCTTTCTGACAGTAAGCCTAATCTGTTACAATGATGCCGCAATCGCGGGTTTGTCATCTCATATTTGATAATTATCTATTATTTTTGCTTGGTAAAGATTTTATTTATAACTATGGCGTTCCATTTGAATTGAATTAGTGAATTTAAGTTGACGCAAAAATCCCGCTGTTACAATGGCGCACCACCATTATTTAATTTGTTACAAACTGTCTAAGTAACTGTCAAGTATATTATATGGGACAGTTGAATTTCTACGCATCCGCTGAACTCAATGGACTGGTTTGAGTATAGGAAAAAAAGGACTCATCGGTAGCAGTTGGGGCCACAAAGTGTGCCAGATTCTGGATGCTTTACTAGTAATATGAATGTTAAAATATTAAATTCACAATATCGTATTCCGCAATCTTCTTTATATTACACATCAATCCTCCTTGTCTGAGGCATTATTTTACAATTACTTACACACTGTTACTATTATTTATGTACTGTCACTTTGAAAACTGGGTTTGAAATTTTGCTGTGTTTTTTTTGCAGCAATTATTACGGTCAGAATAGGTGCATTCGGTAAGAAGAAAAAAAATCAAGATTTGATAATGAGGTTTCCTAACCATCGAGTCTTTGCGAATACACATCTATCCACTCCCATATATACTGCCCCAACAACCTCTCACGTCTGGGGAAAATATCTGGCAATAAATTAAATATTTAATTTTCCACTTTAGCGCAATAGCACAGTTATTTGCTTGGAATTTTATCGCGAACCCATCAATTTTCTTTACGATAATGAGCTTTTAAACATCATAATATATGTTTCACTGTAAAAAATCAGTTGAAATGGTTGTTTCGTAAGAAAAAAATGCTTTGACACCTATGCAAAGCCGGAACTAATGAAAAGCAATAATGAAACAGCAAATGCTCTCGAAAATTTAATTCTAGCGTCATTAACGTAGAAATTTTCACAGTTTTGTCGGTCTAGCATTTCTAGGTTAGCGCAATTAGTAAGTCGTAACATCATTTCTAGGTTAACGCCAATTAGTAAGACGTAACACCATTTCTAGGTTAACGCAATTTGAAAGTCGTAACATCATTTCTAGGTTAACGCAATTAGTAAGTCATAATAATAATAATAATAATAACATGGAATTTATATAGCGCAGTTTAGTGTCATTTCACTTCAAGTGCATAACATCATTTCCATTCAAAAGCCATTGAATTTTGAATTGACTTAGATCTGTCAAAAAAGAGTTCAAGATGCCACAGAAATGTTTATTTAAATTTTCAAATGTTGAATAATTAAATAACCCGGGTATTGAAGCTGGTTATTTATAAACTTCATTAAAGCACCTTTACTAGGTAAACTTGTTACACAAAAATAACACATGACAGGTAACGGCTTTACGTAAAGCGTGGGTGACCTAATTCGTATGGTGCACGGTGGAAAAAGCTTCATAAAAGATTTATGTTCCATTATCCCCTGCGACCAGCTGCTCCCCGGGAGCTTTTTATCCAAATCTCCCAACGGCCCACCTCGGATTTGAGCACCTTCAAATGCACGGGTTGTTTTTGACCAGGTCTGTAAGTTCAGTTCTAGCTTCCAGCCAGAACGGTTGTTCTAATCTCGCTCCGGCGGTAAAAATCTCCGGATATTCTCTATTTTTTTAGAAAATTCACGGAAATTACTAATTTTCTCCAAGTTTCAATTTCGTACCATAACAGTATAGTGTAAATTATTAAAATAAGTGCTTTTCTCCGTCGAAAAGACGCGTTTTACGCGTTAACGCGTGCTCACCACCGCGTGGTGAAGTGAAAGAATCAACGTTTTTTGTCTATGTTCGTATATACTCTAATGAATAAGTATTTCATAAACTCGCATTGCGTTCTATCCTCCCCGTCTACAAAATCCCATTGAAATCGGTCAAGTGTAAAGTCCTCAAAAACTAAAATAATAAAAAAAAATTGGTCGCTAATGTGGAGGGCGGGAGTCCGCCATCTTGGTTTTACCGACACGTGTTTCTCGATACTTTCAAAGTTCTCGAACAATCCAGAACATTCTACAGTTCTCTAGAAGTTTCCAGAAAGACAGTCTTAAATTCACATTGTGTGATCGCTAATGTGGAGGGCATAAGTCCGCCATCTTGGTTATCGTCACGTGGTATTTCGTACCTAACGAGGCTTTATAATAATTCATAATTAATAAATTTGATAATTCAAATCCAGATCACTCATCAGTCATCACACATATATTTAATATTACCCAGACGTCAATCTCGGCAGGCCCGACTCTTTCACGGCTTGCCCGGGCCGACTGCCGCGAACTCCGCTTGATAGTGAATATTTTACCCGGTCCCCCTTTTGCAATTTCGGTACTTAGTGAAATCGTGGCGGCTTCGGATTAATCATGTCTTCGGCCAGTGATACTTCGAGCGACGAAGAAAATGAGTTGAGCATAAAGCAACTGATGGACTTTATTGCTGAACAAAATAAGACATACGATAATAGGGATAAAGGCGACAAGCATGTCGCTGTGCTTTCTCAACCGGGACCCTCTTCTGAAGGAATATCTATCCAGAATATCAAACAATATATGGAGTTTGTCAAGAAGAAAAATAAAAAAGTTCAAAAAAAAAGTAAACTTAAGGATAATGAAGACAAAGGAGAAATGCATGTCGCACAATATGATGCACAGCCCAATCCAACCATCATATCCATAGAGAACTCGCCTAATCAAGAGAACCGAAAAAGACCACGCATAAATGATTCACCTAATAGTGATCAAGAAAGGATAATTCCCTCCATGGAAAGGCTAATGAGGATCTTGAAAATAATCAATGATGGCAACAACAAGCTGAAAAAAACTGAAAAGAATGAAATAACCACCCTAGTAGACACTCTTATGACTGATCTCACGACCATGACTATTGAGCTAACAAAAGTAAAAACAAGAGGCGCGACGATCGAAGAACTTCTAGCAGCTCAACAACGAATGAGTGAGAAAATGGATAAACTCGTAGCACAGCCAACAGTCATTCCGCCAGAGAGGAGAAGCTACGTCAGCGTAGCCGCGGGAGCTCCTGCGTCCAATAATATCATACTCAACGGTTTTGAACGGCCCACGCCCCTCAAACAACCAACTGTGTTATTTTATCCAACCAATGCCGAAGGAAAGACATCTGAACAGATACAAAAGACCCTGGTTGAAATTCTTGACCCAAAAAAGGATGGTTTTCAGGTGGTCCGCACCAGAAAAATTAAAGGAGCAGGCCTTGCTCTACAGACAACAACATCTGGAGGCCTAGACAACATTAAAAAGGCGGAGGAAAAACTCACAGCACAGGGGATAAAAATGATTGCCCCATTAGGCAGATTACCTAAAATAGTTCTGTACGATGTCCCTAGAGGAGATGCAAATTCGGACGCAGCCCTATTTGAAGAGATTTACATGAACAACTTAGCAGACAAGGAAATCCTTACTAAAGAAGATCATCTGCGCACCATGAGAAGGGTATCGCTCTTCGGAAAGAGGGAAGGCTCCTCGATGAACATGATAATCACGTGCCATCCGCAAGCTAGGAAAATCTTGATCGACAACGGTCACTGCTTCCTAGGCTGGAATGCCTGTAGAGTAAGAGACTTCATAGGTGCTACCAGATGTTTTAAATGCCACTTATATGGACATATTTCCAAGGTATGCACCCAAGAAATAATTATTTGCAGACACTGTGCCGCTACCGGACACGAGTATGACGCCTGCCCTAACAAGGCTAAGGCACCTGTCTGTGCTACATGCAGCCGCTTCAAGAAGCCATCAAACCACGCGACTGGCGACAGACAATGCCCGGCCCAGTTAGCAGCTGTAAACGCACAAGTGCGAATGACGGACTATGGTAACTAATCATACCCTTTTCTCCATAGGACAAATAAACCTCCAGAGATCTCGAGCAGCCACTCTTGAGGCGCTGAAGGTCATGTCCGACCGGAAAATTGACCTCATGCTCATCCAGGAGCAATACACCTGGCGAGGAAAAACACCTGTAAGTCATCCAGGGGCGGTGCTTGAAGTAGGTAGTTCACCGGAGGCGGGTGTCCTGATCAACACTTCGTTGATCAGCCCCCTCCTCCTGGTTGGACTATCGAACGAACACCAAACCTGCGTTTCTATTAACTTTGGCAAGATTGAAATTATCTTAATATCAGTCTACTTTAAATACAGTAATCCTGTTGGACCACACATCCTGAGCTTGACGCGCGCCCTCAACGCGCTTAAAGGCCGTAACATAGTTATAGGAGGTGACTTTAACGCTCGCTCCCCTATGTGGTTTGATGACAGTAATCATAGAACGGAACGCTCAGACGCCGTTGAAGATCTTATTGCAGCGCAAGGTCTACTACTATTAAATGAACAGAGTAGTCTAACTACTTTTTCAAACACAATGGGTGAGAGCAACATTGATCTAACTCTTTGCTCTGGATCTGTTGTAGCCAGGATGTCGAACTGGATGGTCCATGAAAATGCTATAATATCGGATCATAGATTAATTACCTTTACTGTAGGGGTCCAGAAGACCCAAGCTCCAAGAACCTCCTGGAACTTCAAAACTAAAGGGGCGAATTGGGATAATTTTGGGGAGGCTCTACGTGACACCTTAAGGGGATTTTATAACGTAGCAGCAAATGATCCAGATAATTTGGGGAATTACTTTAACGCTGCCGTTGTGTCAGCTGCTGAACGGTCTTTGGGAAGAACAAACCCGAAAACTGTTATTAGGACGCCGTGGTGGTCGAGTGAGTTGACTTTGCTGAAGGGTGAATATAAGAGGGCTTTCAGGGCACTTGGCTCCCTTAAGAGAAGTGGTGGTACGCAAGATATGATCACTCTTCTTAAGGGTCGTGTCTCTGGAGCCAGGAGAGCCTTCAAGCATGCTATCCTCTCAGCAAAACGAACTGCATGGCATAATTGGGTAAACCAAGTGGGTAACGCCAACCCGTGGGAAATCCACAGCGCTATTGAAAAAACGGGGAAAGGATCTGACCGGTATTTGACTAGTATTATATCGGATAATCCCAATGGGAACTCTGAGAGTACTGATGTGACTACCACTCTTAACACTTTTCTGGGTAAATTAGTTCCGCTAGATTCAGTCACCGGGGAAAACGACCACCATAAACAGATAAGAACTCTGTCACGGCTCCCACCTAGAATCCTTGCCCAGGAGGATAGCATATTAACTGTAACCAAAGCTGAAATTGATGTTATAATTAAGGGTTTAGGTCCAAAGAAGGCACCAGGGCACGATCGGCTTAATGGAATAATAGCGAAGAATGTCTGGATCCATGCCAAGGAAGAGTTGTTCCAGGTTATGGAGACATGCTTGCGTAGAGGAATTTTCCCCACAGAATGGAAGAGAGGCGTGCTCAAGATAATCCCAAAGGGAAACGACAAACCAAAGACGGATGTAAAGGCTTTTCGTCCAATAACATTGTTACCTGTTTTCAGCAAAATTTTAGAGGCTTTGATTAGTAATAGACTGCAGCAAACTCTATCTCCGGCGTCTGAGCGGCAATTTGGCTTCGTCCCTGGGAAATCTACGGAGCACGCCATCATGTATGCGCTTGAGTGGGTGAAGGTCTGTCCCAAGAGGTATGTCATTGGAATCTTTTTAGATATCACTGGTGCCTTCGATCATGCGTGGTGGCCGATGTTGCTCACCAAAGTTAAAAATAGAGGATGTCCAGCTAATCTCTTCAAAATTAACTGTGACTATCTAAATGAAAGGACAATTGAAATCACTTTTGGAGATCAAAAAATAGTCCGTAAGGTAGACAAGGGATGCCCACAAGGCTCCATTTTGGCACCTAAATATTGGAACATTAACTTTGATGATTCCTCCAGGTTGCCCTTGCCTGAAGGATGCACATCGGTGGACTACGCTGACGACAAATTGTATTTGGTCTCGGGGGACAGCAGAAGGGAAGTGGAAGGGAAGGCTGAAGAAGGTTTACGAGTAATACTCAGCTGGGGAGAGAGAAATAAGATGAACTTCGCCCCCCAAAAGACCGTGGGACTCTTAATGAAGGGTTACCTCAGTAGAGCAAGAAACCCATCCATCAAAATGGGAGTCTCCACCATTCGATTTGCTGAATCCGTTAAATATCTTGGTGTAACACTAGATCGATCGTCCAGTTTTTTAACACATGTTAAAGAGGTCTCCAACAAGGCCCAGGCCCTTTTCTTGAAGTTGAGAAGAATCTCAACAGTCGAGTGGGGTTTGCGTTCACCTGCGCTGCGACTACTTTACAAGGGAGTATACGTGGCTCAAGTCTCATATGCTGCCTCTGTGTGGGAGCACCGTCTGGGGAATTCACTCATACTCTCGGCACTCAAGAGGGGTCAGCGAACCCCCTTGTTGGCGCTCTCCGGCGCTTATAGAACCGTAGCTTCGGACGCTTTGCCTGTTTTGGCCGGCATATTGCCAATCGATCTAGAGATCAGGGAGGTTTTAACTAAAAAGAAGATGACCAGGGGACTTCCTGCCACCCATCTTGGTGTAACTCTTACGCCGGGTGGAGCCGGGACTCTACCTGGTCTACTTAAACAAATGCGTGAGTTATCACTCAAGGAGTGGCAAACTTTGACGGCCGGCATAGTCCAGTGGTAACGCATTGGACTGCCATTCCGAAGGTCGCGGGTTCGAACCCGGCGTGCGCAAATAAATTTTATTTGATTAATTTGTGTTATTTCACAATTAATTAATTAAAATAATATATAGTATATTTGCGGCACGTTCCAGAGTGGAAGATACTACCAGTATCGCCCTGGTGTAAGACCACCATTCAGAATTGAAACGTTGCTCCAAATGGCTTTAGCCGTGTTTAGTGACTAGATCTGAATAGCCAGGTACTTCCCCACCTTCCTCTTTCCCTTCCCCACTTACCTTCAGCCTCACAACATCCCCCAATTGGGGATGCCATAGTCTCACTGGCTCCAGACGGGAGCAGTTGGGACTCTTGTGAGGTATTCACTATAAAAAAAAAAAAAAAAAAAAAAACTCGGTGGGATAGATCGAATATGGGAAGATGGACTTTCTCCTTCTTCCCATCAGTTAAGATCAGAATGGAAGGGGCTCACATCAATTTGGATCACCATATGACACAACTACTCTCAGGACACGGAGAGTTCAGAGGGAGATTACATAGACTCTCCTTGTCACCACATCCAAACTGCGCTTGTGGCAATTCTGACCAAACAGCCGAGCACATTCTGTGGCACTGTGAGATAATGACGGATGCAAGAGATGAATTATTGGCTGGTTTAAATGTACCAACGAGACCGGTTTGTAATTCGGATCTCGTTTCGAATAAGGTGAATTTCGAGTGTCTGAGGAAGTACACAAAGATCTGGGTTGAGAGATGGTCTGATCTTAGAGTCGAGAATTAGATTAAACTCAATAGCTTTATAATGCCAGGTGTTGCTCCTGGCCTTAACGGACGACGAGATTACCTCATTTTATATGTCGCTGGTTGTAATTTTTTTTTTTTTCTTTCTTTTTCATGTATATAGTTATTGTTTTAATCTTCCTGTATATATTTGCGTAGTATTTTATTGGATGTTGTAAATTTTCTCATGTATATAGTTATTGTTCTTTGCTTTATTGATCCATCTCTCTTCTAGGTCGACATGTACAAAACCGGATTATTATAAATTTCTTTGCAATTTTCTTTCTTTTCTTTTTCTGTTTCTATGTTTCACAGAGTGACGTGCTTGCTGGTAGCAGTACTGAACTGTTTTCTTTTTGTTCTGTCCCGGTTTACCCCAACTCTGGGGTGGCATAAGACCTCGTCCGTGTATACACATCTTGGATGACCAAATCACGATGAGGGACTAGTGTCGTCGTCTGCTCGCTGGGCCTCCCCTGGGGACAGGAACTGGACTGAGGATGGGCTGAACGTCGATTGGTGACCTTCCGCCCTGCTTCCAGGTACTCCGACGCTTTCTCCTCATGGTCTTCGGGATTTTTCCCAACCCCAACTCACACTTTTCGTCGAGGCACAACCGGTTTCCTGGCTCAAGGGCGCGAAACCTGGTCCCCGTGAAACCTATCCAATGCCCTGTTCTCTCTCCCTAGGTCTGCCTGTGAGCGGGCGACGACACCCCCCACCACACAAAGAGGCGCACACTTTACCAATGTTGCAGGTGGCTGTGAATTATTATTTGATTTGTTGATACTTTGTACATATGATTTGTTTAAACTAACGAAATAGAATAGATCTTACTAACAAGTTACTAATACGCAGCACTTGCATACTGCGAATAACATTGTATGCATGGACATTTTGGAGGTCTTGTTTTGAAATTTTAAATGTAGACTCGTTATATCAAAAAAAAATTAGCGTCCTTGCGAGAGCTCTGAAGGGGTACCATCAGTACCTAAAACAGGGCGGGGAAGTGGTGGGCCTCCTCCAGGTCTGTAATTATTTGATACACTTTTTTTGAGGGCTGGTTAGTTTAGTCAAAGACCGATTTATCAGTCAGTTGAATCATGGTCCAAAGGTTTGGTTTCTAATGGTATTTTTTTAAGAAGAAAGACAAACATTCCCGGGTTACAAATAACCTGACAATATTTGAAAATCTTCTACTACCATCACAGTAAGCGCAAAATGTTGCTTGCTGATGGAGGACTTAGGCAACCGAGGAACTGAACACACTTCGCAATGTCAACTCAGCCTCCGACCGGTCGAATATGACAGTAGTTTTACTATTCGGTAACATGACGGTAGTTTTTCTATGGGATCACTAAAGAGATAAATGACGGAAATGTTTTGTGATTCGGTTATGAGTACCTCCGCACCGCGATCCATTGATTTGTTAAACAACACCTCTTCCATAGGCCACCACAAGTGTTTCGCTAAGTTTGGTGACAGCAGAGGTAATTGGGATCACGGGGTGATGTTTTTCCGGGCCTTACAAACTGCACCGCAGTGGGAGGGATGAATTCATAAGTCCTTCACTCTTCAATACACTGACCCCTAGATCACTACCCTCCCCAAACCTTATTTCTTTCGAAGAACTTCTTATCTTGCTTTTCTTTAAAAAATACCCTCCATACTCTACATAGCGTGCTCAGTATGTCAGAAGATCCATGGACGTACTCAGTGTGTCAGAAAGACCACTGACGTGCTCAGTGTGTCAAAAGGTCCAGTGACGTACTTAGTGTGTCAGAAGGTCCACTGACGTACTCAGTGTGTCAGAAGGCCAACTGAAGTGCTCAGTGTGTCAAAAGGACCACTGACGTACTCAGTTTGTGAGAAGGCTCACTGACAACTCGTTTGTGCTCCTTATGTATTTATGCACAGAGTAACAATAAAAAGTTTGTAGAGTTTTACAGTATTTTTGTATAACAAGGAAGGAAAATACTGTAAAAAGCTTTGTATTGTAAACAATTCTCGTCTGTAACTCTTTGTTTTCGACCTATGTGTTTCCTCCCGTCTACAATAGGAGTCTCTTTAGGACCCTGATTCACTCCATCATTTCCACAAAATACTTTCTACACAGTGTCCCCAAAGATGACAAAGGCCATTAGAGAAATTATTTCCTTCATTCCTAGATGGAGTTTTTTTGTCAATCGTTTCTGGCTTTCACCCTTCAAGGGTGTTCTAATCCATCATTTCATATTACGGAGAGAGGGAATGTGAATAAAATCTATATTTACTTTACGGAGAGGGGAATGTGAATAAAATCTATACTAATTTTACGGAGAGGGGAGTGTGAATCATATCTATATTAATTTTACGGAGAGGGAAATGTGAATAAAATCTGTATTAATTTTTTTAAATGTTCGTATTCCACAATTGTGTGGAAGATTGGAGTCGAGTTCAGACTTAGAAGAGATGAGTTGTTGAACGCAAGGGGGCAATTGAGATAAGTCTTGATAAAAGAGAGTTTTTTTTTACAGCGTCACAACAAAAGTATTGTATCTAAGGTTTTATTTGAGAAATCGCATAATTTCACTTTCCATTTTTTAATAAATGATTACTTCATTTATTTATTTATTTTAAGGAACATAAACATTCCTAATATTAATCTAATATACAAAAGAGGATAGAAAAAAAGGACCAATTATCAACGTTCACAAATGGTTGAATTGGTAATATAAGTATTTAGTGAATGTAGACTAAAATATAATAAAGCAGGACTAAGTAACAAATTTAAAAGCCTAACTAAGTAACAAGTATAAAAATGGAAGTAGAACAAATGTAATAAACCTATATAATGCATTATACAAAAATATAAGTGTTCATAAGTATACAGGATAGAGAGTGAGAGGTTTTGGCGTTGTAGCGGGATAGGGGAGGAAAGGGATGAGAAATTTAAAAAATAATAAATTAGCAATTTAAAGATAAAAAAATGTACAATTAATTTAGTCATCATGATTTTGTGCTATTCATACCAAAAATGTGATACAATGAACTTCTGAACGGTAAATTATTGTAGATTCTTATATACATTTTCTTAGAAAAGCAAGTTTGCATAAATAAATGTATGTCTATTATGTAAGTAAATGTCAAGGTACTAGTATCCTTGTACGTCTTTGACAATCCTGACCTTCAAAAATATTCTTGAAAAATTGAGAGTAAAATTCAACGCCATTTGTTAAAAAACACGGTAAAGGGAAAACTTTTTTTCCAATTTAGAAAACATATTTCGAGCAAAAATAAATTACTCCAGCGACCGTATTCGCGAAATTTTCTCAATTTTCTCTGATAAAACCATAAATGATGTAATTATTTTATGTAACGCTTACTAGTAGTTAGTGTTAGTACACGGTTTCCACGGAATTGAAAACACTTTTTTTAGAAATCTTTTTTCTTACCGAGCAATTGAAATGTATGAATGGCATCGTGTAGTTTTTACTATACACCACAATAGCTCATAACGGTTATGAGCAGTATAACATAGAAATTTATTTATTTATTTTTTTTATTTAATATTTGAAAAATATATTTTTTTACATACATAAGTATCATCATCATCATCACTTTTGGCTCTACAACCCCTGGTGGGTCTTGGCCTACTCAAGAGTCTTCCTCCACTCATCTCGGTCCCGCGCCAGCTCTCTCCAGTTTCGAAGCTCCAAGGCAGACAAATCTTTGAGGACGTTGTCGCTCCATCTTAACCTTGGCCTTCCCAGGCTCCTTCTCCCTATCGGTCTTGAGCTCAGCAGGGACTTTGGTTCTTGATGCTCGGTCATTCTCTCCACATGACCTAGCCACCGAAGTCTTCCCAGTTTTATGATTTTTGTGACGTTTAGTTCCTTAAACAAAGTATAGAGCTCATTGTTAAAACGTCTGCGCCAAAATCCATTTTCTAGAACCGGTCCGAAGATGCGCCTCAAAATTTTCCTTTCAAAAACGTCCAGTGCTCGCTCATTCTTCTTAGTTAGAACCCACGTCTCGGCTGCGTACGTAAGCACTGGTCTAATTAGTGTTTTGTACACTAATACCTTGGTGGTTCTGGAAAGCAGTCTGGATTTTATCTGTTTTTGTAGGCGGAAATAGCAGCGGTTTGCATTCACGATGCGCTTCTGGATCTCCTCTGTAGTGTTGTTATTGTTTGTTATCAGGGAGCCCAGGTATGTGAATCTTGCTACCGTTTCAAAATTTTGGCTTCCACATACGAGAGATGGGGTTTATTGGGTACATCCTACGGCCATGTATTTGGTCTTCTGCTGGTTTACTACAAGACCCATATTTTTGGCAGAACTTTCAAGATTTATGAAGGCGTCTTGTAAATCATCGGGATTTTTCGCAATTATGTCGATATCATCAGCGTAAGCCAATAGTTGCACAGAGTTGTCAAATATCGTTCCTCTTTTCTCAATGCCTGAGTCACGAATAACTTTTTCTAAGGCTATGTTAAATAAGAGGCAGGCCAATCCATCTCCTTGTCTCACCCCGTAGAGCGCTTCAAATGGTTCGGACAGATCACTGCCAACCCTGACTCTACACGTTACTGGGGACATTGTCAGTTTCACCAGATTGATCAGCTTACGCGGTATTCCAAACTCACTCATTGCATTATACAATGCGTTCCTATTAATATTGTCATACGCGGCCTTGAAGTCTACAAAGAGGTGATGAGTCTCGACATTGTATTCTAACGTTTTTTCTAAGATCTGTCTCAAGGAGAAAATTTGATCAATGCATGATTTGCCTGGCCTGAAGCCACATTGGTAGTTGCCAATAATTTCCTCGGACATTGGGAGCAATCTTTTGTACAAGATGTTAGACATAATTTTATAGCCGGTATTTAACAACGTTATTCCCCTATAATTACAGCACTCGAGTTGGTCGCCCTTCTTGTGTAGTGGACAAACAATTCCTAGTCTCCACTCTTCGGGCATCTCTTCTTCTGTCCATACTTTTTGAATTAGGTTATGCAGGTATTGAGTAAGCTCTCCACCTGCTGCTTTAAATAATTCAGTCACCAGCTCATCTGACCCGGGGGATTTGTTGTTTTTCAGCTGTGTTATTGCCTGCTTCACTTCCTCCAGCGAAGGGGGTTCAGTATTGTCATTGTACGAGTCATCTCCCATGCTCTCCACCGTGTTGTGCTCCACCTCTACTGAGTTGTTATTGAGAACCGTATCAAAGTGTCTCACCCATCTCCTCAGGATGTCAGGCTTTTCACTCAGTATCACTCCGTTCTCGTCCTTGCATATATTTATTTTTGGCTTAAACTCAGCTCTCATGTTATTTACTTTTTTGTAGAAAAGCCTACTCTCATTCTTAAGCCTGAGTGTTTCAGCCTCTCTAATTTCTTTTTGTAAATATTCACGTTTCTTTTTCCTATGCAACTTCTTTTCTCTCTTCCTTGTTTCCCTATAGGTGTCCATAAGTCGTCTTGTGCAGTCTTGTTGTAACGTTTTTTGGTAGAGTTCATTTTTCTTTTTCGTTACTTCTGCGCAGTCTGAGTCAAACCAATGGTTTCTTCTGACAGGGGTTTCTTTACCCAGGGTTTCGAGAGCAGCTGTTGTTAAAAGGTTTTTGCAGGCCGTCCATTGTGAGTTGATATCATTTATGTCACACTGCGCTATCCTGTTGAGTGTAGTTCGAAACTCCATTTTTGTCGCGGGGTCTTGTAGTTTGTTGGTATTAAATTTTGTGATTTTAGACCTTGTTGTTTTACCAGCATTTGATATTTTAAACCGCAGTCGACTTGCAACGAGAAAATGGTCAGAGTCAACATTAGCTCCCTTATAAGTGCGGACATCTAGTAGATTAAGTATACAGGATATAAACAAGATATAAAATAATAGAAATTAAACTAGCCTTTCCTCACCATAAAGAGACAATGCTCTTGTGTTTGGTGAGGGAATTCTAGTTCAATTATATATATATTGTTAGTATTAAGGTAAATAAATTATTAAGAAACAACACAAGATTTAAACAATATTACTTCTAGATGTAAGTAGTGAACGTATTTTGGACTTATAATAGTTTAAGGTAATTTTTTAATTTAAGGTGAAATTCCTGAATATTTTCGATATTTTTCAAATTTAATGGAAGGTTATTAAAATAGATTATGCCTAGATAAAGATAGGTATTTTGAATGAGCTTAGTGTTAAATTTTGGAATTTTAATAGTTTTCTGGTATTTTGCTGATGTATTGAATTGAAAGTTATGAGTATTTGACTATATTTCTTCGTAAATTTGAAGTATTGAATATTTTTGATACATTTTGTCTACTGTAGGTACTTTGAAAATTGAAAAAAGAATTTCCGTAGAAAATTTTGACGGTTTTTTCAAAATTACTTTGATTACCAATCTTTGAACTACTTTAAGTGGGTTCAAAATTTTATTATATGTTCCTCCCCAACCAATAATACCAAAATCCAGATAAAAGAACTGTCATACTTAGAATTGACTTTATTTTGGAAATTTCAGAGTTATTTAGTATTTAAATTCGTGGAGATGACAATGCGGACTGAAAATTGTTTATAAAAACTAGTATGATGGATGATGTCTAGCCATTTCAAATATAAATTTTGAAATTCCCTTGAAATGCTCTATACAAATACATTGGATATTCATATGTCATAAATTTATTCTGGTTTATAAATGGGTTTTTTTTTTCTATAACTTACTTATGGTACTTACTAAAAATTAAATAGTCATAAATACAATGTGAACTAATATGTCATATATTGATTTAAAAATGTGGAAACTCTATTATGCAATTGTTAATAATAATTGTGTAATTTCTAAAATGCAATTGTTATGTTCTACAAAAAGACCTGAAAAGAATTTCAAAATTGTGATCGTCTTCTGAATGCAATTATCGATGTAATTAAATGTAGTAATTCTTTGAAAAAAAAAAGGACTTAACTCCTTATCTAAAATATTAAAATCCACAGTTCCGAACCCCTGCAACTACAGGAAGATAGCGAGAGGTACCTAATGTACATAGGTACTCGACTCGTACCACAGCGCTTCGACAGTTTGGCACTGTATGAGTGGTTTGGTATATTTATGGGCACTGTGATTAAACGTACTCGTGTTATTGAGGTTATTATTGCAATTTTGGAAACATATGATCACCTTACTTATTTTTTCTTTGTTGTATATATTTTTAAATTATGTATGTATTCTTTCTCATCTTAAATATTTGATAGAACATATCTCACTGTACCTTTTTACTATTTCCTTGTTAAAAATATTATGAACTGAATATACAATTTGGCTGTCCTGAAACGGGTATCATTCCCAGTTGGACAGACAAAGGATCATTTTGAAATGTATTGTAATATATATGTACATCTATTAATAATAAATAAATAAATAAATAAATGTCAGAACTTAACATTCCGAAGTTTTATCTGATTTATTACAAGAAACAGATTTTTTGCATTATAGTTATTTTTATTATTTTATTTCAGCCATTTGAACATCCAAGTTTACAAATGTCAAATTTATTATTAATTATATACATACATTATTACGTTTTTATTATTTATTAAATTTTCTGGCCAAGATGCCAAACGAAACGTCTGTAACCAAGTGGGTCTCCCGACGACCTCATGCTTATGGGCTTTTAAACTATAGAAATCCTAATTATTCAGTTAATTATTAATGGTAACTTATGTATTTTCGCAGGAATACGTAAAATACTAAAATGGTATGTCAAATATTTGAGCTAATATAAGAAGGATAGTAATTTTGGGTACTACCTACTCCCCCACTTGGCTGCGGGATAGTTAATATGGCTCCTACAGTCCAGGTTAAATCTATTAATTGGAGCAGACTTTGTGGATTCCGGCAGCCCATTGTAATATTTAATTCCTTTGTTTAGTTATAGAGCGGTCGGACGCTGAGTTTCATCGTGTTTGTGTCCCATCCAGGCGAAGTGTATTCAATTCTTCGGCTGGCCAAGTCCTCCATCACAACACAAGCAACATTTCCTGTTACTGTGTTGGTAGCGTGAGATTTTATATACTGTCAGGTTATTCTTAACCCGGGAATGTTTGTCTTCCTTTTTATTATTTATTTTTCTATTGGCTTTGCCTTTTGTTTGTAATCTAATTTCATTGCACTTTCTTGTTTTATTTATGACTGTGAATGTCCTTGTTGTATTTTGGTAAAAGGTTTTTTATTATTTTATGAATAAATATCATCACGTTCAAGGTCAGCGTCTGTTTCACTACTAGCCAATTTAGTTCCATTAACAGTTCAGTTACTTTAGAAAATTTGTTTCGCCTAGGTATTATTCTCATTGCTCTATTTTTTGAGAATTTCGCATTTTAATGAGTTTGGTATTAAAGTTAATTAAGTCTTCATATATTTATAACATAATTATAAATATAAATCCTTAATTATCATTCTATTCTCTCATCAGGAATATGTTTTAATACTAAGAAGTCCTATAGAAAAGTGCTTAATACTAAGAGGTCCTACAGAAAAGTACTTGATACTAAGAGGTCCTATAGAAAAGAACTTAATAGTAAGAGGTCCTATAGAAAAGAACTTAATAGTAAGAGGTCCTATAGAAAAGAACTTAATACTAAGAGGTACTATAGAAAAGTACATTAACCAATGTAAACCCTATTGTCTCTCAGTAAGAATACTTCTTAGAAAATAAGACAGATTTTCAAATGAGCTTCAATAGCTAAAGTGGTTAAAAATCAATTATATTATTATTTTTGATTATTATAAAACAAAATTACTACTCTTGCAGAAATTTTCAATACTTTGTATGTGACTTCATTTGAAGACAATTTATTTAGATTATCTGTAGATTTTTACGGCCTAAAGTATCGTGGTGATTTATCTTTGGGGTACTACGCCGTGTTGCGCTACCGTCAGTCATCAGTTTACATATCTGCCCTGATAATGGACACTGTAATTCTGTCCGAAACGTTAGCTAAAGAAGGAGGTAGCGCAACACTGCATAGTACCCCAAAAATAAATCACTTTAAACCATTTATTTACATTATATTAATACATGCGGTGTATGCACGTATATTTGGAATAAAAAAATTAAATGTCATTTTGCTGTCCAAAGACATATTTTTTCAACAAAAAAAAAATTCTATCACACTTCACTACGGAACACGTGATACGCGCCCTATCTCGTATGTAGGGTGTTGCTGGAACGAGGCGGAGTATCACGTGACCTATTAGGCTGTACTCAACTACCCAGTGGCGACGGGTGATGGAAAAATAGTTTTGTAGAAAGGTTTATTGTTGTAAGAGAGGTTGGAATATAAACTGTAGATTAACAGAATCCTTTTCTGTAAATTGGTGTTCGGTTGTTGCTGTGGAGATGTTGACTAAAACTCTTGAATTTACTGACGATGATTTTATTGTGAGAATTTTTATAGAGGATTCGCACGGAGCTCGCGGTGTAACGACGGGAAGTAGTCAACCGTGGGGTTAGGACGCTAGATACAGAATGAATTATGCTAGACACGGTTAGCTTTAGCAACACGCTCTAGCAGTGATACCAGCGATATAAAATATTGTCAAATTAAATCATTTCTTCTACAATGTTTAATTTATAAATAAACAGCCAAATTATGTCTATATTTTTAACTTTCAATACGTTCATGAATCGCTTTTAAAACCTTCGGGTACATGATGATAAACGCTGTATACCAGGTTTTGACTCTACCTTTTTTCATTAGGACTCTGTCTTTGTCATATAAAATAAAGAAAGATTCGCATATGAAATTAGTTCATTGCTAATGTGACGTATTTTTTAACGCCCACAAACGGAAAGAAAGCAGATATCCCGGTATTTTTCCCCGCTTTTGAAAATCTAAAACTGTATAAATTTTACTCAAGGTTCTCAACCCCTCAGACCTCTGGGATATTGACTGTTATATTGCGTAAAGATGCTCTCAGAAAATCTAAAAATCGGTATTTATTTCCGCTTCTCAATAAAATCCATATAAATGGGATATTTCAGAACGTATCCGAAAACTAAACTATTTTTGAAAGGTGATAAAATGCGCTTTCAAATTATTTTAAATAAAAATATTACTTTTGAAATCAAAAAATTACTTATATAGAAAAAAAAAATTACCATACAAATATATTTTAAACATTGTTGCTACTTTACTTTTAACTCATTTCATATAAAAATAATTTTTTAAAAAAATAAAAAAGTTTAATTATTTTTTCTCAATTTGAAGTAGGAACCATTGGTTTCATAGAGGCGTACATATTTATTATTATGTGGTTAGTTAACCAAAAGTTAATAAAGTTTTATTTTATTTATTTATTTTATTTATTTATTTATCAAAAGTTCTAGATTTGAATACAAAGCGTTATGTTTTTTTTATTTTTAACACTTTTACATCATATTTCAAAGCATGACAGTAAGGAAGACAACATTTTTTACGAGATCATAGGAGTCATTACGAGTATTAGCTGATTGTTCACGATACCGAACAAATTAGCCCGAGGGGTTAAGTTATTCAATAAACGTGAGTAATGTACAAAGTGTTTTAATTTATGTCAAGAGATGGCACCCATTCAAGAGGTCTACTTACTGACATTTAATTCCATATAGTGTTGCGATTGATAATTGTCTTACCTTTCTGTATATAGTATAACAAACCTTGGAAGATTGATTTCTACTAAATTCTTTGTCTTTTATTTCTGCTTGATCAAATTATACAAGTCCCATACTCTATCAAAAAATGTGAAGAAAGGTGTTTTCCAGAATTGGGACCTTCTGAGATTGATCAAACAGTACGTGACTTATTCAGAGGATAAAATCTATATTGCTTCATAGAGTGAACAAACACCACTCTCTTGTATCTGCACGGATAATAACGTATAGATTTAGCTATACTCTATGATCCGAACTCTGTATAGTCTATTCTCTATGGATATAATATATTGAGATATTGGCAATGTGCTATCAGGATATTCAATCATAGGGGACAGGGTTTTGTACAGAGTATAGGAAAATAATGACCACAAATTTAAAAAATAGAGATTTATAATATCACGTATTACGATGTAGAGAAGTTTTTGTAGGGTAAGAACGTTTTTACATGCAAGCCGATTGTAGAGAAAGACATTTATTGTTATTAAGTTTAATTTGTAGAACTCCATTTTATTTTTTTATTTTATTTTTATTTTATTAAATAAAATAAAAATAAAAAATAAAAAATAAAAAAAAAAAAAGAGAAAGACATTAATATTTTCACTCTGTTGGTGTGAGGTTAATCTGATTGTATGCTTTAAATTACCCATCTCACTAGGTGTAACATGTTCTGAGGTAGGTGAAAGGAATGTACAATAAAAATATTCCATTGCACATGTAATTGATATATTAAGGATGTGTAAAATGTATTAAATATTAAGATAACTTGTCGGATTCCCCTGCATGGAAAGGATCTTTAAAAAAACAACACTTGTTTCAACTTAAATATCGAATGGAGATAACAATTTAGGTCGGGGTTTAAGTAAACATGCACAACGTAGGTTTTTAGGGTTTAGTTTGGGTTATTTTAATAATTTGTGCATATTTCCTAACCTTTAAACCTCACTTCGATTGAGAAAAATAGAATTGAACATGAATTTATACATAAGAAAGTGTGTGAATACTTAGCATACCATTCAGTAGTATGTACGACGTTACACACAACGTATTCTTTCACAGATATATTATATACAAAATCACTCTGTTACTAAAATGATATATTGGATTTTAATGACTTATCACTCTTTTCTCGACAAAATCCCGTAACTTATTACTATTTAATTATACTAGTGTGATTTAGGTTAAATTATAAGTAAAAAAACAATGCATTAAAAATATTAAGGAGTAAGACATTATTTTCTTGCCGCTATAAGGGCGGCACTCGAGTAATATGACAAACCACACATGCCGCCTCTATGGCGATACTCGTATGCTAATGGTTAATGCATCTTTAACCAAATAAATAGTTATTTCTTATAGTAATTAAGTTGAAACCAAGTGCTGTTGATAAATTTTTTTGGCATATTAAGAGTGCATTGGAATTTGACATATTAATAGTGTATTAATGTTAACTAACAGATGAAAGAGGTTTTTTGCTGCATGTGACTTTTTAATGGACTCCGTCCAGTTTATTAAAGAAAACTGACAATATAGATTTTCAACTTTTTATGTACAACAGCATTATTAGAATGTGGACAAAAATTTACTTATCACCTAGGTATCAGGTACCAAACAAAAACCCTTTGTGAATGCCTACATTGTAAATGTGTGTCATATAACTTCGTTCATTAGAAATAATCTAGACGAATGAAAACTAATTTTGACTAAGTAACAAACTCCCATTAACTAAGAAATCTACTGCCAATCAGTACTTAAGAAACTACGCCGAAATTGTGTATTTTGACTTAAAATTCTATTTTCTCCCCCCCTCAACCTGTCAATGATCAATGTCCTTAAAGCAATACCTGCCCTACAATTTATAACCAAATCGGTTTAAGAGCTCTAATATTTCTAGATTTTTGAGAAAATAGGCCGGTAAATAGGACGTTCATTTTTGATGTTATGTGAAGTTTGGGAATTTTCCATGTTGGGAAATTTTTAATTTTTAAATAATTTAGTTATTATTAAATTTTATTTTTGTATAGTTAATGTGAACAGTCCATTTAAAAATTTGGATAATTTTTTATACCTAGATAAGTTACATATACAACGTTTTCCAATGAGGGACAATTATTTCAATGCCCATTTGGGAGCTATGAAGATGCTGTGGGACGTATGAAGATGCTATGATGCTATGGGAGCTATGAAGCTATGAAGATGCTATGGGAGTTATGAAGCAATAAAGAGGCTGTGGGAGCTATGAAGTTATGAAGATGCTATGGGAGCTATGAAGCTATGAAGTTGCTGTGGGAGCTATGAAGTTATGAAGATGCTATGGGAGCTATGAAGCTATGAAGTTGCTGTGGGAGCTATGAAGCTACTGAAGATGCTATGGGAGCTATGAAGCTATGAAGTTGCTGTGGGAGCTATGAAGCTACTGAAGATGCTATGGGAGCTATGAAGATGCTATGGGAGCTATGAAGCCATGAAGTTTTAAGTTGTCATTTTCTTCTGATATCTTTATAAAAAAGTACTAGAAAACTACTAAATTTTGTCGCATATCACAACAGGATTAATAATGTTTTAATTGTTCTCCATTTTATCTTGGAAACGCATATTCTCCCAAACCTTTAGGGTGTTTTATGAGGCGGAACGGAAGTCTTTCGAGTGTACTCCTTCTTTACGAGTCGTTTTGTGGTAATTCGGGGTTAAACAGAACAATTCAAAGAGCTTTCCGTCCATTTATCTTGAAATTAACTACCCCTTTAATATTTGTCTCCCCCTTAGCGAACCGGCCTTCAATCTGGTAGGATTTTTGAAGAACTTTTATTAGGAAATTAACGAGGGTTGAAAAATCATAAATCATAATGTACCTTAGTCAAAACGGAATGAGAGAAATTAAATAAAAGAATGAGGGGTGTTTTCACAAATAGAAATATCTAAACGAATTTTTTTAGTGAGGAAGTCTTAAGTGAATAATAAGTAATAATAAAAATACAAAAATTATATAATAAAAGCATGTTTTGTCGAGACAAAGGAAAGCAGAGTCACGATAGCCTGGTTTCTGCAACACACCAACGCTCTAATTCTCGGAACCCCTGTGACCCTTCCACTGAACCCTTCCGCGGAACACCTTTTGGGAGCCGCCGACATATGTGATGTAGTTTCACCAATTTTCTCTTGGACTGCTAGCTTCCGGACACCGCGTTTAAAACTTTTGCAATACTCTTTGCTAGTCCTCGGAGAAACATGAGTATTTCTGATTTATTAAAATTCTGTTAAAATCGGTCCAGCGGTTAGTTTCCTAATAAAATTTTAAGTACCTTCCAAATATATCGGAACACGTGTTCATGCCCTTGTGTTTTCACTTTAATATATATAAATACGAAATTCAAAAATGCCTACACACTCTATAACTCTCTTTTAAGTATAAAAACAGCCATCAATTACTAAAAATTCAAAGTAAGGCTTTATGAATATTTTTTTTAAAACATGAAAACCATAATACGCAATAGTTTATTTCTCTCTCCTTTTTTATCCCCTGTATTTGTAATCGAGATTAATCTATTTTTACCAATGCATTAGTATGTGATGTATGTATTCTTGTAAATTCCTATATTGGCTTTGTGCTTACGTGTGTATCCTTGTCTGTTTCCTATTTTGTTTCTTCTTGTTTGTTCTACTTAACCTCCCTTTTTCTATTTTTGTACCGTTTTATATGTGAAACTTATAATTATGATTATTTTTCTATTTTTGTACTGTTTCGCATGTGAAACTTATAATTTTGATATCAAAATACTAATTTAAAATTGTACATATTAACTCCTAGCTATGTATTGTAAGTTCCTCTCGTCATACAATGAGTTTTGTAACTCACCGGGATTTCCCTAGCAAGAAATAAAATTTAAAATTTATATAATGACGACGCATTAATACATAATATATTTTTTAAGAAAAGTTTGACATAAAACCAATCAATTCGTTTAGGGCCTACAGTCCCGTTATCAACAGGATTTTTAATAAATTAGCAATATTTTAAAATAGACATACATTGAATACTTTGTTTGTGGGTATTTTTCGTTGAAATGGATTGAAATTGTACATATTTCAGAATATGTATTACACAACATGTCAATTTAGGGATAAGAGATGAAAATAAATGCCTTCTCCAATATCCTCAGCAAATCATGATTTATGATACGTCGAAGAAATATTCTGAAACCTATATTATTTATTTAACACTCGGTATATAGCGAAAAAACTGGCTTGATTTATGTATGAGAAATCAATGGAATATTCAGTTTAGACTATCCGTAAATATTTACAGCCTTACTAATAAAAAATCACTTCACAACCGTTAAACGGTGTTTTTATTGCACTTTGTACAAAGACTGTAAAATTTCTAATTCGGAATATTACTACTAAAAAATGGCTTTTACTGACTGCGTAAAATCTGACAACATATCCCTTTAAGGGCCCGCTTTCCGCGTAAAGAATTTAGATTTGGGCAACACTCAATATTTAGTGTTAAAAGAATCCGACAGAGGTGTCTGAATTCGTATTAGGAATAATTTTGGGGGTTATTTAATATTTTAAATAACGAAATTAAATTACCGACATCTATTGCAATTTTAGAAAAACAGACCCATTTTTAGTTAGCACCGAGCAAATCACACTGGCGTGAACTTCGCCCGCTCCAAAAAGTCGCTTCCCGTTTACACAGTATGTTTTTAACAGAAATTGTTTGTCTCTGTTTTTTGTACGTTAATGGAACCGAGCTGAAAGGGAGAGCTTTATTTTGCGAGTATGTCAACGATTTGTACAAATATTAGTGCGGTCTCTAGTTATTATTACTCTACGAACGAAGTCGAAATGAAGATGGTTCTCAAAATATGGGTTTTATTACGGATTTAATTAATTAATTTTTTTTTTAAATTTTACAAAAAACATTTACGAAAGTTATTTGAATAGGTATACAAATTACTTTACTTTACTAAAATACTATTATCACTTTTATAAAAGTAATTTATAACTTTTATAAAATCAATAAATATATTTTTACATCAATAAGGTTTTTCTTATATGGTTATCTTTATAGGGTGTCCGGGGGTAAAGTGCTCAAACTTCAGGAGGTTATTCTAAATGCTAGAAGAAGTAAAAATGAAATGGAAATTATTCGAATTTCCAAATTTTTTCCACAAAAATTTATTTTCCGTAGAAGAAATTGTTTTTTTTTCTATACAAAAAATTAAACTTTTTTACTCGAAAACTATCTTAAAACGTTGGAATTCCAAAAAAAGTTTTTTTTCTTTTTTACTTGTACTATCAATTAGAATCACCTCCCGAAGTTTGTGCACTTTACCCCCGACATCTTGTATAATATGCGCAATATAATATTTATACACGTGTAATATCTACTTTTGTACATTTATATAAATTATATACACGTTTACATTTTTATGCTCATCAAATTTATTATATTATAAAGATAGATAGAAAGATCCTTAGTGCTTCCTGAGGACTTACAAATCAGAAGACTTTTTTGTAATTATTTATTTATTCATTTAAACAATTCAATAATTATAAAGAGTAATAAAACATGTAAGCAACATAAAATTACATTCTAAAATGTGAAAGGGGCTCTATTTATTTACATTTTTATGAAATTACTACTTTTAATAGTTTAAGCTTTCAGTGAACTTTCAATTTTATTTTTAACTTCTCTAAATATTATTTGTTTAAATTGTCAAATATAATTTAATCACAAGCACAAGATTCACTCAAAATGAAAGATTGGTGGTTCTGAAATGTTCCCATAAATACGGTGAAAGAACCCTAAACTATGAACTTATTGCCCTAAACATGCTTCGAGCGAAATGCGGATCTGGAAACCTTATCGTCAATCTGAGCAAAACATACCATGAACGTCAATATAGCAACAGCCTTTGTTCTGCTGCAGTTTCATTAAATGCCGAGAGATCCGTTTACAGTCTCCAAAAAGCAATACTGGGGCACAACCCTAGAAGCCAAGCTAAATGATTGGAATACAGAAAGATAAAAACACACCATTGTCAAAAACATCTTGGCCGTAAATGATTAAATAAAATTAGATTTATTCAGGAAGGCAAGCATTACGGTGATCGATGTTAAAAATCTAACATAGCCCTAGAATAACTCCAGTATCTTTAAGAAACCTTTCTCTTAAAGCTCAGAAAAAAACTTTCCATGACAGTTAGATATACCACTCTACAACAAGGCCGCGTACGGTAAAACTGTAAAAAAAAATAAAGTAATAAATAACAAAATAAATATTTCACAACACAATAATTTCATCGAAAATCTTAAATCCGTTTCACCTTTCTACATTTTCTATATTCTCCTTAAGAGTATAATCCTTAGATAATGCCTTTTCAAATTATTCGTGGAAGCTAGAAAAAAAATAAAATCATTGATTATAACTGCACTTCAAGTGACCTTTTAAATAACAGTAAAGGGCTCAAATGATTTTATTGTTACGTCCGTGCCTTTGCATCTTTACAAGACTTGGGCAAAACATTCTGTAGCAGAGTATAGATTTCACATCTGAAACATAATTAAAGAGTTTATTGAAAATAGAACACCAAGGTACGGTTAGTCAAAAAACGTACAATAAAGTTAATTCTGGGAAGAAATTGTACAGTTGACATTCAGGACAGGTTCACTCCCTCCTCCTCAAAAAAGACCCTCTATACAGCATTCTCAAAGATGACACAGGCTCTGAGAGAAATTATTTTCTTCAGGGCCTCCTTCCGACATAAAAAATAACATCACTGAACTAAATTATATTATTGTAGAAAGCAATCACTTTGTGGTTTGACATATTTAATAAAATAAAATACTTTTTTGTTTTAAAACCACGATATTTATTAATTTAAGAACCGACCGGTTTCGCTTTACTTAAGCATCATCAGGGTACAAATTAATACTAAACAAGAAGTACATAATGTGTGCATATATATAACAAAATATAGAGGGAGACAACATGATACAAATATAAGCAACACAAAGACGGTCATAAAATACATTAACATAAGTGTACAAGTAATGGAAAACCGCTAGATAATTATGTAGACTAATGGGTTATACGAATAAATCGGGAAAAACAAAACATCAATAAAACCTCAATAATAACGGTTTTTCCGAATTTGCAAATCATTTGATCGATAAAGATCATACATTCTGTCATAGCACCGGTGCTAACATCTTACATAAAAACGGGCATGGTAACAGACTAAACAATTTAGAGGCACTAGAAATTAAAAAAGCTGTAAAAACCAAAAGTCAGATACTTAATAATCAATTAGACATATCAAGTAGTCCAATATTAAGTCTGTTTCCAATAAACCCATAAAAAATTCCCAGTTCTCCTTACCTCCTTACCACCTTGCCAGTTGATGTTTTGTTTCTCCCGATTTATTCGTATAACCCATTAGTCTACATAATTATCTAGCGGTTTTTCCATTACTTGTGCACTTATGTTAATGTATTTTATGACCGTCTTTGTGTTGCTTATATTTGTATCATGTTGTCTCCCTCTATATTTTGTTATATATATGCACACATTATGTACTTTTTGTTTAGTATTAATTTGTACCCTGATGATGCTTAAGTAAAGCGAAACCGGTCGGTTCTTAAATTAATAAATATCGTGGTTTTAAAACAAAAAAGTATTTTATTTTATTTAATTATATTCCCCACAGTTTCAGAAATTTCGATAGCTTTTTTCGCTGGCCCGTTCATTATTTTTCTGGATTCCACGTTCGAGTATTGTTATTTGAAACAGGTGGCCCATATTATTATTACATATTATATTATATTTCGGACATCGTTGCATTGTGAATCATTAGAGCAGATCTTAGAGTAATATTACTCTAAGGAGCAGATGTAAAGTGACGTGTGTATTTGTGTACGTAGAAAGTTAATTCGCAAATAAATCACGATCGTATAGGAACAAGAAAAGAGACAAGACAACAAGAAAATTAAATTAATAAAAATTTACCCCGTAATTTCTAATGCATTGGAATTAGTTTTATTTCCCAAAGTACCTATTCTGAAAAAAAAATAATAACTTTTTACTACACAATACATAAATAAAAATATGAATTATTAATTTTTATAGTAAATTATCGTTTATAATAAATATAAGCTTATAAATCAAAAATTGTATTTTTTTCTTCTCACCTATTAGATAGGATATAATTTTATGAGATAACATTTTTTCTTTGAAATACGGGATATCTTTCGTGTATTTCCCATCTTTGAAAAAACAATATTTATTAACTCATAAACTTTACACGCGTAAAAATTATCTTTATAAATTCAAATATTTGCACGTAATCGCACGTCTGTAGATCATAGAACGATGAACGACACGTCTGCCCCCAAAGCCCTCGAGTTGGCGAATGAACTTCTCAAAGAAAGATAGTTTAATCTGCAAGTCGGAGCGAGCGCGCTATAATAAATATGATTTAAAAGCAATAGGCGTAAGCGACAGTTGTGAAAATGTTTAATAAATCACGGCGTATTTCAAAAATAGCAAAAATTACTTATGGGGTCTATTGAGTAGCATTAAAAGAAGCATTGTGATTTTTTTCATACATATAACTTGTAAAATAACAGAAATAAAAGTGTTAATAATATTTTTCGGAGCATACTTTGCGATTTATTTCTATCGAGGGAATTTCAAATAATTACCGTTTCGGCTTTTGGAACAAATAGATACTATCTTAAAGAATAACATATATTTTTTTAAGAGCTTAAAAACTTCAAACTTTTAAGGAAAATATCTCGGAAATTGGATGAAATTCGAATAGTGGGCCCTTAACTCACGCATGAGCCTACCACGGGAAAATTACAGTTTTGGTTTGTGATTTGTAATGTGTCATTTAAAACATGTTTTCGTTAGTAAATTTTATTCTAATGACCAATTCACTATTATATTAGTATAATTCAATATATTTACTATTACTTTTATTATTTTTCTTCAGTTTTAATGCATTGATAATGTCACATTGTGAACACACTCGCAGTTTCTCGTTACCGGAAAAGATAGTAGTTGCGCGTTAGGTTTTAAAATTGAATAGCCTTAAATGTGTACCCTTCACCCCCCTTTGCCCCTTGTCCCCTTTCCGTGATCCGGGCCAAAGACAAGGAGTATTGTTATCAGTGTTATCGTTGCATCTTACCCGCGAACATTTCGTGTCATCTTGAAAACCCGCATATGTTTGAACTCGGTTGTGACTAAATTCTAATAATACGAGTACATACTTCGCTAGCGTTAAGTACGTAGGTATGTATTAACGACCGCTAATAATAGTTGGTAAACAAGAATAATAATTCAGTTGTTATTGAGTTTAATTTGGAAACACTTATCAGAAGAATTGTTTACTTTAATCAATTACGCTAGCGTTAATCAAATTATAGCGTTATTTAAATTATAATTAATTATTTGGGTTAATTATTTATTGCTAAATACATAATGGCTACTAAAGAAAAAAAGTTGAAACTATTGACGGCTCAACGAGATGCGTTAGATGCACGTCTTACTAAGTTATTTGAACTATCAAATAAAATTTCCGACCTTAGTATTCTAGAAGAGTTTCTTTCGTTAGTTGAAACTCTAGACTTGACTAGAAGTAAGTATGAGGACATATCTCAACAAATAAATATATTAAATTTGGAAATCGATTCAAACTTTGAACCTGATTTTGAAAGATGGTTCAAGTTCGACGATATGTACGGACATATCAAAAGAAAAATATCATTAAATCGGGAAAACACTTCACGGGTGGTTAAAGAACCGAAAAAATGTAGTGTAAAACTCCCACCGATTGAATTGGCATATTTCGATGGGGAAATAAAAAATTGGCCCATATTTTATTCAAGTTTTATTAACACCGTACACAATAACGATACACTTTCGAATTCAGAAAAGTTATATTATTTGTTGGGAAAAATCAGTAACCGTGTTAAATCAACGTTCGCCGGGATCATTTTATCGCCGGAAAATTACGAAATTATTTTTAACTCGTTGATCGATAAATATAACGATAAAAGAGTAATATCTTCTGCATACATCGATCAAATTTTGGATTTTAAATCCTTTGCTGTTGCAAATATTAATAATCTGGAATCCTTCATTGATCATTTTGCGTCAGCTGTGGCAGCCGTTAAAAATGTAAATTTAGATAATTTGTGTGACTTTATTTTCTTACATATTGCATTGAAAAAACTGGATATGGACTCAGTGAAAGGATTCGAAACATACAATCGGGAAAATGAATTCCCCTCGTTTGAAGACTTGGTGAAATTTGTGCGGGAACAAGTTAAGATCTTGCAAAGAACCGGTTCTTCAAGGAAATCGGTGGAAAATAAAAGTGAAACGTTAAAACGGTCACAAAGATCGACGCAAGCCTATATGAGCGCTGGTAGTGAGGAAAATCGTCAGCCTATTAAATGTTTACTTTGCAATAATCTATCGCATGGAAATTTGTTTAAATGTTCAGAATTTAAAAAATTGACTGTAAGGGAACGGTTCAATTTTATCAAAAGCAAGGGATTCTGTTTTAGGTGCCTTAGTGATAGACATAAGGCTAGGACTTGCAATTCAAATCAAAATTGTCATAAGTGTAATGACAAGTTTCATCATACAATGTTACATTTTGAAGATCATGGTGCATCACACAAGGGGCAGTCAGACTCTCAAAATGCCCAAAGATTTGAAAACCAGAAAACTGATCAATCGAATGATCCAAAACCGGGCTGCTCCGATTCTGATGTAGCTTTGTGTACTTTTTCAACTGTTCGATCTCATAATCTAAAGACTCATTGTACTGTATTGCTGGCTACCGCACGAGTGGGAATAATAGACGCACAGGGAAATGAACATCTCGTTAGGTGTTTATTGGACAGCGCATCTCAGAGCAATTTTATTACTCGGGATTGTTGTAGAAAATTAGGATTTTTTGAATATCAACGCCCGTCTTGTTCCACCGTTAACGGTATTGGAGGATCGTCTAAGCCCATTATAGGCTCCATACAGACCGAAATTTACTCTCGTTTCAATCGAGCAATAAATTATAACATTACTTCATTGATTGTGAATAAAGTTACAGAGCGCTTACCTACCGCCAAAGTTGATGTACCTTCATTGTCATATTTGAATTACTTACCGTTGGCGGATGAGTCATATGGAGAACCAGGAGAAATTGACATGTTGCTAGGAGCCCAGCTCTTCCCGCATCTCCTGTTGTCAAAAAGGGTTCAAGACCCTTTTCAGAGGCATAATCTGCATGCTTTAGAAACAGTTCTAGGATACGTTATTTTGGGATCAGCACCAACTCGGGTTGAGGATAATGTTAGCGTATCTTGTTGTGCCATGCTAGAAGAACCAGATGATATTTGTCTCAAAAGATTTTGGGAATTAGAAGAGGTAAACGTACCGTCTATTAAAAGTCCTGAAGATCGTGAATGTGAGGAAATATATCAAAGAACAACCACAAGAGATCCTGAAAATGGAAGATATATAGTAACTTTGCCATTTAAAGGGGATGTTTCAACCCTTGGGGATTCATTTGCAATGGCAAAGAAACGTTTTTTATGTCTTGAACGTAAATTGGAAGCCTCTCCAAAATTAAGAGAAGCTTATAATAATATTATCAATGAATATTTAGAGAAGGATTATTTGACTCTCAGCACTTCAAATGAAGGAAATGAGATGCCTTCATACATAATTCCGCACCATGGAGTTGTACGAGAGGATAAAATCATGACCAGTTTGAGAATAGTCCTGGACGCTAGCGCAAAAACAAGCACATCCGTGTCATTGAATAATATTTTATATAATGGGGAAAATTTACAGGGAAATTTATTTAATATAATTATGAATTTTCGTGTATTCCCAATAGCTCTCTCAGCTGATATACGCAAAATGTTTTTGTGTATAGGAGTGAAAGATAGTGATCGGAGATATCAACGAATCTTGTATCGCTTCTCGCCCAGCGAAGATATTAAAACTTATGAGTTTAACCGCGTTTGTTTTGTTTTTACATCCAGCCCATTTCAAGCTTTACGCACTATCAGGCAATTGGCCTCCGATGAAGGAGAAGCTTTTCCTGAGGCTAAGAAAATTATTGAAGAATTTTTATATATGGATGATTTTGTATATAGTATGGAAACTGAAGAGGGTGCAAAGGAAACGTCCTCTCAGTTAATCGCATTATTGAAGACTGGCCAATTTGACCTTGTCAAATGGACCAGCAATTCGCAAGATGTTCTGGAATCTATTCCAGATTCACATCGCTTATCAGCGATAAAGGAATTTGATGAAGTAAGCATGCATAAAATATTGGGCTTATACTGGTCACCAAATTCCGATTTATTCTCGTTCGTCACTTCTACACCTAAAACAGGTTGTACAAAACGAAATATATTGTCTTGTGTCGCAAAAATATGGGATATTATGGGCTTCATCGCGCCTGTCGTTTTATATGCCAAGCTTTTAATTAAACAATTGTGGATACACAAATGCGATTGGGATGATGAGCCTCCCGACGATATTGTAAGGATATGGACGCAATTCTGTGAGGAACTTTCCTCACTAAATAGAATACAAATTCCGCGCCATACTGGCATCACGTCCAGTAGCATCGTAACCATTGTTGGTTTCGCAGATGCCAGCGAAAAGGCATATGGAGGTATAGTGTATTTCCATGTCCAAAATCATGAAGCAATTTCAGTACATGTTGCTTGTGCAAAATCGAAGGTTTCTCCTGTGAAAATTGTTTCTCTCGCACGATTAGAACTTTGCGCTGCATTAATACTTGCAAAATTAATGCATAACGTAGTAGAAACCTTAGAAAAACGCTTGACAATTGAAAATATATACGCATTTACTGATTCCACTGTAGCACTTTGTTGGATTCAGTCTTCTCCGCATCGTTGGGGGACATTCGTGGCTAATAGAGTTGCTAAAATTCAATCTGAATTATCGGCTACCTGTTTTAATCATATAGCAGGCACAGATAACCCCGCTGATTGTCTGTCACGAGGGCTTACCCCCAATCAAATTTTAGATCACCCGCTATGGTTTCATGGCCCACCGTGGATGAAATTTAGGCCTGATCGGTGGCCCATTACCACATTTGATGTTACTATGGTGACAGAACTAACCGAACAGAAGTCTATTTCGTTAGTAATGACTTCTGGTTTAGAAGAATATGATATTCTAACCCTGTCAAAGCGCTTTTCCTCGTGGAATAAATTATTACGATGTTTGGTTTACGTATTTCGTTTTCTTAAGGTGTTGCCATATCGAAAATATATAAGTGGGTCAGATTTAGAGTTCGTTGAGCTTAAAATATTGCGCGAAATACAACGAGCGTACTTTCCCGGGGAATTGATAAATCTACAACAAGGAAAGACGTGTAAACCCGTATTTCAACGTTTGAGACCGTTCTTGAATGACGGAATCATAAGGTTGGGAGGTCGTTTAGTTAATTCGGATTTAAATTATGATCAAAAGCACCCCATAGTTCTCCCGCGAAAGGATCACGTTTTAAATTTGTTGGTTGATCATTATCATAAAATTCATTGTCACTCGGGTCCAGCATTATTAATGTCTATTTTGAGGCAAAATTATTGGATACTGTCAGCCCGTAGTTTAATTCGAAATCGAGTACATAAATGCAATTCGTGTTTTCGGCTACGCCCTAAAACAATTGCACCTTTAATGGCGGATCATAGAGATTGTCGTGTCATTCAGTCTATAAAACCATTTACGCATGTGGGTATAGACTTTGCCGGGCCTATAAGGGTAACCGTATCACGTGGACGTGGAATTCGTTCTCAAAAGGCGTATATTTGCTTATTTGTGTGTTTGACAACAAGAGCTATACACCTTGAATTGGCGTCAAGTTTGAGCACCGAATGTTTTCTGAACGCATTCAAACGATTTCTTTCTAGGCGTGGTCCTGTGTCAAATTTATACTCAGACAACGGAACTAACTTTGTAGGAGCCAAGAGAAAATTGAATGAATTGCACGCATTTTTGTCATCTTCACATTTTGGTGAAGAATTCGCAAGTATTTTGGCCAATAATAGAATAAGCTGGCATTTGAATGCGCCAATAGCACCCCACTTTGGAGGTAATTGGGAATCCAATATTAAAAGTATGAAGACTCATCTTTTTCGGGTAATAGGAGATCAGATTCTATCGTTTGAAGAGGCAACTACAGTACTTGCACAAGTAGAAACCATTCTGAATACGAGGCCATTGTGTAGAACGCTCTCTTCAGACCCCTCCGAGCCCCTTGCGTTAACGCCAGCTCACTTCTTGACGACAACTCCCTTAAAACACCTGCCCGCCATGGAAATCGAGATGGATAATTTGAACCTTCTATCGCGTCATGATTTACTCGATAAATTAATTCAATCATTCTGGAAGCGATGGAGATTAGATTTCTTGCAAACTTTGCAAGTACGTCCAAAATGGAATACTCCTACTAATCCAGTAAAGGTCGGCTTAGTAGTAATAGTGGGAACCGAAAACGCCCCACCATTATATTGGCCGTTAGCTGTTATTGATGAAGTTTTCCCCGCAAAAGATGGAGTAATTCGTGTTGCTCGTGTCAGAACAGTGCTGGGATCTTATATTCGCCCAGTAATACGGCTATACCCTTTGCCAACTCAATAGTAGTCTAGTAGCATTAGGTTTAGTCAATGTAGGTTAGGAAATTTAGGATAACTGTAGGTTATGTTAATTTGTTTATATGATAAATGCCATGACAATGCGGTTTTAAAAGGGGTGATTTCGCACCCTTTCAAGGCGGGGGGGATAGTTGCACGTTAGGTTTTAAAATTGAATAGCCTTAAATGTGTACCTTCACCCCCCTTTGCCCCTTGTCCCCTTTCCGTGATTCGGGCCAAAGACAAGGAGTATTGTTATCAGTGTTATCGTTGCATCTTACCCGCGAACATTTCGTGTCATCTTGAAAACCCGCATATGTTTGAACTCGGCTGTGACTGTTTTTTGGAGCACACATCGTCCAGTGAAACGTTTTACCCGCAGCAGTGGATCTCACTTTCTTTTTGTTTGTCTTAAGTGAGCGAATGTTAATTGTATGCAAACTGATAAGAGAAAAGGACCAGGGGCTTAAGGAGAACGAGACCAGGGTAAGTCTTTGGCCTTTCCTACTCATTTTCCTCTTGCAAAACACTAAGGCAATTCAATTCGTTTTTGTTTGTCTTAGTCTATATCGCATCCGCATCCGCAACCCCCCGCACAATCGCGAACGAAAGATTTGCGCACAACCAGATAGGTTATTTTGGCATATTATTTTTTAATTGACTTCTAATGCGTGAATTTAAAAAAACTTCCATGAAAGTAATATTTTTATTAAAACATAAATATTTTCTGCATATGTATGTAAACATAAATTCCAGAAAATCTAAATTAATCCAAAATGGCTGACTTTTTGGTTTGTCTGGGAATTATTATTACAATTATTAATAATTTTAATTGTATGAACGAGATTAAAAATATCGTGAATATTTTCTAGCAAATACTTTGAATGATAAGAATTTTGTGAAAGTTTTCAACGTTTTGATCAAAAATCTTTGTGATATATTTTTTTACATTTTTCTTTTTTAAATTAAAATATTACACTTTTGAAATATGAAAGTACATTTCAAATGCAAAAATCAAGAAGATAATTTTATCTAGTTTCTAAAATTGTATTTGTTTTTACGACATCGTCAAAGTGAAGAAAAATATAGAACATTTAAAATACCTTGGAAAAATTTTCAAATTCGATGAGAAATTATTATAATTTCATGTTTATGCAACAGATAAACAATCCCCTTTGACATATCACATGCATCTTTCCATGAACTATTTTATGTCAGTTTATATTTCACGTTTCAATTAGTAAGGCTTTCACTTATCAATTGCATAAAATTTTCACCACATATTTTAGTAAGACCATATTTAAATAATAGCGAGCTCCAAAAATAGCTTGATTTATACATGAGAAATCAATGGAATATTCAGTTTAGCCCATCGGTGAATATTTAGCGGGTTTAGTTTGTGGTTTTAGAGTGAGTTATGGGTTAGTGGCCTCGCATGCCAGGAATCATGAGGTTAATCCTCATCACATTGTGTCCAGTGTGTTCATTAATCCCTGCTTGTAGGAATACAAATTTATTTTATGTAATATTATCACAACCAACATACAACGAAACGTAACAATGGGTTTCTAACATGTATGTTTTCTCATTTTTTAAGAGTGACAAACATCCATGGGTTACGAATAACCTGACAATTTGCGTTATTTTTTTTTGGGGTGTGATCACATCTGCCCGGAAGATGGACACTGTAACGTTGTCCGAAACGATGCCTAAAGAAAGAGTTAGCGCAACACGGCATAACACCCCAAAAAACAAAAATACTTTTGGCCGTGAAAATCTTAAATCATATTTAACCTGACAATGTTTTAATTATATTACCTAGCGGAATTAATACACATTTTTTAGTTTCATTACCTACCCACACACATATTTTGCTGTAGAAATGAGATATCTGAGACGCACGTGTGGTAAAACTGCCGTGCTGTTCATACGTTCAATAATATTAACCTAATTCTTCAATAATTGCAAAATCACTTTGTGGCATCATTTTAATTAGAATAAAATGTACTAGCATAAAATACTATAACTAGCTAGGTACTCCCCCATCTCCCCCACTTCCTACGCACTATTTTCAGCCTCACAAGTCATAGTCTCCTTGGCCCCAGAGGTTGGGAGCAGTTGGGACTCTTGCGCTGTTACAAATTTTTAAAAATGTAGTTTACATAAATAAAGGGACGTTTAAATGGTTTAGGCTAAAGAAAACTTACTAATGTAAAATAATGTTAATTTATTAAAATTCTGGTAAAATTGTTCGTTTAAAAACGTTAAAAGTATTAAAAACGGGACTGCAGGCCTTTAAAGAATATTTTTTTAGAGTTAGAATCAAGTGTTTTATGTGGATGGCGGAACACGTTTCATAAAAATACTGATATTGATATAGTCGCATTCCGTCATGACATTTATTAGGAAAAAAATACGTTCTCTTGATATATTCTGAATGACTTATATTTTATGAGGAAAGTAGAATGCTATCATTTTTTAACAGGATCATTTTTTTCCGTATAGAGCGAATGATCGAAAAAGGGTGTATAAGGGGAGTACATGAAAGTAAATGGTTGAAGTCCGTGACGCCAGAGAAAGACATGGCACGATGCGCGATTAAGAGGAATGTCTGCGCTAATCAATTTTTCGTGATTTTGGAGATTTATTTTGCATTTTGTGAATTAATGTTTATTTTTACATTAACCCTGCGCAGGAGGCCCTGGGGAAAAAAATCCCTCAGGGCCTATGTCATATTTTGTGGAGGGAAAGGAAATTAAGTTCTGGGAAGGTAAAAGGTACGACGGTTGGGTAAGAATCTAGGGATCAGTGTCCAGGAGTGACGGGCATATGAAAATACCACTCCCACTGCGGCGCGAGGCGATGAGTCGAGAAACCAGTTGGAGAGGACGAAGGGTCTCCACAAACCAGCCTCCATCGATCTGGCATGCCATGCAGCTGGTAGATTGGCGTATCTTGAACACCCTTCACCCGATGAACCCGGGCTAAATCGCCAAGCGTAGCGAACAACTTGGAGTGACCTATGACAGAGGTGTTGGTTATCCAATAGATGGTTCCCGGGGCGACGATACCAAAATCGCCTCCCACATTGTAATAATAATTATTAAAAAAAAACTTTGCTTTATTTACTAAATATGATGAAACATAAAATTAAAATTATTAAAAAAAAGCTTTTTGAGGGGGTAGATTTAATTTACAATTTTTTTTTTTATGTTTTATTTTTATATTATTTTTTGTTGGGAAGTAAGAGCTTCTTAGATGCACGCACAGATGGCAGTGCATAGAGCTTGCGTGGAAGTCCGCAAGATGGAGCCAGTGGCCAGTAGTCGCCAGGGCCAGTGGGAAGGCTCCCAGAGAAACTTACTGTTTCAGATTTCAATTAGCCAGCTTCTATTTAGGTCGACTATTTATTCATCTTTATAATACGCGGAGTATTAATAAATCCCTAAATAATCTAAAAGAACCACTTATTTATTAACTCATTCCACGACGAGTTGGAGACCTGTTTGTACGAACACAACATTAACACAGTAGATAGCGCAAGATTATTTTTAGTATTTATATTTGTCTCATACAAATGTAAATGTTTCCTCTAGAGCCATGCTTAATTAAATTCTCTAATGGCTAGTAAATCACAATTTAAAACGCAAATAAATATAAAAGAACATTAATATTTTTGTTATACCTTTTGGTTAATTTTTTTATTCAGTTTGGTTAGGTATTTTGCCTCAAAAAAGCAGCGCAGTCATTCCTCGTAAGTGAATCAAATACTTAGGTAGGTATGCTGTCCTTATTCTACCGGTATTACAATGAAAGATGCTACGAGGAACTAGTGTCTTTGATCCTTTCGGTACCAGGTAGGGAAACACGCCAAACGCGGGCCCAACATGAATGACCTTTATCTAATGAGAACAAATCGCTTGTACGACTCGTTCTTGATTTCATGAGCTTGTCTATGGAAAGATTTGCCAGCTTCTGTGTATCCTACCTCCTAAAGTATGTTTACCCCTTTTTCTCCCCAAAAAGACCCTCCACACAGTCTGGTAAGATGGTCATATTGTATGTCACTTAAGATGTATGGTAATAAGTTAAGAGTATTTAAGCGATAGATGGCGCTAGTTCTAAAGCTTACTCCAGAGTTCGAGAGATGTCGCTAGAGTGTAACAGATGCTTGTGAGGTTATAGTGACATGAAACAAGCTTCTCGAACCAGAGAATTACTAACCCTCGGGTAATGAATAGTGTATCTAAATCCAGACCTATTATTTGTAACGTAAATAAACACAATTATAAGTAGAACCTTTTACTTTTTAACAAAGAGTTCCCAACACTTAAATCTGCAAAGTAAGGCAGATATAACAATATGACATTTGCATGTAACTCCAAACCTAGATGTATGGAGTTAATGTTAAAAAAATCGGGAAAACGGCGGGATGGTTTGTTAGTTAGTTAGTACATAAATAACAGAAATTTTCAGAGTTCATCTAGCACGTCCATTAGATTTAATGTCGCGTCGTGTAAACGTTATGTTCCTTGCTTACAAATTCAATAACTTATGTATAGATTGAGGCAAGGAAATTTGTCCCCTTGGTCCCTGGGGGCAAGTCCTACCACCGATATTATTAATGTTTCCCGCAGCTATTTCTAGGCTGAATTAATTATTTATTGAATTATGTATGAATTTGACATCGAGTCTGATATAGGGATGAACAAAAGTGGGAAATAATTAACAAAAATTGTGAATTAAATCAAAATAAATTGTGCCTATTAACTCATAATTTTTCTTATCCTTTTATGTGAATTCTGTAGCATTCTCTGTCGGGTGTTGTGAGGTGATGGAAGTGGAGAAGGAAGGGAGATGGGGTAGAGGAAGGCTTGGAAGTACCTGGATATCTTATTTACAAGCACTACTAAAGTAATTTCAAGCATTGTTTCGATTCTTAATGGTGGTTTTTCGCAAGAAAATTTCATACTTTAGGCCTCTTGCGAGAGACCTAAATGTTAATTTTGTCAATTATTTTGTAGTATACATGAGTCCAGAGCGAAAACTTTGAATTTTTACTTTTTGAATTTTGAATACGCAAAAAAAGTTTTTTTTTTTCGATAAACCTTATTATAAGGGTTATATAAATAGATTAACTTACTTAATAGGGTAAATTTTTTATTGATGTATTATAATATATTTTTTTAAGTATTATTTGGTAAGGTGAGCCTCACTAGGTGCTTCACTCGTGCTGAGGCTCCCATTTTACAATTTTTGTGACAAATTGTGTATCGTCGCCCCAGTGCTTAATTGTCCAAACGACCATTTTAGCGAAAATGAGTTTTTAACGCAATATTGTTAAGAATCAAATTACGCGTCGTTCGATGAAGAAAAAATAGTTTTATCAGCCTCCTACAATTAATTATAAGCATTTTAAAATGTCAATGTCCACAACAATATTCTAAAAGTGAGTCCTTGTTTGGCCAATCTCCTTATTAGGCCAACCTCCTAGAGTCGAGAATTAAAATTGCGTGCTAGTTTGTTCAAACTCCACCAACCGACCAATTACAGCACGATGCGAGGATCACGTGATGCCGCCATCTTAAGTTTTTACATTCCAACGGTGTTTGTTTTCTGGTGTTACGCGGAAGTAAAAAAGCATTTAAATATATACCAAGGAGTTTTTGATAGACAAAACAACAGGAAAATGTCAATAACTAATTACAAAAGTGCATACATACGCAGCAGTGCGGAAATAGAGCGGTAAGTGTTAGTTTTAAATATCTCTATCAATACCAAATTTGTTTTGTTTTTTACATTGCAATGAACTTTGTCATACAGCGTGTTCACTTTTCTGTTTTCGCTCAGACTCTACTTTTTGCAAGTTTTTGCTGTCAAAATTGGTTTTTTGACTGACGATTCATATTAAACTAGTTAGATTAGTATTTCAATTCGAAATTTTCAGTATATCCGTATTTGTATGTAGCCGTTTGAGATTTACAAATTGATCTATAGTGATTATGCAGTTTGTTGAAATAAATTATAGTTATATAATAAATTATAATTCTGATTTTTTCCTCATTTGTGTGTTTTGGGGTTTTGATTACGATTCTGAGCATCACCAACAAAAACGGTAGGATTTTAATTTTTAGCCAAAAAAACATGTATAGGTATATTATTCACTGAAATAATTTGCATAAATTTCATATAATTTAAGTGATTTAGTTTTTTGGCCACGCGTACTGTTTAGGCGCAATTCTATGGGAGCACTCTCCCCAATAAAGACTCCATTGAAATGCTTGGAGTTAATATATCAGACCGGCTCAAGTATCGGGGATCCATAGAAGCCCGAGTAAATCAGGCTTCCAAGAAGCTGGACGTCTTGTACACGGCTAGGATATCCTTCAACAGTGACCAGCTGCTGACCCTGTACAAGTCTCAAGTCCGCCCAACAGTTGAATTTGGGAGCCACCTCTGGGCTGGTGCCCCAAAATACTTAATTAACCTACTTGAATCTGTGCAAAGGAGGGCGATCCGTCTGATTGACAATCCGTTGTTAACAGACCGATTGCCTTCTCTAATGCATAGACGCAATGTAGGCATGCTGTGTCTGTTCTACAGGTATTTCAATGGAGCCTGCTCCAAGGAGCTATCAGCATTGATCCCTGATGCACCGGTGCACGTGCGTGAAACTCGACGGACACGAGCGGAACACCCGTTTACGATTGATGTTAGCTTCATGAGAACGGGTCGTTTTTTGTAAGTCGGTTCGTATGTGGAACGAGCTACCGGCATCTCTCTCCTATAATCCGAGCCTCTTCAAGGCCAGCATTAATAAATCCCTTCATACACCCCCTACCTTAACCCGCCTCACAACGCCGCCCAACCGGGTGGTTACATAGTTCCCCTGTCTGTATACTGGCAGGGACGCTCTTGTGAGGTGTCACATAAAAAAAAATCTGATCGTAAGAGATTCAGCCTACTGCGGTCATCTTCAGACTGGTACAGATATTCCTTAAGCTGTGCTTTATATACATAAAATTTAGGGAGGGGGATTAAAAGGGGTGGAATGCAATGATTTTATTCAAATTATATGGATATCCCATTTTCGTTGCTATGTCGTAACAACGAAGATGGAAGTCTAAAGATGGTTGATAGGCTAAACCCGGTCACGGTCAGAAATAAAAAAAGTTGGACATTGTTTAATATATTATTATCATTGAAGTAAATTATTATAATGGAACTGTCGAGTACCTAGCACGCGTTTCAATGCCACTCAAAGAAAGATTTGTCCCGCATCCCACGAACCCTCCCCCCTCACGGATTATCCTCACCCTTCCCTCTTTCAGTCCCTACTGCTAAGCTACAAGAAATAATGCACACATTTTTATAACAACTCGATCGCCACCTATTATTCAATCTGAATGCAAATTTCATAACGCCAGAGTTCACCTTTATGTATGGAAACCTTCGCCGGCGTGCGCAAAGCAACTCACCAAAGTTTCATCGCAATCGGATGAATGATATAGGAAATAATAAGAGAATCTTTATACAAATTTCACAACGCAATAGTTAAATATAATATAGGGAAACCTTCGCGGGCATGCGCACAACTCAAAGTTACAAAGTTTTATCGCAGTCGGTAGAGTGGTATGGGAAATAAGATGTGAATTTGTATATAAATTTCATAACGCCAGAGCTCACTTTTATGTATAGAAAAGGTATAGGAAATAAGAAGGAACAAACAAAGAAAAAATCACTATTATAAATATATATATATATATAGATTCCACCACGAATTGTCAGTATCCATAATAGAAATATTGAAAATAAACTCATCCTGTATATAACTAAAGGTGGTCGTTTGAACAAACAAGCACGGAAAGTTCTACGCAAAAGTTGCCCTATCTCCAATTCCAGTTTGTTCAATCTCCATTTACAAAATTCTGGTGGTGCGTTTTTGTTCAATCTCCATTTTAAAATGTAAAAAAAAGTATCAAAAACTATCCTTAGTCAATTTACAAAGAATTATTTAAGCTGATCAGACCTTTAGCTTGACGGAAATATCTTCATCTTAAACACCTGTCATAATGTTTCATTGAAATAATCAAAGAAAACCTCCTCCTGTAAAATTTGCAAATGGTCGTTTGGACAATTAAGCACTGAGGTGACGGTATGTAAATAAAATGTACCGAATTTTTTTGAATTTATGTTATATTAAACAAATTTAAATGAAAGATTAAGAAATAAACAAAGAATATTTTTATTAATAATAATAATTAAAATTTCACAGAGCAATACGAAAATGTTTTTATAATATCTTTGATTTTAGTGTAAGAGATCACCCATAGATTGCACTATATTAGTCTATTAGTTTACCCGTAGATGGCGTTTAGCTTTCGGATATTGTAGAGACCGAGTGTATGATAAATAAAGTTGTCGAGTTTCACATAATTCCAATCGCCTGCTAAATAAGATACCAGAGTCCATTGTCAATCTATCACATTAAAAGTATAAGTGTTTTGTTGAGCCGGAGTTTTATTTCATAAGTTTATTTTTTTAGCAGGTACAGTTTGTTCCGTTTGTTGCTAAAAGTATCATTATTGGGATTGTTATTTACTCAAAACATTAAGTACCAAGTACCAAGTAGGCAGGATTGGTAGGAACCAAACCCGTTTTCCTCAAAGTTTCGAACTTATTCGAAACAAAAGTTCCACTATTAAAAGCTCTTCCAAATTAGAAATACGGAACTTGGCACAGTTCACCGCCGGGAATGAATAGAAAACAGGTTTTAATGAAATTGTAACATAACTGTTTGCAATGTAACCCCTCGTTCCGCCATTATAGAGTTACCCCGCTATTTACAAAGTGGGGTAACTTCGACTGGCGCCCGGTTTGTTCGGAATTTATTCTGATAATCAGTCCCTTACCAATTATGCAAGCTGCTTCCAATTACGAAACAATAAATCATTTAATATCAATAAATATTACATCAAATTTATATCAATGTACATAAGAGTTTGGGAATCAGCTCAAAGGTGAACGGGTAATTAAATCGCTCATTAGAAGGATAGATCCCGAATTACACGTACGGTGTATCTTATTAGAAGGAAAGATTCCGAATTGCGCGTACGGCGTACCTCATTAGAAGGATTGATCTCGAATAACTCAAATAGTGTACCTCATTAGAAGGATATATCCCGAATTACGCGTACGGTGTATCTTATAAGATGGAAAGATCCCGAATTACGCGTACTGCGTACCTCATTAGAAGGATTGATCCCGAATTACGCGCACGGCGTACCTCATTAGAAGGGTAGAACCCGAACGTCAGGAAGCTAATTTAAGGCGAAACTTAATGCTATCACTATTTTGATTAATCTTTATAACGAATTGGTGTACATTATGAATACCAAAAAATATCCTTTCTATAAATTGAAAATTTTACTATCACATCGCTTGAGTAAAATACAAATAGAAAAATAAATTACTCAATAAAAAATATAAATGTAAACTACTAAAAAAACATCTTTTCAATAGAAAAGTATGAACGCGTAAAGGAAACAACTTTTTTAAAAATACAGTATTATAGTTAGGATTATCTGTGACAGTTTTATTTGATTAACTTTTTTGCTTTCTTATAAAATTATTTACAAAATAAATAAAAACCAGTTTTGTGCTTAAAATCGGACGTTTCTAGACTACGTTTGTCAAGCGATTTTAATACCTATCACCTACAATATAAGGTATACCAATACACACATTTTAGCTTGTAGCTTCCTATTAAGGGGAGTGAGCATTGATGTATTGGTCTATGGGATTGAGCGTATGTTATAATATCTCTACAAACATTATAAAATCTTTTATGTATTTTTTTGATTGCGAGGACCCTCTAAGCTGCCCCTAGCAGTAGAATTAGGAAGTTGTGATTTTGACGTGTTTGCAAATTAATTTTAAAATTTTTGACTCTGGAGAATATACTATATTGTAATGTGTCGTGAAAGTTGACGTTATAAGAATCCGGGTATATTCATAGAAACATTAGTACCTACATTTCGGGTTCAGCATTCAGAATGGGAACGTCGACTAAAATGTATTCATACTACTTTGCCTTCTGCCTATCAGTAATACAATGTGGCATTATAGGATGGGGTAGAACTTTTAAAAAACACGCACAACCAAACGTGGCACCAAATTAATGATAAAAACAATTCTTCTTAAACCGTGTACTTGTACATATTCATCAGAATTTCGGTTTATAGAATATAACGTAACAAAACTAAAAGCAACCTATTTTACCTTGCAACATTACAAATTTACAAAAGAGAGTCAAAGCGTTGTTTGATATGTGTTGCTATCGCTTTCTCGCCTTTCTCTATTTAATCTTATTTCCCTTACCACAACCTTCAGCTTCATACCATACCCCAATTAGGGATGCCAAAGTCACTGACTCCAGACGGTTGGGAGCAGTTGGTGCGATTTCAAATAAAAAAAGAGTATAGCGCTCGTGTGAGAGCAGCGTTATCATATAATGACAAACATAACCTTCCCTAATAAGATTCCTTCGTACAAACTACCAAAGACATAATATTGCATCAACTGCATTACAATGAATGAATTAATTTAAAACTTTATCCTGCAATACATTCATCTGCCCAAATACGTCATATCCTTTATTTCAATTTCCGGATGCATTCAATATCGTGCATATCATTTCAACTGAGTGCAACCAACTGAACGAGGGCATAGAAGATAGAATAAACTACGTGAGGTACTACGGGATAGGAACTTCGTGGTAGGTACTAGGTAGGGGTAGCAACTAAGAGCTAGGGGTAGGAACTGGTAGGTAGGGGAATGAGGTACTGGATAGGTCGCGGCGCGTTTACCGCAGTTAACGTGATTTATTATTCCAGTTGTCAGATTTGCATTTCTGTCTGGATGCTGAGCAATTTCCATAGCTTAAACAGGAAAGCAGGTTAAGCTATCTATCGCTATTCATTTGCATTACTGAATAGTAGGGTGTTTATTGAAGCATTGCATTTATGACACAGGTGTAAGTTAGTCATATTTTAAAAATGTCAAACGATTGAAATTTGTAACTGCGATTCCAGAAGGAAGACGTCCAGTAGGTCCTCCCCCCAGATAAAGTTGGCAGAAGAAACCATAAAGACTGGGCGAGGAGACGTTGGGGCGGGGGTAGGGACTCTTGGAGGCGCTTTGTCAAGGCGATGGGTTCCCGACCCAAATAGAACAATGGGAATAAGATGATAGTGATAACGATATGTTAACTCTTGACAGGACAAGATGCCAAACAAAACATCTGTATCCAAGTGGGTCTTTCGATGACCCCATGATTTTTTCTGTCTTATCGGGTTTTGTACTCTAGAAATCCCAATTATTCAGTCAATTATTAATGGTAACTTATGCTAATATAAGGAGGATAGTAATTGTGGGTACTACCTACTCCCCCACTTGGCTGCGGGGTATTTAACTGTGTGCGGTAATTATGATTGATTGAAGAATTGTTTCGAAACAACCAACAGAGAACGCATAGAATCATACAAATGGTTTAAGTCTGAATAAAACAAAAAAAAACGTAACACCATTTACATAATAATAATAATAACCATCAACAGCTTATTGTCGCAATTTATTATGTATCGTCGCTTGCAATATTATCAGCTCCGTTTACTCCAAATTAATAAAATAACTCCATGTACTTATACCACCTACTACCTACTTATTAATCGGAATGTAATGTAATAATTATTATTTTACTGGTTTTCTTAAATTAATGTTAAATGTAAATAAATATATTCTTAAATTTTTTTATATTTACTGTGTATCTATTTTAGTAACTGCTATTTAAGTCTATTTTCATTATCTATGCTTTTGTTAACTTGCTATGTATATAAATTTTTGTTTATTTCTTACTTTATAAATAAAAACTTTCTTTCTTTTCTTTACCCTATGTATATTGCTACTCTCCAACTAAAACACGAGAAACGTTTTTCTCTATTGAATTGGGTAGTTACGTTAAAAAGAAAACATTTTTATTGTAATTAGTTTTTTTAGTATAACATATTTATGTTTTTGTATAAAAGAAATATATTTTTAAATAAAAAAATAAAAAATATTTTTTTTGAAATAATTAAAATTAATATTTTTTTATCTAATTATAATACATGTTTATAATACGCAGCAATTTTTAATTATTTATTATTGATATTTACACTATCTAGGTTACAAACACAGACATATAAATATGTCTATGGTTACAAACCATTTTCATTCGAAACTTTATTTTCATTTAAAAAGGTAGATGCCAAAAATATGGGAAAAATTAGTTGCAAGATGATATTGGTAATTCTGAATTTTAAATACGACAACGACAAATATGACGCTTAATAAATGGGTCCCAATGGTCGAGTGATTTAAGACGCCTGTCCTGGTAAGGCAAGAGATCTTTCCGTTCGATTCTTAGCTGTGACCGTTATCTTTTCATTTTTCTGTGTCTTGTTCTATTTCATGTTTCGTTTAGATTTATTAGTATCTATTATATTCTTCTTCAATGATTTATTTAATTACTAAAAATAAACCCACCAAAATTGGCAAATACCTGTACACGGAGAAAAATGAGTATTGCTAATTTGTTAATATATTTTTTTATGAGAAAACGCACACAAGTCCCAACTTTTCCCAACCGTCTGAAGCGAGTGAGACTATGGCATCCCCAATTGGGGTATGTAGGCTACAGGTAGTGGGGATGGGAATGAGATGGCGGAGAGGAAGGTGAGGAAGTACCTGGCTATTCAGATCTGGTCAGCAAACACGGCCAAACCCAATTCAAGCAACGTTTCAATTCTGAATGGTAGTCTTAAACCTGGGCGATACTGAGAGGAAAAGAAATATGAACACGTGTTCGGACATCGCGATAATTCATTAGTATTTTTGAAGATATTCTTAATAACTGAGCAATAATCATTTTTCTCCATACGTAATTGTGTAAACCATTTGCAGTACCGTCTAATAGCTCGTTTTTTTCATTATAAACTAACTTATTTTAGTAACGAATAACAGAAGATCTTGAGAGAATGAGTGTCTTCCAGGACAGAGTTGCGTGGCGTTTGATCATTTATTTATTTATTTATTTATTAACGCCGATTATAGCGGCTTTTACAAAAGAATAACAATTGTTTTACATATGAATACATGATATACATAGATAAAAAAAAATATAAATATAAAATACATAAAAGAGAACAATAGAAATAGTAGTATCAACATAAAAAGTACAATGAGTAGGTTATTATAAATACAATACAACATATTATAAATCCCGGATATTATGTAATGAGTGTTAAGAAATTAATACTTTAAAACTGTATTTGATTATAGTCAGTCTGAGAAGCGCTGACAGACAGTTTTAATTAAGTAGTGTTTTTTTTATTATTTTTTTTTTTTTTATTTATTTTATTTTTTTATTTAAACGCCCATAGGGCTTTTACCTAAAATAATGTACATCTTTATTTATTTTTTTTTTTTGTTTTTGGGGTGTTATGCCGTGTTGCGCTAACTCCTTCTTTAGCCGACGTTTCGGACAGCGTTGCAGTGTCCATCATCAGGGCAGATCCGGTAGATCCGAAGATGTGTAAATTTTTGGTTGGTTTTCTTTATTTTTTAGTTATACAGATTACACATAAAAAAATTTAAAAAAATCAGTGTTAACAAAATACAGGTTACATAAAAAAAAATATCAGAGTTGACAAAATATGTTACATAAAATATAAGAATTTTAAAAATATAGGTATGGATAGAGTAAGTGAGACGAAAAATATAAAATCTGCCAAAATCCACAAAATCAACCATAATGATAATAAGAAAGTATAACAATAGTTTACAAATTAGGTAAAAATAGTTCGCACATACTCCGTTTAAAGTTGGCCAAGTTCAAATTATTGTCAAATACATTTATATTATTTAAGTATTTGTTACCAAGACTGTGTAAACGTTGTATTGGAGAGTGAAAACTATAGTTGGAATGAGATGTATGTATGTAAAATGTTGATATTTGCCTAGTTGTTCGTGTTGGTATGTGTAGATTTATTAAATGCAGGAGTTCACAACAATCGAATTTAGAGTTCAATAATTTTAATAAGAAGGTTAGGTCGTTTATTTTTCTTCTGTTTTCTAATGTCGGAATATTTAAATGATTCAATAATGACTGGTAATTTATGTGTTCTAAAGGGATGTTAAGTTTAAAATTGACGAAGCGTAGAAATTTTCTTTGAATTCTTTCAACATTATGGATATGTACAATGTAGAAGGGCGACCAAACTATGGAGTTGAGTGTTACTAGCAATGTTTATAGGTTCATCCAAAATATATTTATTTCCAAGTACATGGAGGCGGTTCATTATGGAATTGAGTTCAGCGTTAGATCCTGTATTGTTGCAATGATAGGGTTATTTGAAACGAACTGATCGACTAGGTACATGGAAACATATTAACGAAAGAAGTTTAGGGGAGTTCAACAGGTTGGTAACGATTTTAAATAAATAAAATAGGTCTGAAAAAATTCTTCTTTCTTTTAATGTATCGAGTCCCAATAATTGTAACAGAGAGGGGTAATCATCTCTGCCTATCTCTGCGGAGAGACTGCGAGATGGTTAGTTGGTTTGTTAGGTAGGGACTGAATGCATACACAAGTTAAAGGTACAGTAAAAGATATTTAATTTAATTTATTTTAGGTAATAAGGTACACAAGGGTATTACTGAATTAGGAGAATTTTTCAAAAACATAATTTCAATTATCCTTGGGAAAATTGAAATTATGTTTTTCTTTTCCCGAGAGAAAATAATTGTCGAAGGTAATATTCTCCGTTAATATAATTATACCTGATTTTAAATAATTGTGTACGTACTTAAACAGTATTTTTAGATTACTCCCCTGCATACAGTGAAGATATAATCCGGTGGAAGTGTGTTGTGAACGAGTGTGTGTGCCCGAAGTAAGGAAAAGTTTTCAAATATCGGAATCGGTTTTTTTTTTTTTTTAAGCTGATCTTTATTGACTGAAAATTTTTACTTTTTTTTTTTTTTAGACAATGTATAGATAGTCCCACGAAGCTGCCACATGGCTGCTTGTCTGCAGGTTCTATCTCAATATACAATTATAATACAATATAAGTCTCCCGTTATATAAAATAAATAACAGACTCTTACATAAAATCATAGAACTCACTAAAGCGTCCCAAGTACACTAAGGACGGGTTGTTTCGGAGAACTTGAACAATCCTTCAAACTTCAAAGCTAATTTTCAGGTTCTGTGAAAGATTTTTTCAAGTTCTGTTTTTATTTCAGTTCTGTCAAGCAACTACCCTATGCTGATATAATAACAGAACTTGAATAGGACTTTCACAGAACCCGGAAATCAACATTGAAACTTGATGAATTGTTCAAATCCTCCGAAACAACCCGTCCTAACACTTTGAATGACAATACGATAACATACATTCAAAAGTACAAGACAATATAGCACTTGAATAGATTTAATATTATTGCTTGAACCGTTTTATTTAATTGTAAATTTAACATTTTATAGTACACATAGTCTGGCTAATAAAAAAACTTCCCAACAGTTAAACTGTTTTTTTAGTTCCACCTTGAATAAAGACTGTTCAATTTCTGTATCGATTATGACTAATAAAAAAAAGTCTAACACTCGCTGCGAAAGCACTTGCACTGCCGCATTTTGGCAAACTGATACGCGAGATTTCTGTCTTCAAAAATTTTGCTTATTTCTGACAATTATTTTTTTATTGACAGTTACGCGTGAATTAAGCAATAATTCCACGTAAATAACATAATTGCCTTTTGCACGTGTAGGTAAAAATAAATAAAAAATCAACTTTTTATGACGCAAACAATGATTCCAATGTCATTTTTTTGGTTTTTTCTGGGAATTATTCTAATATTTTTTTATTGCGTAAACGAGATAAAAAGTGATTTTTCTCGCAGGTTCCTTAAAAAAAGGATGTGTATCTTTTTCTATGTGAATAGTGCATTTTCAAAATTTTGTATTTTTCAAAATTTTTTGACGTATGTTTGAAATACAAAAATATAAAAGGTAATTTTAAATAGTTTCTAAAAATAGTATTTTCTTTTACGACGTTTCCAAATTGAAGAAATATATTGCACATTTAAATACCTTGGAAATATTCTGAAATCCTATGAGAAATTTTAAGTTTCTTAAAACAATATGAAACAATATATTACCTTTGTACTAAAATATGGACTTCACAACATCGAGACATAACCCTCCAAAAATTGGAAAACTTTTGCATCCTTTGTGTAAAGCAAGTTTATTGAACACATTAAAACCTGTTGGCTTGTATTTACTGTGGCCTAAGAGTCAAATGGTGTTATATTACATTGGCAACATAATTTTTCTTTCCAATCCTTAAAAATTACACTTCAAGAGATCTTCCGTTCAGTGATTGTGTAGAAAGTTTAAATATAAAATAATGCCTAAGAGCAGCGATATATAAACACATTATTAAATTGAGTAACAAAAGATTTTTGAAAAACAAGATGTTTTCTTACATGGTCGAAATATCGGGTTCTCCGCAAAAAAACATGTTTATAATGGCTAATTAAACATTAAATGGGGAGATGGTTTAAAAAATTTAGCAAACACAAACACAACCCACAGTCAACAAACACGAATATATGGAAACTAACAAACATAAAAGGGAGACCTGCAAACATGAAGATGAGGAAATCAACAAACATAAAGATGAACAAATTAACAAACATGAAGATGAGGTCGACAAATATGAATTTGGAGAAATCAAAAAACATGTAGATAAACAAATTAATAAAAATATAGATTAGGTTGACAAACATAGAGATGAGGAAATCAACAAACATGAAGATGAACAAATTAACAAACAAGAAGATGAGGAAATCGTGATAGAACAGAAATCCCTAGTGAGGACTGTGATCATAAAAATAAACTTGTATTAAACGGTACATATATTTAATTTAGTTATACCCAGAATACATTAAATTTATCTTAATTGACAATAAACAATGGTTTTAGCCGTGTTTATCAATATTCATCTTAGGAAAGGAGATAGCTCCTTCCATTTCCACTTTATTCAACCTCGCAATATACCCTAATTGGGATTCTATAGTACTACTGGCTCCGAAAAGTCAAAATAAAATAACTACAATTTGAAAGACATCGGTGAAATTCATAAATTTGAGAAATATTATTTAATTATCTCGTTCGAATCAGAACTTAGACATTTGTTCAGAATATCACAAGCTACAGCTGAATACATACAAGTCATCAAGTTAAATAAATTTAAAGTAATGTTCTTCTACTGTGGTAAGTATGAAGGTACTAGTTCATTGTAAAATATTAATTATTCCTTTATTAGTTCTCGAACTGCGGGAGAAGTTGAAGAAACTTCCCGACCACCCTGTTCGCCCGTTAGCTACAGGATGTTTAAACGAGGCTTAAGCTTTTAAACTCAAACAATGGGAAATATGAACATTCCCCCTCCCTCCACCCCCCATTATCGCAGTATGTAAAACCAACGGTATTGTAATCGAAAAGAAAGAACTCTTTCGCGAAGGAAGATTACGGAGAATCTTGTTTGGTTTCCGCCATTTGAATATCTGATCATGACGTTATTAAATTTAACGGATTATTCTCGATTTTGGACTTCAATTATTCTGATGTAACATTGTTATGACATCAAATATTGAAGGAAAATTAATATTTTTCAGGTCAGATTAGCTCAGTGGAAGAGCAAGGCTGAGAGGTCTTGGGTTCAATTCCTAGATGCAACAGAATCTTTTTACATTTTTTTTATTCATCTTTTCATTTGTCTTCAAAGATTATAATTATTTTATTCTTCTTTTGTATGGTGGGGGGGTCAGAGGGCGACATCTAGGTCTGCGAGCCATTCTAGGGCCTTAGGCGTCGTCATGGGAACCTCATCAATCCCATCGGGAAATGAATGGAGCCGGCATTCGTTGACCACATGTTCAATGGTTTGCACCGCACCACATTCACACATCGCCGACTCTTTAAGGCCCCATCTGTGCATCATGTAGGTACAGCGGCTATGGGAGCACCTTAACCTATTGATGGCGAACCAGTTTTTAAAAATTTTACTATTAATATTATATAACGATTTGAGATTTTACTCATTATTCCAAAAAAAATATTCATCCTAAACTTGTAGAAAAGTGTATAGATGTCGCACATTAAAATAAAAGTGAATATTTTTATCCAAGACACTATCTGGATTGCATTTCGTTCGGGAAGAATTTCGCAATCATACATAAAGTCAGCAGCCAATAAAAATACACTTAAAGATAATTGAGAGGATCTTGGCAGTTCTTAGTCTAAGTATGGTAATGTTAAACATAACCGAAGGGGATCATTAATATCATTGTTATCGATATCGTTGTTATCATCAATATCATTGTCATCGTCGATATCATTTATTAATTTTTTGGTAAGCTAATGTTTAAGACAAGATTTTTTATGCATAGCACAAAGGGTAACAATTATTTATAAGCAATAATTATTAGCCTGAAACACTCATCCACATTGAAAAATCTCCTAAAAATCTCCTAAAGGACACGGGTTCAAGACCCGTTGGCGTCATGTATCTTTTATCAGGAGATTTTTCAATGTGGATGAGTGTTTCAGGCTAATAATTATTGCTTATAAATAATTGTCGATATCATTTTCATGATCGAAACATCGTTGTCAATATTGTCATCATCAATATCATTGTCCACGTCAGATCCATTATCCTCATCGATATCATTGTAATTATCGATTTCGTCATCATGATCGACACATCGTTGTCATTATTGTCATCATCAATTTCATTGTCCACGTCAGTTCCATTATCATCATCGATATCATTGTAAATATCGATTTCATCATCATGATCGACACATCGTTGTCATTATTGTCATCACCAATATCATTGTCCACGTCAGTTCCATTATCCTCATCGATATCATTGTAATTATCGATTTCGTCATCATGATCGACACATCGTTGTCATTATTGTCATCATCAATTTCATTATCCACGTCAGATCCATTATCCTCATCGATATCATTGTAAATATCGATTTCATCATCATGATCGACACATCGTTGTCATTATTGTCATCACCAATTTCATTGTCCACGTCAGATCCATTATCCTCATCGATATCATTGTAATTATCGATTTCATCATCATGATCGACACATCGTTGTCATTATTGTCATCATCAATATCATTGTCCACGTCAGATCCATTATCATCATCGATATCATTGTAATTATCGATTTCATCATCATGATCGACACATCGTTGTCATTATTGTCATCATCAATATCATTGTCCACGTCAGATCCATTATCATCATCTATATCATTGTAATTATCGATTTCATCATCATGATCGACACATCGTTGTCATTTATTGTCATCATCAATATCATTGTCCACGTCAGTTCCATTATCATCATCGATATCATTGTAATTATCGATTTCATTTTCATTATCAATATCGCTGTCATCATCTGGTATTTCTTCAATACATTTGTTGTATCTGACTATTCAGATTTAGTCACTGGCTCCGGCCAGATAGGATCTATTGAGACACTTGTGCTGTATTGCAAGATATTTAAAAGCGGGCTTCCTTCCTTCTTACACAAATACACACATTTCAATTAAGTCACAACAAAAAAATAACCATTACTAGTTTTATTGCCAGTCAATTAATCATACGGTATCGTGTTAACATTAATCAAGAGAGGTTATATCTTCCTTATATGAGTGCAGTTAACCCTTTCAATACCAGAGCTACTCCCGAGGAACGCGAACAAAAAAATTAATATCTCTTGATATTATCAAATAAATCTCCCCGTTTTTTTTGTATCGCTTGTGAAGGCTATTCCTCAAGCGCGTATGTTATTTATGCTCCATTGCAACCTTTATTCCAGCAACAAATAATGTAAATAATGTGACAGATCCCGCCTTGGTTGATTTTCTTGGACTGGAATCCATTATTATTTTTTTGTTATCTTTATATTTAGGTATGTTACACTTTAAATGAATATATTTTTTAATTAAACGATACGTTGTTTGTCCTTACAAATAAAAATAACCCTTTGAGACCTAAAAATAATAAAAATATTAAAATATGTTTTTTTTTTTTTACACAAAAGCTTAAGATATGAACTATATGTGGAAATAAAAGTGCGGTTCTGAAAGGGTTAAAAGAAAACTCTACCCTTGATAATATCGTCAAGTGGTTTATATGCTTCCCTTTAAATGGGAAATACCATCCACGGTTTTACGTCTCGAGATAGGCACCAAATTGGAATGGAAACGTCCTCGGGCAGAAGGACTAATGGTGATAAACGTTGGTAGCCATTTTATGGGGTTCCGCACTGTTTTATCATCAAAAAGCTCTAAACGTGGGGTTTAAGAAGTAATGTCGATATGCTTAACTGACTATGTTCACACATTTGTAATAAGATGAGCAAACCATTAATTCCCCATAGTAAGCGTTCAAGATGGTTTGAAAGGGAGATATGTATACACGAATGTTAGAGGGAGCGCGCTAATATTAAAAAAACGATAATAATTAAGCGAAAATTGTGAAATATTTAATAAAACACGACTCTTTTGAAATAGATAAAATACTTCTCGACAAATGCTTTAGTTGCATTTAAAGATTCACTGTGAATTTTTTTATGCCCACAACATATTTATTAACAGAAAAAAACGTGTTTTTAATAATTTTCGGAGCTTACTTTGCGACTTTTCTATCGAAGGAATTTCATATAATTAACGTTTTGGCATAACAAATCTAAAAAAAGTCGGAATCTTAAGGCGAAGCTTAATGCTAAATCACTATTTTGATTAATCTTTATAACGAATTGGTGGACATTATGAACACCAAAAATATGCTTTAGATAATTGAAGGTTTCCTATCGTTTCGCTTGAGTAAAATACAAATAAAAAAATAAATTACTCAGTAAAAAATTTAAATATAAACTGCCAAATATTTTTTTTAATAGAAATATATGAACGCGTAAAGGAAACAACTTTAAAAAAATACAGTATTATAGCTAAGATTATCTGTGACAGTTTCACTTGATTAACTTTTTTTGCTTTCTTATAAAATTATTTACAAAATAAATAAAAACCAGTTTTGTGCTTGAAATCGAACGTTTCTAGACTCCGTTTGTCATCGGACAATATAAGGTATACAAAGAATATACACCATTTTGGTTTGTAGCTTCCTCTTAACGCAGTAAGTGAAAAAGGCGTCAACAAAAATATGAGACGCGCGACACTGGTGTATTGAACAGACGTACGGTCGAATTTTCCCTAGCAAGCCTAGAAAATGTTTCTTATGTCTTGATGTTACGGTGTTTACCACTACAATTTCCATCAAATTATGTTTAGGTATAACAGAGAAGCCTTTTGTTGGTCGAATGTCTCCTATTCTTGACACGTGTCCCTTCCTAGCGGTGTTGATTAGATTAAAATCAAATTGCATTAAATTCAAATACAGAGATGGAATTGCCATGTAGAAGGAATAACACATGATAGAGAAATTCACATGGCCACCAGATACGGTACAAACAAGTGACTCAGTGGCAGATTGAGAAATAAATATAAACCTACACGATTCTGTGCAAAGGAGGGCGATCCGTCTGATTGAAAATCAATTGTTAACAGATCGATTGCCATTTTCAATGCACAGACGCAATCTAAGAACACTTAGTCTATCCTACAGCTATTTCGATGAAGCCTGCTCAAAAGCGTTATTCCAATGTGAAACTCGAGCGGATCACCCGTTCATAGTTGATGTATGTTGGCTTCATGATAACGGATCGTTTCTTTCACTCGTTTTTGTGTAAAGGAGCTACTGTTTTTCTTTCTTCATATAAATCGGGCCTATCGAAGACTCGCATTAATATTTACATTTCCACAGCCTTCACCTCAACCCGCCCGACGACGCTGCCCGACCGTGTGGCGATATAGCTCCCGTGTCTTTACACTTTAAATACACAATAACATTCTAATAATAATTTTGAATGATAAATTAATATTTTCACACCATTTAAAAAAATCTTCTACTCTCGAAAGGGAGATTTTGTGCATGCAATATATTTATATTGTATCTCATAAATATCACATGGCCGACATGGCAATAAACTAAAAACCATTTGTTTTCGTGTATTTTCCTGATTTATTAGTAAATTAAACTTGTGTTCACCTCGTGTTTACATAATATCATATTTGCACGAACAGCGAGTTGGTATTTAAGGGTTTTGCCAGAGTAACTTTTTCTCTGAACAAAGGCCAACAATAATGCGAAAAATTACGGTTAATCTGAGCAAAGCACGCGATTTGCAGCATATTTTCTTTGTCTTCCCTCCCGCAGTAGAAATACTAACCACTACCCCCATTCAGACTTGTTCAGAGTGTTGTAATTATGTCAAATATTTGATGATTTATTGGCCCTGAAAGCTAAAGTGGCACAAGTAAAATATTACAAAAGAATAAACTTAATGTATATAGTGATTGATGCTATAAGGTTGTTTTCCATTGTTGACTTATTGGGAAGGTATTTGGTTGTTATTTGAAAATACGCTTAACGTAACTAACTACCTATCACGCTGTTTTCCGCAACAGTAGGCAGGAAAGATAAACCGCCACATATCTCTATCCTTGCACGAACGCCTTTCTTCATACGCTCTCTGTTATTCTGATTCTTCGCTTGGCTTGACTTGATCGTGGAATGTCTTTCTTGGGCGTCATTAACTTCTACCATTCAGATTCGCGTCATTTATTCTCCTTATATTTATTTCTATGTTAATTCGCTCTAAATTCCTAAACCATCTAACCTTCCATTTCTTAATCTTACTAATTCTTTGCAAATGGTGCACAGATAGTCTTACCAATCATAGGCCTCAGAAATCTAATTTTAACAGCGTTCAGCTTACTTCCATCCTTTCTCTGCCAGTTCCGTATCTCACTGCTATATATCTGTGTTGGTATCAGCACTCTATTGTGGACTGCTAGCTTCGTTTCTTTTGACATTTTATTTATAAGCGCCAAATACGTTCAGTCCTCCATCAATGGAGGTATCTTCGTTTCCCCTTCTTTCAATATCTTTATCAGACTTGCCATCTCTCGCAAACATACTCCCCATAGTTATTTCTCGTTTTGAAACCTTATATAAATTCATGGTGGAATTCCATTATATACAAATTTACAAAAAAAAAATCCTAGAGACAAAAAAAAAAAAAATGTATTTCAGCTCTATAATTTGCTATAGGCTCATCGGGTAGAAAAAAACTATCCCTCAGGTAGTTACCCTCACTTCAGTTCACGAGACATGGAGATTAAATTCCCCGACACTCAAATTTTACAATATGATACTTTTTATCATGACCTTTTCCTGGATTTAAACCGTTCCATGATAATTTAACACACTGACAATTCAATACACCTTTAAAAAATGACATACAGTCAGCTTATTAATTTGAAGCAATAATTATTAGCCTGGTATATATAAAATGAAAAAATCTTTCGAAAAAAAATACATGCCGCTGACGGGAATTGAACCCACAGCCTTCTGATTGCCGGTCAGGTGCTCTATCAATTGCGCTACGTCTGCTTATTCAAAACTCGCCGAATTTTGATGAGTTATCCTGTCACTGATTTAAACACCGTTATAACCTTATTCCACTTTTTATGTCTGTATTTTACATCTCATACTTATTTTTGTAAAATTGAAAATACGCGTTTTTATGACGGGTGATATCCTTTTTTGAAGTTTTTTTTTTATTGTTTCCATAATAAATTTTATTTTTTTTTGCATTTTGACTATTTTGTTTTTTTTTTTACTTTCAACAGTGTAATTTCTTAGTTGAATATGAAAATAAATAAGCAAAAAATCGTGCGAGATGGCATAAAATAACAAGTTATATCACTCACTATCAAAATATCTCTTCATTTTTTTTCAAAATATATGAGTCGTTAAAATGAGACATTTAAGGACGGGAAGATTTTTTCATTTTATATAGTTGTTTCAGCCTAATAATCACTGTTTATAATAATTCGCTTTTTAGTTTTTAATGATGAAAACACAAGTATTGCTAATGCTAAAAACAATAAACATTAAACTGTAGCGTAATTTAATGCTAAGGAATTTTTAAAATCATTTTTCATATTATGTAAAGCAGCGCATGACGGTTTTTACTGAAAGTTTTCAGCGGCACTGAAAGAAAATATGAGCATAAAATCAACTGAGAATGGTTGCACGGAATTTAAAGAGTTCCATAGAACAAACCCCTCAAGAATGAAAAATTACCATTAGAAGTATCTGGAAAAGAAGGAGTCAAGTGCCAAAATAGAAAACACAAAAAGGTATAAAAAAATTCAAGCAATGACCTTGAATCAAGGAAAGGACTGTCGGACGGTCAAGCCTTTAGCCTATCTTAACCCGCCTCACAAAGCTGCCCAACTGGGTGGTGACAAAGCTCCTCTGCCTTAACACTGTACAGACAGGGGTGCACTTATGAGGTGTCACATACGTCTTTACGCCTTTACGGGATTTTACAAACAATAATTAATAGTTTTGTGGAGCAGTAATAACAAAGTAAAATTTGTTATTAAAATTGTATGGAACCCATGCAGAAGAAAAGTACTAAGCTAAGATAAAATATTATTACTATTCAGGTATTATTTTTTTTTGAAGAACTAAATAATTATTATAACATTATTAAATTTGATTTATTTTAAATTTTATTTTAAAAAATTAAATGGAATTCTACGAATTAAACACCAAAACAATAAATAAACTATTCAGTGTTCAAACAATAAATATTATATCCATTTGTGGAGCAGTAATAACAAAGTAAAATGTGTTATTAAAATTGCATGGAACCCATGCAGAAGAAAAGTACTATGCTAAGATAAAATATTATTAATAGGTTTTTTTTTTTTTTTAACCTAATTATTATTAAATGGAGTTCTACGAATTAAACACCAAAACAATAAATAAACTATTCAGGTATGTTATTATAGCCTTTTTGTATCTATATCGGAGCACTTGAACAAATCTAAAACTACATATAATCTGTCATGATATTGTTGTGGCAATCAAAAAGAATTTTCGATCGATTAGTTCTAGTTGGTATGTTGAAGGTGATAAGACTCAGGGTTAATAACTCAGTAAATCAGGGCTGTCTAAAATTCCATTAACAATAGAAAAAAAAAGTCAAGTCGGAAACGAGTCTTCTATATGAGAGTTTTAATCGTTTTAATTATTTCATCAAGTGGTTGTAATTTATAGTTTACAAAGGTAGACCAAGTTTTTGGCCGATGAGTTTGGGTAACTCCATAAACAAAACGTAACGAGAACTCCAGTGAAATTTGCTAAGAAGAGTCCTTAATCTGCGTAGATATACATTTTTAAAGAACGTGCCATTAAAGTTATTTTAGTCGATTGAATGAATGTTAATGATTGATGAAAATTAATATTGTGTCTGACGGTGCAATAACTGTATAAAAAAAATATTATTTGAATTTAAGAAACAAACCATCTTTTCGAAGTTACCAATTTTTATTTTTTTATTAGTTAACAAATCATTCAATACAGATTTCAGTCCACATTATTAACTAACCTTCCTAAGCTTTTGAACCTAGTTTTTGTTTCGTTACTTTTCGTGACTTTATATTATTTTTTAAAAGTGTGTTGAATTTTCATTTTAATTTTCACCGTAAAATAATAACTGTACAATGTTTAGAAAAAAAATATATAGGTATGTATTATTTATTATATCTGAAAATGCTTTATCCCCTTTACAAGTCCTCCTTCCAGTAAGTTAGTTGGCGAATGATCACCAAAGTTCCAGTGACAGCTTCCACTGCAGTAAAGGTAAATTAGCATTCCAAATTTTCAAAGACATTTAATATTAGGTACTGCTAAGAAATTCTTCTTTTGACCATCTTATTCCGAAGTAGGTACCTTTGATGTCTCTATGTCTATGGTACCTGTTTTTGCAAAATAAAAAATACAAAACGTGGCGAACCATTTAGGTCGACATTAAACTAAATCTCACCTAACCTAACCCAAAGAAACTTTATCTAACAAATCTATTATTTTATCATGATTCGTTTTGTAACCGTTCGGTTTTATCGGGTCACCTATTAAATAAGTTATTTATTTTTGGGATATCATGCCATGTTGTTCTGCTTCTTTCTTTAGCCAACGTTTAAAACAGCATTGCAGTGTCGATCACCGGGGTTCTATCATAGTGAAATCGATAACTTAACAATATCGGATTGTTAGGGGTAACTGACGGTGATTTTATACCTATTTCCCGAGCACAGTCACGCTGTTGATAGCAAGTCCGATATTGATAATGCAAATCGATATACGCTAGCAACACTAGTGCACCTGTCTATTTGTTAGACCGCTAGGTAATGTTAAAAATAATAATAAATTGACAGTGTCGAATTGAAATAAACACTTTAATATACATTGGCAATCTGAATGTACCTTTTGACACTAAAAGGGGAGTTAATTAGTTCATGAGGTATTTAGTCATGTTGGAATCAATTGATCGCTTCTTAAATGAATTAATTAAGTCTATGGTTCATGAATATGATTTCTTTCACAATAAGCCAATTATTATTATTAGTTCACTTCCTTTCACAATAAGCCAATTATTTTGAATAACGAACCAAATTTTCCAAAAAGTTGTGCATATTGACAGGTTATCCGACACAGGGTCTTTTGTCTACTGAATATCGGAATAATATTCTGACCGTGCTCGCGAATATCGCTAACTGACCATAGATTACGGATTTTATCAATATCGTATTGACAGGGCGATCGTCCGTGCTAGACATCCTGGGCAGATAAGGCCCGAAAAGTTGGCTGTAGAAGTAGCAACACAGCATAATAACCCGAAAATAAATTATGATTAAATTTTTAACCGTGAAAATCTATAATAAAAACATATATTTATTAACGCCGTATTATTCTTTTAAATTGAACAGTTACAGTAATAATACTGTAGTTATTTTCGGTATTCCTTTTATTAATAAATAACTACGAAATTTGGCTGAAGCGGTTTTTTATAATACATCCGAAAACAATAAATAAACGTAGAAAAAACAACAAAATGATTTACGAAATGAAGGTTCGAGAATGTTCCGAAGCGCGTCACGTAGGCAAAATAATTCGATCTCGATATCGCGGTTGCTGGTACTGTACTGACCATTTCGTTCACGTTGTCGCTTATCTAGGTGGAAAATAAAACATTCTCGAACATTCCAGTTGCTACAGAAACAAATATTAAAAAAATAAAAGAAAATCAAAATCAAAAATAAGAGTCAAGTAGTGGCATACCACTACAATACAAGTAAGTTGTAGGTTATGATTTGAGATTTTCACGGCCAAAAGTATAATAGTGATCTATTTTGGGGGTATTATGCCATATGGCGCTACATCCACCTTTAGCCAACGTTTCGGACAGCTTTACAGAACATCATCAGAGCAGATTGCGTGTCTGCATAATACCCCAAAAATAAATCACCATAAGTAAGTTATAGATTTATCATAATTCAATATTCGATGTTCTGCTTAGTGGCGTATTACAGACGAATTCGTAATTTTCAAACGTGAACCTTGTTTTTACAAAACTTAAATGAAGAAAACAACTACCGTGTTTTCAGAATTATTCAACAAATCAGTACTAAACTTATCAAAGACAAATTCGTGCAAAATAAGCTGTGAGAACGAGACGAAATTACAGACGTATAAAGTCTCGCGAGATTCGGCACGTGAACTTTTCTCATATGTCACGAAAAATGAAGAGTAAATAATTTAAACGAACCTTGAAAATGAAACACTTGAAAATCCGTCAAAAAACCTCTTTAGAATACCTTCGTGTTTGAATTTTATTTAATGTGAATACACCACACTAAAGTCCTAATTGCTCACGACTGTCCAGAGCTAGTGGGACTATGTGATCCCAATTGAGGGTATGTTTTGAGGTTGAAAGTAAAGGGGAAGAGGAAAAAGATGGAAAGGAGAAGGTCGGGAAGTACCTGGCTATTCCTATCTGGTCACAAAATACAGGTAAAACTATTTTGAGCAAATTTTCTGTGATATCCTATTAATAGAGGTCCCATTCATAGATGGCGCAGAGCCGTTATTGAGGTATTGAGACTTTAAAAAAATACGATGCAACCTCAAGATCTAGGCCCAAAACGATTCCTACCGCTTATATATTATGTATTTTATTAATACCGGAGTTTTTTTTATTTGAAGAAGAGTTTGTGAAAAAATCCGGAGTTACAAACAGTTTTTTTTATTTTTTTAACATTGTCCTAGATGTAATTGTATCTTATTTGTGAGTTATTCCAAAAAAAAAAATATTCATCCTAGACTTACAGAAAAGGTCAATAGATGTCACACATTAAAATTAAAATAAGATATATTTATCTAAAGACACTGTCTAGATTGCATTTAGTTCGGATTGAATCTTGCGATCATACATAAATATAGCTGCCAATGTGCGGTGAGAAAAATGAAGACAATTTTGCTAGTTCTTATTTTGAAGTATGATACAGTTAAATGTGACCAAAGGAGATAGGGTTCCATTAGCTCAGTTGGTACAGTGGTGCCCCGGCAAGGCAAGGGTCCTGGGTTCGAGTCCTAGATGTGACCGTATCCTTTTCTGATTTTTTGTTTAAAATTTTCGTTTAGACACTAATATTGTCTTCAATAATTAAAGTTTTGATTTTGTATTGCAGACTTTCATCAGAGAAATATTGAGAGTATTAAAGATTAATTAAAACGATTTTTTCAACAAACCAAAGAGAATATTATAACCTTCGGTGTTGCCAGAATCAAAAAACAAATTTGCGCAAAGCCTTCCAAATTCAAATCCAAGACTTAATTTGATAAGGGGCTGAGCCTTAGAGAAATAATATCCGGGTAGGTAGGTACTAATAACAATTATGAATAATTGTGTGTTTACTGTGCTTTCCCGCCTGCCTTTGTCCTGGTTGGTTGAACGGGCGCGAGAATTGGTTTCTGTTTTAAATGAGAATGAAACAAAAATAATTTTTCGAAAATCTTTAATTTTTTTATTCAGAAACCTTAATTTGTGTTTGCCTTTATTTGTTTCCGTTAGTTCAATTTAGTTACCTGTTAGTGTCTGAGTAGACAGATGCATCGGGTTCCAGTCTTCGTGAGTTTAATTATTCATCTGCTAGCTAAGTCATTCATCTTTGCACGTGCAACATTTTCCGCTGATTACTCCCGTCAGGTTATTCATAACCCCGAAATGTTTTTCTTTCTTTAAAAAAAATCGAAAACTTGAAAAATACCTGTTTTCGATGCACTAAATTTTGGATGTATTATGAATATTCATTATAACAATAAAATATTGAAAACGCTCTATGTAACTACTTGTTTTTATAGTTTGATGTTTACGATGAAAATGAAAACGCGTCACGAAAATTTGTTGAACGCATTACGAATGATATAAAATTGTGTTAGGGAGTTGATATAATATTCGTAATGATCTATACTAATAGTTTTGTGAACAGAAGACCTCGCTTTCAAAAAAATATGTTTCCTATTTTCACTTATTTAAAAATCAAAATCAAAATTTCTTCCGAAATCATAAAATTTTTAAGTAGGTACTTAAATACGTACCTACTTAATTATAAACCAAAAATTTTATGTTAATTTTTTTTATTTCATTTAAGTAATTATACAATTGAAGGATCGTCCCTATCTCAATTATAATTATTTTGTGAAACTTTCTATAAAAACGACAATATCACATTGTGATGGAAACCGAATCACCAATTATTCGAACCACCTTGTGATGGAAACGCAACGTACAGACAAATTTACAGACGGACGAAAAGTGAAACTATCGAGATAAAACAGGACGTCGCTACGCTCAGTCAATTAAGAAAATAATATATGGTGCGATTGAAAAAAAAAGAAAAATTCTGCGACCCACTAGGAAGACGTGATACGATTAAGTTAACCAAATAAGTGATGTGGGGATACATTATCTCTGCCTACTGCACAAAGAAATCATTTGAAAGTTTGTTACTGTAGTCAGTATGATAGTTTTTCGTCAATATTTCTCTAGCAAAGGAAAAAATAATCAAAAATATTAAGGTCACGGGAAATCTCACGAAAACATATTTTTAAAGAAAAAAAACATTTGTGATTTTTCGTCGAGATTTCTTCTTGAGTTATAACAAATTGTCAATACAGAATTATTTTAATTTACTTTCTTAGTGGTTTCTTTGAAGATATCAAGGTATGAGAGAGCCTGTTTTTTTAAGAAGCCTCCTTGATTTCGTGTACATAAATAAATACGTTTTACCAATTCTCTGATGTTTTCGCTTTTTTCTGATTACGTGAACTGTTTCATTCAGTATGAGTACTTTCCCTGGCTTATTACTATTCAGTGAGTTTTCTTTTTATTTCTAAAAGTTAGGAGAAAGCGTTACCTCTTTGAACTGGGGGAAAAATATTTTGATCTCAATTTCGTGGTAAGTATTTACGACACGTATTTGATGGATATTAATGTGAAAAACAACCTTATTTCATGAAAAAATATAAACAATAAATATAATTCTAGCATTTCTTTAATAGTTTTCTACATTATATAGAAATGCGATGAGATGGAATCTTTAATTGAATGCGCCAAATAAACCACAAAGTTTTATCATTAAAGACTGTAAATCTGAACAATTGATTGAATCCAGGACAGGAAAAATGAAGATTATATTAGTAGTTCTAAGAGGAAGTATGATGTAGTTAAATATGACTGAAGGGGATTGGGTCGGATTAGCTCAGTGGTAGAGTAAAGCCCCTACAAGGCTGAGGTCCTGGGTTCAACTCCTAGATGCGACCGAAACTTCTCTGTTTTCTCTTTTTCAAATTTTTGTTTGAGAATCGCTAATATTGTCTCCAATGATTAAATATTAATATTTGTGGTTTTATTCATTAAATTATATTAAAAATGAAATACAATGGCTAAATAAACTTTTTTTTTAAATATAGATTATTAATAATCAAGTGTTCTTTCAACACTTCGTGTTTATGTGATATCTGTATGAATGTGTGTAAGTGAAAGCGAGATAGCATGCTTGCGAGATGCTATAAAAGGCGATGCATACTGGGATTGTCCCTCTTTTGTTACAAGCAGCTCCCCAATAAATATCAGTATAAGATCAAGTATCATTATTGTGTATGACCTTCACCCGCTACAATACTCAAATACATTGCAGTTTCTTTATTATGAATTCATTTAAAAAAAAATAGAATTGATAATCTGACTATTAAATCTTCAATAATGGCACAATCACTTTGCGATTTCATTTAAATTAAATTAAAACAAACTTTGTTTACTTACTTTCAACAGTTGCAAAATTACTTTGTGGCGTCATTTTAAATATATGAAAATGAAACACTTTGTATACACCACTTATTTTCGTTATTTTTTACTATCCTGACAAAGTTATTGGCTTGAAAGATGTAGATTTTTATTAAATAAAAGTGGTGTATGCAAAGTGATTAATTTTTATACAAACTTTGTTTACAACACTTTTTAATAAAAAATATCAACACGTTACAAAACCACTGTTTCTTCATCGGGATACAAAGTATATTAAAAATTAATACGTATTAGAATATTATGAATTATGCATGTCGATATTTTTTATTAAATTAACAGTTGTACAAATAAACAAAGTTTGTTATTTCAATTTATTGAATATTAAATATTCAAATATACATTTTGCCGTTTTTTTAAACGATAACGAATATATTTCGATGGTAAATTCATATTCATATGATGTTTTTTTATGAAAGTCAGATATTTCCAAGTTTCAAATAACCTGATAATGTTTAAATTCCGCCAACTTCCATAATTATATTCCGAAAATGTTGCTCGTGCAATGATGGAGGGCTTATATTCAGGAGGATTTAACCCGCAAATCTTTCAGCCACTCGGTCTAGGGGAAAGTCAATAAAAAAAATTATGATTAGTTTAAAAACATATTTAATATAATGAAAATCTATATTATTTCTATGAAAATATAATAACTTTTGTAAGCATCACTAGTTAATCAAAATAAAATACATATTTCGAAACCGATAGATACGTTAAAAATTAACTATTAAGTATAAGAATAGACAAACTAGGATAAACAAATATATACGTAAAGTCAAAAATATTGCAATAGGCATACAAAATAAATAAAAATTACATCTTCAACAGTTTTAAAATGACTTAATGGCGTCATTTAAATATATTTATTATTAATTTATATATTTATTTTTATTTAAGTACATAAAACAGGCATGGTGCCCAAAAATTTACATACATGGATGTTTAAATACATACGTAATAATAAAAAAATGAATAAGCTAAATATGCAGAAGTAAATAACAAATAAGAATGGGTAAAAGGTAAATACAAATATGTTCATAAACGATTTGTTATTGTCACACCTGTACTGGTGAGACACTGATTAGGTAGGTACAATGTTGCTTCTCTTTAAATAAAGGGCTCCATCACAATATCAGCTAAAAATATAGTAAAAATAATATAATATAGGTAATTATTGATTTTGTATATATATATCAAAACTATCATGAATGAACACAATGGTATTATTTATCTAACTAACCATCACGCCGTTTCCCCGCAGGGGTAGGCAGAGAGGATGGACCGCTAAAGAACTCGGTCTTGGCACACACTTCTTACCTCATTCACGTTCATACATCGTCTCACACATACTCTTCTATTATTCTGACTTTTGACATGGCTTGACTCAAGTATCTGATTCATTTGGCCGGGCCATGTCTTCCTCGGGCATCTCCGACTGCTACCATTCACATTTGCATCATAAGCCACGGACAGTGGAGCTCCCATAAACATATAAACTATTTTTTTTAATTTTCGTATAATTATTATATCAACATGCCTTTCTCAATGGAATTTTTTGATGAGTAATTACACAACCAAAACCTTTCTTACGCAACTTCAGATACTAATATGTGTAAACGCCTGATTGGAAACTCTGCCAATACAAAAATTATGCACCAAAACATAAGATCCATAAATAAAAACTTTGACGAACTCTTAATTCAACTTCACCACATAGATATTGTTTTCGACATAATCATTCTGACCGAGTGCTGGTTGTCAAACACATATACACCTAAAATCATAAAAAATTACACATCACACAATTCAACTACGTTTGATAATCAGAACGATGGGATTGTTGTTTACACAAAAAATAATCAAAACTTCACAGTAACCGAACTAAAAATTCAGGATGCAAGTTGCACACAAATAGAATACAACAATGATACATTTATCCTCGCTATATACCGCTCGCCATCGACTCGTAACATCACGCCATTTCTAAACAGTCTAAGTTGCACACTTTCAAATCTTTCCAATACCAAAAATATCATAATAATGGGCGATCTAAATATTAACATACTACCGAGCAACCAACACCACCAAAGCCAAGACTATATCAACATGCTAGAATTTCATGGATTAGTGAGTACCGTTAACTCACCAACAAGAACGACAAATGGATCTATATCATGCATTGACCATATTATGGTAAAGTCAAAAAAACCATCTAAAAGTATCGTCTACAAATCAACTATCACGGACCATTATTCAACTATCTTTGCACTACAAACACCTATCCAAATAAATAAATGTAGCCTGCCTTTAGCATACAATAAAATCAACTTTCAAAATATAATAACCAATTTAAAGAACAAATCATGGCAAGAACTCTTCCAAATTAAACAATCGGAGGACGCATGGATATACTTTATTAACTATTTGAAAAACGAATTACACCACCATACCCTGACGATGACCAAAAATATAAGTAACAAATTGAAACCCTTGAAACCATGGATTAACCACTCCATTATAAATTGCATTCACAAAAGAAACACGCTACACAAAAAAACCAAAGAAAATCCGTATGACCAACTAACATTCAACTATTATAAAAAATATAGAAACATGTGCTGTAACGTCATCAGAAAAGCAAAAGAAATTTACTACTCAGAAAGAATTAAAGAAAGTAACAATAATCCCAAAAAATTATGGGAAATACTTAGAGAAGCCACAAACTCGCAAACTACAAAAGAGAAACAGAGCATAAATAAACTTTCCATTGATGGACATATTGTTGAAACCACAAAAAATCCTAAGCTCGTTGCTGATCATGTAAACAATTTTTTTATTAATATCGGTCCAAATCTTGCTTCTCAAATTGCCCAGAGCGGAATCACCCAATCTACCGATACAGTGGTTCAAACAAATAACATAAATACAAAATTTCTATTCCAAACTGTGTCACAGGAAGAAATTCTCAAAACAATTAATTCTCTAAAAAACACTTCTTCTGCTGGACCAGACGAAATTTCAACCAAAATCCTTAAAACGCTGTCTTCGGAGATTGCATTGCCACTAGAATACCTTATAAACCTAAGTATTACACAGGGCTACTTCCCCTCTAACCTAAAACAAAGTATCGTAATTCCCATCTACAAATCTGGAAACAAGTCAGATATCAATAACTATAGACCAATTACTTTACTGAATAGCTTGTCTAAAGTTTTTGAAAACCTTATTAATACACAACTTTTAAAATTCATCGAGAGCCATAAAATACTTTCAAAAAATCAATATGGTTTTCAAAAAAACAAAAGTACCTCAGATGCCATTGCCAGGGTGACAGACTTCATTGTAAAAAGCCTTGATAAAGGAAATAAATGTATTTCAATCTTTTTAGACCTCTCTAAGGCTTTTGATACAATATCACACTTTAAACTAATTAAAAAACTTGAGAAAATCGGCATCACGGACAAAGAGCTAAACTTCTTTAAAAGTTACCTAAATGGACGCAAACAACAGGTTAAAATACACAATACCCTCAGTAACCAGCGCTTAACTGACTATGGAATTCCACAAGGAAGCGTATTGGGACCAACTCTGTTCTTACTGTATATAAACAACTTTTGCAACCTTGAAATTGAGGGAAGCATTGTTAGCTTTGCCGACGATACTGTCTTACTGTTTGAAGGCAACAATTGGTCAGCTGTATTTAAAAAAGCTGAAAAAAATATTAACTTAGTTAAAAAATGGTTAGATATAAACACGCTTACCCTTAACACGAAAAAAACAAAATATATCACTTCAAGCATCAATACTGCAGGCCAACCTAATGATGATTTCTCCATAAAAATACACAACTGTACGAATTCCAATGTATGCAATGAGTGCCCCTGTATAGAGCGAACTCCACAGATGAAGTACCTCGGCCTCACCATTGACCCATACCTCAAATGGAATATACATACTCAGATCATTGCGAATAAAATTAGGAAAACAATACATTTCTTCAGATCCGTAAGGAACTTCCTTAACTTACAAATTCTAAAAACGATTTATTTTGCATTAACCCAATCTATCATTGAGTATGGTATCATTGCATGGGGAGGGGGTACTTCATCAGCTCTAGATCCTGTTGAAAAGGCGCAGAAAACAATTATGAAAATTATTCTCAAACTTCCTCAAACTGCAAACAGTAACTTAATTTTCAACATAATGAGAGTATTTGATGTTCGACAGATCTATGTAAAAACTATCCTCATGCATCTCTTTAAAAACAAACACGTGCTTTACGAAAAAAAAACTAACTTTAGATTTACGCGTAATTCGAACAAAGACATGTTGCAAGTTCCAGCACTTTCTTCCACCTTTGGTCAACGTAGCTTTGGCTACTTTGCCACAAAGATCTTCAACATGCTCCCGGAAAATATTAAAGAGAGTCAAACACGGAAAGAGTTTAAAAAAAATGTTAAAATTTGGATTTATTCAAATGATCGAGCCTACACTGGTGCCCTCACCCAAACGCCTTGTCATTGACAGTTATTGCAGTATGTACGGTGCTAAAACTTACTATATACGTATTGTGTAAATGCAAACAATAATGAAAAGTAACCAAATGCCTTGTCACAGTGAGTTATTATAGTATGTATTGTGTTTAAACTTATTCTATCTGTATCTTCAATATGTAAACAATAATGTAACCTAAAATAATGGATTGCTGTATGGGAACCCATATTAAACATTTACATATTAGCAAACCATAGACAAAATGGAGAAATAATTAACTAAAAATTCTGCCTCAATACAGGTTCGCCTAGTGAGGCAGGTTATACACAACCTAAAATATAGTATATTATGCCATTTCTATATAACACTCTTACATTCATATATATTTTTTCTTATATTAGAAACTGCCGTATTATTGTAACATTATTCTTTCAACAATTTCATTGTTTCTAACTGACATATAATTATACAACTTACTAATGATATATTATATATATTCTGTAATTTTTTGATGAAAAAAAAAAAATAATAAAAAAATAAAAAAATAAATATTCTCTGTACACTCCTTTCTTCGCTCATTCGCTCTACATGCCCAAACCATCTAAGCGTCCCTTTCTTGATCTTAATCATTACGCTTACATCAGCCTCGCACTCTTTTCGGATCTCCACATTTCTCACACGATCATAAATGGTTTTACAACACATACGCCTCAGGGATCTCATTTCTATAGCATTCATTTGTCTATTCTTATTTGTTCATTTTCATTATTCGTTTATTCTAACGAATAAAAACACTAGCTTAGAAACACATCGATCATTTTGATTAAATCGTGGTATATACAAAGTTATCTACTTTCAACAAACTAAAATTACGCCACAAAGTGAATTTGCGATTTCTGAAAAAAAATTATATAATTTTTTTCAGAAATTGAAACATAATTAGAATGTATACGTAACCATCAAAAGTGGTAACTTCCCACAGATATAACACGTACACAAGGTATACGGCTGATTACTAAGATTTTTTTAAGCTAGCTAAGCTACGCTACTTAAGTAGCTAAGAAATTTTTTTAAATTTTAAAAATAAACTATTGCACAGCAATTTTTTATTACCACGAATAATTAATCAAATAATTAATTACCCTGGAATAATCGCATAAATGAATGTGAAACAAATTGTATTCAAAGCCGGGTTGTACAACAAGTTAAATAATATACTAATTGACGTTTCTTCAGGCATTCACATCACCAAGAGAGTAATAATTATTGACAACAATCGTAATTATATCGTCATGCATGAGTACGCCGTATACATTTCTCACGAGTTCCTCTACCTATGTTAATCGTACACCATCTTTACCCCAACTACCTACTACAAAAGTACACATAACATCATCACTGTTGTATCTCCAGGGTTCTCTCACAAACCCTCTTGAATAAAACACCGGTTATTTGTTTTTTTTTTTATTGTGATTGATTATGACAGAATCTTAACCGACGGAAGTGAAGCAGCTTTGCACAAAAATATGCGACGCTCGGCCCTGGTGTATTGGAGAGACCTGCGTTTGAATTTGCCCTTCTCTAAAACAAAGTGGGAATCTTAACGACATAAATGATGGAGTCGTGTAAAACAATATTTCGCGCGCGGCCCTGCGTAATGGACGGACCTACGGTCGACTTTGCCCTGGCAGGCCTGGAAAATCGATCTTTCCATGGGGTTCATTTAAGTTATTTCTGATGAACGTATTACTAATATCTGAAATGTTTCTAGAGGGATACCTTGTGAAATTACTAATTCATCGTTTAGACAAATAAAACCTGATGCTTACCTCTAATTTTATAAATTTTCAAACCGTTTTACGTAAAATATTTGAATGGTCGGATACTGTTTTTACTAATCTTAAACTTAAATAACTTTCATCCGTAGGGATCCTTCTAGAAACATTTGAAATTTTAGTAATACGTTCATTAGAAATAATTAAAGTTTGAGCGTCGAGCAACCCCCCGTCATTAGAGTCTTATATCGCCTTAACAATGGGCTCTGATGTCTCAACTAACCTGCGATTGAAATAATCTAGACCCCGACTTTGTGGTTGCCACCTTACTTATTTTCCTGTTATTATTGACATCCAACGTCATCTACGGGTAACCTAATAGATTAAACTATTGTCATCTATGGGTGATCTTATATCTACTAATATGTAAGTATTTTACAATCGCCACACGCAAAACAAAGGAATTTCTTAAAACTTGTAAGGCTTTGGTTTGAAAGATTTTTTTTTCATTTACATAATACTATATTTGCACAAGAAGTATTTTATTTTTATATAATTAAAATGACCCCATAAAGTAATTTTGCAATCATTAAAAAAAATTATACAGTTAGCCCATAGAAACTTCACTATCTCAATGACAATTATTTTTTAAAACTATGCGGTGAAATACTGAACTATACTGAATAGCTCAGTCAAAGTAAATCTTGCTTTAGTATGCAGTTGCAAAAATTTATAGATAAACGAAATATAAAACAGCAAATCGCAGATAAATATTTTCAAGTAACATAATAATTTTTATAGTAACCATGTGGTGCCTTCATTCTTAATTGTAATAAAATGTCTATGGTATACTAATTGGAACTACTTCATTAGATGGTGTTTGAATTCTTATTTAACAGCAACTGAATTGTAACAGTTAGATCAGAGGTTCCCAAACTTTTTTGTGTCGTAGACCCCTTGCCATGTTTTTATGTTTTTGGTAGACCCCCTACTTACCTGATATTGATTTTTTGTAAATTTCTAACTGTAGTGAAGTTTAGTGTTAAAAACTTAAAGTAAAAACACATATTCAGTTTTATACATTTATTAATTGAATTTAAATTAAAACTACTCAAAATAAAATTTTGTATCTGTTATATAAAATAAACGTAACATAAAATAAACTAAACAATAAGTAAATGTTTTTAGTGGGAAGGATGAACCTTATGCTTTAATAATAAATTATCAACATTTGGCGTCAATTTTGTAAGGTTTAATCTTAAGTCTCCTCGGCTAATGATGTCCAGTCTGTTTCTTTTTTTCGTTAGGAGATTGGTAACAGCGCTGAACCCCCTTTCCACTAGGTATGACGATGGAAAGAAATTAAAAATTTCCTCGCTATATTCCATAATACGGGATAAGTAACGGGTATGCAGCCAGAAGTGCTGATATCCGTGCTTAAACTGAACCTTAAGTTCTTCGTTTGTACTTATTTCAGTCGGTTTCTCTTGTTTTATGACATTCGTTTCTTCTATGTCACCTGTTATGAAAATAATTACTTTTGTTTTATAAATAATTATTTTCCTAACTAAAGTTAGTAATGTTTCATATTACCCCGGGTAAATTGCAGTCAGTTCATTATAATTAACTGGCTTCATACAGTTCCACCTTTTCTCCGGGAATAGTTTAAGATTTGAACCACAGAGGGTTATTGGTCGTTCGGGTCACTTCTTGGGAACGTGCCGACAGGCCACGGCACGTTACCGACTGGTCACAAAAATGTGGATTATTTATTAATAATGTGCAACGGATCGGTGTGCTATTTAGCAGTATTATGTGATCGTTAAGTTTACAGTCGGTCGAGGAGCAACCGCGCTGATTTAATTGTCTTATCGGGAAATTCAAGTACGGAATTCCGGTTATAATGGCGGGCGGTGATACCGTCTTTGTAACATTCATATCCGCGGGATATTTAAGTCATCCGACTACGTTTGAGCTGCACAGCGGCTGAATAGACGACACATCGCACTACCGTATCTTCGTGTCCGCTTATTTGTGGAATTTGGGGATTCCACCGACCTCATGTCGAGGGTCCACGCACACTCCAGCCAGAGGGAGGAAAGAGCTACAAGACCAGACGCTGATGCCACGAGGAGGGAGATGGAGGGCTCCTCAGGCCCGTGGAGTCTCCATCCCATTTCTAGGAACCCGAATCGTCGCATCGAGTGATCTTAGGTTCTAGATAGATAGCTCAGGTGTAGAATTGGTCCACAGGTATGTGTTTAAACCCAGGTATATTAATTAATATATCTTTAATATCAATCCACATCTATTTTATTTAGTATGATTCCAAAGCTCTAATTAATGTAAAAAACAGTGCCCATCCCTGATGATGATTCTCAAACTCTACCACACAGTTCAGCATACTTTGTCTTCACTGGCATAGTTTGGCGTCCAAGTTTCCGTCACAGGAAATGAAGCTGTTCACTGTGCAAATTGATTCCATCTATGTACCATATCTTATATTACCTACAACGGGTATATTACCTACCCCACGATAGTACTGATTACGTAGCAATCATTCCACCGTAGCACACCATATAGGTTAATTATCCACGGTGGTATTACCATAGTCAAAACATCCTCAAACCTAGTTTCAAAATCTGAATAGAGGGCATTTAAATGTTGAACGTAAGTTGAAACGTCGTCTTCCTGGCAGTTTGTCTGTGACAAATTGGGGAACTGGGAAAATTCGCCCCGTCCAATATTTTGCTTCATTAGTTTAACTCTGCCAAGAAACGCTGATAAGATGGACTTTGTTTTAATCAAATTTAGACTGTCGCCTTGTAACTGCAAATTAACCATATTAAATTTTGTAAAGAAATCTGTTAAATAGGCGATGTCTGTTTTCCACTTCATTAAATTGTCTTTTAAAATTTTATCTTTAGTATCCAGAAATTCTAAAATTAAATAAAACTAAAACTAAATTCTCAAAAAGGGCAAAAAATTCTGTCAAACATAAGCCTTTCGACAGCCAGCGTACTTCAGTGTGAAGGAATAATTGATGAAAGTGTTCGTCATTTTCTTCACACAACTGCGCAAATAACCGCGTATTCAACGCGTTGCTTCGGATTCGGTTTACTGCATCAATTACTAATTGAAGAGATTCATGTAATCTAACACTCAAATTTTTAGCAACTAAATGTTGTCGATGGATGACACAATGTATTGCTAACACCCCTGGCACATTGTGTTTTAAATAGCTTATAAATCCACGATAACGTCCAACCATGGCAGGTGCTCCATCTGTAGCTACTGACATTATATTTGACAAAGGGATTGCTTTTTCAATGAAGTAATCCTTCAAAACATGAAATATTGATTCACCTTTAGTGTCGGTTGTCAAAGTTCTTGCGAAGAACAGTTCTTCGAAGATTTCTTGATTCATAATAAAACGAACATATGCCAATAATAATGCTTCATTACCAGGTAAAGTTGACTCGTCCAGTTGTATAGAGAAATGGGTCGTTTGCAAATAATTACACAAGAACCTTTCAATATCAGAACTCATTTCATCAATACGTCTTTCAACGGTATTGTTGCTTAAGGGAATTCTTTTAATGATATCAGATGCAGGTTTGTCTAAAACAGTTTTTAAAACCACCAGTAAATATAATATGATAAACTATCAGTTTATATTTTTTTAAATATTTTCTTAGCACTTTCCTTTTCAAGATTCAGGAAACGAATAAACGTATTTGTCTCACATTCGTATTTATAGAGTGACGAATTGAACAAGTCAGTGCAATTTTTGTTGTTTGTTTTTGGGGTGTTATGCCGTGTTGCGCTAACTCCTTCTTTAGCCGACCTTTCGGACAGCGTTGCAGTGTCCATCATCAGGGCAGATCCGGTAGATCCGAAGCCGCAACACGGCATAACACCCCAAAAACAAACAACAAAAATGCTTTTGGCCGTGAGAATCTAAAAACTTACAAGTCAGTGCAAGTTCGCGAAGCTCTGAGACAAAAACTGACAAGAATTTTTACTGCGCGTATGCTTGTAACAAGATGATACTGGTATATCATTATGTGCAGGTTTTTACAAGTTCAAAATGTATTGCAACCACAAAGCGAATGCCTACATCCTACAACATACACAATTTTATAAACATATAGAATAATTTTTTTACTTCATAGGTACTTTTATAAATAATGTTATACATATTATGTCTTAATATTATAAGATAGTATAATGTAAGTTTTTTTTTTTTTTTTTTTTTTTTTTAGTAGCTATATTATACATTTTTTTTACATTTTTATAAGAATATATATATATAAAAAATAGATGTTGGTTGTATTCATAGTCCTCCTCACTAGGAGATCCTGTGCTGAGGGGGACTAGGTTTTGGATAAGTTATTCAGCGACTTCTATGGTATGACTCCATGTTTTGGGTAAGGGTTTCCAGAAACTTCTACGACGATGTTTTAAATATGCTAGTAAGTTCTTTTTCCGGTAAGTCCTTAAGCCAAGATTTAATGTTCTTAATGCAGTTGTTTTTTGTTTTGATTTGTTTGATACTAAGTGGGAGTTTGTTATATACCTTTACTGCTAAAAATTCAGAGCTTCTTTGTCCAAAGGTAGTGTTACACTTTAAGTAAATAGGTACTATCAGTGTATGTTGAGATCCACTATCGTGGACCCCCATTTTCATTTCATGTCATAGACCCCTGGGGGTCGATATAGACTACTTTGGGAATCACTGAGTTAGATGAACCTAGGGTTATTTCACGTCGTAAAATCCATTGATTCAAATGTTTTTTTCATAAATAAATAACTTTAGCTGCTTCTAACATAAAAGTATAAGAGATATAATAAAATATTTATCACACCACCAAGCCACCGAGTCAATCAATAACTCAGTTTCCCGTGCAAACAACACATTCGCGTCAGATTCTACCAGGAGCACAGAAGTGTTGCGGGGTGCTCTGACGTCACATTAACCCGTCATACCGCGCAGTAGGTACCTAATAAGATTCCCTTCACTCTATAAAGACAATGTGTTTTGTCAAGCTTTTGTTAAGCTCTTTAAGTATTACTGAATTAGTGGGATTTTACGGGTGACTCAGTAAAGTGTGTCAAAATGGAAAAAAAAATATTTTAATCTAATATTATGAATTTTAAAAATATATCTTTAAAAATCAACAAACGCTGATTCTGAGTACTTATTTAAGTTTTATTATAAATTATACGTAGATTATTAAAATAATCATTTATAAACATATAAAACACCATCACATTAAGAGGGAGCTACAAGCCAAAATTGTTTATATTCTTGGTATATCTTATATTGTAGGTAATAGGCATTAAAATCGCTTGACAAACGGAGCCTAGAAACGTTCGATTTAAAGCAAAAAACTGGTTTTTATTTATTTTGTAAATAATTTTATATGAAAGCAAAAAAGTTAATCAATTTAAACTGTCACAGATAATCTTAGCTATAATACTGTATTTTTTAAAAGTTGTTTCCTTTATGCATTCATACATTTCTATGGAAAAAATGTTTTTTTTTGTAGGTAAGTTTTTAGATTCTCACGGCCAAAAGCATTTTTGTTGTTTGTTTTTGGGGTGTTATGCCGTGTTGCGCTAACTCCTTCTTTAGCCGACGTTTCGGACATGTGATCTACCATCATCACATCTTCGGATCTACCGGATCTGCCCTGATGATGGACACTGCAACGCTGTCCGAAACGTCGGCTAAAGAAGGAGTTAGCGCAACACGGCATAACACCCCAAAAACAAACAACAAAAAATTTTTTTTGTAGTTTGCATTTATATTTTTTATTGAGTAATTTATTTTTTTATTTGTATTCTACTCAAGTAAAGTGATAGGAAAACCTTCAATTTGTCTAATGCAAATTTTTTGGTATTTATAATGTACACCAATTCGTTATAAAGACTAATCAAAATAGTGATTTGGCATTAAGGTTCGCCTTAAAACCCGTTCGTTTGACACAACTGAATCTGTCGATTCTGAAGTCACGATTCACGAATATCATTTCATTCTGGTTTTGTATTTTGATTTTGTGTGTATTTCAAAGATTTAATTAAACAACGCCAATAATTACTTATTTTTATGACACCTATAATAACAATAAATATACCTGTATTTAATTTAGCAGGATATTATTTTGATAAAAATACAATTTCCTACTCTCGTGATAGTATTGCGAAATTTCTATTGCGTTGTAAGTTAGCGTTTTGTAACATATTCGAAGGACCAGTCCAAAAAAATAGTCAAATTCCATTATAATAAGTTGACAAATAATTACTACGCGTCCGCTAAACTCGATTGACAGTATTCCCCAATATATTAAATCCGGACTTGTGGAACATAAAATAAGCCCAGATAGGAATGTGGCAGAAAACGTACTCACCCGATTGCAATTGGGGCCACTGAGTAGGTCAGTTTCAAGCTGCTTCACTATGGCGATGGGTATTACTCATTTTATTAACCGCTCCATGCTTTTAAACGAATCACGCTCGCGCGCTAAATTTTTTTTTATTTTTTTATTTTATTAAAAGTATACAATACAGAATATAGTATATTATATAAAGCATTGTACTCCCAGGAGTTAATAAACTCATTGCGGGAATGATACGCTTTACATGAAACATATAGCTGTATGTATTAAATGGACATATGATGGGACATACACAACATTATTATTTCAGATAGTCATTAATAAGATGAAGTTTGAGCATGTTAGTTAAATGCGTTCCAATTTCTGCTAGCCCGAGAGACGCTCGCCCGTTTCGACTTGTAGCGTTCTATTTTTAACTAACACGAATAACGCTCGTTAGTGACGTATTTTACTAAGTTTAAATTTGCCTGCAGTTGAGATCGTTCTTTTATTTTTCAAAGTTTATATATTTTCATTGAAAAACTTGGTTTATTACTTGGTTTATCAGTAAGATTTTTTCTTTTCAATATTTATTTTTGACATTTGACATTTTCAATATTTCTTTGGTGAGACATTTATCTTTTGGATTTTGTTAATTTTTTTGTTCCTGGAAAACTTGTTTTTCTGTTAAAAATCAGAAATAAGTTTTCTGAAAAAAAATCGTCTGCAAAAACAGGTCGAAAAATATTAGCAAATTTGTTTTAAGACACATTTTTAATACTATGTGAAGTTTGGGAATTTCCATTATTTTTTTGCTGAAAATTTTTTTTCAAGAAATATTGAAATAGAAACTTAATCTCGGAAATTGGGTTGGGAATTTTAATAAAACCATTTATCTTTTGATATTACATGAAGTTTTCGAGTTTTTCATGTTTCATTTTTTTATAAAGACACACAGACAAACTTCACATAATATCTTTTTGACATTATGTGAAGTTCGGAATTTGGGAAATTTTTAATTTCTGAAATAAATTCTTCGGCATCACTGGAAAATGGGCCGGGAAATTATTATTTTTCTTTTTGATATTATATGATGTTGGGAAATTTTTATTTAAATGAAAAAAATTCTTCCGGGAAAATAAAAAAAAAAACGGAGTAAATTTTAGTAAAGAATTTTTTATAAAAACATTCATCTTTTGTATAGTATGGAAAATATCCATTTTGGCAAATTTTCATTTATCTAAAAAAATTCTTCCGGGAAAAAAGGTAAATTGTGTAAAAGTTTTTGAAATTAAGAAGTTCTAAGTGTTATTAAATTTTTTTGATATTTTCTCATCGGGTATGCTGTTAAAAAAACTTCAACGGTTCTTTTTGAAAATAACAGAGGGTACCACTTCCGTCTACAAAAATCAAAAATGTTCTGGATTTGACATATTAATACTGAATCAGAGTATGGTACATGTGATATCGGTGTGGCCTGAAGACAGCTTAAAAAAAGAATTGTCATTGAGATGGTGACATTTCTTTGGACATATTGTAGAATTTAACACATCATATTTTTTTTTACTATTTCCGATTTTATGTCTGGGTTAAATCTTCCCCATAGGAAAAACTAAACCCTTCCACACACTTTTCCACAAATGATCATCTAGTCAATCAAAATTAAGCAAGTGCATTATATAACAAAATAAATACAAAACAATACAAGCACGTCAACTCACCAGAGATCAAATGGGAAAAGAATTCACCGACTCCAAATATTTTCATACCAGAGGGTTCGGTTCGGTAGAACTCCTAACAGGGCCTATAAATCCTACTGATCCCTCAACATAAATATTAAAAAAATCTTTCGTTATCCTACATGTATTCAAAATGACCGACTTTTGCATCTTTATATATAAATTTTTTGATAGATCTAATACGCCTAAATTTTTAATGAAAGAGCTAGGTATAATGCCAGTAGCCGAAATAACGAATGGTATTATTTTTATAGTCTGAGAATGCCAAATTATTTTGAATGGTTTTTAATTTAAGTACGTTGGTATTTAAGTACCTACTTACAAGTCTTGGTTTTGATTTATTAAATAAGAAACATAACTTTTTGGACGCTAGTTCTACTGTTCACAGAACTACTAGTTAGTGATCTTTCAAGTTATATCTGATTAAAATAATAAAATAAATTACTATCTGTTCAAATTTAGTATGAAAAACTATTTAACATGGAGACCTGCTGTCGTGAAAAATGCACAGATTTTTGGCCTGTAAATTCAAGGACAACTTTCAAAAATTAAAGGTAATTTTTTCAAGTTATCCTGTTTTTTATCTAAATCGAACGTGAACAAATGCTTCAAAAGCAAATTATAGTTATATTCATCATGAAATTTTAAAAGATTTGCCATTTTTTCGGAATGAGAAAATGTGCATTATTATCTAGCCTCTGTTTTAAGCGTGTCTACCCCGATACATCCCCTCCGCCCGCATCGAAACAGCATTAGGTGAGACACTTTGCAAAGAAACGTGTAGGGCGTGTGTCTGTGAGTGTGTATGAATTGTGTACACACTTTGCACTTGTGTTTGTGTAAATAAGAAGCCTGACAAGCGTGAAACAAGGTGTTTTTTCTATCATGGTTTTCTTTTAAGTTTTTGTTGAGTATTTTTAAATAATACGGCGTCATTGGTAGAAATATCTAAGACAGAATTTTTTTTAATAATCTCAATGATATTATGTGAAAAATGAGCGGAATTAATGTATGCGATATTAATAGGTGCGACGGTTCTTGGCGACTAAACGGCATCACCAATCAGGGTATGTCGTGAGGCTAAAGGTAGGGTGGAAGGGAAGGAGATGGAGAAGAGGAAAAACGTGGTTATTTAAAAAAAAAATTTCTAGCGACTATTTAAAAAACATTGTACATATAAAATATAATGTTAAATATATGTATAGTAAATTGTATTTCTCCTCACTAGGGTGACCTGTGCTGAGGCGGACTAAAGTTATTCATTTCTGTTTTATTAGTTTTCTATGTCGTTTTTAATTTTTTTTCATTAATCTCTTTGAGCCAGATTTTTATTCTGGATTTGTAATCATTCAAATTTTCTATTCGCTCTATATCAGGGGGAAGGATGTGGTGGAGATTCGTAGCAAAATAAATATAATTTTTTTGTCCGAATGTGATTTTATGACTTGGAATATTTTTTATGTCATTGTGATTTGACCTAGTGTGATACGCGGTATTGTAGTGTTTCAGTAGTAGTATATTTTTAGCATATATATTTGTTGTACATTTGGTACATCAAAACTATTAAAAATTTCAATCGAAGGCGTTTTTATGGGTACTTTCAGTACTTTCATGGTGTTTATGATTCCTTTTTGAATTGTGTTCAAGTTATGTATATACTTAGATACAGCAGATCCCCATCCTAAAATTCCACATTCGATACGAGAATGACATAAAGCTTAATAGATTTTTTTAAAGTCCTTTTTATTAACCACATTTCTTAGATTTTTAAAGAAATATATAAGTTTTGTAAGTTTTCCATTTGTAAGTTTTTCAATTTGGTCATCATACACGGCTAAAGCCATTTCAAGCAACTTTTTAAACGGGGGGCTTACACCAGAGCGATATTGAGAGAATCATGCACTCTGGAACGTGCCACAAATCAACTATATATAACTTTAAAGAGTTAATCATGATATAAAACAAATTAATCAAATAAAATTTACTTGCGCACGCCGGTGTGTGAACTCTCAACTTCCGGATTGCTAGTCGAGAGCCTTTCACCTCGATCACAGAGGTCTAAACATTACACTTATGACATTATGACGGCCGGCATAGTCCAGTGGTAACGCATTGGACTGCCATTCCGAAGGTCGCGGGTTCGAACCCGGCGTGCGCAAATAAATTTTATTTGATTAATTTGTGTTATTTCACAATTAATTAATTAAAATAATATATAGTATATTTGCGGCACGTTCCAGAGTGGAAGATACTACCAGTATCGCCCTGGTGTAAGACCACCATTCAGAATTGAAACGTTGCTCCAAATGGCTTAAGCCGTGTTTAGTGACTAGATCTGAATAGCCAGGTACTTCCCCACCTTCCTCTTTCCCTTCCCCACTTACCTTCAGCCTCACAACATCCCCCAATTGGGGATGCCATAGTCTCACTGGCTCCAGACGGGAGCAGTTGGGACTCTTGTGAGGTATTCACTATAAAAAATAAAAAAAATAAATAAAAAAAAACACTGAAAGTAATTAATATTTTGAAATATCAACCGTAAGAGGATTAAAACGTGCAACGCGCAACCAAGACATATTTAAACCCCCGCATACCAAATTTTTACCGATTTATAATAATTTTCTCGTTAACTCTTTAAATTTTTAAGTTCCAAAAAAAAAAAAAATTCTGAAGATAATATCTGTACATTTGTATGCGAAATGGTATATGAAATTCCCTAGATAGAAAAAAATCGCCAAGTAAGCTCCGAAAATTATTAAAAACACGTTTTGTTCTGTTTTTTACATGTTATAGGAAGGAAAAAAATCACATTGCATCTTTAAATGCAACTAAAGCATTAGTGGAAAGATTTTCGCTCTATTTCAAACGAGTCGTATTTTATTAAACATTTTCACAATATTCGCTTAATTATTATCGTTTTTTTTAACATTAACGCGCTTCCTCTAACTTTCGTATTTACATATCTTAATTTCAAACCATCTTTGAACGCCTTAAAGGCACACTTTATCACAATCGACACATCTTCCCTGGTGATGGACGCTGTAACGCTATCCGAAACGTTGTCTAAAGAATAAGGAAGCCAACAAGGTATGATGACACACGTTAATCATGATAATGTAATATCAATTCGTTTACACTTTTAATTTTGTCTTTTTCTTTATTTCTTATTACTCACACCTACCACCTACTTAGCTGAGTAAAACCTTCTTATTCCAAATATTATAATGATATCCGTTTGTATGAAAATGTATGTATTATTAAATGGCTTTTAAAAACTTTTTATTGATATTTTATTGACCGATTATCACCAAAAGTTGATAAAATACATTGTCGTCGACAACGAGTCTATTTGCCGAGTTTCAGCTTGATCGGATGTCGGGAAGTGGGTTAATTTCGGCTTCCAAGATTTGCATTTATTCATTCCCGAAAACAAAAGTGAAATTGAAATATTTGTATTTAAAAAACACTTTTTAAAGCTTTATCAGTTTTATAGTTTATTTATAAAAAATACGTAAAAGCAACTTAATAAATGAAGCCAAAATTTATATAAATAAAAAATGTTATTTCTTTCTTAAACGTACTGTGAACTCACGGCTTATTGATGTATTATGAAGCGATTTGTGAACCTTGACCTCAAGTGAGTCAGGAAAGTTCACTGTCAGGGGCGTAATAACAAATCGGCCGTCCCGCGGGAACCGAACACGTAGCAAAAACAAACTGTTACTCAAACAATAACAGTTTGTTTACAAACACAAATTTCAATAAAATCTACAGAGATGAGTGTGAACTTGTTTACTATTTGGAAGTGGATTGAGCATTGCATTCATGATTCATATTATATCACAAATTGACTTCAAATAGTTTTTTTTTTTTTTTTTTTATGTATTCTTAAATATATTTGTATTACAATGGTATAGTATATTGTCCTCCACGCTAGGAGTTCACCTGTGTTGTGGAGGACTTTTTCAATTGTAAAGTTATATAATACTAAACAATACAGTGGAGTTAGTTACACAGAGAAACAATAAAAATTAAAATATAAAATCGATTTTTTCATAGTTATAAAAGAAAAAAAATGTAAAAAATAAAAAATTAAATATTAAAAGGATTGTAGCCGGTTCCATATGTGTTTTTTGTATTCTGTAAGATTAGATGTTTTATATTGTGTTGGAAGTGAATTGTATAGTTTTATAGCCTGGAATCTGTAGTGTTTTTGTCCAAACGATGTGTTGGTTTTTGGTATTAGTAGTTGGTGTGCATGTCTTGTTCTGGTATTGAGAGAAGTTTGTGAAGTTTTAAATGTGTTTAGGTTCTTGTAAAGGAAAGTAAGTATTTGTTTTGAGTATAATTTTTGAATCTTCAACACTGGGAATTGTTTAAATATGGTTGAAGTGGGTGTTAGTATTGGTACTTTAAGTATTACTTTTATTAAGGTTTTCTGAGCTTTATACAGTGTGTCTATGTATTTTTTACTGGCATAGCCCCAGGCAATAATGCCGTATTCCATTATAGATTGTGCTATTGCGAGGTATATATTCTTTATATCAAATATGTTTAGTATTTAGTATGTAGTTGATTTTTTCCTTTTATTTTACCATGAATGCATGTTCTGGTTTTAGTCTTTCCTGTTCTGACTTGTTCACATGCCTTTGAACTTATTAAAAATTGAATTAATACTAGATTAGAATGGTAGAAGAAGTCGGGACACACGGGGAAGACATGACACGAATGGTATCACATGACCCGGTGAATCAAATATTTTAGTCGGGTCATGTCAAGAGTCAGAAAAACAGAATAGTATATATGAGACCATGTGTGAATTGTAAACGAAGCGAGGAGTGTGTTTCAAAACAGAGTTGCATTGCAGTATATCCTCTCAGCCTACCCCTGCGTTTAGTTAATTAGTAAGTATTTATGATGGCACTTTTTTAAGGCGAAGCTTAATGCTAAATCACTATTTTGATAAAACTTTATAACAAATTTGTGTACATTATGAACACCAAAAATATGCTTTAGATAAATTGAAGGTTTTCCTATCGTTTCGCTTACAAATAAAAAAATAAATTACGCAATAAAAAATATAAATGCAAACTACTAAAAAAAAAAATTTCAAGAGAAATGTATGAACTCGTAAAGGAAACAACTTTAAAAATATAGCTAATAATACAGTATTATAGCTAAGATTGTCTGTCACAGTTTTAATTGATTAACTTTTTTGCTTTCTTATAAAAATATTTATAAAATAAATAAATAGAAGTTTTGTGCTTTAAATCGAATGTTTCTAGACTTCGTATGTCAAGCGATTTTAATGCTTATTACCTACAATATAAGGTAAACCAAGAATATACACATGTTTGGCTTTTAGCTTCCTCTCAAGGGTAGTTTAGCACCTGATTACAATCTACACACTACCCTCTTGTTAATAATCTTTCTCCCGGCTAAATGAAAAGTAAAAATATTCCAATTTAGTTTCGCAATTCATAAATAATGATTTACAAACAATACAGAACAAAGTTATTAAAAAACTCTTCAATTATAACCCGGACACTCCCACAAAAAAACTGTATCAGGAAATGAAACTCTTGAAAATAAGGAAATTGTACGAATACAACATATGCCTCCTAATCTACAAAATCCAAAATGGACTTATACACACAAACACAACATTTAAACAAACGTCACAAGTACACGAACATTATACTAGGCAACATAACAAATTGTACACACATACTGTAAGAACTGAAAGTGGCAAAAGAGGCATTGGCCACGAGGGTGTACAAATATACAATCTCCTTCCAGATAAACTTAAAACTGAGAGTATAAATGTGTTTAAAAAAAAACTTTTTAATCTTAAGTTATTAGAACAATAATTAGAAAACTATTTATTTAATGTTACATATTTAAGTTAAGAAAGCGAAATGTAGATTTCTTTTAACTTAATAAATAATAAAAATAAAAAATAATAAAAATAAAAATAATAAAAAAAAATATTTCTTTCTTCTTCCGTAGATGATGTTTTTTTTCTGTTTTCTTTAAATTCTGTCTTGTATTAAACATTGTTCTTTCTTTAGGGCAGTGTAATTACAAAAATTTCTACTTCACTAACCTAATCTATATCAATAACAAAGAAAAGGTTTTCGGATTGCCAGCGAAATTTCTTCAAAGATATCAATTATACTAAACACGAACCCACTTGTTTTTCTGTTTCATTTTATTTGTGTAGGAATATTTACGTGCCATTGATTCTCTATTTCAATTTACATAAATATGTATGTATTTACTATTTAGATTTATATTTTGGTTTCGGTAATGTTAGACTTGAGTAAAGTTACGCTTGTGTTAGTAAAGTTAGAGATGTAGTTAGTCATTAGCTAGTGATAAATATATTCTACTGATTGAAAACAATGACACAACCCACTGCTAGTTTAGTTTAAAGTATAAATATTATTACAGTATCAGGTACAAGAGATTTCTGTGTTATGTCATGGGTAACTGTCCTAACTTTAAAATCCTCAATGGCATGGAACATACGTATATGTTGTTCATAACTTTAAAATCCTCGATACTTTTCAACATAGGTATGTATTTATGTATAGTTCATATATTTAAAATCCTCAATACCATTGAACATAAGTATGTATATATGTATAGTTCATATATTTAAAATCCTCAATACCATTGAACATAAGTATGTATATATGTATAGTTCATATCCTTAAAATCCTCAATACCATTGAACATAAGTATGTATATATGTATAGTTTATATCTTTAAAATCCTCAATACCATTGAACATAGGTATGTAAATATGTAAAGTTCATGTCTTTAAAATCCTCAATACCATAGAACATAAGTATGTATATATGTATAGTTCATATCCTTAAAATCCTCAATACCATTGAACATAAGTATGTATATATGTATAGTTTATATCTTTAAAATCCTCAATACCATTGAACATAGGTATGTATATATGTATAGTTCATATCTTTAAAATCCTCAATACCATTGAACAATGGTATGTATATATGTATAGTAAATAAATTTTAAATCCTCAATACCATTGAACATAGATGTATGTCTATATGTATAGTTCATATCTTTAAAATCCTCAATACCATAGAACCCATGCGAAATTCTTGTGTGGCATAAATTCTTCGCCCAAAGTGCAATATTCACCCAAAAGCCATTAGAATTGATTACACAGCATATGAATTTTTCATGAGCCTCTAAATATATCCTTTTATTTCCATTATTAATGTTTCCAGTGTGAAAGGGCGCGTGGGAATCCCCTCGATGAAAAATGCATAAAAAGTGTTGCCAGCTAAGTGGAATTGATGGCGTTATTTTCCCTCCTTTTTCCACGGTCAAAGGGTATTTTCGTGTCTGGCAACATCAGCTTTCAGCGCAATTGAGATTAATTCTGTCGAATCTTTCAGCCCTTTATTTACTACTTGCTATCTAGTTTATTTTATCAACTTGTCAATGTTTTTTTTTTAATTTAACCGTTTTTTTAATTTATTTTTAGACTAATTTTGTTTTCCATGTAAATACTGTTATATTGTGGTGAAATAAGAACACGATTATAATTGTGTTGAGTTTAATAAATAAACCATTCTAATTGACAATCGTTTAACAAGTGCCGGACAGGAAGAGGTTCCGAATCAAAGACAATAGACAAAGATAATAGACAAAGATAATATGTAGGCATGGTGTTAATATATATAACAAATACAACTAAATTTTTTGTTTTTATAAAATTTGTAAATGATAATTTTGGTTATTTTCACAATTACCATACTGGGCTAATTCATGTATTATGGTAGTCGCACATGATTTATATAAGAACTAAGAAGATAATATTTTGTAAAAACAAATAATGAAGCATAAGGGAAAATGAAATATAACAAAAGAAAACAAAATTTAAATATGACGGCATTATTGACGGCCTACGTGGTTGAGGGGTAAGGCTCTCGACTAGCAAGCTGGAGGTCGCGGATTGAAATCACGGCGTGCAGTACAAGTAAATTTTATTTAACTATTTTGTAATATATCACAATTTAGTCTTTTCAAATAATATATAGTACACTTGCGGCACGTTCCAGAGAGTAAGATACTCTCAATATCGTCCTAGTGGTAAGACCACCATTCAGAATTAATACGTTGCTTGAAATGGCTTTGGACGCGTTTGGTGACCAGATCTGAATAGCCAGATACTCTCCCACCTTCCTCTTCCCCATCTCCTTCACCTCCCTACTACCTTCAGCCTCACAACACACTCCTATTGGGAATGCCATAGTCTCACTGGCTCCAGATGGTTGGAAGCAGATGGCACTTGCAGATAGCAGTTGTGTGGTTTCACATAATAAATATTAAAAATATATGCATTTATAATATAAATACAGGTTAAACTGAATGATGAAAAGATATAACAAAGAAAACAGAAAAAAATATATAAATGTAACACACATTTTAACACTGGTTACTCCTGCTACCTACCTATCTAGAAGTGTACATGTTGGTCACATTTGACTTTAGTTAATCATGCTACCTACCTATCTAAAAGTGTACATGTTGGTCACATTGTCACATTTGACTTTAGTTAATCATGCTACCTAAGTATCTAGAAGTGTACATGTTGGTCACATTGTCACATTTGACTTTAGTTAATCATGCTACCTACGTATCTAGAAGTGTACATGTTGGTCACATTGTCACATTTGACTTTAGTTAATCCTGCTACTTACCTATCTAGAAGTGTACATGTTGGTCACATTGTCACATCTGAATTTAGTTAATCATGTTGCCAACCTATCTAGAGGTGTAAATGTTGGTCACTATGTCACATTTAACTTCAGTGATAAAAAAAAATTAAATGATAGAGCAATATATATATTTTTTAGACAGTGTTATGAACTTATGTATTCTTAAAAAAACCCTCGTCCCCTTTCAAATATCCAATGTTGACCACGGATAGTAAAAAGGGATATAGAATTAATTGACTTTATATCAGTGCTCAATAAATTGTATATTTTAGGAGCGATGAACCAGAATTGTCGTTGAGCGAATGTGGTTCTATTTAAGGGACCACGCATCCCAGGTTTGATGAAAAGCGGGTGTGTGCTTGATGTTGTGGAGATACCAGCAGGTTATTGTTCCATGTGTAGCACGCTTATTAAAAAAACTGGGAAATATCTATTAACATCATTTTAGAAAATGCTTATTTTGGGGGGTTCGGTTTTTTTTTAACAAACAGCTAATCAAACCGTTGAGTCATTTTTTTCGTTTTACGGAACGACTCATAGAAATTGTTGTGTCTGCCTTACCGTTTTAGTTAGAAATATGAACTAAATAATATTAGAAATAAAAAAAATACCAAGCTTTAAATTTTAATAAAGAAGTTATCAACAAAATAATTAAAATGTACATCTTTATGAAAAAAAGGTTCGGACCGCAATTTGAGAAAAAATAAAAATATGACATCGTTATTTATTGTTATTAAGTTTAATTTGTAGAACTCCATTTTAATTTTTATTTAATTAAAAAAAAATAATAATAATTTGTTAATTTTTTACTATTTATTTTTATTTGAAACAAGTAAAAAGTAAGGTAACAGTAATATATATAATACATTTGACTAATAAAATATATTTGTTTTTCGTTTTTTTTTAGTGAAAAAACCTTCTTCTCCAATGGCGCTACAGCCCATTTCGAGCCTTGGCCTCCTTTAACATGAGCCTCCACCGCCCTCTGTCCTCGGCCGTCGTCTTCCAATCTGCAACATGGAGTAGTCCTCTAGCATCTTTCCTGACATCGTCCTCCCATCTCAGCCTAGGTCTGCCCGCCTTTCGTTTGCCTCCCGGGTGTCCTGTTAGAACCTTCTTTGGTACACGTGTGCTTGGCATTCGGTGCACATTGTAACGGTGTATTATGTAAAGTAGGAACATTCCAAAGTTTACATGTAATAATGAGATCTACAGGATCAATTATAGGGTACAAATACGGTAGAGCAAAGAACTCAATCTCATGATTGTGGGGTTAATTCTCTGTCAAGTAAGGAGGAAAATCAGAAATAATAAGAGTAAATACTTAATAGAAATTATATTGAAACCATCAAAAGTTACAACAAAGGAGTACAAATAATAACCATGTAACAATAGAAATAAAGTAGGCACATACCAGATGGACCCCTGAACCAAACTAAACTAACTTTACGTGGTCGAGAAACGAAGGAATAACATCGGGTGGCGAACGAAAACTTGTCTCTTGTCACTTGTCAACGCGCGCCTGTAGGAGCATCAAGTCCGCAGCACGTGGCAAGCAACCAGACTCGTCCTAAGGAGCCAGGACATCCTTCTCTTAGTGGAAACGGGAGGACGCAACTCCTTCAACGTGCGCCTGCAGGATCATCAAGTCTGCAGCACGTGGCAACCAACCAGACTCGACTTACGGACTTCGGGAGCAGCAATCCGTTCCTTCGCGACGCGGGGACACTCAGCTATCAACTTCTAGCCACAGCTAGGACCAATCCATTTGCGGTTTCACAACTGAAACACGAGTACTACAAATATGACCACCGACCAACACTGGATAAAAAGCGGGATTCCATAATCACCACTAAAATAATAATCAACACGAACTATTCGTGAAAGGTAAAACACCTCGCGCCCTTTTTAAAAGAAAAGCATGACTTCTATTCACATGATGCCGACGATCTAAAGATGTTTAAATCGATCGGTAATTCTTCTGATTGTTTAACTCTACAAATTAACTTAAATAAACTCTATGAATGGTGCATCGTAAACAAATTACATCTTAATATCAACAAATGCCAAACGATCAGTTTCCATAGATCTAAAACCCCTTTATTATTCGACTACTCAATTAACAATGCCAATCTAAAAAGAGTTTTTGAATTCAATGACCTTGGAGTTATCTTTGACTCCAAATTACGCTTCTTGAATCACATTAATAGCATTACCAGTAAGGGATTACAAATGCTTGGATTTATTCTCAGAATCGCTAAAGACTTTAATAACATAAAAACTATAAAATTACTATACACGTCTCTGGTTAGAAGTCAGGTTGAATACAATGCAACCATTTGGTGTCCTCATTTCAACTCTCATTGTTTACAAATTGAAAAAATTCAAAAAAAAATTTTACGTTTTATTAATTTCAAAATTGGTATTCCTATTACTGAAATCAATTATGTCAATTTACGCAGTAAACTTAACTTATCGAAATTATCTGAAAGGCGAAAAATATTTGATCTCCTTTTATTATATAAAATTGTTCATTCAAGGTTAGACTGCCTTGACACTATAAACTTGCTATCTTTACATATACCTCCAAAATATACTAGACGGAATATTTTATTCTACAACAATAACTTCGCTTCGAATTCTGTGTTAGAAAGAATACATAGGTTGGGCAATGAACTAAGTGATGTCGCTGACATATTTAATTTAAACTTCAATACATTTAAAGCCAAATTAGTCCACCACTTTTTAAATGTAAATAATGTATGAGAAATCATTATATTTTATTTCGATTTTCTATTGTTTGTTTTATACTGTTGTAATTTGTAATTTGTAATTTTTTATGTACTTAAAAGCCCAATAGGGCATCAATAAATAAATAAATAAATAAATAAATGATTAACTCAGATTAAAACACCTTAAATGGCGAGTGACAAGATCCGCGAGCAGCTGCCCAAAAAGATGATCGGGGAGGAAGTGCTCCAAAAACAAAACTCTGCTTCCTTCCTTAAAAATATTGCCAAAGTTAAAAAAAAACACCATAGACAAAATAAAACCCAATTAAGCAAGAACTACACTTGTCACAAAATATTTATGTGACAACATGTCCGGCCCATCTTACTTAGTCTTTGGAGCCGTAAATGAGTAGAGAGTCTGGGAGCTTGGTAGATGTCATATAGCTCCTTATTGTGGCGGATTCTCCATGCCTCTCCCTCTCGCACCGCTCCTAAGATTCTTCGAAGTACCTTTCTTTCGATGGTGTCCAGCCGTTTCGCAGACTTTGCTGTCAGTGTTCCCGCCTCACATCCATAGCCCAAGACCGTTCTAATAATTGTTTTGTACAGGGTTATTTTGGTTTTCCTATGGACGTTTCGGGATTTGAATACTGGCAGCAACGCGAAGTAAGTGTTGTTAGCGGCTGTGATGCGCTTTCTTACTTCTACTGGGTCTTCGTTGTCCTGCATTATGATGGAGCCCAGGTAGGTAAACTCTTCGACCACTTCAAAGTTATAGGAGTTTTTAAAATTCACTTTATCTTTTATTCTGCGGTGTGGGGTTCTGGTTTGCATCATGATTTTAGTTTTGTTCTCATTGATTTGCAAGCCCAACTCTCTTGCTGCAGTCTCCAAAGGGTCAAACACCTCTCTTACAGCCTGTAAGGATCTTCCGACAATGTTAAGGTCGTCTGCATATCCAACTATTTGATTGCTTTTGTAGCAAATGTTTGAGTCGGTAGCAATCATTGTCTTCCTCACGACGCGCGACGTGCTCGAGAACAATATTGAAAGGAGTGGGAGCTAAGCCATCACCTTTTTTCAGCCCCTGGGAGACGTTAAAATCCTCCGTTGTTTCACCTCCTATCCTTACTCGACATAATCGTGAAAAAACCTAAGGTGAATCATTTTTAAAGCTTGTTATTTTTGATTTCAAAAATTTTACATATTAAAAAAAATATTATTTCTAATAGTCATATTTGAAGGCGTATTTTATCACCTTTTAAAAACTTCTATTAGTTGTGAGATACGTTCAAGATTTGGATTCTATTGAGAAGCGGAAATATACACAAAATCGCTGACTTTCTGTTAACATCTTTAAAAAATGTGACGGTCAATGTGCCAGAGAGGGTTAAATATAGTTCTCAAAATTAGTTTTTTTGTACTGTAATAATTAAATTGATAACGGATTCAGCACACCCACCCCATCTCACAATACCATATTATAATCGCATAATTTCTCGCTTCTGCCTAGACTGCATGACATTGGTAAACATATGCAGAAGTAGCGGATGCATTTAATTATGCAGAATGTACGATGTACGTGCATCAGATCTCTGGAATAATGGAATAAATACCCATTCGCATCAGCAATTTTTGTGTTAACTGTTTTATGTTGTTTTTTTTTCTGTTTCCATTGTTGTTTTGTTGTATTGCTTCACCTAATTGCTGACAGTTTGTCACTCAAAAATATTATGTGTTTTAAACAGCATATTATAATAATTTTAATGGAATAACTTTTGTTTTAAAAACTTTTGAAATTTTTTAATATAAAATTCAATATTCATTTACACTTTTAGAAAAAGTCAATAAGTATCCCAAATAAATACAAATCGGATTTAAGACATATAAATAAAATTTATATGTTTCAAATTTATATTGAAATTCATATTTTCTCCCCAGTAATTCCTTCCAATAAATATTGTTAATCTTGGAGAAATAGTTAGGATGGAGGCGAATTCTCAAGTCGATGTTTTGGTAACTACTTAATGTATTTTTGTTTTCTCCTATATAACGAGAAAACTTTATGGAACTTTACTCAAACCAGTCTCGTTATTTTTGAGATTCGAAATCATGAGGTGCGGCGTATTCCTATAATCTTCATTTTGTTAATTCATCACTTTTACTTTCTATCGGAAGATGGCTATCATCAAGGAAACCTGCAACTTGCAGCAGCTCAGTAGAACGGCACATATCAGGTAGGTACGTTGTCTTAGTCTACCATGTCTTCAATCAATCTTTAGAGTTATCAGTTGTGTAATTTTGACTTTTTCTATTGAAGTCAATTTTTTGTTTAACGATAGGTATGTTTTGTAATACACACATTGAAATAAATTAATGAAACATTGTCTTATGTAAATTATTAAGATGTCTTTTAGCACAGTAAAAATCTACTTTACTACATTTGAAAACTAGTTTTCCAACACCTGTGATAATAACAATGTAAATTGAAATGTGTTTTTCTGAAGTCACGTGTTATACGTATTTCTGACAAGTTTCACCGGTTTTCAATCAGATTTTTTTGATTTCTATCAATATGTTGCATTTAATGGACCCTTATGTATATAACACCTTATTCGCTTTACAGGTACAGGCGTCATAGCACAGCTGATTACCCAATGGCATCGACCAACAAAATATAGACATGGCGTGTGAACATTAATAGTCACACCGAAACCAAAATTATTGGTTCCAAAATTTTGATTATGAAAACCATTATCAAAAAGAAAATGCATTATTTCGCTGTCAAAGAATCCAAAGAACCATTGTTGGTCTTTAAGGACCTAATTTGTCTACAAAGATATTATTTTTTAGAGGTGAGGCAACGGAATCAGTAGGAGAGTTTGCATATGAAATTTCTCATTGTTGGGCCGAATTGTACGACCAAATATATAAGACCCTGAGACCATGAAAACTTTTATCTAGAAAGTGAATTCTGGAAGTGAACTGGTAATTAAACTAAACAGCCTACTCAAACATAAACCCACCTATTTACATTATAAACCATCAATGAATAATATAACAGTAAGTTTACAATGTGCATACCTCTAAAACTCAGAAACGAGTCCCGGTACGACCAAAGGAGTTATACGATGTGGTAGCCGTTCAGTTTTTACCTGAAAGACGTGCCTTGAAATATATAAGGGCTGGAATTTTCGCCCTCTAGAAATTTCTAGAACGGTTTGGAACATTCGAGAGTATTCGAAAGCACTCCACAACATTCCAGAACTTCCCGGAAAATTTTAGAATATTCAGGAATATTCTGGAACGTTCGGGAACATCTTAATATATAAAAATTCAGCCTGATTCTGTTTTTGTTTGCAAAACTCGAAGAGTAGTCGACCGCCATTGGCGAAAATTTAAATCTAAAGGTTTGTTGTAATTAGTGCCAGGAGTGTTTAGAGATGTTTAAATGGTAGAAGAAGTCGGGTATGCCCAAGAAATACTTAATGCAATATCGCACTGTACTGAGATACGGAGTCGAATTAAAGTCCAGGAAATATTATTTTGTAACAATAACATTGTTGTTTACATTGGTGAATGGTGGAAGAATTCAGAGGTGCCTGAGAAAGACATTTACAATAGCAAAGCATTGATGAAGGAATCCACAAATTTCTTTATGAAAAGGAGAGTGTCTGTGGCGGGCGGTTGGACACCGGGCGGGCGGGGTGGATTTGATTTATATACATATCTACAGTTTTAGATCAGGACTGATGAAATTTTGCACAATTTACCTTCAAAAAAAGAGGAAGGTCACTGTCTGCATCTGAGTTAAAAAAAAAACTATAGCCTGGGCAACGCCAGGGGCTGTGGCAAGTTTTTTTTCATGCTCCTAGTGTCCATGGTACTACACATATTCTAGGGTTTAAAAATACGCTGCATAATACTTGACAATCTAGTTTTTTTCATGCTCCTAGTGTCCATGGTACTACACATATTCTAGGGTTTCAAAATACGCGGCATAATACTTGACAATCTAGTTTTTTTCATGCTCCTAGTGTCCATGGTACTACACATATTCTAGGGTTTAAAAATACGCTGCATAATACTTGACAATCTAGTTTTTTTCATGCTCCTAGTGTCCATGGTACTACACTTATTCTAGGGTTCAAAAATACGCTGCACAATACTTGACAATCTAGTTTTTTTCATGCTCCCAGTGTCCATGGTACTCCACATATTGTAGGGTTTAAAAATACGCTGAAAAATACTTGACTATCTAGTTTTTGGACAGTCGCAATTTAGAGTTGGGTGAAAAGATTTATGGGTGACCCTCCCATATTTATTAGAAAACAGTTTATGTAATAATATTCCGATAGACAGGTACGCAATCTTATTATAGTCCACCTCTTATTTTATCTCATTTGTCTTATTATTTTAATGTTATTTTAGAACCTGCCAACAGCGTTCACACGTTAGCAAGTTGGAAACGTTGGCCCAATTCATTGGCACAACGTGTACTGGGATCTTTATATTATATTTCTCAGTCCCACTAAAAACATGTATATGATGAAATACCTATTCAGCCAGATGATTTTCTACAGATTATTCTATTGCATTTCAATGGGTGGATATGATATCACAATCTTCAGCTCACTGTGTCTTCTCTATCATAGTGATAATGATTCTTTGCAATTTTCAGTTCAAAAACAACAAAGAACGTTCACTCTTAAAAAAATTAAACGTATCTCCAACCAAAAAATTCAATCCCAACGGTACAGTTTCAATACGAACTCAAATTTTGATTTCACAATAGAGTCATAAAATATTTGATTCGTTCAAAGGGAATTAACTATCTCACAAAAATACAAAAACCTTTCTTGTCAGATAAAAAAAAATATTTCAAAGAATAATTTATTTGAAACTTGAATGAAATGTAATAACGTGAACTACCGATTTGCTTCTACAAATAAATTAGTTACATAACCTTATAATTTCTTTTTCTCAGTTGAAATCCGCATTGAATCACTTACGTGCGCTGTATGTTAAGTCACAGAATAGCAATTCATTGGAGTCAGCGATGCGCTAAATTTCCTAGGCATAATGCTAAAATAACTTTCCAACAAAATTGTTCGTTACAAATTATTACCAGTAAATAATAATATTAAATACATATATACATAATTACATTCCGAGCTCTCAGAAATGTTCTTGGTCTTCCATTGGACACACATATCAAGGACATCTATTTAATTTCCGGTATCCTTCCAATCACAGTCCATCCCTAACATGAGATCACGTCCACCATCCAACAAATTACCCAACAATCAACCCACAATCATCGAGCTGCTTTACAATCAAAATATTCACAACCACAATACTCGGAATAACAATAAAATCCGCAATCCAATAACACAAACTACGAAATACGGAATAAAATCTCTTAACTATATTGCCTACACACTCTATAACTCTCTTCAAGATATGTATAAAAACCGCCAGCATAATCAAAAAATTTAAAGTAAGGCTTTAAAATAATATTTTTTTAAACATAAAACGAAAATACGTAATTCTTGTCGTGTTGTACTTTGTATTGTTTCTCTCTCTCTTTTTTTCTATCCCCTGTGTTTGTAATCGAGCATAATCTATTTTTACCAATGTATTAGTGGGTGAGTACCTTCTTCTAAATTCCTACCTTGGCTCTGTGCTTGTGTGTATATGCATGTCTGTTTCCTTTTTTGTATATTCTTGTTTCTTCTACTTAACCTCACTTTTTCTATTTGTGTACGGTTTTGTACGTGAAACTTAGAATTATGATATTTTCTATTTTTGTACTGTTTCGTATGTAAAACTTACAATTTTGATAGCAAAATACCAATGTAAAATTGTACATATTAACTCCCATCTATGTATTATAAGTTTTTATAAGTGTGCTAAAAAGAATATAATGAAAATTATAAAGCCAAATTATAGAAGAAAAACATAACGCAGCGCTAATCCTTGTTGGGTTGCAACGTTGTATACATATCTCATTTCGAACATAATTCATATCATAATACTTTTCGTCGGTTATTTTTTTAATGGTTTTTATTTCAAGAGGGAGGAGATTAAATAGTTTTATAGAAAAATATTGTTGGTTTCTTAATACATTTTTTTATTATTATTAATTATAGTTCTAACTAACTACATAAATATAAGCTATATAATATTAATACACCTAAAAACAATAATTTTGCACAATAATACATAACATCTCATCTTAAAAAAAAAAACATATCACTACATTAAAGGCCGTTATAATTCTGTTCACTTATTTCAAGATTAAACAGTTGTTTTATTAAACTTACTTATTTGATTCTCCGCTTTGAGGCTATCGGGAAGGAGATTGTAAACTTACTTATTTGATTCTCCGTTTTGAGGCTATGTGGAAAAAGATTGTAAACTTACTTATTTGATTCTCTGTTTTGAGGCTATCAGGAAGGAGATTGTAAACTTACTTATTTGATTCTCCGTTTTGAGGCTATGTGGAAAAGATTGTAAACTTACTTATTTGATTCTCCGTTTTGAGGCTATGTGGAAAAAGATTGTAAATTTACTTATTTGATTCTCTGTTTTGAGGCTATCGGGAAGGAGATTGTAAACTTACTTATTTGATTCTCCGTTTTGAGGCTATGTGGAAAAAGATTGTAAACTTACTTATTTGATTCTCTGTTTTGAGGTTATCAGGAAGGAGATTGTAAACTTAATTATTTGATTCTCCATTATGAGGCTATCGGGAAAGAGATTGTAAATGTGTATATTGTATTTTCCCTCGGTTAAACTGAGATGGTAACAGTTTGAGCAAAATTTTATTTAGCGGGGGCTCAATTTCATTGGTGCGAGTAAACATCAGACTCGGTTTCAGAGTTTGATGTTTGTAAAATTCTTTGAGCAAAAATAATCAAGATAAATAAATAAGAAATATTATAATGTTTAATCTATGGATGATTTTGTATCTAAAAACCTAAACTATGAAGTAGAAAAATGTTATTTTAAAAGCAGTAAAAACACTGTGAATTTTTTTTTAGATTTGTCTAGCAATGTGCCTAGAAGTAATTAGGTTTTTATCGATATGCTCAGTCCAAATCTCGGGCGAAGCCGGGCAGTATCGCTAATAAATAAATATATTATCATATTCGTTCATTATCCAATGATAGATAAATTAATATATGAAGCGGTCTTCGAAACATGCTTACAAACTTTTTCACTGTGGAAACGCTTTTTTATAATAATTGATTGTTTTATTTGAACAATGACTTGTTAAACATTGCATGATGCATTAACACGCGTTTTTTTTTGTTCACTCTCAGATGTAAGAACAGAAGATGAAGAATTCTCAATTATTATTATAAAATTCTCTTATATTGTGTGATTATTTCTTTCTCAATAAATACTTCAGTCTTATCTCGAATTTTTTTATTTATTTCAAAAATTCTAATAGAATTTAGTTTCTTTGTGTCCTCTGAAATTGTTGTTCCCGTAGCTCGTGATCTCGTGAGCTATTCCCTCGGGGAATTGATTGCTGAAATCAGCGTTGTAAGTAGCGAACTTATGGGGATCTTTCTTTTCTTCAATATTCTTTGAATTGTGGTGGTGTTTTCCGTAGGAGTATCCCTTGAATTCGTAGTATTCCTCTTTCTTTGGTTTTTCTTCTTTCTTTGGTTTTTCCTTGTGTTCTTCCTTATGTTCTTTGTGTTCCTTGTGGATGATGTGTTTGGTGATGGTGTGGGTGTGATGCTTCAAGTTAATAATGTATGGCACGTGAATGATGATCTTCTTGTGCTTATGATGATGTCCACCTTCCACAGAGGAAGTTGCCAACACTGCTAGAACTGCGACAAAGATCCACTGAAAACGTAAATTAAATTAAATAACATTGTAATACTAAATAAAACTTTACTGAAGGAGATATGATAATGAAAGTAAAATGACTGGAGATCGTAAGAGGAATGGCTGCGCGGTCTTTTTCACGTAAACTTTAATTTATGTCTACAGATTGTTTACAGATGAAAAAAAAAATAATAAGCAGTTATTGATGATTGAAGTACTGATACACATTGAATTATTTGGCGGGTTGGAAATAAGCCGACGTTGCTCAGTGGTCCAGAGCGACTGACCCGACATCAGAAGGCGCGGGTTCAATTCCCGTCGGCGGCATTTACTTTTACTCGGGAGAAAATTTCTATCAGTATTGATATTACAGGCTATGCATAAAAACCTTGTCTTATAAACATTAATATATCATCAAAAAAAATAATTAATTTAATAATTACCATTAACTCATTAAAAAAATGCAAAAGTTGCCGCTAAAATCATGCTAAATTGAATTATTTTACAAGCAAACCTAAAAATGTAGACAATTTGTCTCGACGCCATCTAGTGAGAGAGTTAGCACTTACAATGCCTTTCTCATAAAAAATAAAGTTGGTTGTTTTCAGGGGAAAAAATGTAACAAGCAATAATTGTTGAATGAAACACTAGTATATATTGAATTATTTCGCGGATAAGAGATAAGCCGCCATAGCTCAGTGGTCAGAGCTGTCGACCGGAAATCGAAGGGACACGGGTTCGAGTCCCGTTGGCGTCATGTATCTTTTATCAGGAGATTTTTCAATGTGGATGAGTGTTTCAGGCGAATAATTATTGCTTGTAAAATAATTGTTATCCTTTGTGCTATGCATAAAAAATCTTGTCTTAAACATTAGTTTACCAAGAAAATAATAACTAAATTGAATTCTTTAGTGGCCTGTAAATAATAATTGTATTCTTTAGTGGACTGTGTATCATTATTGTATTCTTTAGTGGACTGTGTATCATGATTGTATTATTTAGTGGACTGTGTATCATGATTGTATTCTTTAGTGGACTGCGTATCATTATTGTATTCTTTGGTGGACTGTGTAACATTATTGTATTCTTTAGTGGACTGTGTATCATTGTTGTATTCTTTAGTGGACTGTGTATGATAATAGCGTTCTTTAATGGACTGTATATCATAATTTAAACCACAAATAAATAAAAATAGCACATTAAAAAAGGAACTATAAAGACATTAAGAAGATATTCTGACCTCAAATCCAAATCTAAGTTTTTGATTCTTTCCTCATGTGTAGAGGAACCATGCTTAGAACCAATATTACAGTTTTTTTGTTGATTTGGTGTTTTTTCAGTGAAATTAACAATTGAAAGCAAATTGACCGGTCGGTGGCTGAGTTGACATTGCGTTTGGGTCCCACCCAGGCGTACTTAATGTGTTTAATTCCTCGGCTAAGTCCTCCATCACAACACAAGCAACATTTTCCGCTTACTGAGGTGGTAGTAGGAGATTTTCGATTATTGTCAGGTTATTCGTAACCTGGGAATGTTAATATTTCTTTTAAAAAATAAAAAATCAAAAATTTGGTATCGAGTAGAGTAGTATAACCCTCATTTCGTTAGGTCCAACTTGCACCAAATTTAATATAGAAAAATAATTATCTATTAGTTTTTACCCTGCTTTACCCGACCAAAAATATGTTTTCTGTGTTAAAATAATAAAAATTAAAAGTAATCATTAATATTTTAATAAGAAAACATAAATTACGCCTTTCATTTGGTTGTTTTCGTTTGTTTCAGATATTTCAAAGCATCATAGATGACATTTATGAAATTTATTTTTCTGATCAATCGTTTGATTTTCATTGAGATTTTTTAAAATTAATTAATATTTTTTCTTTATGTGTTAGAAATTTCCACTTATTTTCAATAATAAATGCACTTGTCCCTTGGATTGTACTTTAGCAAAACAAACGAAAACACAAAAACTGTTATATTTTTCAATAATTAATTTTACTCACCGTAAGATGAGCGGCCATTTTTAAAAATTGAAAATGAGTTGATGAACTGAATTGAACTGAGCTGATCTAAATCCCTTGTACACTGGAAGTGATGTGATGACGATTATTCAAAGCGTGTTCGCTATATATACGGAAAAACGAAAGTGAATTTCCCTGGCAAAAGAAGGGGAAAGTTTACCTGCCGTAAAATATTATTTTAATTTTCCACAGAATACACTAAACCTACGTTAGATAATCCACAATAAATTTTTAGTTGTATCGGAAATTTCTCTGAAATAATTCACATTATTTTCCATCAATAATCATTATAACTCATAGAAAAATGCTTTTACTAATTTGAAACTGAATTAATGAATTCTTACGTACGGATTACGAAACCTATGATGGTGTAATCGAAATAAGTCATGGTTTTATGAACTCGTCAAATGAAAATAATGGGCATGAAATTGAAAAGGAAAACATATCAATCGTAATAACTTTCATGTTGGTTATACGCACGTAATTAATCAGTGATTAAATCAATTACAGTAAACATTGTAAGTTTATATCATTCTCTGCTTTAAAAAAAAGAATAACACTAGTAGCGCCTCCCATACAAATGTCCAATTTAGCCCAATTGCTCAGAGCTCTGTCTCACTTATATTCGCCTGACATCATAGATCTCCAACTCATTTTTTTTTTGCATTAGTTCTACACATCATATCATCTTTAGTGATGCTGTGTGGAGGGTAAAATAAATTTAAAAATATATTAAACTTCACTACCTTAAATAATTTACCGAATTAGAATGACGATAACATCTCACTATATTATTATATAAAAAAATAAATCTCTTCACTTTGCATGTTTTTTTGAATTTTTTTCTTCTATTTACATATGTATGTTAAGTTTATATTTTTATTTTTTTCCCTTTACACACGAGTGTTAGACTCTTGTAAAGGTAAACATGTCCATTTTTATTTGAAATATGTTCAAATAAAAATTTAATTTGAATAATTATACTGTATTTTATAAAATAAATGAAAATAAAATATCTTCCGATCCGGCCTGCCACGCAGTTGGTGGGCAGACGCATCCGCCGCCAGGACCTGGATAAATCACACGTAAACCAATGGCAGAGGTGTTGGTTATCCAATAAATGGTTCCCAGGGCGGCGGTGCACATATCCGCCTCACAATTTTTATTTTATTTTTATGAACATGTTTTCCGAGATCGTGACAATACATTTGCAATTTACTAACATTTCATCAGAAAATCTATCAATTCATTCGTTAGAGGGCCTGCAATCCCAATTTTAACAGGATTACCAATAATTTGAAAATATTCTTCATAAATTAACATTTATTGCAGTATAATACATTAACAGAAAATAATTTTAAAAGTTTTTTTCAAATTGGAATTATTTGCATTTACAAAAAGCGGTATGGACCTTTTTCTAAAGTATCCAGTTATTCAAATTCTTGGTGATCATCACCCATCCAAAGCCTGCAGTTCGTCAACCCACATCGTCTGCAAAACCACCTCTTTTTCTATATTCCTACCAATGAAGGTAAACCAATGATATTAGGGTTCCAGTGACCTAATTTATATTTTTCATCTAAGCTTACTTTTTACAGCACCTCGTGAAACATATAGCTACTCGTGACACTGTTACGCTCGTTGACAGTTGTTGGTTTATTGGTTATCGGTTTGTTTTGGTTCATTATACTATTCAATAATTCGCTGTCAAATAATGTTTCTCTGCAAATTAAAATAAAGCAATCGCACTGCAAAATATATTTGTAGATCTATTAGTATGTACATAATTAGTTATTTTAATGTCAGGTATTTGTCAGTGATGACTGATGATGACATTTTAAATAATAAGAGTAGTATACAGGTATAGAATTTATTTCATTACATAGACCTAATAAGCCTTTGGCAATTATTTCCATAACCACCACACTTTTAGGCACAGATTATGGAAATTTTACCTATACACTTTGTTTCAATAATTATTACAATAAATAACTATTTCCAAGTTATTTACGTTAATTAAGTAATGTATGCGTATTTAGATTGAAATGAAACTATCGCAGTGTCATTCCGTACAAAAGAAAAACCGGTTTATGAGGTGAATTTTGAACTTTGAATAATTGGAATTATAATGCATCATTTACCATGTAAAATAAATCGTTGTTTCTTGTAGTAATTAAGTTGAAACGAAGTGTAATTTCCGTAATATATGCCAAGTAAAATTGCTGCGGTAAGTGAAATATTGACCAAGCCTTTTTAGGTTCATGTTTCATCATGATTCGTGTAAATAAATAAAGGTTATTTTCCTCCAGTTTGCAAAAAAATTTCGCTACACCTTGAAGATGTTATTTATTACACGTCGCGTCGCGTCGTTGAAAATAAAACTGGATAGATATCCCCGTATTTACACTAAACAAAACATTTTCCCATGCCGTCTTTGAGGATGCTGTGCGGAGAGTCTTTTTGAGGAGAGGAAGGATTGAACCCTATTTTACATACCAGATGGTTTTGATTGAGTATCATCTTTCATCAATTAATGTCAGCAACATTCTGAATCGAACTCCACACAAATAAAAGTTTGCAATTAACGCGTTTACGTTAATTTCAGCCGGACAATTATTTACGTAAATGTCAAATTTTACATTTTTTATTCATTTTACGGTCACTGGAACCACTAGTTTGCGGCTAGCAAATATTAAGCGCCGAATTAGCAAGCTTAATTTTGTTAACGGATTCGCGTACTTAGCGAGCATTAAAATAGCAACTGATATACCGCCCTCAGTATTTACGTCAATCAAGTTCAATGCTACATTTGACGGCCTGCGTGGTCGAGGGGTAAGGCTCTCGACTAGCAAGCTGGAGGTCACGGGTTCAAATCCAGACGTGCGCAAGTAAATTTTATTTGATTATTTTTTGTTATTTAACAATTACTCATTTAAAATAATATTTAGTATATGTGCGGCACGTTCCAGAGTGGAAGATACTCTCAGTATCACCCTGGTGTAAGACCACCATTCAGAATTGAAACTTTGTTTAAAATGGCTTTGGCCTTGTTTGGCGAGGAAATTTGAAAAGTAAAACACTTCCCCACCTTTCCTCTTCCCCATCTCCCAGCCTCACTACATTCCTGATTGGGAATGCCATAGTCTCACTGTTGGGAGCAGTTGGGACTCTTGTGTGGTTTAACAAAACGAATAGTTTAGTCCTCCGTATCGTGCAAACAACATTTTCTGCTAATAATTATGTAATATGTGAGTAGGATGAAGTCAAATATTTTCAAGTTATTCTTAATCGAGGAATGTCAATAATTTCTTTTTTTAGTTTTCTTTCGTCAAAGGTAATGAAAACTTTTAAAAATTCGCGTAATTATTACGTAAACATTGAAATTTTATTCAATATTTACATGTGCATTGTATGTAAGTATTCATATTAACTAGGTTATAATTGATACCGTCGGTGAAACACAAACGAAGCACGAACTGTAATCTTCTGCATATTTTCGATGCACTTCATTAAATTTCATCAAATATAATGCATGCATCGCACATACCATCACTATGAGATAATAAATAACTATCTTCTTATTACTTAAGAGTAAATCATTACACAATGAAGAATGATTGAATATCTTAATTGGGATGTACATAATGATCATTATAAATATTCGGTTTAGAACCTACAAGAGAAATCATTAAAAAAATGGGTACCTACTTAATACGAGACAATACCCTGAAATAAAGCCAGAATCTTAACGACATAAGTGAAGCAGTCGTGCACAAATAGTGACGCGCAGCCCTGGTGTATTGGAGAGATCTGCGCTTGAAATCTTAACGACATAAGTGATGAAGTCGTGTAAAAACAATAACAGGCTTTGGCCTGGCTTAATGGATGGACTATGGTTGACTTTGGCCTAGCAGGCTTAGAAAATCGATCTTTCCATGGAGTTTATTTTCATTATTTCTGACGAACGTATTACTAAAATCTCAAATGTTTCTAGAAGTATCTGGTGCTTATTGCTAATTTTATAGTTGATAAACTTTTTATAAAATTTTCAAACCGTTTTAGATAAAATATTTTTATCGTAAGGTCCTCTTTTTCTTAATCTTAAATATAAATAACTTACATCCGTAAGGATCCCTTTAGAAACATTTGAGATTTTAGTAATACGTTTATCAGAAATAATTCAAATGTGAGCGTCGAGCAAACCCACGCTATTAGAGTCTTATGTCGCCTTAACCTGTTGACCCAACTATATGCATCTCCCACTAACATATGTTTCTGAAGTACCTCACCCAACTACCTGTCCCTTTCTGACAGTGCGGAGTACTTTGCAAAATGACAATTGCATCAATTTATTGATACATCTTCACTATTTAAGAAAACCTATGCAGTGTACACATTAAGTGTTCCCTCAGTGTTTATAATACCGAATCTAGTGAACCTTGGGTAGTGATCAATCCCTCAGGGCCAAAATATCGATTCGCAGCAATACGTATTTCAGAAGACTGTGGGTAAGTTCCCAACTCTAAGTAAATGTTAACTTGCTATCCCAAATAGTTATCTATTTATTTATTTATATCCGTAAAAGGCTTTTACATAAAATTGATCCACGATGCAGGAAAATATCTGTATTATTTATGAAATAATAACAGTTTGTAGGTATTAAATAGATCTGTGAATATACAAATATAAAACTGTGATTACAAGTATAATGAGAATATACTTTTATACCCGTTATTTTTACTATTTACATAAATGAACTTTGCAGCATGAAAATAGACGGTGAAATAGTTAGCTATGCTGACGACACAGTTTTACTATTCAAATCTAAGAATTGGAATAATGTATATAACATAGAGAATTTGGGAATCTCGAAAGTGAAAACATGGCTAGACTCAAACATACTTACACTTAACATATCAAAGACAAAATTCACAACATACAGTATAAATAGCACGGGACAGCCAAAAAACAACACAAACACCATAAAAATACACGAATGTTTAAACACCAACATCTGCGATTGCCCTCCTTTAGAAAAAACAGAACAAATAAAGTATCTAGGAATCGTAATTGACCATAACCTTAGATCCTCACATCAAACAAATCACAAATAAACTTCTCAAAACAATACACATTTTCCTAAACATAAGAAACATATATAAAATAAAACAATTGAAAACAATATATTTTGCACTCTGCCAATCAATAATAGAATATGGAATTATTGCTTGGGGAGGAGCAACAAACTCGGCTATCAATTACATAGAAACCGCACAGAAAACGATATTAAAGGTAATACTTAAAAAACATTGACTGACTGATACAGACCAAATATTCAACAGCTGTGACGTACTAGATATACGCCAATTATACGATAAAACACTACTAAACTACATTTTTGACAAAAAAAAATAAATTTCAACATACACAAAATAACACTAACAGACCAGTTAGACAAGCGTACAAAGAAAACATAAAAATCTCCGACAGTAAATTCAAGCTTTGGACAAAGACACCACCAATACCATGCTACAAAAGCATTCGACAGTGTAAAACTTGAAATTAAAATTGAGGAAAGTAAAAATAATTTCACACACAAAATTACAAAATGGATTAAAGAACAAAAAAGACAATATTACCAAAATGTCATAGCATAAAATAAAAATAAAACCAATATAAACACACATCACTCACAAACACAGAAGATTATATTTTAAATGTATTATTATTCTCTTTAAATGTATTATGTAGATTATATTTTCATATTATAAAATGAAGGCCTCAGCACGGGCAAGCCACCCAGTAAGGCCAACATTACTGGAAAACTTTGAAATGTAAAAAATATTGTACCAAATAAAAAAAAAAAAATGAAAATTATAAAAAAAGGGAAAAATAAATATGAAACAAAATTAGTAAAACGGAACATTAACATAAAATAATAGAAACTAGAACAATACTACATATAAGACAAATCACTAAAACTACTATTGAATACTATAATTTGTAGGATTCAACAAAATGCTGGTATAGATTACGGTTAATTGTATAAATGGTCATTATAAATACATCAATAGTACCCCCAAACTTGTTGCCTAGATCATGTATCCTTTTGGTTAGTGAGTGTGTTGGTTGTGTATGTATTACAGAAGAATGTTACATTTTGTTATGCAAGTAGTAATGCGAAAATATTCGGTTCCGACATCGTGATAATATATAAGTAATTTACTAAAATAATTATTCGCCTGAAACACTCATCCACATTGAAAAATCTCCTGATAAAAGATACATGACGCCAACGGGACTCGAACCCGTGTCCCTTCGATTTCCGGTCGACAGCTCTGACCACTGAGCTATGGCTATGAGCTATTATTGCTTGTAAAATAATTGTTACCCTTTGTGCTATGCATAAAAAATCTTGTCTTAAACATTAGTTTACCAAAAAAATAATAATTAATTTACTAAAAGTTTATCAGGAAACCTGTTTATTCATTCGTTAGGCCTGCAATCCCCTTTTCAACCGGATTATCAATAATTTTTAGAGATTCTAAATAAAGTATCAATACTCATTTTTATCCGTATTTGTGGAAAAGATGCGTAGTTTTACTTGTATGTCGTGTGATATCGTAAAGAAAAAATTCAGTTTAAACTGTCAGACATCTGTCAGATTTGCAAGTCAATCAAATTTCTTCTAAAATCAGCGATGCTTGGTGTTACCATCGTAGTGAAAAATAAAATCATTTCGTTACACTTCTCGAATTTATTGACGGACTTTACTAATAAATAGGTACTACAAATGTATGCATATTATGGGATCAAAACACACATGTGTAGAGAGGAATGGGAATAAAAAATTAAAATGAGTTTGTAATAACATAATAGTGTGCAGTTAACTAATAAATATATTCGATGAGAAATAATTGATACATTTTCCTGACTTAACCAATTACCCATGACATTAGCAGACCGTAGAATTTGAGGAAGCGAGGAAAAGTTCAAGAGGAAGTAATGTGATAAACAATACGACGTGTATTTCTTACATTGATGCAGTGGGGAATTTATTCATAAAAAATACATAGTCAATGAGGAGAAAGTGATTATACTCGGTTAAGCCTGGCTAATTTAAGACAACTCTTTGTTTAAGATTTTATAATTCTCAAGGCTGTTATAATGTGTTCGTTGTGAGATAAATGAATTTTCATGATCAAGGTTGGCAATTTATTTAATTTATTTTAACTCCGCTAGGTTTTCAGAGGTTTCGATCGGGGCCTTCATTGTGTTCAGAATGCTGTGTGTAAGATCTGTTTTAGAAAAGGAAGGACATATATATATATATATTTTGATTTGATATTATGAACTTCGCTGGGTGCTTTACCACCCTCCCCCTCACCGCTCCTCTAAACGATGACGCCCCCATTTTACAATTTAATAATCTACATTAATAAAAATGTTAAAAAAATAATAATAATAATAAAAAAATTAAAAAAAATGTTTATTAACGTTTGTTCAAAATCTGTATTTTAAGGCGATGCACTACGTTGTGTAATATTTTAAATTGAGCCGCTATCAATAATAAGCCTTACGTAGATGGCGATAATGTTTAAATTCCCGCTTAACACCATCCACCTGTTTTGATTTATGCAAGAAAAAAACATGGCCAAAAAGTGCCTTTTATTTTATTTTGTGGATGTTCAGGCATAAATATTTATTTTTTTTCGTTCATTTTATAAATAACTTAATTTGCCACATTATACAATAAAATCATAACCGAAAATGGGTTCGTAAGTAGGAGATTTTGAACTTTAAAACAGTTTTCACAGACCTTATACATTATTTTTTTCTGGGCTTATAAAAAGAAGAGAAAAATACTCGATTATTTCAAAGGCCAAGATGTATTCTACTCGCAGTATTTAATTAAAGCATCTAAAACATTTCTAGGAGATCAAATTTTTAAACCAAAAACACATGATTTTGCATTACTACGTATGGCATTGCCTTAAATCTTCTTCACCGAATGTTTTGACATTTTGACACAACGTTGCATTCGAATATGCATGTTTTTATTTACCTATATTATATAGATGTAACAGGACAAATATGTTTTCTTACAACGCCATCTGTTAGACGTAAAAGCAACACTAGTCTACATAAATAAAAATGTAATTTGTTCAAAATCTTAAATCTTCGATAGTTTTTCACCATTGCTTTGAAATTTTGACACAACGTTGCATTCGAATACGCGTGTGTTTTTTATACACCTATAATATATAGATGTCACCTGTGACAGGTAAAAACATACTTTAAAAAAATACATACCGCGCCATCTGCTGGTCATAAAAGCAACACGCGCTACTGTTTCTCTATCCTCACAGACAAACTGAGACACAGCAACTTGTAGCGGGTGCAGCTAGTATTCAATACAAAAATAATATGAACTTATAACTTTAACAATGAAGAAAAAAAATTAAATAAAATAAAATTAAACTAAAATGAAATAAAAATATTTATATATATATATATTAAAAAATGGTACATTTGTTAATCATAAGCCGCTCAACTCAATAGGGAATTTCAGTGCATTGTATTGCATTGGTATTGTGTATTGTACATTACTTATATTTGTTTTTATTATTTTAAGTTTTATTTCTTTTGTTCTGTACCTACTCCATCTTTTAATTTTGTATCTGAAACGTTTTTTGCTTCGCTCACTTTTTGTATCGAGTGAGAGACTGTTGAATGATTTAATTCCCTGTTATGAGTGGTATCTTTGTCCAAAGCTTGTGTTTACCGTCGGATTTTTTAATGATTTTTTTTGTACGCTTGTCTAACTGGTCTGTTTGGGTGATTTTTTTTGTCAAAAATGTAGTTCAGTAGTGATTTTATGTATAGTTGGAATATATGTAGTACGTCAAATATGTTGAATATATAATATATATATATTTGTTCTTTCGAAAAATGTTTCACAATTTTTCAGTTACGTAATGAAAGGAATAAGAAATGAACGCTTCAGAAATTCAAATCATAGGCGGTCAGGTAGTTAAATGTAATACGTAAAATACTGGATGTAATGAATTGTCTGAACCAATATTATCCACAAGCATTACCATGTTACTAGAAATAATATCGTTACAGTTAGTAGTTGAGAACTGATTGCATGCAAACACCAGATTAAGTATTGTTCAATACGTAGGTATACGGTTATATATCTATATTTAATACTTAGCGGAATTCAGTAAAGCATAGACCATGTTTATATGATACAGGGTTTTCCAATAAGAAGTGTTATTTTGAATAGCCCGCTATTTCGGTAGATATTACTTTTGAAGCTGTCATTTTTTTACTTTAGACAAGTAAAAACTACGTCATTAATAAAAATGGAACAATACACGCTTCAAAAACGCATTGAAATTATTAAAATTCACTTGAGTGAATCAAATGCAAATCATCTTGAGTGATGAGGCCCATTTCCACCTCGGTGGCTTCGTCAACAAGCAAAATTGTCGCATCTGGGGCTCGGAAAACCCATGAGTTATTGTTAAAAAGCCTCTTTATCCACAACGTGTGACTGTTTGGTGCGGTTTATGGTCCGGCGGAGTCATTGGACCTTACTTTTTCGAAAATGAGGCTGGAGCAACAGTTACGGTGAATGGATTGCGCTATCGAGAATGATTAATATTTTTTATGGCCGAATTTAGATGGTATTGATCTGGACAACGTTTACATTCAAGAAGACGGCGTTACGTGCCACACAAGCGACGAAACCATTGATCTTTTACGATTGAATATCAAAATAACACCTCTTATTGGAAAACCCTGTAGTATATCTAATACTAAATATCTTATTTAACTCAGTTTTCATCTAAAGCCGTACGCTTAAACTATCTGTGGCGTTTCATTAAGTTATAATGCTGCATGCAACATCAATTTCCTGGCTCGCCGGAAGTTGGGCGGGAAGTTACCGGAAGCGGATCCGGTTTCGCGTTACACTACATGTTTATGTTGACTGTGGGACGGAGGTGGGGTACAGACTCCGATAGAAGCCTCCGCTGTTAACCTTCAGTATCCAAGATGGCGATCAGCTGGGCCTTACATTGCTTCTGTGTTTTTTTAAAAATTATATTGTTTATTTTATTAGACACGTTTATATATTGATAAGACAACACACATTAAAGAAGAGCAAAATTACTTTGTTATACCACTTTATAAGACAAATATAGAAAACAAACTGCTCATTAGTAAAATGAGATCTGGACTTGAAAAACATGGTGCATAATCACTACCTATGAAGTAATCTCTGTGGGTGGTTTTATTCTTTATTCAAATCTGCACTTTTATTCCGTGATTGATAATGTTTTGATAGGAAAATTTCTACACGGCACTCTTACCCCACATTTCCCACCCCTTAAAGCAGAATTTTTATACTTCTTGATGAAATTTTGCACACTAAATTACTGGCCAATCGCACCCTGGGATGCAGCGCCGTCGTGTTTATGATGATGAGATAAGACAAAGAAACACCTATAAATGTACAAAGAGATAAGTAATAAGCAGTAACGCTGGCGCGGCATCTTGGGATTACATGGAAGTTTTTTAACTCGGTGTTGGAAAGGTTAACCTCTGGGGTAAAATCACTCTTGTTTAATGGGCCAATGAGCAACCATCTGTGACCGCGTTATAACCTCAACTCACAAACTTATGTTCATAATAATTCCAAACTATTTTTGAAAAGAATTTTGTTTTTATTTTCATACTCCGCACACGAGGCATTTTGTATCCTTGAACTTTTGTGTGCACAAAAGTCCCAACTGACTGGAACCAGTTGGATGACTTGACGACCTCTATATAACCCGGCGTTTGCGACTTCAACACCCGTGGGGAAGTTTCATAATTATGTTTAATATTATATTCAATTCAATTCGAAAAACATTTATTGCACAAAAATATAGAGTACAAAGGGTATAGCTTATAGGTACATCCTATTTCTTTCAGCTTATCCAAAAAATACACATTATATTACAAAACCCAACAATTACATGTTAACAAATGTATGTAAATAAAAAAACAGAGGTATTCAATTTATGTAAGGTATTCATTTAAAGTGTGGTGACATTTGTTTTAAAGAAATGTTTTTAGTGATGATTTAAATTTGAGTATGTCGGTTATTTGTTTGTTTCTACTTGGAAGGTTGTTATATACTTTAATGGCCATGTAGTGTTGTCCTTTTTGAAATATAGTTTTGTTTGTTTTTGGGATTAATAAGTTTTCTGTGAACCTTTTAGTGTTTATATGTTTTGAGTTTTTTATGTGAATGTTTTTTGGGACTGCGGTATTCGTATTTAAAAAAGATGGTCGTTTATCAATGTAAAATTAAAAACACCTTTATCAGTACGATAATATTTTATTTACGCTTACGCAGTAGTTAATAAGACTTATGCGACCCACCTGCTGAAAACTAATTGCTATTAATTTCTGTGTTACATTATATCGTCCCATTTCCGGTGTCGGGTGTCAAAAAGCCTTTACATTAGATTGCAAGGACACCTCCGACAGCCTTTCATGAAAACCAATTATTTTTTTAATGTAAACAAAGGATTAGCTTTCAAAAAATTAAGTAATTTAGCGACCTTTTCTGATTAAAGGCCATTAAAATTTGAAACTGAAATTTATTTTCAATTCAGCTGAAACGTATTATAATTACTTTCATCCGCTTAAAGCACAGAGTTAATTAAATAGGGTAGTCGGTCCACACCCCACAAGAGTCCCAACTGCTCTAAAGGTGCGTTGTTTCAGAGAATTTGAACAATTCATTAAATTTCGAGGTCGATTTTCAAGTTCTGTGAAGTTTTTATTCAAAATCTGTTATTATGTTAAAAAACTGAAGTAATAGAAGTATAAGTATAAGTATAAATATAAGTATAAGTATAAGTATAAGTATAATTATAAGTATAAGTATAAGTATAAGTATAAGTATAAGTATAAGTATAAGTATAAGTATAAGTATAAGTATAAGTATAAGTATAAGTATAAGTATAAGTATAAGTATAAGTATAAGTATAAGTAACAAAACTTTAATGAAACCTTCACCGAACTTGAAAATCAACTTTGAAATTTGATGAATTGTCAAATTCTCTCAAACAATCTATCATAAGTCGGACTATGACATTCCCGATGGGCTTTATTGTGAGACTAAGTACTCGCAGGGGAGGGAAGGAGATAAGTGAGAAGAAAGTGGGAAAGTACCTGACTATTCAGATCTTGTAATCAAACACGCCTAAAGCAATGTTTATATTCTTGACAGTGATCTTTCAGCAGGGCGATACTGAGAGTATCGTCTGCTCTGGGGACTTCATGGGAAAAAGCATCTTCCTTTTTATTCGAGGGAGGTATGTGATGCGGTGAGGGAACGTCACGTTCGACAGCCCAACGATATTCACGGACCACATTGACGCTAGCCGAACGTACTGGAACTAGCAACGCAATGTGACAAGTGTTTTATAGGTGTTACAATCGCCATTAAATCAAATAAGAACGGCTATAAAGATATTTACAATTAGTTTAACAATCATAATCAAACTTTTTATTTAAACGAGAAGATGGAGAGCGAACACGGGAGCACTTAACGAGCTGTTGTAGTCTCGGCAATCAGGAACGGAATGATTCTGTTCCGGCTAGCTCAGCCAATCGCGGTACTTGAGACATAACGTCCGTTATTAGAATAGAAATTCCTTCTCCTTTAAAATTTTAAAATTTATTCTCATTAAATTGGCAGTAACATAATGAAATAATTCATAAAACACTTTCCTGGAGAAAGTTACTAGGCCGGCTTTACCATCATTCTATCCAAATGTTGCTTTTTTTCGTTTTTGTTATACCGTAATTGTTGATGTACACACATAAATTCTCTAACGACTCAGTTCAACTACTTATGATAAAGTCAAAATGCTATTGACTTGCCAACCAATGGATAAAGGACAATATCAGCGGGAACATAACACGTCAATCGGTTTCATTGTTGGCAGATGAATCATCTAAATGCGGTAAAGATCGACTATTAATTTCATTAATTCACTTCATCAATTTAAGATATATATCCAGCTAACCTATTGGGCGCATTTTGCACCCGTATTTTAAAATTAATTATATAAACACCCTAATGTTATCGAACTTCCTTCCTCTTCTGGCGCTAGTAAAAATAGATTGTTAATGTAAGTTTCTACATGTGAAAATAAGATAGCATTATACAACATTAAGTCACTAGAAATAAGTCTTAGAAGTAAGTCACTAGTTTTGAGTCAGCAATTCTAGAATTAATTATTTAATAAATATATTTGTACAGCGCCCAGGTGGTTTTTCACGAAAACGGTGATATATAAATTAGAAGAATATATGTATTAAATGTTTTGAAACTGTTTTCGCAGTGACCCAGAACACAGCACAAGAGAATTTCGATATAGGCGTTGTTGATCGATTATAGAGTTCGAATAGTTAGTTGATGTACGAACCACCATAAAATTGGAATCGCTTTTTTCGCTTAGTATCTCATCTAATTATAATACATCTACGGCTAAAAAACCTTCTTTCCGAACTCGATAAAAACAAAATTAAACCACGATTTGGAAGGGTTGAAGCGGGGGATGAAAACGGGGGTTGGGATATCAAAAAAGATTATTCTAGGTCACGAGGGTGGCAGATAAAAGGAGGTTCTATCTTGCCGATATTTTTCCTTTTTTGAAAGAGATATTTTGGCTTTGATATGGGTAGGGTTCAGTGGGGGAAAATAATCAATCTGACAACTCCTATTTTATCTTTGCGACTTTCATATGCGTTACAGATATTTTTCAGATTTATCTGATACTTTGCGTTTGTCAATGTCATTGAACTTCGGCATATCATGAAGCAGTAATCTATTAATCATATTAAAAGGTGCGGATGAGAAAACAACACTAAGGATGGATTTTTTTACAGAATTGGAACAATTAATCAAATTTCATGTTCTGTGAAGGTTTTCTTCAAGTTCTGTTATAATTTCAGTTTTGTGAAAGAACTGGCCAATAATGATTCAATAACAGAACATACACAGAACTTGAAAATCAATGTTGAAAGTTAATGAATTCTTCAAATTCTCTTATGTTAATACACGTGCTAAGTATTTTTTTTAATTGAATGTGTAAAGTAAAATTCGTTGGTTACAATGTTTACACTCAGATGCTAAAAAATAATAATTTAGATTGCATTGCATCAATTTAACTCCCCACTGGAAGAGAGAGTTAACTTAAGTTTTAAGTGTAAAACGAGGAATTTTTTTTTGAAGTCTCACAACATCGTGTTAACTGTAAGCTTTGGCATGATGAAATTTTCATAGCTTTCCGGACACTTTTACTCACCGGTTATTTCCATCATAAACTTTGGATGGATCAAAGCATCCAGTACATTATACAAAAATAATGAAAATAATAACTAATTATTGATGACAATATAAGCGATTCCTTAACGAAAATTTGAAACAGCAAATCAGAAAAAGATAGGTCATTTCTAGGACTCGAATCCAGGATCCTTGCCTTATCGGTATTGTATTCAATAATTCAATATTACAATTTGAGGTTTTACTCATTAAGTTATTCCAAAAAATTAAAATAAAAAAACGTTTAATCCATATTTTTTTATTAATTTCAGAGCCCTCAAGCCTTTCAGAATCGAAACATTAATTGAAATGACTTTACCCATAATATGTTACTATATCTGATTGGCCAGGTGCTTCCCAACATGCCTATTCACCTTCTCCTTCCCTTCTCCATTGACTTCAGCCTCATAAAATACCCTAATTGGGGTAGCCCAACTAGTTGTAGACACTGCAGCAGTAAGAACTCTCGCATTCACAAATTTAAAACTAATTTTCAAATGTAACTTGAAATAATTCTATCATCTTAGTTTATTTTATTGTCTTTAGTATAATCATGCGAAAAGTGTATTACTACTAACTGTCTTTACTTGTTTTATAACATTTTGTAATACCTTGTAATATTTATTTATTTTTATATTTCTTTGTCATTTATAAATATATTGTGTAGGTACAAATACTAAATCAACAACTAAACATAATGGAACTTTATTTGTCTAGAAAATATGAATAATTACTGTTTATGCTAAATGTATAAATGACTGTTTTTTTCCTAAAGAAAAAATAATAATAATTAAACCTCTTTTGAAAGTAATATCTTTTAGTTTCGTAAAAGTAAAAGATGATTTTATTTTCCAGGTGCTATTTATTTATTTATTTTATAATATAAATAAAATAATTATAACATCAGGTGGATTCTATTACAATATAATTAAAACCATTAAATATTTTTTTCATATTTTTATTAGAATTTTTTTTATTCACATACATTGTATGATTTTCAATTATTATACATGGATTTAAAACAACTTTTAATTTAATAATTTTACAAAATTCGTTAATAATTTCTACATCTTAATCTGCTTAACTTAGTGTGTTTTTATGGTTATTGGTTTTCTCGGCAAAACCATCCAGATATATTTATGCAAGACCTTCGGAAAATCTAATCTTTCACGTTTTCTCTTGCTATAATTTATGGTTTTAAATTCGTGTTGGAATTACTGGAATCTAAATCTAGTCGCCAGAATTTTAGCATTTATAACCAAAGTTTAATTTTTTTTCGTTTACCCAATTCAAACCATTGAAATCTAAATCAGGGGAGAATTTGAGAATTAATCAGAGAACGTGAGAACAAAATGTCATAATATCTTGTTTATCTTTCCGGATAGTAAACCGTGTACTACGTCATCTTACTTTGTTGAGCAAACGTTTCGGACAGGCTTGAAGTGTCCATCGTCGGGACAGACGCCGTGGCGACGGCGGTTATTACGGTCAAATCTTGTGTCAAATCATACTACAGAAATCCAAATTTTAATGTTTTCAAGTCAATAATGTGGTTTACTACACATATTCAAATATCATAATCCATGTATTTGACCTTGTTTTTGAAAGATATCTCATTCTTCTGCATTACACAAATCCAAAGACCAAAGTTCATTTCAATGGTTCCATCAAAGTTTTATACACAAATCCATAGCCCAAAAATATTTGTTACTCGTTGCATTTTGTCGGTAGTTTTCTCATTGTTCTTCATTTCACAAATCCAACTTTTCGATAGTTCTACCATAATGCTTTAATATACAACTCCATTGAACAAAATAATTTGATTTCCCCTCCATTTTGTTATTGTTCTTCGTTGCACAAATTCAAGGACCAAATTCCTCGAAGTTCGTTCCATCCTGTCGATAGCCTTCTCGGGTTCTTTCCACAGATTAAACGAGCAACAGTTTACACAATGAAAACGTCCTTGTAGGGTCTGTGGTCGAATAGGCTGGCAATGAGATGAAATAGGGTGGCTATGAGTCCAAACATCTTTGCGCAAGTTCCAGGGTTCCTTCTGGCTGAAGTCTTACTGTTGCGTCTCGGCATTACGTAGATCCTCTCCATGTTGACTTTCTTTAATCCAATGTGATCTGGAAAACAAATAATGTCTTAAATGGGGAAATACAATCATAATGTCTTCAAAATATCAAATAAAGATAGGGTAACAACACAATAGTTATTACTACAATAAACCAATTGAGGATCTTTGACCATTAAACAAGAAAATGTTCCAAAAGGATGTATTTGATGGATCCACATACTTTCAAGATTGTAACAAAAAAAGATAAGACACCAGGCAAAATATAATAAATTCAGATAGTCATGGAAGCAGTAATTTCCTGCTATGATAAAACGTTACAATTGCCACAAACGAATTCCACAGTGTTAGGAAAAAGCCAGAGATACCCATAGGAAATCCAACTTCGTTGGATGGCATTTTCGGTTAGGAAAAAGAAACTGAGTTTGCCCACGTGTAATATGGATAACTTTCTAAATAGAACTCCTGGATTCGGCGCGTGAGGGCCACCAAAATACTTCCAGAGCTGAATATGTTTTATAGATGCCTATGTCCGAAATCAAACGTCAATAGGTAGGTAGGTTTTATAGAGAAGAAGAAAAGGATATTTGAAATTTACTGGCGGAAATGAGTTACTTTAGTAAACACTTATTATTTGTGAGGTTTGTGTTGCGGAAAGAATAGTCAAGTAGGTTGTGGAGAAGTGTCTGAGCTATTACACTCTTATCTAGTTTTCAATATGATGATAATATTTTTTGGTCAATTTCATAGAGCGCCGCGCACCGTTCTATGATTAATGGATACTATAAATTGTTGTGTAACTCCCTCTACGCTGCGGGAATTTCAATCGGAATGAACTCAAATGAAAATGTTTTGGTTTTTATTAGTATTAGAACATTGAATTCGAAGCGATTACTTGAAAAAACCCTTGAGAACATTAATCACAAAAGGTTTTTACATAAGCACACATGTTATAGTGGTAAAATAAAAATATATCTAAGATGGTTTATCCAACCATGATTTTGGTTGGGCATTCGATTAGGGGCTGATATTTAATTCGAACTGTTCTCAACGCGATGTGTAAGACCTAGAACATTGGAGATCGTATATATATATATTTTTTTTTCTAGCTAGAGTAATCTCGATGAGTTATATAACTCATTGTAGGATGAGAGTAACTTACAATACATAGGTGGGAGTTAATAGGAATAGATGATTTTCGATGATTTTGAAATATATTTCTATTGAAATTTCCTACATTTTTTCGCTTATTTGCTGACTGTCAAATATATTGTAGGATTTATGATTATTTTTCAGATTGTTGTTATATAGAATTATTTATTTATTTATTTATTCAAATGCCATAAATTGACTTTTACAAAACAGTGATAATCGAATTACAAGCGTACAGTGGTACACAGGATAATAGTAGCAATAAATTACAGAACAATTATTGCGTACACAAAACACTATTGCAAGTGATGCAGTTATTAATATAAGTGCAGTAAGACAATGCATAATTCAAAAGAAATATATACCAGAGTAACAATAATAATTGAACTAATTTATACTTGGCTTGTATAAGACTTATATAAGTCGAAGTATGAGGTGTCTATGCTAACAGTCAGTAGTGAGTTTATTGTTACCCCCAAAATTAATTGCACTTGGAATAGCTGGGTAAGCATCGAAACTTGGCATTAACAATTCATTCAATTCAATAATTCAATAAACAATAATGAATAATGAGGAATGGTTCCATAATTATTATGTAACGCGATGATATACTATATAATGATCTTATTTTAAAAGCAACACCAAATGTAACTGCGATACAAAAATATATATTAATATGTTTGATCGTATTCGGAGTTTGTTTGCGAGTCACCGTTGTAAAAATAAAAATAAGATTTAATCCTACAATTGGTGACCCCGGAGTGATCAAGTGACATTGATCAAACATATTATTTCACAATTATGATATTCAATTATTTCTCTACTTACTGGTTAATAATAAAGTTGAATCAATTTTTTGGAAAAATATTATTAAATCGTAAATTTGCTTTATAATTACTATTCCTGTTTTTTTTTTTATATTACTGTTTTAGTGTTTTTTTGTTGTTGTTTATTTTACGGTTCTTATATATCGAATGTTACCTTGAATAATATAAACGTATGTTTATATTCTTATTATGTTTAAAGCGAAGCTTAATGCCAAATCACTATTTTGATTAATCTTTATAACGAATTGGTGTACATTATGAATACCAAAAAATATGTTTTAGATAAATTGAAGGTTTTCTTATCGTTTCTCTTGAGTAGAATAAAAATAAAAATAAATATTACTCAATAAAAAATATAATATTTTTACAATAGAAATGTATGAACGCGTAAAGGAAACAACTTTAAAAAATACAGTATTATAGCTAGTGAGATATCTGAGATGCTGATCTATAAGATTATCTGTGACAGTTTCACTTGATATACTTTTTTGCTATCTTATAAAATTATTTACAAAATAAATAAAAAACCAGTATTGTGCTTGAAATCGAACGTTTCTAGACTCCGTTTGTCAAGCGATTTTAATGCCTATTACCTACAATATAAGGTATACCAAGAATATACACATTTTTGGCTTCTAGCTTCCTCTTGATAATAAATTAAATATCTAATTTAAAAAAAAAAAACAATTATGTTATCAGTCGGCTTACGAGAGCAACTTATTGCGAGCTTAAAAAAAACTGAAATACCGGCTCTAAGTTATAAAAATCACGGTAGCTTGTGATCGATGTGGATGATCCTATAAGGAACCCACTTAAACAGCGCAGGTGTAAATAGTGCACCCAATAAATTCTATCCGTTTGTTTGAAAGCACATGACATGATTAATACGTGTATTTTTTCCACTAAATGTAAAATGTTCTCATTTTTTACCACTGCAATATACGAACATTCCGGACTAGCATCTTTTTATCATGATCGTGTTGTTATGGATGTAAGTTTTTTATGCGGTAATTTAATGATGCGAACATAAAGAAGAACAGACAATTAATCTCAAAACAATAATACATACCTAATTGATGCACCATGAGATTCATCTTTTCAATTGATCAATAACTCATTTCTAGATTTGACAAGACACGCATATTCAAGAGCATGATGTGAGAAAGATGAAAATATTATTTAACTGTCACAACTTAATAAATAGTTATCGAAGAGTATCGTTTATTTCTTCTTAAAAATACTTTTCAACTACTTAATTTTTTTAATTAAAAAAAACGCAATATTTTTATTGAATGCTTTAAGAGAATAATTTGAACCCAAACGCGATTTCAACTCAGCCATTGACCGGTCAATGGCAGCAATCTTCGTCCAATGTCATGTGTTGTAATAACTAAGATTGTCTCAAATTTAGTTAATGATTACTGATTATTAATTACCAATTATCTGAACACACCAAGGCGTGGTGTGTTCAGTTCCTCGGCTGTCAAGTCCTCCATCGTAACACAAGCAGCATTTTTCACTTACTGTGGTGGTAGTAGGAGATTTTCAAATATTGTCAGGTTATTCGTAACCCGGTAATGTTTGTCTTTCTTTAAAAAAGAAAAGAAAAAAGCTCAACGATTAGGGCACTCGCTGGAGTAGTGAACGATTCTGAACGAATTTTGATGAAATTTTTTGATTATGATGAAGGATTTTGATGTGATTTTATAATTATTCATATATTGCACAAGTGATTTAGAGAAAACGACATAAAAAATCATGTAAAAGCCATCAGGACGTTGATAATTAGTAAAAAAATAATATAGTAATACTCACTAGAACCAAAATTAATTGATACGAATATCATAGATTTTTCTATGTTTAATTACAATGCCCAATTATAGAAAAATCACAAAGAATATCTCGAAGTAGTAATTGATGAAAATCTTAGATGGGACCTATACGTCAAACTCGTAAATTTTATACATTTCTTTAATAATCTAAGAAATGTGGCAAATAAAAAAGATGTCCAAAAATTAAACTACGCATTATGTCACTCTTGAATCGAAGATGAAATTATAGGATGGGGACCTGTATACATAACCTGAACACAATTCATAAATTCAAAGGAATCATAAAGACCATACTGAAAGAATCCATAAGAACGCCTTCGATTGAAATTTTCAATAGTTTTGATATACTAAATGTACCACAAATATATGCCAAAACTATAAGATTGAAACTTTTCAAAAATACGGAATCCTCTACTAGACTGTGTGTCCATCAAACAAGTTCGAATAAAAAATATAGAGTCCTCTACTAGACCGCGTATCCATCGTCCTAGATCGAATTAAAACACGGAATCTACTACTAGACCGCGTATCCATCGTCCTAGATCGAATTAAAACACGGAATCTACTACTAGACCACGTATCCATCTTACTAAATCGGATCAAAAATACGGAATCCTCCACTAAATCGCATATCCATCATACTAGATCTAATCAAAAATACGGAATCCAACACTAAACCGCATTCCATCATACTAGATCGAATCCAAATTCGAAATCCATTACTAGACCGTGTATCCATCATACTAGATCGAATTAAAAATGCGGAATCCACTACTAGACCGCGTATCCCTCATACTAGATCGAATTAAAAATACGGAATCCATTACTAGACCGCATATCTATCATACTAGATCGAATTAAAAATACGGAATCCATTACTAGACCGCATATCTATCATACTAGATCGAATTAAAAATACGGAATCCATTACTATACCGCATATCCATCATACTAGATCGAATTAAAAATACGGAATCCACTACTAGACCGCGTATCCATCATGCTAGTTCGAATAAAAATTAAATAAAAACATTACAAACTAAAGTTATAAAACCACATTCGAACTAAAAAACTACATTTATTTTGCAACAAAACTTCACAACATCCATCCCCCAGATGTAAAACGAATTGAAAAATTTATTGAGTACTTTTCAAGAATAAAAATCTGGTTGAAAGATGACAATGAAAAAACTCTAAAAACGACAAAGACAACAAATAAAATAGATTTAAGTATTTTTAGTCCGCCTCAGCACAAGAAACCCTAGTGAAAAGGACTGAGAATTCCCATTACTCTACTTAAATTTACAATTATATTTTCTATAAAATGTTATAGATGGTCGCTAACATAAAAATAATAAAAAAGTTGAATTTTAAAGAAATTTGTAATTTACCTTTGTTGGTTAGGAACACAATTAATAACTATTGCTGCTGTGTTTCAGATCCGTAATTTGCCAAATGGCCTGAAATCATAAAACGTCACACAATTTATACTGAAATGCCAATGTTTGAAGAAAAACAAGCGAAATACCAATATTCAAAGACGTTCAAGTTCTAAAGACGGGTTGTTTCGGAGAATTTGAACAATTCATCAAATTTCAACGATCATTTTCGGGTTCTGTGAAAGACTTATTCAAGTTCTGTTTTTTATATCATTGTAGGCTAGTTGCTTGACAAAACTGAAATAAAAACAGAACTTGAAAAAATCTTTCACAGAACTTGAAAATGAACGTTGAAATTTGATGAATTGTTCAGATTCTCCGAAACAACCCGTCCTAAATTATGTTTATTTTAAGAGGAATATAACCAATACATCATTTGCTATCAGCATCTATTGAACTTATTATTCGACTTTATAAAATAAAAATCCACGAAAAACGTAAAAATGGATAGTTTTGTTAAAATATAATACAGATAAATAGTAAGGATTCAGGTAAAAACTTTTAGAATATTCAAACTGGTTGATCACATTGATGATCGTATGTCTTCTAACGTGCTAAACAATAAGTAGGCAAAAGCAAGGCGAAATGCTATTTCTCGGTGACACTTGGCGAGGACATCACTGTCAGAAGTGTGTACTTACGCACCGATACAACGGAGTCAATCTAGACTAATTACGCGACTTATCATAGAATTAGCCTGTGTTTTGTGCTTTGATTTTAATTATTTTTTTTGTAAAAAGAAAGACAAATATTCCCGGATTACGAATAACCTGACAATATTTTAAAATCTCCTACTATCACCACAGTAAGCGGAATGTTGCTTGTGTTGTGATAAAGGACTTAGCCAGCCGAGGAATTGAACATACGACGCCTGGGTGGGAACCAAACGCGATGCTAACTCAGCCACCAACCTATTATATAACTTATATTTTAAAACTCCACTTCGTAATTGAATTCCAAAGCTAACTGCTTAAGAGTTTTTGCTACTTCCGTTAACAGATGATGCCTCCTATTAAACCAAGGTCCAGTTGTTTCGCTGAAATTCAAATGTAACACTTTCATAAAATTCAGCGCCATTTTGTTTTTTGGCATTTAGAAGTCTCCGTTAAATGCTGATTCAAGGTGCCTTTCAGCTCTCTATCAAATTGTAATAAGCTGACAAGCTTAACAACATTATAGTTCTCGTCTTCCCGCTGATAATAATTTGTTCAAAAGCTGAAACGGACTTAGACTCGGCATTTAACAGAAACTTCACACCCGTCAAAAAATAAAATGAAGCTGAGTGGCCATTTGATGACTTTGTCACAAGTGAACTTCTGTGGAACAACTGGGCCTATGATGTTAAACAAAATTTTCGATAAATGTTCGTTTTTGCTGTTTCAATTTGAACGCCCCTATTTCGCATTTTTATTTCATCAAAACAATGTGGCTATAACTTACTTGCTGATCTGTTTACACTTGTCTCCGTCAATACGCGGTTCCAGCAATTCTTCCACAGTTTGCTTAGTTAAAGTGCAAATTCACAAACTCCAATATGTGAACAGAAGGTGTCGGCAAACATGGCGCACGAACCAGATGGTGCCTCGTGTCTAAAACAATCAAAAACCACAATAAATCTGTCAGAAATCGATCGTTTTAATCAGGGTTGAAATCATTGGTGATTTATTCTTTTTATACTTGTTGCTAACCGGCTTCATCAAAAATTCAGTACCCTGAATAAAGTGGTATTATAAGGCCAGTTGTTTCATAGAATTTAAACAATTCATCAAATTTATAATATTCAACTTATGTTTGAAATGGTTCCATGATAACTCAACACAGTGACAATTCAACACACTTTTAAAAAGTAATATAAAGTCATTAGAAACGATGAAAAAAAAATTTTTTTTTAACCTAACCTAATCTAACCTAACCTAACCTACTTAACCCAGATGATAAGGTTTTTGTTTCATCACTTTCCGTGACTTTATATAATTTTTTAAAGATGTGATGAATTATCATTGTGATGATTTATCCGATTACCGTTTGAAATAACTGCCCCATAATGTAATAATAACAGAACTAAATAGAACTTTAAGAATATTTGTTTAAAAATTTGATGAATTATTTAAATTCTGTGAAATAACTGGCCCTAATTATGTATCACCCTGGTGAAAGACCACCATCCAGAATCGAAATTTCGCTTGAAATGGCTTTAAGAGGAAGCTACAAGCCAAAAATGTGTATATTCTTGGTATACCTTATATTGTAGGTAATAGGCATTAAAATCGCTCGACAAACGGAGTCTAGAATTCTTCAATTTCAAGCACAAAACTGGTTTTTATTTATTTTGTAAATAATTTTATAAGAAAGCAAAAAAGTTAATCAAGCGAAACTATCACAGATAATCTTAGCTATAATATCTACTGTATTGTATTTAAAAAGTTGTTTCCTTTACGCGTTCATACATTTCTATTGAAAAAATATTTTTTTTAGTAGTTTACATTTATATTTTTTATTAAGTAATTTATTATTTTATTTGTATTATACTTAAGCGAAGCGATAGGAAAACCTTCAATTTATCTAAAGCATATTTTTTGGTATTCATAATGTCAACCAATTCGTTATAAAGATTAATCAAAATAGTGATTTAGCATTAAACTTCGCCTTAACCGTGCTTACTGACCAGATATTAACAGCGAGATACTTGTCAACGTTCCTCTTCCACGTCTCTTTTCTTTCCCTACTCCATTCATCTTTACAAAATACCCCGATTGGAGATGCCATGGTCTCAATGACTAATTTTAAAATAACATTTAAAAATCCACCAAACAGACCTATTTAGTATTTGGTGACCCAATATAAATTGCCAGTCGTAATTTCATCAACTTCCTCAACCTTCGCAACATTCTCAAATGTAGATACCATCATTCCATTGATCCTGGTCAGATGAAAAAATATAATAAAAATAAAGCCGACAGTCGAAAGTCACGTACAACGATTCTGATTATAATCAACCACATATTGTATCTTGTATTTTTATTGCTTTTTTAGAATTTTCCTTGGATTTTTCTTTTCACAGTTCAGGAAACTCCATTGGGAAACTACATGAGAGAAACGGATAAAGAATACGTGACGATGTTTGCTTTTTCTGATTGAAAATAACTGAGGCAGCGTAAATTTAACCATTTAGATATAAAAAAGTAATTCAAACTTACGTGTCGATATTGTACCTAGTATAAAATTGATAAATATATTGTGTTATTTGGAGTGGCGTTATATCAGTCAAAGGAAGAATATTTGACTTAGAGTGGCGAAGTCCTGTTTTGTCCTGTTTTCTGTAAATTTGTATGAACGTTACGTTTCCGTTTGAAGATGGTGGCCGTTTTATTGGTTCAGTGATTGTTTTTTCAAATGTGAAATTGTCATGTTTATTTGATTCGAATTTTTTCAATACCATTATATACCTTATTTTTAATTAAATTATAATTTTTTTTTAAATGTTACATGGTTTGTAATTAATAAGCCGATAATAATTTACCTACCTAAAATCTTATAATTTCAGAGGTAATTTTGGTTTTGATTTATCTTCTTCTTCTTCAATGGCGCTACAGCCCATTTCGAGCCTTGGCCTCCTATAACATGAGCCTCCACCGCCCTCTGTCCTCGGCCGTCGTCTTCCAATCTGCAACATGGAGTAGTCCTCTGGCATCTTTCCTGACATCGTCCTCCCATCTCAGCCTAGGTCTGCCCGCCTTTCGTTTGCCTCCCGGGTGTCCTGTTAGAACCTTCTTTGGTACACGTGTGCTTGGCGTTCGGTGCACATGTCCGGCCCATCTTAGTCTTTGGAGCCGTAAATGAGTAGAGAGTCTGGGAGCTTGGTAGATGTCATATAGCTCCTTATTGTGGCGGATTCTCCATGCCTCTCCCTCTCGCACCGCTCCTAAGATTCTTCGAAGTACCTTTCTTTCGAAGGTGTCCAGCCGTTCCGCAGACTTTGCTGTCAGTGTTCCCGCCTCACATCCATAGGCCAAGACCGTTCTAATAATTGTTTTGTACAGGGTTATTTTGGTTTTCCTATGGACGTTTCGGGATTTGAACACTGGCAGCAACGCGAAGTAAGTGTTGTTAGCGGCTGTGATGCGCTTTCTTACTTCTACTGGGTCTTCGTTGTTCTGCGTTATGATGGAGCCCAGGTAGGCAAACTCTTCGAGCACTTCAAAGTTATAGGAGTTTTTAAAATTCACTTTATCTTTTATTCTGCGGTGTGGGGTTCTGGTTTGCATCATGATTTTAGTTTTGTTCACATTGATTTGCAAGCCCACCTCTCTTGCTGCAGTCTCCAAAGGGTCAAACACCTCTCTTACAGCCTGTAAGGATCTTCCGACAATGTTAAGGTCGTCTGCATATCCAACTATTTGATTGCTTTTGTAGCAAATGTTTGAGTCGGTAGCAATCATTGTCTTCCTCACGACGTGCTCCAGAACAATATTGAAAAGAGTGGGAGCTAAGCCATCACCTTGTTTCAGCCCCTGGGAGACGTTAAAATCCTCCGTTGTTTCACCTCCTATCCTTACTCGACATCGTGAACCAACCATCGTTGCTTTTACAAACTTGACTATTTTGGGCGGTATACCAAAATTTAGGAGTATTTCATATATTTTCTCCCTATCTATACTGTCATATGACTGTTTGAAGTCAACAAATAGTTGATATATGTCTATATCGAATTCCCAGCATTTTGTCAGGATTTGTCGAGTAGTAAAGAGTTGATCAGTGGTGGATCTCCCCCTCCTAAAACCTGCCTGATACTCTCCCAGCAAGTTCTCTGAATGACGTTCTAGTCTTTCTTTCAAAATTGTTGTGAAGATTGTATACGCCGTACAAAGTAGCGATATTCCTCTGTGATTTTCACATTTCAATTTGTCTCCCTTTTTATGTATGGGGCATATTATACTAGTTTTCCACTCTTCTGGTACTCTTTCGGCGGTCCATATTTTTACAATAAGATTGTGTACCAGGTTTTTCAGATGTTCGTTTCCATATTTATAGAGCTCTGCCGGGATATTGTCTCCTCCCGGTGTTTTATTGTTTTTCAATTTATTTAGGGCAGCCCTTACTTCTGCCACCGATGGCGCTCTAGTCGTTTCATCATTATTTAGCTCATCCGGAATGTGAGTTGGTTCGACTGTCAGGTTGTTATTGGGATTCAAGAGTTGTTGGAAGTATTCTTTCCACCTAGTCTTAATCTTTTCCTTATCTCATATTATGTCTCCATTACTATCTCTGCACAGGGATGTGTTGGGCTTGAAGCCCTTTTTAAATACATTGACGCCTTTATATGCCTCACGTGGATTGTTATTAACAAAATCATTTTCCATTTTCAACAATATGTTGTTAAAATATAGTCTCTTCTTTCTTTTAATCAAATGGTTAGCATCTCTTCGTGCTTGTTCGTAGGCTTGTCTTTTTGATCTTGTTCCTCTTTCTATACATAATTTTCTTAGCTCATTTTTCTTGCAGACGCTCTGCATGCACTCCTCATCGAACCAGGGATTTCTAACCTGCCTAGGTCTATTTCCAATGCCTGATTCTGCCGCTGTCAGTAGTGCATCTCTCAGACTGGTCCAATCCTCTTCTAAATCGTTTGTGGAGAGCTGATCACTCAGTTGGTTTGGTAGGTTTGTTGACAGTGAGTCGTGGTATCTATCCAATCCTTCTGGTGTTTTAAGAGCATCGATGTTTAGCTTTGGGATACTTGGCTGATTTCCTCTTCTATCTCTTGCTATTCTGCATCTATAGCTGGCTACTACCAAATAGTGATCCGAATCACAGTTAGCTCCTCTGTAACTTCTTACATTTGTGATACTGGTCGCCCCTCTTCTTTCAATTAGGATATGGTCTATTTGATTATGGTATCTGCCGCCAGGTGATGTCCATGTCCATTTATGTATGTTCTTCCTTGGGAACTGTGTTGAAGCTATTATCATGTTTCGTGATTCTGCAAAGTCAATCACCCTTGATCCATTGTTATTGCTTTCCATATGAAGACTGTTTTTTCCTGTAACCTATTGGTGTGTCGGATCCTGACCGATTTTAGCATTAAGGTCTCCGATAACCATTTTAATATCATTGGATGGTATGGTGTCATATGTCTGCTCCAGTTTGTTATAAAATGTATCCTTAGTTGCTTCATCTTTGTCTTCTGTCTCAGCGTGAACATTTATGATGGAAATATTAAAGAATTTGGTTTTTATGCGGAGTATGCTTATTCTTTCGTTTACAGCCTTAAAACCAATTACTTGATTCTTCAATCTTTGATTAACGATGAAGGCTGCTCCGAACTCATGGTGTTTTTCATTGCCACTGTGCATTATTGTATGCGTTCTAGTATCAAATGTATCAGTGCCTATCCATCTAGTTTCCTACACTGCTAGTATATCTATGTCGTACTTTTCCATTTCTCCAAGTACTTCTCCGAGGGCCCCACTTCTATACATCGTTCTTACATTCCATGTTGCCATTCTCAAGTCCATATTTCGATTGCCAAGTTGTCTGCCGGGTGTTTTCGCTGTCCGAGGTTTTGATTTATAAATGGGAAAAATTTGGAAACACACGTTCTTGGATGCGAGCTTTACTGTTGTGTACAGTGTTCACAGAACTAGTAGTATAGTCTTATATCAAAGAAATAATAAATAACATGTATGCGAATGGAAAAAGTCGAGGACACCTGTGGAAGACATAGCGTCATCAACGGATTCAAATACTGATGTCGAGTCGTGTCAAGAGCTGCTATAACAGAAGAATATTTACGAATGCAAGTAATGTGTACCAATAATTGTTTGCGGTACATCCTCTCTGTCTACCACTGCGATATTGTACTGTAATGGAAGTTGAATTTCGTTTAGTAAACTCTTGTTTTGCGGAATTAAGTCGCCCAAAATTCGAAATTTGCAAAATGGTAAATTCTATGAAAAAAGTATTTTTTCATGTATTTTGCAGAATGACACTAAGTTTTATCATGCTTAAGAATCTTTCTCTCAAACTATAATTTACATAGAAATCCTTAAATTTTGTAAAAAAAAAATATAATTGTTTTTTTTTTTTATAGTTTGTGTTTGTGGCAGCCCTGGAATCGGGCGGCAGCAGGTGATAAAAGATGTGCCTTTCCTCCGCGCCCCATAAGCCGTCACAATCAGCGTTATCATCAGACATGGCGCTCTCACTTCTGATTGGGGCGCTTCTAGCTATTCAGGTCAGTGTTCATGTTAATTAAAATTACCATCATCAGTGGAACAGTGTTCAACATCATCAACATGTCCGTAGTCACAACTACTTGATGCAACATAGTTATGTTGTGTGTTCATTGTCTCTAGACATTTCCGTGGGAGTCCAGTGTTCAATGTCCTATCCAAGGTATTTGGGCAATGTTCATATTCACTGTACGACTAGGCAATTAATGCAATTTAGTTGTATGTTCATGTTCTATAACAAATTATTTCAGAGTCAGTATTAAACTTTATAACCAAGGAATTTAGGCAATGTTCATATTCACTGTACGAATAGTGCCATCTAGTCCAGTTGTTTGTTCATGTTCATGTTCTGTAATTAATTTCGTCTGAGTTAGTGTTCAACTTCCCAATCAAGGTATTTGGGCAATGTTCATATTCACTCACTAGGCATTTAATGCAATCTAGTCCAATGGTTTCATGTTCATATTCGTTGACTTTTACCGTGCAGTCAGTGTTCAACTTCATTACCAAGGAATTTAGGCAATGTTCATATTCACAGCTACTTAATGCAATCTAAGTTGTGGTTATCGTTAACTATTTCCATGGGAAACGGTGTTCAATTGTATCATCAAAGAATTTAGGGAATGTTCATATTCGCACTAATTACTCAATGCAATCTTAAATCCACATTCCTTACCTTTGTCAGCAAGAATTAGTGCTTAACTTCATATTCAGGCAAATGAGTCAATGTTCATTGTCCTGTGCTACTCTACGTGTTCATCTTTCGGGGAATTATCTCAACGGGAATAAAGAATGAAAAGTGAAATGATTGCTTCAGTGTTCAAGTTCAAAAAGATGCAAATCAAAATTTAAAAAATTATTCAAAACAACCGAATTACCGTCCATTGCTTTCGAGATCACTCAGTTTCTTTTTTCCTTATAGTTTCATATCAACGAGGAAATGGCTCTAACATTTTGTTGGCTTTGTGGCATGTTTATACCCTCCTTATTTTTTTTAAAGAAAGACAAACATTTTTTAAAAGAAAGACAAACATTTTTTTTAAAGAAAGACAAACTTTTTTTTTTAAGAAAGACAATATTTTAAAATCTTCAACACTACCACAGTAAGCGGAAAATATTGCTTGTGTCGTGATGGAGGATTTAGTCAGTCGAGGAAAAGCGATGCCAACTCAGCCACTGACATATACACACATAAACACAAAAGATATTTTCCTTTATTCTATTAATGAGCAAAAGATTTAATCGTTTTGTGTGTGTTATTTTTTGGGCTAGGACCTGCAATTATAGTCATCGATTTTTTCGAGGGCACTAGAAATGCAAAACTACATGTTTTTTGGGTGACCGGATAAATCATCAAAATGATAATTCATCACATCTTTAAAAAGTTATATAAAGTCACGGAAAGTGATGAAACGAAAACTTTATTAACTGGGTTAAGTAGGTTACGTTAGGTTAGGTTTAAATTATGTTTTTTCATCGTTTCTAATGACTTTATATCACTTTTTTAAAGTGTATTGAATTTTCATTGTGTTGAATTTTCATTGTGTTTTGTTGTCATGGAACCGTTTTTTGCTACCTGTAAGAAAAAAAAAAATCACGATTCTATATCCAGGGGTGGGGTTTGGTCTCCTCCGTGGTACCTTATCATTTACCTCCAGTTTTCAGTCTTTCTGCCCTGTTCCAAACCTCTTTCAGCTCTTTGATCCTTTCATCGATCTATCTCTGGATCCCTTTCACTGGGATACTCATAATAGATTCTCGGTGTCCTGTCATCTGGCTTAGTAAAAATTATTTCAGTAATACCAATTTTACAAGATTTTTCATAGTAACACACATAATCGTAAAACTACCTGAATAAAAATTCATTTTAATGTATGCATAACTCAATTTACTGTGGGTGATTTAATATTATGTTCACATTAATTACAAAGGCAATAATTGACTATTTTAGCGAATAAACTCGGTAGTCGGGCTTCATTAATCAAATTGTAATAATTGTTTTACTCAATAATTGGCGCTCACGATAAATATTCATCGGATGAACGCTGCTTAATATAACTTAGTAGTTTGTTCGGCAGTGTGTAATTTAAAAAAAAGGATTTAATTAATTAATTTCGCTTATGTGTCGAAATTTAAAAAAATTAATTGTTGAATTTTTGATAAACGAATGACAATGGACCAGTTGCTACTTTTTCATTGGGTGGGTTGGGATCAGGAAGGCATGAATGTATTACACGAAAAAATATTATTTCTGACATGTCTACAAATACCGTGTATTATACCGTGACACTCCAAGGATATAAGCTACCGATTATTTGATTTTTAATCAGTTTTTGTAGTACGAATTCATTTTGATTTTACCAATAAAAAAAAGATTTTTTTTTCATTGCTCTGCAGAAAATCTAGAAATAATTGCAGGCATTGGAAATTCACTGCGGGTCTAAATGTTACGTCGATATCTTATAGGGTATGTTTCTTACAAAAAATTTCATAAAAATTGGAAAAACTCGAGGGTTTAAAGATATTTATTTAGACAGATTGCTCAAAACGGAAATTTGTAACTAATTTAGCGGTTAAAGGGAAAAAATTAACACAACATTCTATTCTATTATATGACGGAAGCTTAATTTCGTAACTTGAATATATTGGCTGGTATTCCAATTTTTTAATTTAAAAAATACATATATAAACCTTCCAATACCATTTTGATGACGATTCAAATTCCTAACTTTCTATGGATACTAGCGCCATTCCTCACCAAGAGCTATGTAAATATGTTTTGCCATATATTAGTTACAATTATACATGACATCATGCAACATATGCCTATATTTGGTTTCCAGCATCGATGTTAGCTTTCTAGGATCCACCGTGATCTATAATCTATGATCTATTTCTTTGCGACGCGCGACGGAGTCCCAAAAGACCACAGACCATAAGAACCTAGCATTTGTTTTTTTTAAATCTGCATGCGTAGATATTACTTGAAGATATATAAATAACATAAAAAATGTGGTCAAATACGTGATCGTTCGCCACTTATATTTACGTCATCAAATACCTTACTGTATTGTGTCTACATTGTATACTGCCCACTATCAATACTGTCAAAAAACTGATTGATTTATCAGCAAATCCACAATTGATTAAACAATTAATTTGACAGATCGAATTTAGTGTCGCCAGAACAAACAATTACTGCATTTGAACAAACAAGATAATCACAAACAACAGATGGTTTTGTGGGTTTTGTCGGCCATGTTTATCCATTAACTAAACGCAATTGCACAAATAATTGAACACTCGATAATGTTTTTAAAACAAATATTAACACAGCATTTTACGTATTAAACATCACCAATCAGCTATTGCAAATAATGTATTAATGTTGTTTTTTGTTTGTTTTTCAGGGCGCAAGCTTCGTAGCATCCAGCCAAATTTCAGCGTAAGTAATATGTCATCACAATTCTATTTATTATAATTAGTTTTCTTTTAAATCCGCTTTAAAGATTTAAAAAAATGGCCACTTGAACAAATAAAAAATTTAATTCGTTTAATTTTTCTTCGTTCTTTGAATCGGTGGTAAAGAATGAAAGAAAATCTTTTTTTTTAATCTTTAAGTTTTGCTAGTTATGAGCAATATTTAAAAACTCGTAGTACAAGCGTGAATCTACACAGCATAAAAAACCAAACAAAAAGTTTTTTTAAAAAACTTTTTAATTTATTTTTTTTTAATTTGAAAAATTTGGAGCCGGGCTTCGACGTGTTTGTTGAACCCCCTCGCGACCGATTTATTTTTATTTAACCTGAAAAATTCCATCTTCGAAAACGAAAGTTTAAATCAAAAAGTTACACAACAAAATCGTCTCTAAATGTTATGTATATTTACCAATTTCTCGTTTGTATTGAGTTTCTTCTAAGATTGTGGAAGCACGTTAAGAGGAAGCTACAAGCCAAAAATGTGTATATTCTTGGTATACCTTATATCGTAGGTAATAGGCATTCAAATCGCTTGACAAACGGAGCCTAGAAACGTTCGATTTCAAGCAAAAAACTTGTTTTTATTTATTTTGTAAATAATTTTATAAGAAAGCAAAAAAGTTAATCAAGTGAAACTGTCACAGATAATCTTAGCTATAATGCTGTAATTTTTAAAAGTTGTTTCCTTTATGCGTTCATACATTTCTATTGAAAAAATATTTTTTTTAGTAGTTTGCATTTATATTTTTTATTGAGTAATTTATTTTTTTATTTGTATTCTACTCAAGCGAAGCGATAGGAAAACCTTCAATTTATCTAAAGCATTTTTTTGGTATTCATAATGTACACCAATTCGTTATAAAGATTAATCAAAATAGTGATTTGGCATTAAGCTTCGCCTTAAGCACGATCCAAACTAAAATTCTAAACTAAACTAAACCTAATGTTGCACAACAATCTCAATAATGCTATTTTGCAGATTTTGCGACATGACAGTCATCAGTTGAACTGACAGAAGTCGAGGGCCTTCTTTACTAACACGAGATATCCTTACCGTTCTGAATCTAATAATTTGTGTAACCTTTGAACAATATTCAATAACCATGCTCTGTTGCAGATCCCTGCTCGAGGAAACATGGAACCTCGTTGATCAAGGAGAAGTCGAGCCCTTCACACTGCTGTTGAAGAAGGAGGTGGTTGCCACCGGAGGAGTGTACGGCCTCGGAGCCACCCTCACCGGAGTCGGAGAACTCGCCTGGCCACGACCAGCTTCTGGCTGCGGACACTCAAAAGTAAGACGATAGACTGTAAACCACAGCGGACAGACTAAACACATTATATATTATATTAGGTTAAAAATGATCCTGTTAAAAAAACTGATAGAATGCCAATTTTATGATAAAATTTTAGTCATTCAGAATATATCGAGATCACGTGTTCTTTTCCTAATAAATATCATGACGTAATGCGACAGTATCAGTTTGCCAATATGAATATTTGTATGTACACGTGTTCCGCCGTCCTCATAAAACATTCGCTTTTAACTGATACTTTGCCAGGAACTCTGTCAATTCATTCTTTAAATGCCTGCAGTCCCGTTTTAACAGGATAACGAATATTTTGACCAGATTTTTAATAAATTGTTACTGTTACATCTTACTGTCATGACCAATTTGTATCTTTCAGAGGAAAATCTGGAAAGGCTTGTCGATAATTGAATTCAACAGTTCGACATCGGCAAATTGACCGTTTTGAGAAACATTTTTTTTATTATTAACTAGCTGACCCGGCATCGCTGGGAGTTATTCTTAGGAGATAGACATATACCATGTTAGAATTTTCTATAGGGCTTTTTAAGATATACAATTTCGTAGTAAATTATTTTAATGTATAACATAAGGTTTAGTCAGCGATAGCAATGTAAGCGCCTGAAAATATTTTTTTACGACTTGATTTTAAAACATCGACTTTTCTCCACTCTTTATAAATAAAGTATGCATGTATTACATATATATAAACCATCCGAAAGAAATTCTCTAAGTGATAGAGAAAATCCTTTCAAAATCCATTGCGTAGTTTAGAAGAACTAAGCGCACAAACAGTCACACCCGGAAAGTGACTTTATTTTATACTAGAGATTCGCATAACTCCATTTAATTATTTTTATTTTATTTTTTTAATATATATTTATTTAATAATGCTATGTAAAATAATTGCAAAACTTTATTAATAAATAGTAACATTAAGAGAAACAGTTTTTGAAGAATTTTTAAGAACGGTATCTAAGAAAGTACAATTTGAGTAATGTATGACTACTGAATAATCTATAACCATGATAAGTGCAAGAAGCATTTTCGGATGTCAGTATAAACAACTAATGTTAGTATAAACCACTAATGTTAGTATAAAAAAATAATGTTAGTATAAACAACTAATGTTAGTATAAACAACTAATGATAGTATAAACCACTAATGTTAGTATAAACAACTAATGTTAGTATAAAAAAATAATGTTAGTATAAACAACTAATTTTAGTATAAAAAACATGTTTTGGATTTGTTAAATAATCACAACTCAGTCAATAAGCTACCCAAAATCCAAAGTTTATTTTTTAACACCAAGAACATATTTTCTTATCAGTATTACGATTTTATTATTATTATTAGTATTTTTTGTTAATGTGTGTTACAGATTTACATAATCCTATTACAGGTGACCGGATAACTCATCAAAATGACAATTCAACATACCTGTAAAAAGTGTTATAAAGTTATAAAAAATGATGAAACAAAAACCAGGTTAAATAGGTTACATATGTAACTATTTAAAATAGTTTTTTTTTCCTCACTTTTAATGACTTTATATCACCTTTTAAAGGTGTGTTGAATTGTCATTTTGAGGAGTTATAAAGGAACCCCTATTACAATACACACGCCATAATGAGTCCTTGCCTAAAATGACTCTGGAAACCTTCAAAGCCAATGTTGAAAATGTCGAGAGACCTAGAGATTTTATATAGCAGCACCATACCTCTTGTCATACTGTGCTGGGCTATAACGCCTATAGTATTCCAAAAGGTATGGGCTGTCGATGAAGTTGTTTTGTTTTATATTTTAAACGCTATTACTGTAAGGGCCTAATTCTTCCTAAATTGGAGACTTTCGTAGCGATTTTCAGAGAGCTAATCCGTGTGATGCATGAATCGCGGGTACTCACCATGCATCAACATGCATAAACTGTTATTATTATTAGTATTATAAACCGTTTGTTCCTTCCAGCTCATCAACGCCAACGTCGCCCTCAACGACGGAACACTCGCATGGGGAGAACTCGAAGACGCAGTAGACAGCTATGCGGTCGTGCTCGCCCAGGCAGTCGACAATCTCCGAATCCTCGGTCTTAGCTGCATCATCCCAGCTCCATGGGTAAATACAAATTATTATCTCATCTTATTAACTAAATCTACCATTAATCGGTCCATTTAAGCTAATACTTGCGGGATGTAAATGCAAGACCATGTGCAATAAATAAATCGGAGTGTTTTAATTCCGCACCATCACCAGCAATATCAACAAAAAGATCGTCCGGTGATATGAAAGCTAACATAGCTTTATTAACATAGCTATTTCTAAATATCTCTACTTCATTTATTATGTCCCATACAGAGTGTGGTCATTTCGATTACGATTTCGGGAATTATCTAAGCTAGTCTTTATAATATATCGATCCTTTCACAAATTTTTTATCTTTACTTTTTGGGACCTTCTCATAATAGTTCCTTATTGATCAGCGCCTTTGGCCTCCCTCTGCGTCGGCATTACCAGATGTTGGAATTATGGCTTGGAAGAGTAAAGGATTATCTTTGCACTTTCGATCCTTCCTACTATTAGCCAATGCTTCTCTTTTTAAAAGCTTAAGGGTTATCCTTGTGTTTGTTTCCAATCCAGCCAACACTAGAAAACTCCTGCGGAGACTGGGGTCGCATCTACGACTTCGAGAACAGCTGGGACCTCTCTAATGTCAACAACGGGGTGGTCTGCGCCGCCCGACGACTCTACACCGCTTTCGGCGCACGCGCCAACAACGTCGGAGCTGCCGCCACCAGCGCAGCCACCGATGCAGCCATCACCATCATCTCAGACGTCGAAGATGAACTCGTCAGCGTAAGTTCAAAAAAATAGTTTAAACAACCCACTAGAATTTCATTGATTTATCCAGTGCAAGCTTGTGTGACCAGCTCGCGTAAGACGGCTCCTTTGAAGACAGATCTATACTTATAAGAGGAAGTTCAGAGATTGTTTTGTATTGTCAAGCCCCAAAAACTCAGCCTTCACGATACGGAAACCTTTAAGAATCTGTAGAGTGTAGGAATATAACACGCCGAATCTATAATTGTGTAAACTTGGAATGAACTATCTACGTGTCAGAGGGGATGTGCACATTGCTTCACATTTCTTCAGATTGATTCGTGGGTGGTTAAAAATTTCGATTATCATCGAGAGCATTAAGTTCTGTGTCACCCACAGCAAAGACTGTTTTAACTCGGCCTGCAGAATTAACTTGCAAAATGTCATGACGATGGGGAGAACTATCCTGCTGTTAAGCTACTGATTTTATACAAATCCCCTTATTTTTATCTCAATCTCTGGCCCATAACTCTTGAAAATAATATCATGATTCTGCGAAAACTCTTAAGTTATGTTTTTTTTTTTGCAGTACTTGGAAGCTGTCCTGAGCAAGAGCGCTGGTGCCGGATGCAAATCCAAGCAGAAGCAGCTCCGAACCCTCGCTGGATCCCTCAAGGCATCCATCTTCAGGGCCAGCGGCATCGCCAAGAATGGGCTTAGGTCTCGATGCCACTAAGAAGCCTCTTCGCTACTAGCATAGAACCTACCTTTATAAGTTGACCTGGTATACAACATCACCACCTGTCTTTAGAAAACCAACGAAAAAGATCTATAAAATAATACCAATCCAACTTATTCAGACCATCTTTTAAAAAAAGCTTTTTTTTCTTTTTTGAAAGCACACAAAACAGAATTATTACCTGACGTTGAAATGCAAACTTTCAAAACCTTCTGACAACTTTATGCCTTTTTCGATAAGGGTTACGTTGATGCAAAATGCTGGTTTGAAATCGGACCTTATCACAACCAAGACTACACTGCTCAGCGAAATGGGTTTGCGTTTACAATATGTTATTGTAAATTGTCAGCTTTTTTTTGTTGAAGTTCGTGGACGATATATCTTTATTTTTCAGGACACCACTCAATTATTTCATAAATAAATTAAAAATAGTAACAGACAGTTTTATTTGATTCGTGTATAATTATTATTATAACTCCAATTAATTCCTTAAGATATAATAAAATCTGTTGGGATTCGTATTTACGGACTAGCTGTACCTCGCCACGCGTTGCTGTGGCTCTGCCTGTCTGTGCAGATATAGAAACAATGGCGCATATTGACACAAAAAACAGATGAAGCTGTTTTTTTTAAAAAAAGTATGTTTGTCCAACAGATTGCGATGTTTTAAAATAAACAAGCTGTCACAGATGTCATCTATATAATATTCGAGTAGGTATGTAAAAACACGCGTATTCGAATACAACGTTTGTTCGAAGAATGAACAAGGGTTGGGATAGCCGTATTTTAAAGGACTATTCCACACAGATAAAGCATGGATAACGCCTATGGCTTATGACAGGCGAATGCGATAACACAATTTGTAAGGTTAATTCACAGTCAGCTTACCGGGTGGCGAACGAAGTCTGCATCTCGAGAATCATCTGTCAGCACTGGAACGGTGATCGTTGTATGGTAGCACTCGTTATGTTGAATTGGATTGCGATAAAATACGTTTAAGGGATTATTCCGATAAATAACCGGCGATAGTACACACATTGGTTTTGACAAGATGAACGTTTAGATGCGATTGTTCGGCTCACGGCCCTCCGTGATTATAGTTGATGTGTGTGATTTCAAACTGTACAGTTCAAAATCTGACCGTACTATTGGTCAGCACACGGCCTGTCAAAAGCAAATCGGCGTGACGGAACAACGTTCTTAAATCGAAATCATTTAGGTAAAATTAGTGATTAGTGTAAAATAGTGCACATATTTTTATTAATTACTGGTTGGAACCCCCTTCGAGGTTGAAGGAAGGGTAGTTTGATTTGTAATCTATATAAATAAAAATGAAAATGTTCGTTTGTTCAAAATCTTATATCTCCCAAAGTTCTTCACTGATTGCTTTGAAATTTTGACACAATGTTGCATTCGAATACGCGTGTGTTTTAATATATACCTATATTATGTAGATGTCACTTGTAACAGGTAAAAACATGATTTTTTGAAAAACAGCGTAATCTGTTGGACAAACATGTTTTTTGAAAAACAGCGTAATCTGTTGGACAAACATGTTTTTTGAAAAACAGCGTAATCTGTTGGACAAACATGTTTTTTGAAAAACAGCGCGACGTTGTTAAATGTCAATAAGCGAAACAGATGCCTTCCAAAGGCTTTATCAAACTATCTGATAATAGTGTGTCATTAAAGCAGTTTGATAATGACTTCTGAAGGTGAAACAGCTATCCCACGCAGTAATAATAAGTACACCGCAAAACTGTTTTTTTAATCAATAAAATTATAATGTCATTAAATATAAAAAAAAAAATTTAAATGTAAATGAAGTTCTGCAAATTAAACTTGAAAACAAATTATGTATTCATGTTAGTAAGTTTGGTGTTCATGAATATGTAGTGTCTTGCAGTGACATGATTAACCAAAATAACTTGAAAGGTCTAGCGCAGAGGTTCCCAAACTTATTTGCCCCGAAGACCACTTGTCAAAATTTTTTTTTTCGTGTGTAATGTGATAATCATTTATTTTTTTCGAAAGAAGATTCCCTTCCATTGCCTGTCCAACAACCGGGTGGCGGTATAGTTCCTATGTCTTTACACTGTGCAAACAGGGGCGCCCTTGTGAGGTATTACACCAAATTAAAATGAAGCAGGATAAGCAACGGGAATTTCTTTCTGTAGCTGGCCCTACAGAACTGCCCCTTAAGTTCTTTGTCAGTGCTTATTCCGGTCAGTTCTTCTTGTCACATAATATCCGATTCTTCAACGTTCCATTTCCATAGACAAAATGTCCTCAAACTTAGTTTTGAAGTCTGTGTGAAGTGCATTTAAATGTTGAACGTCATTATTAACCTGGACGTTTTTCAAAAATAAGTTGGGATCTAGGAAAATTCGCGGCTTCCAATGTGCAATGTTTTGCTTGAATATATCAGTTCTGACGAGAAAAGGAACGTAGACTCTATTTATATACCTCAATTAACAACTTTACGAAATATAAAAATACAAATATCAAATAAGTAATTTCTCAGTCTATTATATTTGTGTTAGGTCTATTGTGTCATTTACGGAACTCCTAAATGTTGACTTGAGGTAAATGGGGGTCCGCTCGTATGTACCCCCATTTGAATCTCGTGGACCCCCAAATTTTTTCTCGCTGACATAAACCCCCAGCAAGCCAATATCGAACCCTGGGGGTCCTTTTTTTTAATAAAAAACAAAATATTCTCAATTTGGATAACCAACTCAGAAATCAGATTGAAGTTGCATTTTATAGACCACTTTGGGAACCTCTGGTCTAGCGTAAGGAATGAAGAATCAACACCGAGTCAAATTTAATGTGTCACCTGATTTTTTTCTTTGAATTTTGCCCATGTCTAATGTAAGGTACAACAACGTCCCAAGTATATACATAATTTGTTTGAAGAACCGTTAACAATGAGCACTGAACCACTGTGATGGCTTCAATGAGCAGATAATTTACCAAGTGTGAAATATAGTCGACCAATGAGACTGCAGGATAAAGGAGTGTTCAAAATCCAAAACTTCTACAAAACAGAGGTCTCAATGATATCAGGATGACTCTGACAGTATTCTCCAACAGAATGAATGGAACTCTTTAAAAATGGAAAAATAATAAACACAAAGACACCAGTTAGTTAAACATTTTAATACTTTCTGTGTTGGTTACAACCAGTCATTCATATCTTAATTTTTTACTTGGTTAATCATGTCCACTTTATCAAAATGCTTTATGTAAATTTGCCGGTTAACCTTCAGCACAGACGGTAGCTATGTTGTCTCGGTTATTTTCGTTTAGCCCCCTCCAACACACTTTGTTCCTTCGTAATGCGACTTTTCGTTTTTAACTCGCAATACTATTTCTGCGTTGAATTGTTTGTAGAAGTCTTCGATCCTCTGCAGACGGGTGGAACAGCAGCATTGTCGGACAGGAGCGCTCAGCTGGAGTTTTATTGACTAGAGCATACAAAATACAAATAACATACGGAAAAATGAAGGGCAAGAATACAGGACCCTGATAATTTTATAAGTAATTGAAACATAAAACCGTAGATATAAGGTGAAAGAAGTCCACCATTTAAGTTAATGGAATATTGGAACTTACTCATCAAAAAAGAGAGAGATAGACGAGAGTGAAAAGAGACACGTAAACAGTAAAAACAAACCATCGTTCATGACATATTGATTAATCTTTCTGCTTAGAGATCCAGAGGTAATCAAGAGATGATATTGCCTGACCACCTTCTCACTCGGGTCTAGACAATGTAGTATAATGTCAGTTATAAACATCTGTCCCATCATAGATTTATTTCGAAACATTTCCGCTTGACACTCAATTTCAAATAGATTCACAAATTTTAAATGTATTCTTAAATGAAATACATTTATTGAAAGCATTTGAAAGACTCTTTCAGATTTTAATATTGAACAACAACGTCGTAATCATTTTCATTTTAAGTTTTCAACATAAATAAAAACTTACCAGAACCAAACCATTTGGACAGTATATACATAATGTATCCATTTTGAATACGATTTAAATAGTCATATTTTAATTTTGGCAGTGTTGTTCCAGCTATTTTGAAAATATTCAGGGAGACATTTTGACCTATCCAGCTGGACTCTGTCGACCCACCGCCTTGCATCGGAGTGGGAGTGATGGATTGACCGTCAGATCCCAACCGATACCTAATACTTTTTCCTCCCCAGAACTTCCTTTCCCTAAAAAGAGCTCCCACTCAGCAACCCCGAAGATGAGAGATGAGGGAAAAATCCCTCAGGGCCTCCTGTGTGGAGTTAATGTAAAAAAAGGGTGCGAACGATGCTTCAAATATAAATTCTAATATTAATATAAACAAACATATTTACTATAAATCATAGAACTACAATTAGAGGTGCTACTGCGTACTAATATCTCGTTGAAACTCGTTCCACTATTATAACGCGATAAGCGGTGCGCTTAGACCGGATTCGGTAGTTTTAGTCCTAGCGTTGGGAGAGTTGGAGGTCAGTTGGAGGTACAAAAAGCGGAAACTGTTGTTTCGCTTGATATCTCATATAAATATAATACGATAACGAATATTTTTTCTCACCTCGATGATTATGTTCCGGTTGGTTTTAGCAAACAACCTGCTACCACTTGTCGTTTGAGAATAGGTGCTGATGGCAGCCAAGAGCCTGTCCGTGTAGTTGTTAGAGATATACAATTTCAGCACTAGCTCACGTAGTTCGTCCACCAGATCGTCAGCTCCCTTAGTACCCTCCCAAATGGTATCGATGGCATAACCTCTACCTTCCCTATAACAGCTGCTGGTAGGAACCTTTAAAATAATCGAAAATTATAAAAAAGTTTGAAAGACTATTGTAAAAATTTATTATTTTCAAATCTTATGTGAAGTGGGTTTAGTTTACTGTAATTTCATTCGGACTTAAATATCAATGCACAAAATCACTTTTACTATTTCTGACTTCATCCAACTTTCAACACCCTTTTGTCCAATTGAACACTTGATAGATAATATATGTTATTTTGTTTTGCTTTTGATATATTTTATAATAATAGTAACGTCTCCAAAAATGAAGTTAAGAAATAAACGACAAATGTCTGCTTTACACCATGCTTTTCCATCCAGTTTGTCTATTCCTAGCGATTCGGGATGAAAAAAAAATACCTGTTCTATTTTGGTAGTTGGTTCCGTGAGTGGTATTGATTTTTGCAAAGTTTAAGATGGTGGACATTATTTGATATTTGTCATCTCTCATTTTACATAAAAACGCTTTATGTTTCTTCAGGTTAATATTTTAAGTATTACTAAAAATACTATGATGCGTATTTATCACTGATTGGAATATGCATTACTGTTAGGTATTGTGAATTCCACGTATGTGGTTTGACGATTTGATATATTGTTTTGAGGAAATAATACACGAGAACTTAAAATCGTACTTTTAACTCATAGAATAAATAATATCTATTTGAGTCAACTTCATGTTGTAACATACTTTTATTAATTAACTAGCTGTACCCCGCGACGCGTCGCTGTGGCTCAGTCTGTATGTACAAATAGAAAAACATTAACGCGTTTTGATTTTACGTCCAACAGATGGCGCTGTTTTAAAAAAAAAACATATTTGTCAACAAATGACACTGTTATTTAAAAAAAATTACCCATCACTGGTGACATCTATATAATATGGGTGTATAAAAACACACTCCTATTTAAATACAACGTTTTGTCAAACTTTCAAAGCAATCGATGAAGAACTCTGGGAGATTCCAGATTTTGAACGAACAAACATTACATTTTTTATTTATATAGATAGATTATTAGAAACAGGGTTGTGACAGTTATTGCTTTGGCATCTGCGCTGCCGTGTTTTAGTGGTTTCACTTCATATATTATAATTATACGAATATCGTATTGATCAAGATACGGTGATCAGGCAAGCAATTTCACTAAGGCACCTATAATATAGATGATAAAGGTTCAAACGACGAACGGGTAAAAAAACATCGATTGGGTAGTAACCAAACACGTGACACAGCTCGCAAATGACAGTGACAAATGCTTTTTTGATTGTGATCTATGGTTATATTGAAAGTGTTGCCATTTTTTTACGATTTATTATTCATTACTTCTTCTTAAATGGCAACTATCTGTATGAAAATGTTGATTGTGTAAAGCGAAGATTTTTATATGGGTCCCAATATGGAGATCGAGATGAAAAAAGCTAGCATGTCTCGATTTCATTGCGTATGTCAATTAGTAGGTTAATACCAAATGTTTGTTTGTACATCTGAAAAATAATAGTGATTAAGATTATTTTTTTAAAGTTAATTACCTTATCATTGCGTCTAAAGTTCTAAAATTCTTTTTTGAAACATCGTATTTTGCAGATGTTTTACCTCACTAACGCAAAAATCATAATTTTTGCCTGCAATAATTTATTGTAATATGGCGTCGTTTTTTACGGTTAAACGAGTTACTCAAATCTTAATGAAAATCTCAATAGGAAACCGAAAAGTGTATTGTAAATATTTTTATACATTATGAAGAGATTTAAAATGAGAGTACCTACGAAGATTTTCTACTGCACGGTGAATGCCTACTGATATAGGAAGTATTGCTAATTTATTAAAAATCTGGTCAAATTTTTTGTATTCCTGTTAAAAACGGGACTGCAGGCCTTTAACGAATGAATTGACAGATTTCCTCACAAACTATCAGCAAAACACAAATGTGTTCATTAAAATTCTATATTTATAGTTATATTTATCAGGATAAGCGCAGATGCATGAACGCGTGTTATGATGTATGGCTTGCCATCACGTTTTCAACAAGATTTTATATATCAGATGCAGCATCTAATTCGCCAATTAACCGAGCTCTTCATACTCTAAATAATATTTGTCTTAACTCTAACATTGACATTTTTTCGGATTCACTGCCCAAATTCAAACGTGGCATCATGTCAATAATTTAAACTATTCAATGCGCATACATACAGACACACACACACACACAAACACTTACACATACATTACGCACGTCACACACACACCTATAAACTACACACGTCACCTGGTAATTAAGGAATAAACATACCACTTAGCAGAAATTACAAGGAAACATATCATAGGTACACAACATGAAGTATCTTATTCCTGTATATTGTTTCATCTCTGTAAATCATGTACTGTTAAAAATAAAAAATCAGCAATGCTCACTTTTCTCCGTGTGCTTTCTTGTATAGTAGATAATACATATATTATGTCTTATGTACAAATGTGTGTTGGTTCTTACTTTAGGATTTAGGGTGGGGTTACATTTCAGAGCGTCACATCCTGATGCAAATCGGCTGCTGGCGGCCGCCAAGAAGTTAATTCCGAACATATTCTGTGCGTACAAGTCGATAGCCGCTTGGATGTCTTCGTCATTTTCATTGTTGCACTTGGCTGATGCATTTATAAACTGGAAACATAAACTAATATTATTTTTTTATAAATTAAAACACTGCAATTTTTGAATTTCTGAATATCAACTTAATTTTACTTTACAGCGCTCGACACTGTGCAGAAACGGGCTGTTCGTTTGATAAATCCCCTGTCTTGACAAACGGAATGCATTCGTTAGAACAGTGGCGGCTCGTGACTTTTGGATGAACTAGTAGTACTACCATTTTTGTAGGAAGATTTTAAGAATATTTCAGTTTGGCCGTGCACTGCACGGATTTTCTGAAAATCTCATCACAACCCTTACGTAAATGGCGATATGGTTTAAATTCCCGCTTAACCCTTACCGGAACATTGGACCTTTTCTTTCAATTCCAATTTTTTTTTGCATATATAGGTTCATTTGGATGTTAATAAATAAGGAAAAATAATAAAAAAAATATGAGTTATTATTTGAAAGATTTATTAAAAAACTTGGTGTGGTCATTCCAGAGTACCACTGCTCCAGTAGCACTTTTTTTATCAATTAAGAAAAATAACAATAATTGTTTAAAATAATAATTAATGGTAAATAAGAATGAGAAACCTGTTTCATATATAAACATTATTTTTTATGATAATAGTTGAAGTCTTTACCAATAGTCTTTATAACTGGGTGATCGTTTTATACCCATTAGAATTATTTTACAAGCAATAATTATTCGCCTGAAACACTCATCCACATTGAAAAATCTCCTGATAAAAGATACATGACGCCAACGGGACTCGAACCCGTGTCCCTTCGATTTCCGATGAGTGTTTCAGGCGAATAATTATTGCTTGTAAAATAATTGTTACCCTTTGTGCTATGCATAAAAAATCTTGTCTTAAACATTAGTTTACCAAAAAAAATAATAACCCATTAGAATGTTGATACCGAGGAATAACTTTAATTCTTCAGTAGTAATAGGGGTATAGTTGGTGCCATATTGTTCTGCTGCGTATAAATTTGTTTGATACACAATGTGTTCAAACAAATCATTTGTGAAGAGACTTGAAAATATCTCTACTGGGGATTTTCCAACAAGCCTTCAAATTTGTACACCTGTTTCTTCCGTAAATGGTTCAATGTTCTTAATTTTGTCAATATTCCTCACCCATTCATAATTCTCAGGTATATTTTCAAATGTATTTGTTTGAACCGTAAGTAATGACGACAGAGGTGCATTATCATCTTCACAGAAATCGTCATCCAAATCTTCGATTTCTGTAGGATTAAAGATTTCTTCTGGATTTAATTCATCTTCACTCAAATCGTCAACTTCAGATTCGGGATCTGACGGCAAATCTATGACATATGCATTTATTTCAAAATCGCTCAGCCTTTCCATCTGGAAGAACATCAAAATAACTTTTACTAGCAAAATGCAGTAACACAAAAAATTAATTTACGGTCAGTGCAGATTTCCCTAGTGGAGCTGTGGTACATTTGAAGTAACACATGAAAAATTCCACCCACGAATGGTAATTTAAGTATTTCAATATAATTTTTAAAATAATCACAATATAACATTGTATTTTAATAGAAAATTGGATTATTACCTTAATATTTGCACAGAAAAGAGGTTTTTTGTAGCACAGAACTCTTCTAACATCCGACTGTCAAAAAATCTCTCGATGAATGACAAAAATGTCGATAAACACGATGATATTCAAATTTTGAAGGAAGTTTTTGGCAGCGGCCAATCGATGGCAGTATCAGTTACTTCAATAAATGTGTGTTATTTTAAAAAGTCCACTGCTCCTCTAGGAAATAATTATTTTCTATGTGTGCTCACAGGGATACCACAAAACCGTTAAGGGTTAACACCATCCGCCTGTTTTGATTTATGCAAGAAAAAAACATGGCCAAAAAGTGCCTTTTTTTTATTTTGTGGATGTTCAGGCATAAATATGTAATTTTTGTCCGATCATTTTATAAATAACTTAATTTGCCACATTATACAATAAAATCATAACCGAAAATGGGTTCGTAAGTAGGAGATTTTGAACTTTAAAGCAGTTTTCATAGGCCTTATACATTATTTTTTTCTGGGCTTATAAAAAGACTTATCTAAAAAATACTTGATTATTTCAAAGGCCAAGATGTATTCTACTCGCAGTATTTAATTAAAGCATCTGAAACATTTCTAGGCGACCAAATTTTCAAACCAAATCACATGATTTTGCATTACTACGTATGACATCGCCTTAAGTGATCCTCATAGTTTATTAAATATCAAGTCTGCTAAGAGAGCCAGATAAATTTACATGTATTCTCACAAGACGTGTTAAAAAGTACCAGGGTAAGTCAGTTCCCAATTCTGACTAAATGTTAACCATCTTCCCAAAGAGTTGTGTCAATTTTAAAATTTAAGAAAATATTTAATACAGTCCACAAAAATTGATTTGCATGCAATGTGCGACTACAGCAGCCCTGGCCAACCCAAATTGCACCCCGGGCCGCATTGACGACCTAAAATTTACAAAGGGCCGCACGTACAGACATTATACAAAAATAATTTCATTTTTTTATCACAACAAATTTCATACTTAATTCTTTTTTTGTGAGTATTATAAATAATTTGATTGCAGAGGTAATCTGAAAGTACAATCAGGTAAATGTGAAGAAAACACTACTACAGCCAGATGTGAAAAGAAAACACACATTGAACAAACAAAAAATGTATTTTTATAGTAATCAACATGTTTAACAGGGCCGCACGTATGGGCGTATGCGGCGTATGAGGCGTATCAGGCGTATGCGGGCCGTATGCGGGTTGGCCAGGGCTGGACTACAGGATCTTTTCTACGGCTCGTCCTTGAGATCAACGGCTCGGTTGTGGAACGATTTGCCAGCCTCTGTGTTTCCTCCCTCCCGCAACATCGGTCTTTTCAAGACCCATGTTCACTTCTTCCTCTACTCAAAAAGACCCACTAAACAGCATCCCCAAACATGAAATAGGGAAAATAATTTTCCTCAGGGCCTCCGGTGTTGAGTTAATGTTAAGTATCAGGTTGTACCCGCGAAACCATAACCAGCAATAATAATTACTGTACTAATTTGAAGATGGAGAATGGAGATGGTATTTGGTCCGGTGACCTTGTTTCTACTAAAAAAAAGTTTAAAAAAATACCTTTTAATAGAGGAGATGGGGAACAGGAAGGTGGAGAAGTACCTGGCTATTCAGATCTGGTCACCAAATATGGCTACGGCCATTTCAAGCAAATTTTCAATTCTGAATGGTGGCCTTTGCTGAGGATATCTCTCGCTCTCGATGTTACATGTTGCCACTGACAAGAACCTATGCCAATACACTTGTACCATGTTAAATGCACCGCCCTTAACATTGGACGGTAAGTACAGCAAATCATATGCACATTGTACATTATCACTGCACATCACTGTCCAATGCTTTGGAAACAGGACGGTGCATATGACATGGTACAAGCTTGCTGATTGAGCATTGGAAATTATAGAACACATCAGGCTTAGAAATGACACAACAGAAAGGAAATTACATTAAAATTACAGAAGCGTTTAAACTATTTCGTAATAATCGTAGATATAAAACTTACCTGGGAGTAACCACAGAGACTTGGCTTTTGGTCAAGATAAGGCATAAGCCTTAGGAATTTATAGGAAATAACAGTGGCCAACTGGGTAGGAAAGGTGTTCAGACTGGCGCTCATCTGGAGGATAATGGTCTTGAACTGCTCCCCAAGGCAAGACAGAGTCACCTTCTGGTTCCAGATCTGCTTCGTCAAATCCCTGAAATTAACAACATAACGATTGGTTCAATAATTATTCACTATCAGCGATTATATAAAAATTATTCGATTTCTTCATTTCATTGATAGGTCTGTATATGTTTGTCCATGTACCTAAAAAGCCCTGGACCGAGTTATTCGGGAACAATTTGAAGCCGCAGGGTGGGGGAAAAGATGTATGAAAAAAGCCAAAACGTATTAAAATTTTTTTGATGACTTATCTCATTCTTTGTCTCATCAAATACCCAAACAAATCAAAAACCGTTATAACTGTATTAACCACACAAAAATAAAACATTAAAAGTTCATTATGCACCACTTTGCGTACAAATCAGTTCAAAATTTAGTTATACAAGATGGCTGCCAGGCAATTTCCTCTCATCCTAGATTTGATTTGATCGTACAAATCAAATCTGTTGTACATACAAAATCGCAATAAGCCATTAATAAGGGCTTTTTAGGTCCATGTGTTTATCTGGTTAGAAGCAAGTCTTTAACTCATCAGGGTAATTTGTTCAGTTTTGGGAACAAACATTTATTACCCATAGAGTCTAATTGTTCGCTTTTCGGAACAGCTCATATGGAATCATAGAAATCGTTGCGTCTCCCTTACTGTCATGGGTAGAAATATGAACTAAACGGTGTTAGAAAGAGAAAATAACAAACTTTATATAATTACAGAATAATTACAATACACACTTCTATGAAACTAAAGGTTCTGACCGCAATTTGAGAAAATTTAAAATTAATAATTTTTAGACGAAACGACAAGAAATTGATACTGCAATGAAGTTCATAGTACATTTTTCTGATGAAATATGTGGTTTTTTTTCAGTATCAGTAATTTCAGTTCAGTTTTTAGACAAAAAATATCATATTAAAAAGAATACATGTTTATTTTCAATAATAAAATTTAAAAGCGTATTTCATCACATTTCTAAAACATTATTTAATTTTCGGATACGTTTAGAAATTTCCCATTTTTTTTAATTTTATTAAAAAGCGGAAATTAACACAAATTTTCCGACCTTCTGACAGCATCTTTAAGAAATATAACGGTCAACATGCCAGAGGCCTAAAGGGTTAAAAGAGAACGGAAAAATTAAAATCTCATGTAGCAAGATAAGAAAAAAGACGTACGCGAATTAACCTATCAAGACAAACCGATCTCTTGAATATCCATTTTTGTATTATGGGTAGTTCTATGCCTCCTTGACTAAGATTTAAACCTTGTTACAGGGTGGTAGTTACTCTCAGTATCGTCCTTGTGGAAGACCACCATTCAGAATCGAAACCTTACTTGAAATGGTTTAGCCGTGTTTAGTGGCCAGTGGGTTCTCATTGCCTAGCAAAACCTGGTCCGCCATCAATGGGGCCTTAAAGAGTCGGCGATGTGTGAATGTGGTGCGGTGCAGACCACCGAACATGTGGCAAACGAATGCCGCTCCATTCATTCCCCGGCGGGATTGTTGAGGTCCACGTGGCGACGCCTGAGGCCCTAGACTGGCTCGCAGACCTAGATGTCCCCCTCTGATCCCCCACCATACGAAAGAAGAAGAAGTGGCCAGATCTAAATGGCCAGGTCCCCAAAATACCTTTTCTCATGTCCTTATTTTTTCCACTTGCTTCAAACTAATACAATTTCTCATTTGGGATTGTCACTTTTGAACATTAACGCTACTTACGAGTACATTTGTTCGCTACATGTTGTGCACAAACTGTACACCCATGGTTCGCTGAACCACTGGTATTGCAACAAAGATTCAAATCTAAGTACAGCTATAAATTCACCGATCATTGTTATACAAGCGTGCTGACTGAATGCAATAGTTTTTGGATATACATAATCATTCAGTGTTTTATTTATAGCTAATAATTCAATGTAAATCTAAAAGTAATAGGAAATAAATCAAGAACTCACCTGAATGTCTGTTCCCTTTCTTCTACTGTTACATTGGGAGCTGCATACGGACATGTACAGCAAGTGGGTGTTGTTTGAAGCGTTGCTTGGGTTTGCTTTAAAAGGACAAATTTAATGTTTAACGATTCACATTGGAGAAGGACACAAATTAATATTAGTATCTAATACTGCGTAGATACGTACGAACCGAAGCGCGAGCTTAGCCACAAATTATGGGAAAGGAACGAAGCACCGCATGCATAATTTTCTTATAATTTGTGGCTCACTCGCGCTTTGATTCGTAGAATATAACTTTCACAGAACTTGAAAATAAACTTTGAAATTTGATGAATTGTTCAAATCCTATGAAACAAACCATATTTAGTGTTCGAGTCCACGAAAACGGTAGTAACGTCTAGAAAACTAGACGAATTTTTTCTTCACACATAAATATGAATAAGTTAGACATTCGTCACTTGCCATCATCAATAAACACATCACCAAAACAAGGCACCATATATATGACAATACGCCGAATATCGCCCATGTTTGATTCCACGAAAACGTTAATAATCTCTATAAAACTAGACGAATTTTTTCTTCACACATAAATATGAATAAGTTAGACACTCGATTTTTTATTTTTTTTATTTTTTTTATAGTCGGAGGCGGTTTACTTACGTTCCCCGCGAGCACTTAGGCCATAGGCCCATTGTACTATCTCCCATTTTACCTCATTCCCTTGCCAGTAACCCGGTCCCTTTTATGAAGTTCACCAGGGCTGTCATTGGATATGTGGCGATGTCTTCTGGTTCCACACTGTGTCTTCCCAGGTATCTGAGCCTTATTCCCAGCAGAGCGGGACATTGGCACCATAGGTGAATTGGAGTCTCTTCCTCCTCTTCACATTTCCTACAGATGTTGGTGTTTTCCACTCCCAACAGTTGCATGTATCTCCTGAGATGGCAGTGTCCCGTTTATAGTCCTACCAGTTCCCTCAGTGAGTTTCTGTCCATATCGAGTAGTTGCCTGGTTCGGTTAGGATCCGGTCCGTTTATGAGTACTTTAGATTGCCTCATTCCGGGTGCCTTCTTCCATTCCTTCCAGTAGACACTCGTTACTTACCATCATCAATAAACACATCACCAAAATAAGGCACCATATATATGATAATACGCCGAATATCGCCCATGTTTGATTCCACGAAAACTTGAATAATCTCTAGAAAACTAGACAAATTTTTTCTTCACACATAAATATGAATAAGTTAAACACTCGTCACTTACCATCATCAATAAATCACCAAAACAGGCACCATATGACAATACGCCGAATATCACCCATGTTTGATTCCACGAAAACGTTAATAACGTCTAGAAAACTAGACGAATTTTTCCTTCACATATAAATATGAATAAGTTAGACACTCGTCACTTACCATTATCAATAAACACATCACCAAAACAAGGCACCATATAATACGCCGAATATCTCCCATGTTTGATTCCAATAAAACTGTTTGTAAGAATGATTTTACTGAGCAACAATGTTCACAGTTTGCAAGATCTCTTTTCGCTGAGTTTGTTAACCCTTTACAATCGCTTTGAATTGAAAGCAGTATAAAATGTTAACAAGTAAGAAAAAGTTAGCTACTAAATTAAATGTAGGTTCAAACAGAATACGTGCTATCAAATAAACATTAAATATTATATTTTTTACTACAAATTATTATCAAATTGTTAGAAAGTAAAATGGTACCGGCATAATATTTAATAGGTCTGTTATTTCACAGCGTGTCGTGACGAAGTTTTAATGCTAAAGTGTTTTATTTTTATTTTTATTCCTTTTGAGTGCTGTAGAAATAATCATTGCAGGCTCAATCGGTTATTTCTTCAATCAACGTGAAACAATTGAGTAAATATTAACCAGCTGTGTTCACCGTTCGTATATTTATCAATTGGGAAAGAAACAAAAAAATATTCCATAAGAGTGCGATGAATCAAATCAATACCTTTTATGTAAAGTACAAATATTTGTTTCCAGGAGTGACGGACATATGAATATATCTCTCTCACGGCGCAAGGTGATGGGTTGAGAAACCAGTTGGAGAGGTCAAAGAGTCTCGAGGACACCCACCACTTTCCCGAACTGCTTTAAGGATCAGATGGGTCCCTTTATTGGTTCTCACATCAAGACTCTACTGTTTTTTAAATGAAGCTACTATTAAATGATTCTAAAAGCCCTCGACTGTCCCTACACGGCACAACATACATTTATACATACAAAAATGTAAGTGTTCTCATCCAAGGCAGTTTTTGCTTGTTCCTAAAGCTATTGGAGAAACAACATTTAGAACGAAGAATATACAAAGGATAAGCAAATTTAAACACGTTCCCATGGCAGCGAACAACACAAGAACAGCCTTAGCTTCTGGCGCACCAAAGGCAGTCCCGACGAGAGACAATGAGCAGTCGGACGGGAAGGTTGTTCTACGAACCCTTCACACCGTCCCCGGTAGCACAGTAGCAGACTTGACCCCATATGAAGACAGTAGGATAGTAGAGAAGGGATTTCTGAAAAACTCTGAGGACTAAGTAAGTCGCTCCACAGGACCACAAGAGAAATGAAGATTAGGGTCGAAGGGAACCTTCCCTATCACTGCTACCGCTACGTCAGGGTACATGTATGTATTCAAAGGGTCTCCCCAAACCAGCCTCTTCCGATCTGGAAAGCCACGCATCTGGTGGGCAGGCACATCCTGAACACACCTCACCTGATGAACCCAGGCACCCCTGCTAAATCACCAAACGTAGCGAACCACTTGGGGTGATCTATGGCAGATGTGTTGGTAATCAAATAAACGGTTCCCGGGCGTCGGTACCCCAACCTGCCTCCCAAATTGAAAAGGGAAATTGATTAAAAAAAAAAAAATAGCCATTAACTTATTCAATATTTTGTTAAAATCGCTTCAAGGAGCTATGATGATATCTTTAAAAACAATTTTGGAGCGGTTGCATCTAACCCCGGTCTTCTGAAAATTCTCTATTCTGTATTCGGGGTGACCAGAGAATTTCTGAGAACGATGCCACCGTATCCCAACGGATATTTTCGTAGCCTGGGGGCAGGAGGCAGAAATTCAAAGGAAAATACAAAAATTTCAAACTATTTGATTACTGAGGCTTCGGGTTCAAATCCCGACCTATGCAGATTAATATATAGTATTATATAATTTATATAGCACCGTTTTAGTGAAAAATCACAAGTGTTGTGTTTGTCACAAAGTGTTGTGTGCTTTGTAAAATGCTTGTTTTATTTTTGTATTTCTTTCATTTGATCGTGCCATGTCTTCTCTCGCGAATCCTCGACTTCTTCAACCATTGACTTCCTTGTCATTAATTCACCTTATACCCATTTCTTCATTCGCCTTATTTTACCATACATAAATGTGATTCATTTTATCGTGCGTTGCCTTCCTCGGCCATCCTGGATTTTTTCTACCATCCTCTTCCACGTCATACATTCTCCTGGTACTCCTTTCTTCGATAAACAAATACTCTTTATTTAACCATTCATGAATATTTGATACACTTGATCGTGCATTGTCTTCCACAGACGTCCTGTACTTCTTCTACCATTCTCTTCCAAGTCATGCATTCTCCTTACAACCCTTTCTTCGTTCGTCAAATATGTTTCATTTTACCACAGAAGTATTTGATCCACTTGATCGTGCCATGCCTTCCTTGATTGTCCTCCAATTCTTTTACTATTCTACGCAAATTTAAACACACGTAAGTATTTGATTAATTTGTGCCATGTCTTCCTCGGGATTCCTGACTTGTTCTACCATTCACTTCCGCGTCATATATTCTCTTCACACCTCTTTCATCGTGTATCAAGTACGCCTCTTTTTTTTCTCATTTGCTGAAATGCTGCTTTCTAAATCGCGCTTTCTGGAGAATGCCAGCAGTGATCCATGGTTTGAGTTTTGTGTCGGATCGATTTTTTTTACTTTTTGTGTATGTTGTTGCATTGGCCAAGTGGTTGTGTAAAGTATTTATAAATAATTCGCATGCAGAGGTTCTATCGGTACAAGAATAGATATGTTCCCAGTTTTCTTTAGAAACAGTGTCAAAGTTAATCTTTTATTGGGGAAGAGTATTTTGTGCTGATTTGTGGATTTTGTGGGTGAGGGAAGTGATAATTGCATAGTGATCTGTGCCTGTTGATTGCAGACATGATCTATACAACTACTGGTGTTTGATTCTGATTCTATAGTTGGAGTGGTGACAGCTGGTAGATATCCTAATAGAGTTAGTGAATTTAAGTATTCGTTGGCATAAAGATGAATTTTGTTGATGTTAAGATCCCCAATTATATAGGTGTTCTGGCAATGGTCTATGTTTGTCAGAATTTCATTTAGTTAGTGTATGAATGGGGTGATATTGTGTATGTTCGGAGATCTGTATATAGTCAGGATTGTTATGTGATTATCATGTTAACGAAACTTTAAACAGCTCTACTGCAAAACTACAAATTTGCACATCCAACATTGTTCTTCGGGACCGTCGATATATTCTTTTGGATTGTTTATGTAGGATTCTTCAACACTGCAAATGCAGGGCTCTGGCCCCTAGGGGTTAAAGCATATTTTATTCAAATAAAATTAAATATCCCACTAGAAGACTTACAATATCATTTTTTATTAAATACTTTAAAAATACACACATTGGAAGACAGGCGTAAAATAAACGACTTAACTTTTTTATTCAAGATTCTAAACTCTAAATTCGACTGTTGCGAACTTCTGCAACTCATAAACTTACGAATACCTACAATAACAACACGACAAAATACACTATTCCACTGCAACACACATAAGCGCAATTACATTGCGAACTCCCCAATACAACGGTTTCATACTATGGGAAACCAATACTTAGGTGATGTCGATATATTTAATATTAACTTACGTAAAAGACTTATTTAAACCCTATTCCTAAATGGAAGTTATATTTTTGTAAGCCATTCAAATCGCTGTATTTTTTAATTTGTGTTCTTTTATTTTTAAAATTTCTTTCTCATGTTTCAAAACTGTCATAAAATTGTACCACCTACATGTAAAAGCCCTCTGGGCGTTAAATGAATGGATGAATGAAAAAAAAATAATAAATAAATAAATCAAAAATAAGACACAAGCAAAATGGTTTGTGATTATTGGAGACAAAACGCTAGGGGCCCAATTAAGCGGAATCGACTGTATATATCGAGCCATAATCGGCAGAACAGCGTAAGCGACGTTTTTTGTCAAATTACGATTTTTAACGAAAGCAGTTCAATGTTACCTAATACGTATGCGACAAAAATATAACAGTTCTATCTTATACGCCTGACGCTTTTTTGGTACCTGTGCCTTTTAGCGTATGAACTTCCTTACAAATCTTGTAGGCGAGCAAAACAGCGCAACCGACGTCATTTTATAGCGTAAGCGACAATATGGTCGGTTACGTTCTTACGCCGAACGGTAGAGAATGTTCCAGTTTTGTCAGTTAGCGTCCATCGGATGACCAGTGCGAACGTGTCAGCAGAAATTCTACACGGTAAATGTGTTTAATTTAACGTTACGTATTTAAATATTAGCATAATTAGTTATATAATATTAGTATAATTACTGTTACCTACTACGCACTGTGCGTTTAAGGGGTAAAATGTCATTGTGTTATGAAGTAAACTAATACAAAATACTTTTCTTGTGCAGATGGCTCCACAAACTCGAACGCGTAAGATGGTAGAAATAGCATTACAGTCTATAGCCAATACCTCTTCAGGTTCACCCATTATTCTGCCAAAGATAGATAGTAATTCAAGAAAGTCACCTACATTACCGAAACCTTTGACTACTGTCCGTCTAGTAGATTACACTGATAGCGAAAGTGATTCGATGGACATTCTGGAACCCCCCCGATAATAATTTAAGAACACTTTTATGTATTGACGAGGAGCCCCATAATCAGAAAATAGATGTTTGTGATGGGAACACTTCAGCAACAGCACATTTAAGTCCAATTGTTCAATTCTCCGATACTGAATTATGTTTAGATTTCGAACCATCTGAAGAGTCTTGGAAGCCTGATTCAGATAATGCAGATGCAGAAATGAGCGATGAAAGCTTACTTATTGGCAGTGTTAGTGATCCACATTTATCTGTTGGATATGCTGGGTTAAGGAAATCAAAATTAGTCCCTAAGAGAGTGCGAAGGAGAGGAGAAAAATGTACTGGACAGCACAAAAGTGTTAAACCAAATCCGTGTCTAAATAAAAAATGTGGCAACAACTGTGCCATTCAATTCAGTGAAGAAGATCGCCTCAACATGCATGCATTTTATTGGGGCATGGCCAGGAACCAGCGGCAGAGAGACTGGCTTCTTTTGTGTATAAACAAATAGCTAATCAAAAGAAAAAGGGCTAAAAATGATAGCAGAAGAAACACATCATATAAATATTTCATAAATTGGAACAGGAAAAGAGTTCAAGTCTGTCAGCAATTTATTTTGAAAACTCTTGACATCGGGCAAATGACTATCAGGCATGCATGCAATAATATTTTAGAAAATAATTTTTCTAAAGCCGATATGAGAGGAAAGCACGATCCATCTAATAAAACGGACCAAGAAAAAAATGACATGGTAATAAAGTTTATTACACAATTGCCCGCTGCTCCATCTCACTACTGTCGAAATAAATCTTCGAAAAGATATCTTCCTGCCGATTTGCGTAATGTGAAAACTGTGTATAAAATATACATTGAAAATGTTAATTCATTAGATGAATCTGGGCATAGTAACATTGTGAGTCTGAATATTTTTAGAAAAATATTTAATACTAATTTCATCTTGGGTTTTCATTTACCTAAAAAGGACAAGTGTTCTTTATGTGAGAAAGTGAAAAATTTGTCCGGTGACGAGAAGCTTCAGCAAACTGAAATGGATATTTACAAAAGTCACCTCAGCGAAAAGGAAAAATGCAAAGAGATCTTCATTAATGATCAGGCTAAAAGCAAAAATGATAATGATATTTTGTGCGCAAGTTTTGACCTCGAGAAGGTGCTAACCACTCCCCACGGAGAAAGCGTAAATTTGTATTATAGTCGAAAATACGGAGATCAAGTATAGGGATCTTAAAGGTCTCTACGAGAAAGGTATTATTCGTGAGAGGATGAGGCATGAATTTTTGGAACTGCCACATGGATCCACAGTGGAAGATACCTTACCTGAATCCGACCAGGAAGACATGTGAATAGTTTTGAAAAATGTGACTCAAACCAACAAAGTTTTGAAAAATTGCCGATATAAGGCCTATTATTAAAAAAATATATACGTTGTATCTATTATGTTTATTATTTGTTAAAATATTTTTGTTTTATTTTTATTGTTTTGGAAATAACATTTTTATTTTTATTGTTTTTAGAAAATAACATTTAATCTTAATTTTCCCTGTAAAGTACAAGCAAGATAATTAAAAAAATATTACTTTAAAAATATATATGTTTTTAATTAGTAGTTACTTATGGCCTATTGCATGATAAAATTTTTTTGAAAATCTACTCCAAATAGCGTAAGCGACATTTCAGAGGGAAAAAATCTGTTAGGGTTACAGGCAAAACAGCGTTACCGCCACTATCTCGACAACTGGAGGCATTCAAATAAAAAGTATTTTCATTTCATACAGGCAGTAACCAAAGATTATTAATCTTGATTAACCTAAATCCTTTTTGGAATCAATTAAGAAAGTTAATTAAAAAAAACCTTCTCCTGTATAATTTACAAATTGTCGCTTACGCTGTTCTGCCGATTATGGCTCGATATATTCTCTTGGATTGTTTGAGCACGATTCTTTAACACTGCAAATGCAGGGCTCTGGCCCCTAGGGGAAAAGCATATTTTATTTAAATAAAACCCAAGCGGAATAGTTTGTGAATATTGGATTTATTGCACATGATTATTATCTTATAACAGACACAGATATTGCAAAACTGACTAGTTAGATGTGCTCGAAACCGAAAATTGGATAAAATGAACACAACCTTTAGAAATTCTGCACAAATTATATTATTAACCTTATTTACATTACCTTTACACTGAATAAAAAAAACAGCACACGAATAATCAAAAAAATATAGTTAAATCATAAACAAATAACATATTTATGACATCTATAAAGCAGAAATCTGATTGTATGAATTAGCAAAAACTCACAAACAATGAGCTCAAGCACCATGAAGTTTTTCCTGTTGGTTGAATTTGTAGGTCAGTGCAACTGTTTTCAGCACACAACATAATTTCCATTGTGAGCTAAAGAGCTCAGAAATATCCATTTAACTATTAAAAAGGGTATTAAATTATGCATGCTTTTAAGAAAAAAATTTTACAATATGTACATAGTAGGTACCATGAAAGTAATGAAAACAATTTTATTATTTAACCCTTTAGGTGCAGTACGCCTATATATCGGGGTGACACATTATGCCCCTTGCATAAGTATTTGAAAATTTGCATAATTTTGCACAATACAAATTATATAATGTACTGATGTTATTTTATTTATTTACAAAAATGAATATCAGATTCCACATTTAAAAATAAATTATAATACTCCTAAATACAATTATTATTACCTACTATAAATATAAAGTTAAAAGAAATATTTGATCACAGTCTGCATACAATTTTTACATTAAATATTTAGTCGCTTTATTTATAAAAATGAAAAAATCGCCACCATAATTTAAATCAAAAAAATCTTCATTACGGATTTTAAAATTTAAAAATGATCATAGATCAGTGGTTCTCAATTATTTTTTCGAGTACTCCTTCGAAACCCGAAACCAAACTCGTGTACGCATTGTAGCCAAAATTGGTTAGTATATATTAGAAAATGTTTAAAATAATGGTATTACAATATTCTTCCCTACAGTAAACAGCGAAAGCAGCGTGAAGGACTGATTGATTCAAAATATGCATTTTAATATTTACGTGCGCGCATCCCTTCAAGCAACCTCACTTACCCCTAAGGGTTCGCGTACCACTAATTGGGAACCACTGCCGTAGATGAGTTAAACAAAGGGAGATGTGTCATGGAAGCGCGCCGATTTCGCCGAGCTATACTGCACGGACTATCAACGCGGCGGAGCCAATGAAAGTTTGCATTTGTGTGTGGGTAGAAACAAAAGAGTAATGCCATAGATGCGATTTGCACTACTACGGGTGAACGATGTTGGCGATAAGGGTTGTGCACGGTCTCATAATAATAATGGTTCATGGCCAATCTCCTTTATTGCTATTATCTATGGATATACAGGAGGAATTACAACAGAATATCAAAATATGTTAGAGTAAGTTTTCACTGGCATTTTGATGTGTCTTGTAATTTTACACCTAAAGATCGAAAATCAAAAAATAAGCAATGAGGTTTTTGTCCATAAAATTGGTTAAAAATATACATTTTTAAATCATTTAATAGTATCATAGGTAAAATCCTTGTGGTATTTTTGGTTCAAGTCAGTTATAAACTCTTCCTTCAATTTCTTGAGACACCTGCAAAGTAAAACATAATTTTATTACATCTATATAAATAAAATTGTAAATGTTCGTTTATTCAAAATCACAAATCTCCGAAAGTTCTTCACCGATTGCTTTGAAATTTTGACACAATGTTGCATTCTGATACGCGTGTTTTTATATATTAATTAGTTAGTTAATCTTAGTATTAGCATTTGATTTTTATTATTTTTTGTATAAGGTAATGCTATTATCCATGTATTATGTTACACTTACATACATAAATGGTCAATTTCCCCTGTAAAAGCCCAATAGGGCGTTAATGAATAATAAATAAATATTATATAGATGTCACCTGTGACAGGTAAAATATGCCTTTTTTGAAAAACAGAGCCATCTGTCGGACAAACCTTGTTTTTCTTGAAAAACAGCGCCATCTGTTGTAAAAACATGCTTTTTTGAAAAACAGCGCAATCTGGACGAAAAAGCAACATGCGCTATTTTTACTAAATCTGCACAGACAGAATAAGCCACAGCAAAGGGGTGGCGGGGAACAGCTAGTTTAAAATACATACATAACCCTTCTTCAGGGCAGATACTCAAATAACTAAGCTTGAAAACATAGCAAGATTTTATAGGCCCCAAATAGTGAAATTCATAGCTAGGTACTTCCGAACCTTCCCCATTCCATTTCCTTCTCTTTGCGAAGCTGTTCAGCATCACAACATGCCCCGGATCGGGGATGGCATTTGGGAAGAAATTAAATTATCAAAAAAAATCATTGCAATAGTAATTGAGCAGCAAAAAATTTTGTCTTAAACTTGACGAGAAAGATGAAAAAATGTCATCAGAGGTCACGTAAGTAGTAAAATAGGATTAAGGTTGTTGCATTACTTTGCTTATAATCTTGCGTGTACCTAAGCGTGACACACAATTGACTGGTCTGTATAGTGTTCGAAAGTCTGCTAATAATTATTTCCAAAATTCGCCAATTCAACGGCTACACAGACTTGGTAATAAGTATGGTTCAAATGATGTTCACCTAGACCACTCGGTGTCCAAATTAAAATTCAACAGATCTATAATTGTTTTTCATGTGTACACTTTATCTATATATTAATTTATCCTGTGTTCTGTAAGACACCCAATTCGGCACAATGGTACGTTAATTATTACAAACGTGCTTTACAACAAACTGCTCATGTTTATTGTATTACTTATCAAACTCCTTAGTAAAACTTTCGATATATCATTATATGTTTCATACTTTTTCACACACCTTTTATCGATGTATTAATTTAGCTATGTTCTGTAAAACACCCAATCTGGCGTAATAAAGGTTTGCTAAATACAAATATACTTTACAACAAACTGTTCATGTTTATTTTTTATAAATATGTATCAACAAAATTTCTGCACATTGCTCTGTAACTACTTTCATAGTATGTACTTATTTTGTAATCTTGTTTGTTGCGTATAATTATTGAACTCCTTTGTACAACAAAACTATCTATGATAACTTGTATTGTACCTGCTTATATCGTTCATACTCGGCTTATTATATTATGTACTATGCATTTATAATTGTACTCCTGAACAACTTACCTTTAACAATGTAGATACGTAAAAGCCTTAAAAGGAGTGAATAAATAAAGGTCAGAATAACAGAAGAGTATTTATGAGACAACGTATGAACGTAAATGAAGCAGGGAGTGCTGCGACAGAGTTGTGTGGCGGTCTAATCTCTCTGCCTACCCTTGCAGCGAGCCAATGCGTTGGTTAGTTAGTTAGTAGATTTGTTTACTCACATTCTGTACTGCATAGAGTTCCGAAACTGATTAATCTCCAAGGAAGGTGCGTGCGGCATGTGTATGATGAAAGCGTTGGGAAGCACCACGAAGGTGTAACCTTGCGCGTGCATCTCCATGACGTGCGACACCTTATTCCAGCCGAAGCCCGTGAAGCGCGTATCGTACGAAGGTATCGTGCTGTGCGCCACAATGTAGGGCTCGTAATCTGGCTGCCATTCAATCTGAAAAATAAAAAAACATATTAAAGGTATTTTTTCTGTGGGGAGTCCTTGTAAAAAATGGTCTTAACCTATTTAATGCTGGCCTTTTCAGTGCAATTTAGCCCACCACGTGACACATTTTTAAACAGTGTACATATGTGTTTTAGTGAAACTTCATGGATCACATATGAGACGTCCACATAAGGGGATAGCCTACGATAGGTCACAAATGCGAATGCCCATGTAAATGAGTTTAATAAAAAAGGCTGCATGAGCAGACGCTAATTTAAACAGACTTGGAATGCTGTTTTCATTTGCGCATCAATCAATTGGTAAACAGCAGATTGTTAATCCTTGCTACTTGATTAAATGAAATGGCCCCACCCTACATCTCTGAACTATGCGTCCCGGAAAACACTGGTCTGAGGCAGTCAACTCTTAGATCAGGCAGACTGATGGAACCTAAGCGCAAGCCAAATACTAAGTTTGGTGATCGCGCTTTCGGAGCATCTGGGCTGAAGGCTTGGAATAAACTCCCCCCGGAACTAAGATCCATAACAAGTCCCTCAGAATTCAGGTCTAAACTAAAAAAATTACCTTTTTAAGCTGTCATGCAAAAATTAAATATACCATTCCCAAGAGAAAGTCCAATTATATTTCCAATTATGTCCTAAATCCTGTATCTAAATTTCGCTAATAAACAATTAGTTAATGTTAATTAAGTGCTAATTCTAAGTGACCTACCAGGTAAGTATGGTACTGTATATTATCTTCATATATAGTTAGTAATAACATTGACCACTGTAGAGGTGTATTATATGTTTGTACAGCGCCCTTGAGGTGATTTTTCACAAAAATGGCGCTATACAAATCATCCAAATATTATTATTAATGAATGCAAACTGCTTCCAAGTTTTTTTTATTAACCTCTCAAGTGGTGGGTGTTCGGTTTTCGATTTGGCCATTTGATTTAATTAATATCATTCCACAAAATATTATTATGGAAACATATGAACTGCTTACTATGTTTTAAAGCCAATGAATCCTCCTAGATTTTACAGTTAAACCCATATTTTTAGGTTCTATATAAATTTGGCATTTTATGGCAAGCGATCGCTCAAGACGTTTTGCAAACTTGCCATAATATGCCAAAAATCGTCCAAGTGGTTAAAAGAAGGAATGCTTCACAGTTTGTTATATTTCAATCTGTTATTGTTTCAGGAGGGAGGGAGGATTACCTGATAGGGGATGCTGGTGTTCCTCCAACGTGTGTAGTCGGTAGGAGCGTGTCCGCGTTTCCACACGTGGTAACGGAAGGTGTAGAGGTTGCCACCCTCCAACTGCCGCAGCACATGGGATTTGGTGTGCGGGAAGTTTGTGCGATAGCGCTGCGTCTCGAAGGCTGGTATCACTAGAGCCTGAAATCGAAGAATGAAATAAAAGACTGAATCAATGCAACTACACCTCATAAGAATCTTGGACATCTCTAAGAAAGGATTGTATCCCTATCGGTCTCTTGATCTTCTTTCAGTTCTTTATGCCTGAATGCAGCATTCATCGCCACACTGTTGGGTCACCTGAGTTTAGGCTTCTTGATACTGCAGACTTAATTTAGAGAAGCCTCTTCCGTTGTTGGCTATCTTCTGTCTTTGCTACATGTCCTGTCCAACTAATATTACAGGAACTGTATTTAATATTTGTGTTAAAAAAAAAAAAAAAAGTTAGGTACTGTTTGGGTGTTGTCATATATTGACAATGCCGTGTATGGGATAAATTTAAACTGCTGACAGGAAGGAGTAGCGAATCAAAAGGTACAGCTATCCTCAAAGTGGTTAGCCAAGATGATGACATTTAATTGTTTCCTTACCTTTTTCAGAGGCCCTGGATTGATGAGTTGAATAGATTTCCTGAGGTATTCGTATATTCCGAACATGGGCAGAAAATCAATATCCATCAGGAACACATATGGAGTGACAATGTTTCTCAGTGCAACGTTTCTCAAGTGATTCACGGGATAATGTGTCTGGAATTACAAAGATTATGAGATTATAACTTGGATGGGAAAGGAAAACAGGAGTCGCCAGGACTATTTATTGACTTCAAATGGATGAGAGCCGCCAAGAGTGGGAAAAACTAGCGACATTCGATCTGTGGTCTATCACGAAAGATGAATCCCAGAAGGCTAATTTAACATACTTCAGCGGGCAAAAACAAGGCCTTTGAAAATAATACAAATATTTTGATTAAATTTTTTACATAGTTCTCACCACACCCCAACTATAAAATTATTGTCTAAAATTAAAGCCTACTTTTGTAACAGGACTCCATAAACTGAAGTTTAAGTCAGTGCTGGGCCATTTAGTGATGTCTTATGTGTAAAAAATGTACATATTTTATTAAATAAAAAAAAAACAGTTTTCATTTTCGCGCAAATCATTACATACATAAAATCAAAAACATCCACATCTCCGGTGCGATAAATGTAAGGATGTATGTACTACCCGTTCTACGTATTCAATATAGTTATGTCATATTGAGTCTGTTCAACATCGGTTCCTAAAAGGGATTGCTAGGAGGCTAGGATTAGAAAGAGGCAATTACTCATACATATTATGAAATTGAACAAATTCTAAACCTTTCTCCTTTAGAAGACCGTCAAAAAAAATCTCATTCGTTTCTTTAAAATTATCAACAATTTTATTGACTCACCTACATTACTAGAACTCATCTCATTCAATATACCTTCTTGTAGACTCAGAAATAAACAACTGCTCTTCCTCAATCAACACTCGACTAATTATGCTTATAATTCACCATTGTCCAGAATATGTAGAATGGTCAACTCACGTCAAGACCTTGATTTTTTTGGTATAAGTCAGAATGTTTTTTGTCGCTCACTATGCAATTGAGGATATTTTGTATCACTTTAGTTTTAGCAAGGTCTTGACTTGACTTGACACTTCTATTTTCTTATGTTTTCCCTGTTTGTCTCTGCTTTTATATACCATCCTTTACCCTTGCATTGTACATTCTCCCAAATCTCGTGTCACTTTGTAATATATTGGACGTAAGTCCGTTAATTAATTAATAAATAATAAATAAATAAATAGTTTCCTCAATAAAATATTCTTCCACACAAAAGACAAGAAGTTGAAGATGAGGAAAACTTGGTTCACATTTAATACATAACATAAAGTTAGAACCCTAAATCCATCTGCTAACAGGGCAGCCGAAATAAACCTAGTTGGCAACTCAAGTTGCTATCCTGTGTATTTCAATGGCAAATTCGCACACGGCGCAAACTTATCAAAAAACAGTTTTCAACAATGACACAACCAGTCACTCGCAACTCCGTCTGTGCGTTTTCAGTTGCCAGTTGCCGATTTGCCGTTTTCAAGAAATTTGCAATTTATCCATCCTCAAGAGCTGTCAGATTACGTTATGTCCGAGCAGGAAAACATTAAATTTTTTGAAAAATGTTGAATAATTCTCGTGAATTTATGACTATAGGCTTTCTGATTATGCAAGAAAAGAAAAGAAAATAATGGCGGCTTCATCACTTGATTCTGCAGACAGTTTTTAATAGTCAATATAATAGTAACAGATGGCAGCTGAAGTGTTCTTCTTCATTCTATGGTTAAACAAGCTTAGATAATTTGTGAAATCGTAAACTAGAGTTGCGCTGTGCGAGAAGCTCGATTGCCAACCAGTTTGTAACTGGCATTTGACAACCAGTTTCAGTGGCCTAGTGAGCTGATAGACTTACAAATAGATCGATATATAAAATTATTGGACAGCATAAAAGGTAGAACTACCCTTCCGGCCGGAAGTGTGTTAAGAACCTCACAAAATTGGTTTACATCTTTCAAAGATGATATGACAATGTAATAAATGAATTCGTTAAGAGTATTTTGTATGTCAGCAGAGTTAGATTGCTGAGAATTACTGAGCAATATAAAATGTTTGAACTTACTCCTTGCTTGTACACTAAATGGTAAGCTATGTTTCTCCTGTTCTTTAGTACTTCTGACCAGTTCTCAATGAAGGAGAGGAATTCTTGGGATTCTGCATCGGACACATAGAGTGCCAAACTCATTGGACCTAAAGAATTAAAAAATATATATTTATAAACATGCATAAATTCAAAGTTGTTAGGGTACATAGAATAAAGAAGAACAAGAGTAAGTGGGCGTGTTTCGTTATTCAAAGATCTGTAAAATCAGGCCTTAAATTTACAATATAAAACTGTATTTCATCATCATTATGAAATTTAAATGGGATGGCGATATCCAATTTCTGGCAAGTGTAAGAGAGATAGCGTATGCTAAATGGGTTAAAACCAAAAGCCAGTGGTGACATCGGTTTCCATTCAAATCTAAATGGAAGGCATTTCTAGGGTGTATTATCTAATTAGTGTTAGGATACAATAGGTTCCATTTGTTTTTGATCAAACTTCAGGGTAAGAAAGTAGAAAAAATAGATATACATAACTTTGCAAATGGTCAACTACATATGTAAGTAAAGAGTTTTCCAATAAGAGGTGTTATTTTGAATATTAATTAAGGAATTAATGATTTTTTATGGCCGGAATTGGATGGTATTGATCTGGACACGTTTACTTTCAACAAGACGGCGCTACGTGCCACACAAGCAACGAAACCATTGATCTATTACGGGAAAAGTTTCCGGACCGCGTTATCTCTAGAAGAGGTGATCACAATTGGCCACCGAGATCTTGTAATTTAACACCTTGTGACTTCTTCCTTTGGGGCCACGTGAAAGAGAAGGTCTACGCCAACAGCCCAGCGTCGATTCAAGACCTCAAAGATGGAATTCGTGAGGCTATCGAGGACATAAGGCAGCCACTTTGCGATTTGGTTCTGGAAAATTTCATGAAAAGGATATGGCCATGTAGGCGTGGTCGTGGTGGTCATTTGATTGATGTTATTTTTCACTATTAACGGCATACCTTCCTCTTTATAATGAAATAAACATTCGATCATTTATATTAAAAAATGGCATTTTTCTTTGAATATCAAAATAACACCTCTTATTGGAAAACCCTTTATATACATAGTAGGGTTTCATGACTTCATCACCAAGTCAGCTATCCTATGAAAAACTCTGAATTTTGACAGCTGAGTACTGGCTGAGTGAATATATGTGGTGGTTTCATTTAACATCTTAAACTTGAAGCACGCCGTTGTATTGTAGAGATTTGGCAGATTTAAATATATTGTTTATAATATATATTGATATTGTGGGGCAGTGAATCCTGAAAAATCCTTAAATCTTCACAAAAACAATATATATTCTAAACATTTTTGACTACAACATCAATTTGTGAATCCTAACACTCTAGCCGTCACTGATCTTGACAGTTAGGATGATAAAATATATTGTCACCTTCCCAGTGAACACACAGCTCCTCCAGAAATTGAAGCCTGTCCATGGACAACTGAGCAACGAGGGTCACATCGTAACTATCCTTGTGGCTGTAGGCAAACTCCACAAAGTACAGGTGGGTCCGCCACTTTGTCGAGTGCGCAAAGCGGAAGGTGTAGCAGGGGTCTGTGTCATTCACCTGGAACAGAATACATAAATCATTAATCAATTCAAATTTGATCATGTCTGCCACACAACTTCTTTCTTCTTAGATTGAAGGAAATCCTTCATCTTCTTCTGGTGTTCTATCGGAGATTGGCGATCATTAGAGAAAACTTCATCCTACAGACTGCACCTCGGAACAAGTCAGCGGAACTACACTTGTCCTATGTAGTAACTTAATTTTCAAAGCCATGAGATGTAGTGTGTTTCTCTAATATGTACGTCTTTCTGTACTATGTATGTCTTTCTCTACAATGTACGTCTTCTATCAACCTCACTTGGGACATCAGAACATCAATAGAAGTAACAGAAAAATGTCAAAAATGCATTAAAATGTCTAAACTATAATAATTAATGGATAGTTTCTATGGCATTTTACAATCCATGAGTTACAAATTCATGCAAACTGCCCTCAGTTTCAAATCCCCTGGAAAGTAGGCAAATATAATTTTCACGAAAATGGGTTTACAACGATGATAAGCTGTTAATTCTGAGCTGTTTTAAAGGAGATGGGAATTTTACCATACCTTGCTAACTGTTTTGTCCTCTTTACAGGTGATCAGCTTATTCCTCAACAGGTTTCCATCGTAACCCAGAAACATCTGGTAGACACTCTGGAAGTATTTTATATTCTTCAACTTCACCTTGTATTTCCTGGGGGAGTTCCAGTGAATAATCTGAAATAAGAAGAAATAATGAACTTTGTTTGGATTTTAACGTATGAATGCAAGACATTAACACCTTCTTTCGTACGCTGGGGGGATGATCAGAGGAAACATCTAAGCTTAACACACTGTATTCACACATCTTATGCATCTCAGATTTCTTATCACAAACTCTCGACAATCGGGGACAGGTGGATGTTGCTTATTTCGACCTGGAAAAAGCATTCGACAAGGTTGACATCGACATTCTTCTAAATAAGCTAGCTTCATTTGGTTTTTCCAAAAGACTACTCTGTTTTTTTGCTTCATATTTTCGAAATCGTAGACAGTTTGTTTATTATAAGGGTTCCAGTTCTTTTGAATTCATAGTTTTTTGTGGAGTTCCTCAGGGGTCTATCCTTGGACCACTTCTGTTTCTGATTTTTATTAACGATATTGGTTCAGTCATCACACATTCGCTGTATTTACTATTTGCAGATGACTTGAAACTATATCGCTCAATAAAAAACCATCTTGACTGTATTCTCCATCAACGTGACATTTATTGCGTCTCAAACTGGTCCAAAATAAATGGCTTGAACTTCAGTACACCCAAGTGCAATATTGTCTCGTATACAAGATCAAAGAAACCGCATGTATTTGAATATACAATCAATGAAATTATTCTCCAACACCTAAACCAAATCAAAGATCTAGGAGTTATTTACGACAGCAAATTAACTTTTCACCAACACATCGATGATTTAATAAGCAGAGCATACAGGCTTCTCGGCTTCGTAATTAGAAACTCATATCCGTTTCGTAACACAAAAACACTGACGTTATTATATAACACACTAGTCCTAAGTGTACTTGAATCAAACTCGATCATCTGGGCTCCACATGAATTAACATACACTTTACGCATTGAAAGAGTCCATAAAAAAATTTTAAGGTTTTTATTCTCGCGGCTCTATGGACATTACCCTTGGCTTTACCAATCGATTTATATATTAGGCATGACCAATTATCACTCCCTAGAGACACGTAGAGGTATTGCGTTGCTTAAATATTTTTTTCAACTAATAAACGGTCACATATCTAATAATGAGATACTGGCCCAATAAAATTTTTTTGTACCAGAGTCTCACTCTCGAGGACGTCATCACAATCTTCTATATAGTAGAGCAAGCTGCACTAATTTATTTATGAACTCACCTGTGGGGAGAGCTACGTGCTTTTTGAATGCGGTCGATAAAAAAATAGATTTATTTTTTGTGTCCTATAGCGCATTTGCGAGATTTTTGGCATAGCATATACACTGCATAAATGGTACAATTATAACGTCTTAGGCTATATTACCTGTAATTGTTATAAATTAATGTACAAATTATATAAATAAATCTCCGACGCTTTCAGGACACAGCTGTGTATCATATATGGGCATAACAGCTGTGGGACCTTATCCTATTTACGGAGGATCAGAATTTATGAGATAGTGAAAACCAAAGCTGTCTCTGTGTGGCGTCAGGTATGAGATGGGTATTTCTCATGTCAGCTGTTTGCCACTCAAGTTTCCACCTGTCTTCTGGTGTGAGAGATAACCAAACGAGCATCTCTCCTTCCATCTAGAAGAGCTTTTGGGACTTCAGGACACGCAGGATGAGACATGTCATCAGTGTGCAAAGGTATTGCAATATTTTGCAGCAATCTTCTTGCACATATTCCCCCAGTGTTGCAATCTCTGGCCTGATATTTGGCTGGGTTATATTTGCAAGTACGGGGAGCCAAGGCTGTTAGCTGCGGAGCTGTTTATAAATTATATCATATCAATAGTGAAACTGTTTGACAATGCCTTAAGATAATTTACTAGGTGGTAGCAGATAAACTACACACCTTAATAACGCTGTAACTCAGGGAGTAGCAGCTCTCACTGCGGCTATTGTCACTGAGCTGCACATTCCATTCACATTGCATCTTCATCACAATCTCCGGACGCAGTTTGATCACCGCATTGAACACATCTTGGTCTGCCAGCTTTGTGCCAGAATACCTGGTGAGAATTAATTAGATTTGAAATAAATTAATGATAATAAACAGTAGAAGGAATATGACGTATGTATTGTGGGTTCTGTTAACACATTTCAAATTTACTGCCACATATCGCAAGAGTAACTTTTTTTAAATCAAAAGGTGCTGTTAGAGGCATGGCATAAAATAATAGCTTAAATATGTCCAAGGAATGGGACAACCTGAAGAACTCAAGACTTGGTCTAAAAATGGGACAGAAACTTATTAAGACACTCCTCAAGAAAGATTTGCATTTGTTGGGAGTGGAAAGCACCAATAGCTAAAGGAAATGCAGTGAAGGGGATGAAGAAATACCTGCTTATCTATGGCTCCAATGTTCCTCCTTGATGGGAATAAGGTTCAGATACTTGGGGAAATAATGAAGATATTGAGACATTGAACTATACTTTATTACAGGGCTGCTGTGAAATGAAAATAGACATTCAAATTCCAAGATGTGCACTCCATAAAGGCTTTAAAGCTGTATATAAACAAAGATAAGAAGAGAGAAAATGCGTTCTGATAAATTAATGAAAGAGAAGTGATGAAAATTTGTTAATATGTACATATATTGAAATTTATTTTCCAACTTCTTGTTCTGGGGCGTGTACATTATTACACTGTGTTAAGTCTCCAAGGACTCCATGCGCCTGTCAATAGAGACAGCACAATGGGCCTATGAAGTAAGATCTTATGAGAGTTAAATCAAAGATAACAAGCCGTGGGATAATGAGTCTTGGAAATTCAAAACTAGCTCTGGAAATTTCTGTTGGTTTTGATACATTCCCAAAAAGTGTTTGAAATAAATACATATAATATTAATTAATTTTTTTTTTTACTAAGTATCAAAAGAATAATATTTCATTATATATAGCATTATTTAGCATTTAGTAAGGTGTTCCAAATAGTTTTTCACGACTATCTACAGATTTCCAAAATTTCCAGAACGGGTTTTGCAAATCCACGACTCATACAGACATTGTAAAAATGAGAAAAAAAGAAGTATTAAACCTGGTGAGGTTATCTTCAGTCACGTTCCTCCAGAGGGCCGGCCAGTTCAGGGTGGACTCCCGCATGCGCGCCAAGTGCAGCAGGATGACCCCGGTGTTGAACCCGCGGCCGATGGCGGGCCACGGCTTAAACTCATGCCACAGCTTGCCTAGATACCAGTCGCTCTGGTTCTCCACCAGCCCTAGGACCTGGGGATCACATTGTTGCATTACATAATAGAAATATCATGATGGTTAAAAGGTTACGTGTATGGTAAATAGAACTGGTCCAAGCACTGTGCCTTGAGGGATTCCAAAGAACGATATTTCCTGATCACTATTAACATTATTAAATTAGCTTTGGTTATCTACCAGCCCTAGCACCTGGGGCCATATTGTTGCATCAGTCATTACAGAAATGTTATTATTTATGAAAGCCAGACAGGACACTGGTAAGTGAGTTTTCCAGTGGAAGTGACCCAGAGGCAGACCGAGGAAGAGGTGGTCTGACTGCGTGGAAAAAGATTAGAGCAGGATGGGACGGTCTGAAGACTGGAGGCTGGGGAAAAGAGCCTGTGGAGAACACTTTAAGAATGTCAAATCTTACTCTGGGAAGAAGAAGAACATGTATTTCTAATACTGACTTTGAGGCATTGTACGCATATGAACACCCTCTGGAACAAATCTACAACCTTATTATTAGTGTAAGGCATACCTCTGAAGCTTTCATCTTCACAAACAGCGACCACAGCTCGGCGATATCAGACAGAAAGATCAGGTCGGTGTCCAGGACTATGACCTGACGCAGGCCAATGGGCAGCCTCTGGGGCAGTGTCAGCTTCAGGAGACCAAACACCCCGGAGTAGTGAGCATTGGGGATCCACGCCACCGAGGGTATGGCATCGCTGGTGTGGTAGAAGCTGATGGATACTGTAATGAGATAATTTATTGATGTTGTTAAAATAATCAGTGGTGACAAAAATTGGTGGTTCGTTAAAAACATTGTCAGTCTCTCACAAATGCCAGATAAAGAATGCTAGTAATTTTTAAGCTAGTACTGACCTGCTGGAATAATCCGCATGCAAAATGTGAACTAAAGTGGTTCCATCTCGGCATGACAAATAAAAAGATTCCGAGGCATTGATAAGCGCCGCTCATGTTTCGGAGAAATTCTAATAAATGGTCAACATCCATGCTCTGCGCGTGTAGATAATTGATGTTCTTGTGTAAGTCAGCTTGCATGTGGAATGAGCTAACGGCATCTGTTTCCCTCTCTCTTCAAGACCCTCATTATCCTTCCTACAGCACCTATCACCCACCTCACAGCGCTGCCCAACCGGATGCCGATATAGTTCCCCTGTCTTTACACAAGCGATGGGTCAAGATTCATTTTATTAAGAGAGGGAGCCTTTGAAAATACTGTGCTTGCACAATACGACTCGCTCAATACGGCTCTCCCAATACAGCTCCAAGCGTATCTACGATCGTATGACTTTTGGCACCGGTGCGACGCTTCGTACCACGAGAAAAATAAGATTCTAAGTAGTTAGTAGGTGTAGATACATGTGTCCAAGTCGAGATGTCGGACTGTGTGACGCTGTTCATGTATCTGAGCATGTAATAACAACTAATACTTGGATACTTTTAATAGCATTATTTTTCTAAAATATCTCCTGATAAAAAAGAGTAATCGTTCAATTGAGCCATGGTATGGTTTACCGGGAGTCGTACGAATATGGTATATACTCATCAAAAAGAGCTAGCTCAATTGTGCGGCTCGCTCATGAACGACTCATCACTACTTTTCACTGTACATACAGGGGCGCTCTTGTAAGGTATCAAATAAAAAATAAATAAAAAACACAAAAAATATTTTTTAAATCTTACCTTCAGGTAAGTCCCACGTATCGAACAGCGTCTCCAAGATATTGAAAGCTACATCATCTATCATCAGATGGAAGTGGATGGGGTTTCTCCGGTAGAACAGGATGGACTTGATCAGCGGCACGATTCCCCGCGTGGAGTTGTAGCCCCCGCAGACCAGTGCCACGTGAATGATCTCACAGGCTTCCACATTCTCATCAGTCAACTGGAATTAAAGGTACTTATTTATTCATGCGAGAACTTATTCAGTGACCTCCCTCTTTGTATGAGAATTAATTAAACACACTAATTTCGGTACTAGTTAGTTAGTACATTGGTGTTCCGTGATTGTGTCCTGTCTCCTGCAAAATCGCATACTCACCTGTGAGCTGTAACGTTACTTCCACAAGCAACTCGCGGCGAGCCGACAAATGTATAATAGCCCTAGCGTACACACTACAACAGCTTGGTTACCGTATCTACAATCGAATATGAACTGTGTCAGAAGTGAGTATACGATTTTATGTGAAAGTTGAACTCAAATTTAACCAGGTAAGTTTTTAGATTCTCACGGCCAAAAGCATTTTTGTTGTTTGTTTTTGGGGTGTTATGCCGTGTTGCGCTAACTCCTTCTTTAGCCGACATTTCGGACAGCGTTGCAGTGTCCATCATCAGGGCAGATCCGGTAGATCCGAAGATGACATCTTCGGATCTACCGGATCTGCCCTGATGATGGACACTGCAACGCTGTCCGAAAAGTCGGCTAAAGAAGGAGTTAGCGCAACACGGCATAACACCCCAAAAACAAACATCAAATTTAACCGGTCAGGTTTCTGTTATATTCCTTAAATATGCTGCCAGAAGGATGGAGAATTTGTGTGTATTTCCACATTGTAATAAATGAAATATTTCTGAATGTATCCGAAAACTAAGCCCTGTTTTGGAAAGGGGAGAAGCAATTACTGGCATCATTGCAATCTCATTTTACAATAAGCACATATTTATTTATTTATTAAGACATAGACAGTACAATAATATACAGTTAATACATAGTTAATATATATTACATAGTTGTAGTTTACCTATTACATATGTCCATAAAATATCATTACGCAATTTCACCTGAGATTGTTCTGAAAACTTAACTAATGATTTTAAGTTAAAATCAATGAATTTAAATTTAAATTAATGTATGAGTAGGTAATATTTATAAAAGGAAGAAAGGGTATGGAGAAAAAAAAAATTGAAATCAAGAATTATAATATGCTCACGAATTGTAATTGAATGTTAATACATAGAAGTTTTGAAAAATGAAGTGAAAGTATTTTTGAAATATGTCACGCTAAGAAATTTAATAAGTTAGTTTTGTATGTTAGAAAGGAATCATGAAAGATGTCTAAATGCAGTAAATTTTCGTAGTGGGTGTAAGTTGTAATTGCGCGAGTAATTACTGAGTTGTTTGCTGCATTGGTATTGTTGGCTTCAATATGAAAAAGTGTAGTGTGCCTGGTACGCCTCGTTGGAACATTTAAACCAATGACAAATAGCAATTTGGGACTATCTATTTCATTATTTAGCAGATTATGTAGAAACAACAGATCTGAAAATGTGCGTCTTTTTTGTAAAGTTAACATATTATTTGTAACTTTGTTGTATTTCTTAAGTAAATGTTTCGAACATTTATTCTGTATACTTTCTACTAAATCTATGTATACCTTATATTGAGGATTCCATATTGTGGAAGCATACTCCAGTAGACTTCTGACCAATGACCAAAACAACATTTCTAGAGTCTTAGCACTTTTGAAAACTTTGCATATTCTTAATAAAAAAACCTGGCATCCTGTAGGAATTCGATATAATGTGTTCGATGTGCTTGTCAAAAATTAATTTACTATCGAAGTAAACAACTAGATCTTTACACGTAGACATGGGTTGTAAAGGTTTGTGGGTATATTGTGGGTTTACCACTAAAATCCACACAAGAGCATAAAACGGCATAAGAAAAGATTCAAATACTTTTCTGGTAGTGTCGACTTTGAACAAATTTATCGCATTTTTCACAAAGCTGGTCATAAAAACAATCAATTATTGTATTGTGACGTGTATGCATGCACAGGAGACATTTTTTGTCTTTAGTTGATTTGGGAAGCATTGTTATTAGTAAAGTTGTCAAGACTTAGAGCGCCTGCAGATGAGAGACTTCACTAGTTGGAGACTTCACTAGTTGTAAGACAGTTGCGGGCATAAAAATACATTATGGTATAAGATAGAGGTGCGCACACGAGCCATGTGGCACGAGGGAGACTTTTTTTGAATTAGTGTTTTTTTTTTTTTTCCTATATTTTTTCCCAATTTTTAGATTAATTACATACAATATTATATAAATCAATATGAATAATGGGAACCCACGAAGGCGCAGCCTGTGCGTGGGTAATATATATAAGTTATTATATTATTGTACCTAGAAATAAACAAACTACGGGCATATAAAACAAAAACAAGATTACATTTTGTCTAAGCGGTTTGTATAAAAAGTGTTTTCAATAGTGTATAGTGAAGTTATAAGTGTTTAGTAATACATATATGGTGAATATTTTATGAGAAACATAAATTGATACAAATTAAATTTAAAAAGTTTCAACTGCTGTATCGAAAAGCCATAATTTTAACTCTTTTAAATATTGAGGAAGTTTAGTAATCACTTGAATATTTTTCGGTAAAAGATTGAAAGTACGAGGTCCAATGAAACTGCAGTGTGTTTGCATTTGTTTTGTGTTCGTTTGGGGAGTATAAAATACATTATTATTTCTAATGTTGATTCTGTTTTCATTTATTTTTGTTTTTAAAGATGTATTTCATAGTTTGCAAAATAAATAGTTTACAGAGACAGAATATTTTAGATTCTTTGTATAACTCATCTGTTGAAAGTGTTCTTTTCCGATTATACATAACTTTGATGATATAATTTTGAGTTATTTGTAACGGTTTTATATGTGCATGAAGCGCACCGCCCCATCCTATTATTCCGTATATGAGTGAAGATTGCACCAAAGAAAATAAATAATTTTCAGTTTTTCAACATTGAGCTTAGTCTGTAAAATGTGTATGTAAGGTATCTTAATTTACAGACGGTATTATTAATTTGTGACTGCCAATTTAATTTTGAATCAATAATAATACCTAAATATTTGATCTTTTCAACTTTTCCGAGTTCAAAGCAAGATGAGCGTATTTCTTGATTACAGTTAGCATTATGTTTTCTAATTTTAAGGTTATTGGGGGGTTTATTTTTACTATTTTTATAAAACGGTTAGGTAAAATGTTTTATTATAGTTTAAGAAGAGTTTATTACTTTTTAGCCATGATGAGACATGTGTAATACATTTTGTTGCCTTCAAAAAAGTTTCAGGCCAGGATTTTCCATTCACTATTATTGCTATATCATCAGCGTAAGATACAATTTTACCAGGGATCATAACATCACATAAATCGTTTATGTGTATTAGAAAGAGAATTGGGCAAAGCACAGTTCCCTGTGGTACTCCATTTTTTATTCCTGTTTCAGTACTATAAAAATTCCCTATTTTTGTTTTTTGTTTTCTGTCTTTGAGATAGCTAGTAAGAATTTTTAGTGTATCATTTATGAAACCTATTTGATTACTTTTAGAATAGTTTCCAACTGTCGCTGCGACTACTGATGACGGTGCCCTTACTGTTGAGTTTTTAAATGAAAACATGGCTATTTCTTACAGTGATGTCATGTACCAAATGTACAACAAATATATGCTAAAAATACACTATTGAAACTATTCAAAAATACTGAAAACCTCTACAATACTGCGTAATCATCAGACTAGGTCAAATCACAATGAAATAAAAAATATTCCAGGTCATAAAACCACATTCGGACAAAGAAATTATATTTATTTTGCGACTAAACTCCACAACATCCTTCCCCCTGATATAAAGCGAATAGAAAATTTGAATGATACAAATCAAGAATAAATATCTGGCTGAAAGAGATTAATGAAAACCCTCTGAAAAAACATTAAAAACGACATAGAAAACTAATAAAACAGAAATGAATAACTTTAGTTCGCCTCAGCACAGGTCACCCTAGTGAGGAGGACTAATAAATACAATTTACTATACATATCGTCACCTTAAAGCAGCGGTCGGGGAACTTTTTTAACCACTACCCCAAAATATTTTTGCGTAGATTATACATTATTTATTGAATTAATTTACACGGAAAATAAAAAAAAAAGTTACATGAAAATAGTAAGTATGTAATAGACAAACAAAATAAAATTCTCAAATTGGATCAAACAAAAATTCAGATTTTCAGGTTTCCCTTTCAGTTTTTGGAGAAATGATGTTGCTTCATGTTTGATACAATTACAAAATTGGGATTTTGATGTAAGAGCAATTTGAATACAGTTTTCGGCGTTTAATCGATTTCTGTTCTTCGTTTTTATGTTCATTAGAGTGGAAAAGCCTTGTTCACAAAGATAGGTTGTTGTAAATGGCAGCAACTTTTTATACCGCCTCCTCATGTGCAATTTTGAAAGCCTTCGTAGCTTTTGACATTCAAAAAGACGACAGATTGGCTTTGCTCTCACATTGAATACGTGCTTCAGTATTAGATCGAAGTTCAAGTATTGTTTCTGCCAAACCCGGAGGTTCTTCTGGTAAGTTAGCAATTTCACATTTAAAAGGATCTATAACTCAATTGAAAGTATGTATATCAAGATCTGGAAAGTAGTCAGAGAACCGGCTACTTTAAGGCTTAAAGTAATATGTAGTGGGATATCTTAAAAAATGCTGTTCTGAGATAATAGGACTTTAAGGTTTGCGTGAGCTCTAGCAGCATCAAATTAACTAATCCTGCAGATTAATGATATGGTATTAGAGAGGTAAATTATTTAACGTCAACACAAAATTGTAATAATAGAAAAATAATTAACGTAAATCTGGAAATATCTCACTGTTGCGTGGAATGTTTGGTAACCTTCATCGTTATTTTCTTCTTGTACACCGCGGTCTGTATTGGCAGTACATATTAATTAATTCAAAAAAATTATGAGGTTTTTGTGGTATAACACCACTTTGGCAAAGAAATAAGAAATCACAATTTTTATTCGGTGAAATTGTAAGTGGAACTGTATCAGATGGTCCTAGAATTATACTATTCTCATTCCGAACATTCCTCAGTCGCTCTCTCACATTAATACTCTGATTAAATGGATCCTCGGTGTAGGTGTTGTATTTGATAACTGACGGTTCATCTTTAGTGATCTGTAACATCTTAATTTTATTCCAAATACATTTATTTTTGTCCATGTTTATTGAGAATTTTTTTCTAGTCTTCTCACATTCCTTCTCCCAGTCAATGAAGTCCATTTTTTCCATTTCTGTTAACTTATAACGAGGTTCATTCTTCTTGGCACACTTTATAATCATCGCTAAGTCCGTTGGAATAAATACTAGGTCTTTTTTTAAAACCCTGACCATTTCTCTGTCGATGCAAGAATGAATGGAGTCTCCTTTGTTATCTGAGTGCCCAACAATTAGATATTTATGGGTAATGATTTGAATATCAAGTGTTCGTAGTGCATGCATGTACATGGAAAACAAAAATTTGTTTTTATTCTGTGCCACACAGTAATCAGAATAAAAGATCACTTCCTGTTTCCCTTGGCAAAAGTCTTTTAAAAATGTGTACATGCAGGTAGACATTTCAATTTGGCCTCTTTTAGCTACACCCTCATGACGCATGTAACAATGGCGCTTTCGTGTTTTGGTATTTTTTTTTTTTATTTATTTATTAAATTGAATATAATTACATTTAATACAATATAAGATTATGGGTAGTCCTACAAAGCTGTGACAATCAGCTTGTCTCTATAGGTTCTACCATTTAATGTTATAACATAATACACATTAGCTTAAGTTTAAATATTAATACCAAATATAATGTTTAGGATAGATAAACGTTTTGTTCATTTATTAACCACTTTTTTGTCAGTTTAGGGCAGGGTTCCTCATTATTTTTTAAGTTAAAGTTTTCTTTAAATTTGTTATAAATCACAGGTATCAAATAGTCAAGTGTTCTGTTACCATACTTATTTGATATTAGTGGAATTTTAGGCCTTTTTTTTTCAGTAAATCTTGTATTGTGACTATTCACCAATGACTTTTGGCACGCATTTTCTCCCGCATTATCCATAATTATAATAAACAAGAGAAGCCCTTTCATTGGAAGTAGGCCCTCAGAGCCATACAGTAATTTTAAGTTGTTTCTTTGTTTGTAAATGCTAGGTTTAACAATTTTTTTAATTATAGCAGTTTGTAAATTTTGAATGTATTTAATATTAATATTACTCGAGTGTCCCCAAGTTCGAATTCCATATCTAAGTATTGATTCGACCATAGAATGATATATAAGTTTGAGAGTGCATGGAGGCAATACAAATTTTAATTTATAAAAATTACTCGCCAAACATCGGAGCTGGTTACAAATTTTGGTCACACTTTTGTCCCATTTAAAGTTATTGTCTACGATTATGCCAAGGTAAGTATATTCGTTTGTAAAATCAATTTTTTCACAGCAGCAAATATTATTCATTTTTTTATGTATGCATTCAAAATTATGTGCAGTTATTTTAGGTATGTTCCACATTTTCAAGCTCGGTGATCTTATACACGGTGTCCGGAAACTCGTAGTACAAGCGGGAAACTGGTGAATCTACATCACATTTGGAGTCGATTTTGTAGTATATTTTTTTTGATTTGAGCTTTCGTTTTCGAGTAAATCGAGTCAGAAGTTGATTTTTTTTTGATCAAATTCTTATAAATTATTACCGAAGATCAAAGTACCCAACTAATTAAAACTATTTAAAAGTAAAACAAATAAAGTAATCCGGATTTAAAGCATTATTTTAAAATCACCCTTCATTTAATCCGGTGTAATCATAAAATATTTCTGCTCTTCAGGGTTGAAACATCTGTTCTTCTAATATTCATACCTATCTCTGACGTATTCGCAAAATATAGCTTTCTCTAGTATGTTGGTTTCTATTAACATATGAAGGAAAGAGACGCACAATAGTTTTCAAATAGTGTACAGTATTCTAAGCCGATGTCCCTTTTCTGTTAAATCGTAAGTAGGTCAGTGTTGATTTATGGGTCGCCGCAGGTGGCCGTATTTATTTTTATTTAATAATCTTAAGTTAGCTCACATCTTCGTGTGTGCTAATAGTTTTATAAACATATAAACATGTACATTGTTTGGCAAACATAATCTTTCTTTAAATATTTCAATAAAGTCACAAAAAAAGAAACATTAATAATTGAGATAGACATATTTTCTTAATTCATTTTTGAACTTATTAATATTTTCTATCACAGCAATTTCCTTCGGAATTTTGTTATAGAGTTGAACGGCCTGGTACATCAGAGATTTTTGGGTGCTTGTTTTTTTTCTTGTTGGCAATCTAATTTGCTTAGAATTTCTCGTCCCGTGTCCGTGTATCTCGTTATTGTAATTTATTTTTCTTTTCAGTTCCTTAGACATCATCCCTAAGTTAATTTTATGTATAAAAATAAGTACATTCAAATACACAGTTTGCTTCACTGTCAAAATATTCAGCTCCTTTAACATGTCTCTTATCCGTGTGTATATGTTGCGCTTAAGTATTATTCGCATTGCTTTATTTTGCAGTATTTGCATTTTTTTCATTTTCTCTTTATTGCAGAGAAAAAGAATACTTGAACAGTAATTAAAGTGTGGTGATATAATTGTATTGTATATTATCTGGCATGTTTCTTTATTTACTTTGTTTCTGATTCTACCAAGAAATGATATTTTTTTTGCAATTTTTTTAATTGTATAGTCTGCATTTTTTGAGAAGTTCAATTTTGAGTCTATAATAACACCTAGATATTTAATTTCTTCCACTTTTTTTATGATTTCTCCATTTATAGAAACCTTTGGTTCCTCATGCGTATTTTTTCTGCCTATATGCATGTATTTTGTCTTATTTACATTTAGTTTTAATTTATTTAGTTTCAGCCATTTTGACAATGTTTCTAAGTCACTATTTATCTTTTTGATTGCTTTCTCATAATTATCTTCTGCAATATAAATTAGTGCGTCGTCTGCAAACAGTCTTATTTTGCAATGTTTTGCAATTTATGGGATTGTTTATACATTGCATTTTGCTTTAAGAAGTTTTCTCGTTAATTTAAACATAAAAGCGAATTGTGGGCGAAATTTGTGTGTTTTAAAACGCGTTATTATTGTTTTGATATTGATACTTTAAGATTTATCATCGATGCCTTCGACGTGTTTGAAAACAGTTGTACGTTTTTAATGTTTTGATTTTGAGACTTATCATCGATGCCTTCGACGAGGTAAAAATTAACTCCGACATGATTCAAATAGTGCAATAATCAATCATCAGACGGACCCAACTGTGCTTGGAAGTTAACGGTGAACATTTAAAAAATTTTTTGTGACTTGGGTGTTTGTGTTTTGAGTACCTACCTATGCTGATAATAATTCCTATCCGTTGCGTCGACGTCGTCACATTGAATAACGAAAAAATTTTAACCCTGAAATAGCCAAAATATATTGGTTTTTCGTTTTTTTTTTTTTTTTGTGAAAATGCTCAAATCAAAAAACTTTATGTTTATTTGGGTTCCCCATGTGGTGTAGATTCTCCAGTTTCCCGCTTGTACTACGAGTTTCCAGACACCGTGTATTCATGCATTTAGTTTTTTTGACATTAATAATTAGTCCTACATCATGAGACCATTTAAGTAGCTCGTTAAAGTCTATTTGTATATCTTGAATAGCTATTTCAGGGTTTTCATTAGAGACAACTAGTGCAGTATCATCAGCAAAAATGAATCTACGGGCTATTTTAAAAAGTTTAGACATGGCAATTACATATATAATGTATAATTTTGGTCCTAAAATTGACCCTTGTAGCACTCCTGATTTAATAAATCTAAAATTACTCATTACATTCAAAATCTTACATACATTTTTCTATTTGTTAAATAGTTTTTGAAAAATGATAGGAGTTTACAACGGATTCCTATGATTTCGAGTACCTTGATTAATTGTGTATGGCTGAGTGTATGGAAAGCTTTTGAGAAATCAATAAATAATACTAGTACATGTTTTTTAGAGTTAAGCTCTGAATTTATATAATTGGAAAATTTTTTGAGCAGTTTATCACAGCTTTTTTGTTTTTGAAAGCCATGCTGACATTCATCAATAATGCCCAAATTATTTAAATATCTATCCAAATTTATAGATATATATTTTTCTCATATTTTTTCTAATGCGGGTAATAAGGAAATAGGCCTATAATTATTTATTACGGTGTGATCTCCATTTTTAAAAATGGGCCTTATGATGCTACATTTTAGTTCAGCTGGAATGTGACTTGTGTCAATAATTCTGTTAATTAGGTGAGTAATTATAGGACCAAATAATTTAACATGTTTTTTTAGATCATACATGCGAATTAGATCCACGCCCGGTGTCTTTGAATTTTTCATTCTTCCGATAATGCATTCAGTTTGTTCTGCATTAGCTCTTGATAGGTACATTGAATGTTGCAAATGTTCTTGCTTCAACTCAGACGCTCGAACATTGCATTCGTGCAATAACTGATTTACACCCTCGTCAAAGAATTGTGCAAAGTTTTCTGCCACCACATCCGCAGTTTGGGAATATAAGAAAAATTAAAAATTTAACTTGCTCTTATAAAAAAAACGTAGATATATTGCCATTCGGAAACAGCATAACAGCTTGAAAATCATAAATGGCAACTACAGTATCATCAGTAGTCTTGGCAATGTTTTTATCTTTTTCTTTTTCTTGGCGAGTTGGCTTTACATTCTGAATGTGTTCAGAATATTGTTATTTTTTTCTAATTTCTCATTTGCAGTACTATAGTTGTAATATAAACAAAATGAGCAAAGTTCCTTTTTTGGTTTAAAAAAAGATATATTGAATTTGGTATTGAATATTTTCCTGTGTGTAGAGTGTGTAACATAGAGATTACATACCGCGACACACTTCTCTTTGTACAAATTGTACATCTTTTGGATATTTGGAGATCCGAGCTGATCCTGCACGACAATAGTGCGATTCCACTCTACTAAAGCTGTTGATGTGATTCATAACACCATTAACTAAATCACCTTTTTGCAGGAAGCTGTCTGTTTTATTTTTTAATGCAGTGCTTATGGTATTATTGCTTATATCTAAGGTTGCCATAAAAAATTCTTACATACACGTATGTTATGTGCGTCTCTCTCAAAATAATAACGACTATTAGCTAGCATTCATGGCATCATAAATATTAAAATATTTTAACCGATCAACTTCCAAAACAAATTCAGAACATTTGTATTTACAATTAGTACACAGTACAGGCTTAATTTGTTTTGCTCTGCGTACCTTTCCTGACTTTACTACATACTCCTGACCAGTATTCACTTTCAGTTTCCTTATGTTTCTCTTCCAAGATCGCCCAACTTGTTGAAAACTATAGAGCTACAGTGAGACAATGAATTTATCTCAGTATTTTCAACGACCTTTTGAAAGCAACAGTGGGACAACATCAATATCTCAGTGTTGCTCTGAGTGATTGAATATTTCAATACTGAGATTTTACTTGTAACACGGGCATTTTTTTTTTACAAAATATCTCAGTAATGCATCATGTAGAGCTCACAATTTTGCATCGAACTGCATACTTATCTCAAAAGTGTTTTTTTCGAAGATATCCCACTATTGCTTTAAGGTGACGATATATATAATATCATATTTTGTATGTACAATGTTTAAATAGTCGCTTTAATAAAAAATAAAAATTATAAAAAATCTAGTTCGTACCTTTTCCTAACCATCACTATTAGTTGAAAAAATTGGTATATAAAAAAGATTGTTGAAGTTCCAGTGCTTTTGTTTTTAACTCAAGAAGGAAAAAGACTATTGTCGAAGCAGATCTGCTTATCGATTGATGGGAATTTCCATTGCGGTATGTCACTATTGTAATGCTTTCGTTAAAACTATAATCAAATAAAGTTTTATGCGCTCAAACTGCTTCGCAGAGATGCCACAGTGGTGAGTGATCTGGTCATCCTTTCTTCCCATACACTGTTTTATGCCCTACACCTACTTTGACCCTAACTAACCATCACGCGGTTTTCTCCACAGGGGTAGGCAGAGAGGACGGACCACCAAACAACTCGGCCATGGCACACACTTCTTTGCCTCATCCACATTCATACATTGTCTCATACATCTCTTCCAATTCAACGTAAAAGTAAACTTTTAGAATCGCTGGCCTCGCTCAATACGAATATGTCTAACAAAGAACTGTCAAATCGATTCCCAGATGTAAATGGTTGGCTTTTCTAGTAATTAGTTGAATTTTTTTTTACTATTATTTATTAACTTTCAAAAATACATTTTTTTACTATTAAGTCCCGTTAAACTGATTGATATCAGTTTGTCAACGGGTTCTTTTAACAATTACTTTTTAAATACATATACAATTTTAACAAGTACATAAAATATACACATAATTACATTAGTACAAAAAAATTCTTTCACATAACCATTTTTTTAACATACATTTCCTTCTGCGAGTCAATTCACAGCTTTTTAATGAGTTTGGTAACATGTTGTAAATTATTGGAACGAGTTATTCTAGAGTTCTAACCGTATTTATTCAGGTATCTGGGAACTACAAGTCCATCGTTTGCAATTAGTCTTGTATTATGAACATGTGTCACTATTTTATTATGTTCAGATTGAGATGTATGCTGACTCGAAATTTTAAGCCACAATATAGCACGAACAGATAATAAATTTACAGAATTGTATAGTAATGACTTTGGTACGTCATTTCTTTGTTCGTATTTAGTTTTGTATAATATATTTTTTTTTAATTTTGTTTAAAAAATACTCGTATTATGCGTGGCCAGCGATCCTAAAAGATTAACTGAGTTTATTTTACAGTCCATTTTCAAGTTCTGAAGGTGCATAAATGGTATGAAGTTTCGGATGCTACACTTACCATGCTCCCAAACCGGCTAGTATTAAAAACCCGGAATGTCTCCTTCTTCCCATCTTTAGTTAGCTCCTCCAGGTGATTGTGGGAGACCCTTAACTGCATCTTTAGCATCTCGTTTTGCTTCTCCAGAACATTTTTCGTATCGTCCATCGGCCATTGGTACCAGACTATCAAAAGCGTAAACCAAACGCCGAAAACAAAGCTCATCCATGGTCGAGAAATGGTTCGTAGCATGACATTCTTATAACGAATGGCTAATGTTGCTAGAACCTCACAAAACAATAACAAAACACTATAAAATCGCGCTCATATCAACACTGCTATCACAGATTCGATCCTTTGCTTTAGGGTTAGCAAAAACTTACACAGCAAGACATTCTAAAACTCAAAAGATAAAAGAATCTAGTTATCGAGAATCTTAAATTGTATAATCATAAGTTTTTTGTTATTGAGGGAGTGTTCGCCACTCAATTGCGCTATATTAACAAATTGAATTAACGCGGCCGATAACATAAATGTCACTTCAATCAGTGTCAATTGACAGAGTTACCAACGCAAAAAAAAGTTGTACACAACAAAAATATTTTGTGTAGGTAGCTAACTAAAGACAAAACTAAAAATAATGTTTCTAATATAAGAACCAAATGGATTTTATTCAAACCGGCGAAAAACAGTTAAAGATATAATTTTTGGCTAATAGTGTTTTTCCGCGGAACAAATTAAATAATATGTCAAATACATTATCAAACTGTTGAAATTTCTTTATTTTCTGCTTTGGTAGTTGGTAGGCTGAGTTACATAGCTTCCTAGCAGGTCCGTAAGATGTCTCTCTATTGACAAAAATAATATTATTTTGTCAAAATGTCTGGAAACAGTAATGAAATTACTTCTTGGTTTGACTTATAATATTGCTTATTATGTAATAAAATAGAAGTATTTTTATTCCGTGATTATTATTTGTGTATTAATACCAGCTGGCAAATCTAGAAATACATACTACTGTTAAAATAATTTGTTCGCCAGAACTTTAGTAAAGTTCAAAAGTGACGAGCCGCCACCGTGTACCAACGTTAAAATTAAAACAATCATTATCTGTTAGTTTTTTTTTTAATGAATACACAGAACAGTGCATAAGAGTTCCAGCTGTCAGGAGCCAGTAGGAATTGTGAATTGTGACACTGGAGTGGAGAGGGGAAGGAGTGAGGGGTGATGAAGACGTGGAAGTACCGAATCAGGTTCCGAATCTGGTCACCAAAACATGGCTAAAGCCATTTCAAGCAAAGTTTTAATTCTGATTAGGAGGAGATGAGACGAGCAAGCCCGACCGAAATAGTAGATACCTAATTTAATCCAAGCAACTATCGATTTTTCATTATCTCAGTCTCACTGAAGGTGGTGTTTAGCAAGCACACAGATCGGTAGGTACCCCGATTTTATGATTTTTTTCCCCTCAGAAATTTAAAATCATTGGTAGAAAAATTAAACCTAACCAGAAAACTATATCCGCAAATATTTGATATAATCGCGATGCGTGTACACACGTATCGTTTCGTATCAAATCATTTTGTAGTCACGCGATGTTCGAATTATTACGTAATAATATGCAAACGAAGAAATATCGATAGGTTGGTATCTCCCTAAATAATAAAACCACACAATATGTATTTAAATTAATAAGCAAAAATTGGCATAAGATATAAAAAAAATGAACCTCAACTTTCACTGGGATTCGTTGTTTTTTTATGAAATACAATAATTAATATTCTCAAGAATTTTATTTTAAAAATAATTTTGTAAGCACTTGCCGTCATACTAATTACATTATTACATGCCCGTTCAACGTTGGTGTGGTAAAGCCGGGCTTGAGCCTGGTTTAAGACCGTTGTAACCAAACAAACGTCATGGTAATAGGTCAAGTTTTTCACTGTTCTGACATTCGGCATAAGCGCTGCGAAATATTTACGCCACGTTTTTTAGTAAGGCAGCTGGTGGTTAAATCGTGCATGTTTTATAAAACTGCAGAAAAATCCGTTCCGTTTCAAAATGGTGACCGTTTTAATTTTTTTAACGTTCGGTAATGATTATTTTTTTATAATGTGAGTTGTATTTATTTGTACTTCTGATTTTTTAAAATCCTGTTAAAAATGTGTCAGCATGCCATTTTCCAATAAACTATCAGTACTTTCATAATATATCGGAAAACGAGTTTCCGCAGCTGTGCTTATCTTGTTGTTATGTAAGGACGAAATGCGAAAATATTAGTATTTTTATGAACACGTGTTACGACGTCGCCAAAACACATTCGTGTTTTACTGATATTTTACTAGTAAATCGGTTAATTCATTCGTTAAAGGCCTGCAATTCCGTTTTCAACAGGAATATGAGTAATTTAAAGAGATTTTCAATAAATTAGAAACATTTTATATCAGTAAGTTCTCTCCATATGTATTTATTTTTGTTGTAAGTACATACTTAGAAAATTAGAAACATGCATACTGACGAAATGCAAAAATATTATGATTTTTATGAACACGTGTTCCGACATCGCGATAATACATTCCTCTTTTACTAAAAGTTTTACAGGAAACCTAACAATTCATTCGTTAAGGGCCAGCGTTCCCGTTTTTTCGGTCGAGATTCTTAAAAATTAGCAATTTTCTATTCCAGTAAGATTACGAATAATTTAAAAAAAATTCTTAATAAATTAGCAATATTTTATACCAGTAAGATTACGAATAATTTGAAAAGATTCTTAATAAATTAGCAATATTTTATATCAGTAAGATTACGAATAATTTGAAAAGATTCCAAATTAGCAATATTTTATATCAATAAGATTACGAATAATTTGAAAAGATTCTTAATAAATTATCAATATTTTATATCAATAAGATTACGAATAATTTGAAATGATTCTTAATAAATTATCAATATTTTATATCAATAAGATTACGAATAATTTGAAAAGATTCTTAGTAAATTAGCAATATTTTGTATCAATAAGATTACGAATAATTTGAAAAGATTCTTAATAAATTAGCAATATTTTATATCAGTAAGTTTTCTCCGTGTAGAAATCTGAAGAGTTGAATTGTTTCAGGGTGTATTGAATGCAGCATCAATTTTATTGTCTCTTTTAATTACGCCCAGTTAGAAAAATACAACATAACACAATTTAATTATCTACTGCATCTATGTACGTCTACTAAACGACCAACTATTGATTTTTCAGTGTTAAATTAGAAGTATTCGTGTTTGTAAGAGTAATTTTAACATCTGAAAGCTCAAAGTTCGGCGAGCTTTGTTGCCATAAAAAATAATTTAGCCAAACAACTGACGCAGTTAATACTCCCGAAGGTTGAATATTTATTATGACTACGACTCAGTGATGGGCAAAGCGACTTTCCGCTTTATTCGGAATCCATTTTAGAGGTATATCAAATAGATTGCCACCATCAGAATTAAATAAAAATGCAATATTTCGTTTATACTCAGTGCTCCACCTAGTACCTATCCACATTTTCAGGAAGTAGATCATATAACTGGGGGGTTATACCTATGGAATATTGATCGTTATGTTTCTAACGGATGCTGCTGCTGACAATGTCTAGGAATTTGTTTGTGTTTCGGCTTTTCAATGAAATCCAAATAAATGGAATATTTCTGAACGTATCCGAAAACTAAAACCATTTTTAATAGGTGATAAAATGCGTTTCCCACATAGACATATGAATATTAGTAGACCTGCCCTAAGTGATTAAAAGCGTATTATCCCCACTCCCCATACCGGTTCCATTGGAGCCGGCTGTGCCAGCTGTGCTCGCGTATGGCCTCAAGTGAAATTTGAAAACGTGACGTCATCATTCTTGTGCGAACTATGGTCGAGGCATCATCGGTTCATTTTACGAAATAACACGGCAAAATGTTGACTTGTGCTATGAAAACTTGTAAAAATAGATGTGAAAAAGAGAATAAACCCAATTTTCGTATTACATTCCATATATAAGCATTATTTTACTTTATTTTAAGCATATTCACATCGTATAATATGGATCAGTTGTAGAAACATGTCTGGACGCGAAACACAAAGCTGTTTGGTTGCTGGGAAGTAAATTATGAACATTTATAAAAGTGTCTTAACTAAATAGGTACTTAAACGAAATATTCGACTCTGAAAATAGAACCGAATTTTTTTGCCGAATTTGGACTTCGCAAATTTGTTCATAACGTGGCGAGTAATTTGCGCTCCCATGTAAAAATGTCTATTCATTCAAAAGCAGATTTTACTTTTAAGAAGTAAATGGTGATATTATAATGCGAGATGCCTATTTACTGTCAGATTGATTTATTGACGAATCACAGTCAGCTTCACCCCCTTCGTTCTTCAAAAGTTGATTTTACCCCTCGCCAATATCTTCTCGTCTATTAATTCCTCTGTCTGTGGTTTCCCAATTTTATTATTGAAAATAAACATAGAGTTTTTTAAATGTTAAAATCTTGAAATCAAACATAAAACAGTTTAATAAATGGCTTACCTTTATTTTTTTCGTCTAAACACTAAACTAAATTTACTAATAAGCACACACTTTACTAGACGAACGTATATAACGTAACATTGTTCTTTCCTCAGTTTTTTGTAGTTTCATAAAAAAATAATTAGTAAAAAAATCACAAACGTTCTTTTTTATTCAAATTGCGGTCGGAACTTTTGGTTCCATAGAAAAATTAATTTTAATTCTTATTTGGTCAACTTTTTGATTTGAATATAAAGCGTTGTATTTTTTTCTTTCCAATAACGATTTCTATGACACCATACAAGCTGTTCCGAAAAGCTAACAAATCGACTATACGGGTAATAGTTGTTTGATGCCGAAACCGAACTATTCAACCCGGGTGGTTGAAAGAGACCCTCGCTTGTATAGTCGTGTACTAGATCGATAAAAATAACGATTATTTACCTTTTAAACGCTTGATATTTAGATGCAAATTCAATTTCAATTTAAACAAATCTTTATTGTAAAAATAATGTAAACAAACAAAAAACAAAACCAATAATAGTACAAAATGGACATCTGTGGAATGAACAACAAACGTTTTCAATTTTGCAGTCCAAACGTCAAAATTAAAGTTTTCAACGCATTCTGCACTTCGCTGTACACGTCAGAACTATGGGTGGATTACACTATACCCTAATGGTATAAGCTAAAAGTCGCTTACAATAATGCTTATCGCCAACTATTCCGCCTACCCAGATACTGCAGCGCTACGGAAATGTTCCTGGAGGGACGAGTGCACTCTTCCAGAGTACTTCTCCGCCATTACATGGGAAGCTTATGGCGCAGAATACGATAATCAAATAACACAATCATCACTGCCATGGTTGCCTGGATGGAGTCCCCCCTGATGACCTTCTGTAGACGGGAGATATCCAAATATCCTCCATAAACGGATGCTTACACACATTTTTTGTGTCTATATATGAATTATTATTTTTCTTATTCTAATTATTTTATATATTATTTCAAAATATGGAATGTATTGCATTGCACTATCCTTGCATACATTCCGGAATAAATTAATAAATAATAATAATAATAATACTTGGATGACTTGTATAGCGCCGTTTTTGTGCAAAAACACCTCAAGGGCGCTGTACAAACTTATAATACATTTGTACAGTGGTCTATGTTATTACTTAACTATTTATGGAGAAAATATACAGTTCAATACTTACCTGATAGGTCACTTGAGATTAACACTTAATTAACATTATCTAATTGTTTATTGGCGAAATTTAGATACAGGATTTAGGACTTAATTGAAAAATTTTTATAAAACTCTCTTTGAAATCACAAACCTAACTTTATTATTATAATTTTATTCATTACACATAGTTGTTGGACCTAATTTGGCTACATTTTGGCCAATTTGAGGAGCTTACCAAATGGCCAAAATGGGGGCAATTTGAAGAGATATTTAGAAACATTTATTGAAATTATTTCATAAGCTCAACATGACAATAATAATTTTACATAATAGAACAATACTACATTACATTTTCTTGCATATTTAAAATAATCAACAGTATAACCGACTCACCTGAACTGCTACAACTCATTCAATTCAACATCCCTTCCCATAGACTACGAAATAATGAATCGTTGTTCCTCAATCACCACTCAACTAACTATGGGTACCATTCTTCTTTGTCCAAAATGTCGAGACTTGTAAACTCAAGTCAGAGCATTGAATTTTTTGGTGTAAATCTAAATGACTTTCAAAAAGTGATACGTAATGTGTAATTTTTCACAACTTAATCGTTACTGATGCTCTGACTTGTAGTTATTTTCTATATGTACATTTTCTATTTTACATTGTCTTTGCCCTTCACATTCATGTACTCTCCATTCACTGTCATCTATGTTTTCTTATTCGTGTCAATATTATGGTTTTAATGGACACATTGTCCGTAAATTAATAAATAAATTACATCTTTACAGTTATTCTACAATAGAGGACATTATAATTGTGTTCACTTAACTTGATATTGAACAGTTGTTTTATTTTTCGAATTTATATGTCTATGATTGAACCAAGAAGATTTCAAAAAGATTCCATACGATACGTTTAAGGCGATGCCATACGTAGTAATACAAAATCATGTGTTTTTGGTTTGAAAATTTGGTCGCCTAGAAATGTTTCAGATGCTTTAATTAAATACTGCGAGTAGAATACATCCTGGCCTATGAAATACTCAAGTATTTTTTAGATAAGTCTTTTTATAAGCCCAGAAAAAAATAATGTATAGGCCTATGAAAACTGCTTTAAAGTTCAAAATCTCCTACTTACGAACCCATTTTCGGTTATGGTTTTATTGTATAATGTGGCAAATTAAGTTATTTATAAAATTATCAAAAAAATTAAATATTTATGCCTGAACATCCACAAAATAAAATAAAAGGCACTTTTTGGCCATGTTTTTTTCTTGCATAAATCAAAACAGGCGGATGGTGTTAAGCGGGAATTTAAACCTTATCGCCGTCTACGTAAGAGTTGTTATTGATAGCGGCTCAATTTAAAATATTACACGACGTAGTGCATCGTCTTAAGAAGTTAAGCAACATATAAAAAACTTTTCGCTCAGCCTCCCAACCTAAAGTTTCGTGGTTGCCATTTTCAATGTTTTGACGATATTATTTTATAGCGTGATATAATCGTATATACCTGGAGATGATGTTGGTGATATCGTCGTATCGTTCCACAGCCAACTACCCTTACCCGCGGTTCCTCATGCGATCCGGGTGCCGGGACCTCCTCCCACGGCATATCGACCCGGAAAATACCTCGTGATAACCCGGAGATATCATGATCATTTGACATGGCATTAGCATCAATCTTGGAATGAAAAATGCGCAGATTAAAAAGGGTACAATTTTTTGAATATTTAACCTATTTTCCAAAATACATGGGTCGTTTTATACCTGTATCAAACGTGCCACTAGAGTTTGCGATCCCCTATCCCCACGGGATAACCAATAACGACTAACAATTTACACCAATAACGTTCTGTTATGATTTGTACGTGCTTGCATGCTTGCACATGATACGCGAACGCCAGAATATTCAGAATTCAGTACAGATTAATGGCGTGGGTAAAATAACTCTCCTTAAAATACTTAATACGTCTCACGGCCAAAAGCATTTTTGTTGTTTGTTTTTGGGGTGTTATGCCGTGTTGCGCTAACTCCTTCTTTAGCCGACGTTTCGGACAGCGTTGCAGTGTCCATCATCAGGGCAGATCCGGTAGATCCGAAGATGTGTGTCGGACATCTTCGGATCTACCGGATCTGCCCTGATGATGGACACTGCAACGCTGTCCGAAACGTCGGCTAAAGAAGGAGTTAGCGCAACACGGCATAACACCCCAAAAACAAACAACAAAAAAGTCACGTTTTTAGTTTATTTTTTAATAATACAATAATGATCGATCTCAAAAAAAACTGTGGAGAGTCCCGTCAGTGATAGTTAATTATTTTTTAATGATAAACTAATGTTTATAAGACAAGGTTTTATGCATAGCATTAAGGATAGCAAATAATTATAAGCAATAATTAGTCGTCCCGAGTAAATATAATTGTCGCCAACGGGAATTGAACCCATGCCTTCTGATGTCCGATGGTGTTCTGTTTAGCAATTCGGTTCGAATATCGGCCAACTTCATATTTTTTTAAACTTTGGTCGATGAATAATTTTGTGGAATTGGTTAACAAAATGGAATTTGTTTACAAAAATAACACAATTCATAAACCTACATATCGATTCTATTTTTCCTGTGTTGCTAATGATTGACTTCCAACGTTCTGATAATTTTTCGACTGGCTGTAGAAATTTAGGGAATTGATCTTAAAGAAGTTGTGAACCCTTATTTTGAAGAGCAGCGTTGTTATTGAACGAAATTCCTAGTAGTTTTTGAAAAATAGAGTGGATGCTGAATATTCTCGCAACCAAGCTTTTGCGTAGTAACTAAAAGAGCGAAAAATCTTAAATGTGAGCATTTAACAACAAAACTCGACAAATAAGTTGCGATGGATTAGAAAAAAATATGCTCATTAATCAAAATTCGCAAAATTAATTAAGATTTGTATCATTTTTCGTTTGAAGATTTTTATGTTTAAATATAATAAATTTAAATTATGTCTTACAGTTTATTATAAAAATTAAACAATATCTGTAAAAATAATAATTAAAAAAAGATGGAGTGGCGCAGATAGAGAGTCGGTTATATCGTCAATTACACTTTTCACTTCGTCATAAATTTTAGCATAAAATTTAGATGGATTAACTCAAGATTTGGAAATTAGTCTTTGTTAAAATGACTGCTTGTCGGATCTTTTATAAATACTGTAGGTATATACAGTTAATAAGGTCATATGAGAAACGGCTCTTGTGAAAATGCGAAATTGCACTAATTATGTAAATGCATGTTTTACAAAAACCGATGAAAAAATGCACAATTCATTTTTTCCGGTCTCTAGTCACTTTTGAAATGTTCAGTCCGGTAGTGTAAGATTCACATATAAACCCTAATTTATAAATACTCTCTTGTCCAGCTTCCAATGCCTTACATAAAATATTACACATTCTTATATTCCATTGGTTTTCACACGGTTTTCCCCGAACTAAAAAGTTCGACAATTTCTATCTACAAACTTATTGCGAGGTAATCCGAAAAATACCTACAAATTAAGGAAGATACTCGTAGCTTCTTACTTCCTTGCTACAATTAATACGTAGAAATATTCATGTTTCCAAGCCACACATAGAGTAAAATAAAAACAGACCAATTTGTATTTTTTTAGTTTCAGGTCAGTCCGAATTCACACGCCAAGTGACGCTTTGGAAATATTCGTATTTATAGCATTATCATCAATTAAAGCGATGATACCATCTTCAAGGTCAAATAAACCATTGTCATTTTGTACCATCACGTAAGCATGCAAATAAAGACATAATAAGTATTGTTTTAGCCCACACAGATATAGTGCGACTAATAAAATGCTTGAAGACAGTATTATTTATAATTATTACCTGTTATCTTCACGTTATCCAAGTAGGAAATGATATAAGACTTGTAATTTTCTGCATCTATTGTACTCCAAACAGTTAAAAATATTATAGTAAATTTAGTTTCGAGTTGTCGGTTGTTACATTAGAAATATTTTATATGTCTTGGGATTCCTGGGTTTTGTTGTACCTTCTAATCACATTGGAAGTGAAAAACTCGCAAAGGACGTTGACAGAAGTGTGACAAACTCGCGAAGGACATTGACAAATGTGTGAAAAACTCGCGAAGGACATTGGCAGAAGTGTGAATGCAGGAAATTCAGAGACACGATGCCAGTGGTCTATAAGGGAGTTTTGGCAGTGAGGCATGCTTAATCTGGCAGAGGAAGGAATACATTATTTGAATGCAGTTGGAATGATAAACCTAGGAAGAGTAAAGAGGATAGATGGTGAAGGGTGTGGCAAGAGAATAGGTACCTACCTACCGATAAGTTGACGAAAGAAGAAGTCGGCAACAACCCAGGAATCCATGAAGACTCCGCACGATCAAGAGCTAGAGTTACAATGCTAATTGAAATAAGTTAAAAAGAAGTGAAGCTAAAGTCTAGCAGTCCACAATGTAGTTCTGTGCCATTCCTGATATATCTATTTCAGTGAGGCATGAATCTTGCAAAGAAAAGACGAAAGTAGACAATGCAGCAGGTATGAAGTGAACTCGAACTTATTTAACTTAGCACCTCACATTTTCAAGCCTAAAATCAATAAATAACATTCACACAATACATATTACTCAACACGGACTAGATTAATACCCCCTCACATCCCTCCCGCCATCCCATCCCCAACGGCTAGTGTAATTGTTTTATATGTTCACTAAATTAAGATACATCAGTGAAAACCTTTTATTACTTGTAAATATAATAAAATAAAAATTCAACGAGATTCCTGATTTTTTTCTCGTATTTGTGTCCAAATACGCGATTGTGAATACTGAACAATACTTCCAAATTCTGCCAATCGTCTGGGGCCAGTCACACTATGGCATCCCCAATTGGGGTATATAGTATGTGGGGAGGGGAAGAAGTTGGGGAGATGGACACAAATTAATCAAATAAAATTTACAAAGGGTGTGAACACGCAACCTTACTCTTCGACCACGGAGGCCGTCGAATACAAGTTGGTACCTACGATGTAAGGGGAAACACCACCTTGAGATTTGCTAGTTCAATTGTTTATACTTTTAAGAATACTTTGAAAGTTTAACCATTTCAAAATTTAGACTGTTTTCAAAGTTATAGACATTAGAAGTTGGCGCGGCAGAGTCGGCACAAACTCAGGTAGCGTTCGGAAAATTATCCAAAGCCAACACGAGAGCCCAACAGGAGACTAAAGAGGCCACAGGAAATTGAAAAGAGCTGCTCAAAAGGAGTCGAAGGACACCGCGGCAACAATGGAAGACCACATGTACGGTCCAGGAATCGCAGAAGAAAATTAAAAAATATGTTTGGGTTTTAAGACGCTGACGCCGTACTGTTTTTGCTTTTGAGTTTTATTGGAAACTACTTTTTTTCACACTGGTGTACAACATATCTCAAAATCTACTTGATATAGTTCAAATTTTCAATACACATTTTTTTAAATATTATCTAAGATATTCGGCTAGGATTTTTTCGATTGGATATGTGTTGAGTAAGTAATAAAATGTTTTTACTGAAAATTTTGTAAAAAGCAAATAAAAAAATTGAAACAGCTGTCAATTCTAATAAACAAAATATTTTTTTCCTACGCAACATCTTAACTATTATCTTTCTTAATAGCAAAATTATTATTTTTTTATCTTTCAGACTATGCCTGATAGAAAATAAATACAACATCAGCAAGGATTTTAAAAAGAGAGTCCTTCTTGATGGCTGATGCCTCCGTTATTTTTTGTATTTCTTATTATTTATAAAACTACTATGTTCATGTGTGAAATAAAATAAAAATAACATATTTTATAGCTGCGTCAAAATTGCGGAGCACCAAGGTGGTGTAACCCCTTAAGCGAAAGGACAAGATTAAATGTACAGGGTTTTCCAATAAGAGGTGTTATTTTTATATTCAATCGTAAAACATCAATGGTTTCGTTGCTTGTGTGGCACGTAGCGCCGTTTTGTTGAAAGTAAACGTTGTCCGGATCAATACCATCCAATTCCGGCCATAAAAATCATTAATCATCTCTCGATAGCGCAATACCTTCACCGTAACTGTTGCTCCAGCCTCATTTTCGAAAAAGTAAGGTCCAATGACTCCGCCGGACCATAAACCGCACCAAACAGTCACACGTTGAGGATAGAGAGGCTTTTCAACAATAACTCTTGGGTTTTCCGAGCCCCAGATGCGACAATTTTGCTTGTTAACGAAGCCACCGAGGTGGAAATGGACCTCATCACTCAAGATGATTTGCATTTGATTCACTCAAGTGAATTTTAATAATTTCAATGCGTTGATGAAGCTTGTATCGTTCCTTTTTTATTAATGGCGTAGTTTTTACTTGTCAAATGTCAAAAAATGACAACTTCAAAAGTAACATCTACTGAAATAGCGGGCTATTCAAAATAACATCTCTTATTAGAAAATCCTGTAGAGGGAGAATAGAGACTACGCCAGAAGCAAACATAATGCTGGTGGTGCAAACAAGTGGCTCAAATAAGAAAAAGTTTTTAAACCTCACTAACGAAGTAGCACTCCCGTTTGATTAAATTAATTATTATTGTTTTGTACAATTGACTGTTGTCTTTTTTTATTACGTATTCTGTATGTAGGTACTATTTATATAAACAATCAAACCTACGCATTATTACATCAGCACTATCGAAAGCCTCCCTAGCCCGAGGCCTCAAACAAGGCTTGATCTTCAAGAACCTTCGCGGTGTCTCCCAGCTTGCTAGATTCTCGCTGTCAAGGGCCACATCTGCATACTACACATGCTTTGCATTAGTTCAATGAAATATAACCTAAACATATAATAACACGGAGATGAGATGACGCGCACTTGAAGATTATATTATGCGAGACCATCCCACGCTCATTGACAGAAGACAAACACCGCAACGCCCACCTCATAGTCCATAACGTAAACTTTGTACACAGTATACCTAGTTGTTATTTCTTGTCAAATTTAATGCAAAGACACTAACAATATGACAATAAATAATACAACGATAGTCGACAGGACAGTAGAATACTTTCAATGTCCCTTTGATAAAAGAATAACGTTCAGAATAGAAATTTTGCTTGAATTGGCTTTAGCGGTGTATAGTGCGCAGATCTGATTAGTCACGTACTTCTCAACCTTCCGCTTCCCCATCTCCTTCCCTACTGTCTTTATCCTCACAACATCATGGGGTGAGGTTTGTCTAGGTCTTGACTGGGTGGTGGGCCGGATCGGGAGAAACTGGTGGAAGGAGACCTGTTGACTTCTCCAGAGGGACTCTCTCATCCCTTCGCCTTGCACTGCAGTGGGAGGGATGGATTCATATGTCCGTCACTCCTGGGCATATTGACCCCAGATTCCTACCCACCCCTCATACCTTTTTCCTTCCCAGAACTTTCTCTCCTTCCTTTCTCTAAGCAGACCCTACACACAGCATCCCCAAAGATCACATTGCATCCACAAACAATTGGATGGCTCGGCGTAGTTAAGACTAATTATTGTACCCTAATCTCAAAAATACCGTTAACAATAAAATATTTTTTCTGATTCTAAGAATTTTTTATTTTTTTTATTTTTATTTTTTATTTTTTTTTTATTTTTTATAATATATAATATTAGTGGTAACAATACCTCCCTAATTGAGAAATTCTCGTGTTTAGGGAGGAATTTCCTTTATATGTCCAATAATATCATAATCCAGTGTACAACAAATAACAGTTTATTCATAAACAAGTTCTGCTGTGAAATTATTACTACGCGTGACAACTGTTTCGCCTGCGAGGCCTTATCAAAAAGTTCGAAATTTAAAGATATCGCAAGTTTGAAAGAATAATTATTTTAGCACAATATTATCTAAGTATAAGAAGGCTGTAAATACATCACAGAAAATAATACAGAAAATGAGAAAACCGAATTAAAAACGAAAAGGAATATATAAGCTAAAAATGTGTAGATATATTCTTAGTGTGCCTTATATCACCACGAATATAGGTAATAGGCATATAAATCGCATGGCAAACGGAGTCTAGAAACGCGTGATTTTAGCGAAAAATTGATTTATATTTATTTTGAGATTAATTTAAAAGAAATAAAAAAGTTAATCATGGGCAACAGTAGCGGATAATCTAAGCCAAAATAAATATTGTAGTTTTTTTTTAAGTTGGTACACATGAGTAATCAAAAAAATATTTTTTTTGTAGTTTACGCTTATATTTTAGTTTAGTAAATTTTAATTTTAGAGGGAACTTATAAAAAAAGTTTCAATTTATCCAAAACTAATTTTCCGGTATTCATAATATTGAAAAACGATTTGCAATAAAGATTAATTGAGAATGGTAATTTCACGATAAGCTTCGCCTTAAGCATTTTATGGATAAAGAACATAAAAATATGACTTATTATATGCATGCATAATGTATACCTTACTTACACCTAGGTCCTATTTATAGTACAGGGTTTTCCAATAAGAGGTGTTATTTTGAATAGCCTGCTATTTCGGTAGATGATACTTTTGAAGCTGTCATTTGACAAGTAGAAACTACGCCATTAATAAAAATGGAACGATACACGCTTCAACAACGCATTGAAATTATTAAAATTCACTTGAGTGAATCAAATGCAAATCATCTTGAGTGATGAGGCCTATTTCCACCTCGGTGGCTTCGTCAACAAGCAAAATTGTCGCATATGGGGCTCGGGAAACCCAAGAATTATTGTTCAAAAGCCTCTTTATCCTCAACGTGTGACTGTTTGGTGCGGTTTGTGGTCCGGCGGAGTCATTGGACCTTACTTTTTCGAAAATGAGGCTGGAGCAACAGTTACGGTGAATGGATCGCTATCGAGAGATGATTAATAATTTTTTATGGCCGAAATCGGATGGTGTTGATCTGAACAACGTTTACTTTCAACGAGACGGCGCTACGTGCCACACAAGCAACGAAACCATTGATCTTTTACGATTGAATATCAAAATAACACCTCTTATTGGAAAATCCTGTAGAACCCAGGTGTAATACCTATAATCTTTTGTAATATCTCATATTGGCCATGAACTGAAGACGAACAGTTAATAGTTATTCCTATTAGCAAATATCCCAAATCAACTGAAGACAAATGATGGCTTCTCCAACACACAATACACATCACATCATATTTATAATAATTGATAAATGCGTAATTCATTATTGTTATTATGGACAACTTTATGTGGGAATCTCAATAAACAAATTGAAGAGGCAATGTGAAAAATGCGCTGGATTAATTTTTAAATGCGACAGACTGAATGCTGTAGAAATGATATCCCTGAGGCATTTGTGTGGTAAGACCATGTATGATCGTGTGAAAAATGAGGAGATTCGCAAATAATGCACGACTGATGTAAGTCTAAAGACAACGCTTAGATGGTTTGGGTATGTGGAGCGAATGAGTGAAGTAAGGATTGAAAGGAGAATACATCGTGCCAATGTGAATGGTAGAAGAAGTCAGGGATGTCCAAGGAAGACATGGCACGATCAAGTTAACCAAATAGTTGAGTCGGACCATGTCATGAGTCAGAATAACAGAAGGGTATGATGTATGAAAGCAAGAGGTGTACCAAGACCGAGTTATTTGGCGGTCCGTCCTCTCTACAAATTTGTCCGTTAGTAATTTATTAATCCTTTTCATCGACCAAGAAAGGACGTGTATATTTTAAAATTATCAATGAAACCAAAAATATTAATTTGAGCAAACATTTATCAAAAAAAAGTGCATTATCTCACAGTCGAAAGGTGGGAAGAATCATTGCTTTTTACCTTTTGTTTGATTGCACGGAGCAAATTTGTCTTCCAGCAAGTTATCACTGTCACTACTAAATTTGTGAAGATCATTTTTCAAAAACGAAATTGAGACAGTCAGAAATAATTTAGCTAGGGGCTCTTTTGGACTTTATCATTAACAATTTAATCAGCTATATGAATATTCAGAAAAAATACATATACCTTGTACATAGTTTGATAAAAATCTTACATTTCTTTCTAGCAAAAAACTACGTCAAGCAATAAATTTCGACAACACTTTTGCCACAAAATGAACCATCTTCGCTGGTTTCGCGTACATTTTACAAGTTTATCTCTATGTCTTGTGACACGGTGCTTTTCAGGCTCGCTATTGGCCGATAAATGAACAAATATGGGGTTTTCTTACACTCTTTCAGTGATTTTTTTGGGAGGAAAATGATAACTTCTAAACTGTTCTTTATTATACTTGTTCCCACTATAATTTTTTTATAAAAAACTTAAATAACCACTAATTATATATTTTTTCATAGCACCTTTCTCACTATATCTCTTCAACACTCTATATTCCGCTGAACTGGCATCCACAACATCTATATGCGATGTCTAAGGACAAGTAACTCCCACGTGTCATTAATTCACCAGAACAAAACACCACATGTTTTCCAACAAAATATATTGCATACACTATCCATAATCCGATTGGCGATGTTTTATAATAATTGAGAATCAATCCAAAATTTTAAATATTTAATACGTAATCATCTCAAATAGACGGGTAATAATTTTTTGATGTGTTTGGGTGTGGTTGCGTGGTACGTTCTGCTGATATATATGGGAAATCCGGGACAAAGTACCTATATTTAAAAAAATGTTTATGGAAGTAACATGTGATTTAACACGATACGATTGTACCACCCCACCCAGGAGAACTACTGTCCCGGTGAGATAGGTACACCAGGGGGCACTCTTTTGTTAGGATTTGGAACACGTGCTCTGAGGTTGAGTTAAATCGACCGGTATACGTGGCTAACTAATAAGCCAGTAATTTAGGATAGGTAGGAATAAAGGAATTGATTGATCAATGGTTTTTGTTTCTCGCTTTTCACTCTTCTTGCTTCGAGTTTCTGATATGTTCTTATTATTTTCTTGCCTCTTCTGGTCTGTTCTTGCGTATTCTTGAATATTTTTTTACTCTTTCAGTCTCTTTTCTTGCCTCTTCTTGTCTCTTCTTGCGTATTATTGGATATTTATTGACCCTTTCAGTCTTTTATCTTTCCTCTTCTGGTCTATTCTTGCGTATTCTTAGATATTTATTGACTCTTTAAGTCTCTTCTTGCCTATTCTGGTCTCTTCTTGAGTATTCTTGGATATTTTTTTACTCTTTCAGTCTCTTCTGGCCTCTTCTGGTCTCTTCTTGCTCTTTCTTGGTTCTTCTTAGTTCTTCTCGATTCTTCTTTATAAAAAACCAATATGATTAAACGAATTTATTTATTTATTAATTTTATTTTAGTAATTTGTACATTTAAGTTTACAAATGACTAATTAATTTTTACATATTTATTTATTTTATTTATTTCACGCCTATTAAGGCTTTTACATACATATATATAAAAAATATTTACGAAATTATACATGAAAATAGTGCAGGAAAAGACTATTAAAACAATTGCAGAAAAATAAATATAAAGTCAAAATATCACTCAACTTGATCTACACAGAAAGCAGGCACAACATATATAAAATCCAAAATATTTTTTTCTATTTCAGTTGACAAAATTATTATATGTTAGTCAAATCAAATTAAATACCTTTATTTAAATATTCCACTACTCGATGAAAAAAAAACTTCAATAGGGTATTTTTTTTAAATTTTTTTTTTTATAGTGAATACCTCACAAGAGTCCCAACTGCTCCCGTCTGGAGCCAGTGAGACTATGGCATCCCCAATTGGGGGATGTTGTGAGGCTGAAGGTAAGTGGGGAAGGGAAAGAGGAAGGTGGGGAAGTACCTGGCTATTTAGATCTAGTCACTAAACACGGCTAAAGCCATTTGGAGCAACGTTTCAATTCTGAATGGTGGTCTTACACCAGGGCGATACTGGTAGTATCTTCCACTCTGGAACGTGCCGCAAATATACTATATATTATTTTAATTAATTAATTGTGAAATAACACAAATCAATCAAATAAAATTTATTTGCGCACGCCGGGTTCGAACCCGCGACCTTCGGAATGGCAGTCCAATGCGTTACCACTGGACTATGCCGGCCGTCAAATATATGGGTATGCTTATATATTGAAATTGATGTACTAAATATATCAACAACATCTGAGTATTTGTTTCCTAGCTGTTGAATCTGTCGCATAGGAGTATGATATTGGGACGTTGACATAGAATTGCTACAATAATATGGTAGGTACTGTCTTGAAACCGACCTGCTTGGAGTATGAAAAGAGATTACATATAATAAATCAGGGGTATCAAACATTAAATTAATGATTTTATACAAACAGGTTAAATCGGAAATAATTCTGCGATCAGATAATTTTATTAAATTTAATGAACAAAGTAAGTTATTGTAATTTAGGTTTTCTCTAGGAATGCCCATTTTGAAATTTACATATCTTAAAAATTTATTTTGGATTCTTTCAATCGCATGTGAATGAACTTCATAATTTGGGGACCAAACCGTGGAATTGTATTCTACATGACTCCTTACTAGTGACATATATAATGTTTTTACAGTATTTACATTATTGAAATCACTAGATACCCTTAAAATAAATCCCAACATTTTCAAAGCTTTATTGATTATTATTTCAATATGCTTGATAAAGTTAAGTTTCGTGTCAAACCAAATACCTAAGTCATTAATTTCCGAGACAGATACTAACGACATGTTGTTAATGGAATAATCAAAAAATATTGGATACTTTATTCGATGAAACCTCATAATTTGACATTTGCTTATGTTAAGTTGCAAGCGGTTATCACGACACCATATAATTAATCTTGACAAGTTATTTGACAATATATGGCAATCGTTAATGTTTCTAATTGCTTTGAATAATTAATTTGAATATTAATATTGTTGTAATGTTTTTTCTTGCTTTATGTGGCTTCTACACAACATCTTGAATTTTTCAATTGGGACAGACTTTAGGTTTTCCGGCAGCGCGTTATAGTATTTCATCCCTTTATAGAATATACTGTTCTGTGTATGAAAGTGAACTGAATAATTGGTATAAAAATTGTCACTTTTTTTGCTTGAAAGAAATATTATGTTTTTAACATGTCTTGGCTGTGTCTCATCTACCGAACTATTTAAGTTATTAACAGTTTTATTTTTCTGGTAGTCATCAATGAATCGACCATCTACGAAAGATTGTCTTTTTTGGTTTGACTGAGGATTTTAACTTCCCTCCCTGGGACTGGAGTAGACCGCGGTAACAACTTCGCCAAATACTGATCGGGTAGGACTGGCATATATGAAATGCGTATATGTGACTGCCACCAAATGGAATCGAATGCATTTTCAACGACAACGAGTCTATCTGCCGAGATTCAGCTCGATCGGATGTTGGGAAGTGGGTTAATTTCCACTTCCAAGACTAGAAAATTAAAGTGAAATTCAAATAGAAGTACTTAAAAAGAATCGAGTAATTTCTGAGTGGTAGTGAGAATTATTGCAGATATCCGTGAGGATCAAAGTCCAAACCCTATTCAAATGTCGCCCCATGGTACGGTATCTACGTATATTCTGTCTAGTAGATAATAATTATGTTTAGTTTGATATTATCATCTACGGATGACATTTCAGTCTCCAACAACAAAAACAAACCCACGACATCTAAACAAAAATAAGATGATATCAAAACATGATTATTAAGGACACTGCTTCATTTCCTAAAGATCTTACGACCGACATCAAATACCATCGGAATACAAACTGCCTCATTATCATGAAATTAAACGCACGTATTCGTCTATTGTAAAAAATGGTACGGGATGACAAAATGCCGTTTTTAAAACCTGTACGTGTAAATGACGAGATTATTTTTTGAGGATGCATAGGAAAAAAATACACACGGTCTGCATTGATAATGAATAGATTTAGTATTGTAATATTGTTTTGAGTATATTCACTCAAATTTAGGAATAAACGAATTGATTGAGCAATGGTTTTTGTTTCTCACTTCCGCTGTTCTTGCTTCGAGTTTCTGAAATTTTCTTATCATTTTCTTGCCTCTTCTGGTCTCTTCTTGCGTATTCTTGGATATTTATTGACTATTTAAGTCTCTCCTAACCTGTTCTGGTCTCTTCTTGCGTATTTTTAAACTTTTTCAGTCTTTTATTGCTCTTGTCTCTTCTGGAGCGGTATTACGCTCAAAAATCCAAACTGGACCAAGCAAGTAGGACTTAGCATCCTTAATTGTGAGGCAGAAGGATGAGGGGAAGGGAAGGCGATGTGAAACAGGAAGCTTGGGAGAAATCTGTATGTTCAAATCTGATCACCAAACCCGGCTAAAACCATATCAAGCAACGTTTTGATTCTGAAAGTTGGTCTTTCATCAATAGGGTGATACTGAATAATTTATGGAAACGTCTGCGCAGTGCGTAGTCTTTTTCATACAAAACTTTATTTTAGAATGAAGCCAAAATATCCAAAAATAATTTAGGAAGTTATGGCAAATATCTAGTACGGAGTGATTTATTTTGTGTTTTAAATTATAAAATATAATAGATCATTTTGTGTTAAAAAATCATTTCTTTTAATATCTACTAAATATTCTGGGTAAACTAATAATAATAATAATTTTTATTCCAGGATGGGGGAGGTTAGTGCAATTCCACACGTCCCATATTGTTTGTATATTAGATATGTGAAAAATGCAAAAATATATAAATTAGAATAAATTAACAACAGAGTACAACTATGCAGGGCGTGGTCGTGAGCGAGCTTGGGCCCAGCGCTCACTCAGGAGTGGCGTTTGGTGCTGGTAGGCTGCGGTCACCAACGTGTCGGCGGAGGCCATTAGCCGCATCCTGGCTCCAGTGACCCGGTGTCTCATCAGACCGGCAAATCCATTCAGTCCTAGTTCCGTGAACATTGTCGATGCGCTGCTGTATCTTCGGTATCCAAATATGATTCTACAGGCGTCATTATATTGAATTCGGAGTCGTTCCATCGAGCAAGTTCGGTAGTGACACCATGTATGTATGTACGTTATCCACTCTAGTGATTTTCGGCATATTATGCCGAGTTTGCAAAACGTCTTGATTGATCATACGCCATAATATGCTATTTTTCTTTGATTCGCACATTTACTTAATAATGTTTTTATAAATCCTAAAAATATAAGATAAATTGTATAATATAGGTGAATTAATTTGATATATATGACTGTAATCAGTTATTTAAAATCAGAGGTATGATTTTCTAGACGAGTGCGAGAAAAAACTCGAACATCAATCACTCAATTCATATTCCAGTTATTGACGCGAGCACTCGAGAGGTTATATACTATCTTTTATAAATATATACACATTATCTCGTAAGACAGTACAATTTAATTTAAAAAAATCATTTTGAATAAAACAAGTAAGTTATCACGAAAATATGGATGATTTTTTTTTTATTAAATTTGCCGAAAAAAAATTGAACAGGACATTTTGTACAACATTCATGTTGGGAGTCATAAAGCTCCCGGCGTATTTTGTAGTCAATTACATATCAAACACAAAAATCTTGACCAAAAACGTCATATTCGTAATAATGTATTAATACATAAAAAAATTTCTCAAGTACGTTCTTGGCTAACGTTGGTCCAACCTATTATTACAAACAAAACATTTATGTGTTCTTCTCTCGTCTCTTCATAGAAAGTGCTGCAATGGGCCATTACGCCAATTGATGTTGTTTATTATAAATCATCATAAATAATAATATGATTGAATGTTTAAATTGGTGTATGTATGCCCCTTTTAACAGGGTGTTTGTAAAGTAAATGATATCCAACTACAATTATTTATTTTTGAGGCCCTGAGAAAAATAATTTCCTTCAAGAAAAAAGTTTTGGAAAGGAAAAGGTATGAGGGGTGGGTATGAATCTGGGGATCAGTGTGTCCAGGAGGTGGGTCAAGAGAGACCAGTTGGAGAGGTCAAAAGGTCTCCCCAAATCAGCCTCTTCCGATCTGGCACGCCTCGTAGCTGGTGAGCAGGCGCATCCTGAACACACCTCACCCGATATAGCGAACCACTTGGGGTGAACTACGGCAAAGGTGTTGGTTATCCAATAAATGGTTCACGGGACTGCGGTACCCTAACCCGCCTCCCAAATTGAAACCCTATATTTGATTTAGGCAGTTTTCAAACATGACTAAAACAGTTCTGATGGTCATTGTTGTGTTCGTACAAGCAGGTCTCCAACTCGTCTTGGAAGGAGTTTATAAATAATAGGTTATTTTAGATTAATCAGTGATTTATTATTACTCTGCGTATTTTAATGGTGACTCGATAGTCGACCTAACTAGAAGCTGGCTAATTGGAATCTGAAACAGTAAGTTTCTCTGAGAGCCTTCCCACTGGCCCTGGCGACTACTGGCCACTGGCACCATCTTTCGGACTTCCACGCAAGCTCTATGCACTACCATCTGTGCGTGCATCTATGAAGCTCTTACTTCCCAACAGTCATAATAAACGGGAACCATCTCTAGTCTAGAGCCCTTAAAAACCTGAATAAAATCTTGACTCGTTATAAAAACAGTATTTCCTTTGATGAATATCTCCTACGTCCTGCAGTGCCCTTTACACAAATACGGCTCTATATAAATAATATTTTCTATAGATTTTCAATGGAAGGTGACATAAATAAAAAATAAAAAAAACTGGTGTTACTTATCTCCTTGGCACCAAGACAAAACAAATAAGTGTCCAATCTCTGTCCACAGCTAACATTAACCTTGTGAAAATTAGACGTTTTTACAAATCGTTCTTATGCACAAAATTCCGACTGTGGCATGATTTTGTTGACTAAGGGGGTATTTCACTATGTCGGGCTAAATATCTGAATAGCTATCCGTTGGCTGGCTTTAAAGTTCAGAATAACTTCGTTATTCAACGGCGACCGTTTCACCATTGTTTCGAGCTGCCGGATAGATAACACTCGAAATAGTCTGGCAACATCGCAAAATGTTTGCTGTTTCTCCATCTACTGCCACGGCTGTCAAGCGTCACAGTCCGCACACCGCGAAGTGTGCATTTTTTTGGTTATGTTATGTTGATTATCAGGTCATTTTAGATAGATTCGTGTCGAATTAATACATTGTTTCTTATTTTGAACACAATCAAATAATTCAGGATGGATTATACAAGCATTCAAATTCATTCTACAAAATTCGACTCACTTCTCAGCTGTTAAACTCGGAATGTTTTAACGCCATCTTTGATTCGAGGAATAGCGCCTAACGTGAAGTTCGAGCACTGATTAGTCAAATCTAACTTTAACCTGAGCGTTAGCGTTATTCAGATATAGTGAAAACGAAAAAATGACTAATCCGCGGATTAGTGCTTGGTCAGAACATAATCAGAGATAGTGAAAAACCCCCTTAGGGTAGCGAAGTCCTCTTTTAACTTGATCATCTGGCATTTCATCTGTCTGTATATTTATTTGTACGTTAACATCCGGTTTCGAAAATCAGCTGTATCCACTTTATTATTCAAGCAAGCATCCTTTAACTACAGGGTTTTCCAATAAGAGGTGTTATTTTGATATTCAATCGTAAAAGATCAATGGTTTTGTTGCTTGTGTGGCACGTAGCGCCGTCTTGTTGAATGTGAACGTTGTCCAGATCAATACCATCTAATTCCGCCCATAAAAAATCATTAATCATCTCTCGATAGCGCAATCCATTCACCGTAACTGTTGCTTCAGCCTCATTTTCGAAAAAGTAAGGTCCAATGACTCCGCCGGACCATAAACTGCACCAAACAGTCACACGTTGAAGATGGAGAGGCTTTTCAACAATAACTCTTAGGTTTTCCGAGCCCCAGATGCGACAATTTTGCTTGTTGACGAAGCCACCGAGGTAGAAATGGGCCCCATCACTCAAGATGATTTGCATTTGATTCACTCAAGTGAATTTTAATAATTTCAATGCGTTGTTGAAGCGTTTATCGTTCCATTTTTAATTACGTAGTTTCTACTTGTCAAATGTTAAAAAATGACAGCTTCAAAAGTAACATCTACCGAAATAGCGGGCTATTCAAAATAACACCTCTTATTGGAAAATCCTGTAGATGGCTAACTTTGACTAGATAGTTGACTGATTTGCGTTATATAAAATCTGCTGCATCCACTTTATTTTTCTAGCAAGCCTTACTTTGACAAAATTGAAGAAAGAAAAGAAAGAAGAAAGTTTGAAAACAAGATTCTGATTTCTGTGGAAAAATTACATGCTTATTATTATATACTATTACTATTGATTATTTAAAATAAATAAATTAAAATTTAATAAAATTAAAAACCACGCGGTAAATTACAGTAGTTGACGTCAAAAAGTCTACGTCTAAAAATAAATGCACTATACATTCCATAGTGCTCTTGTGTTGGTTTCTAGCAAAAACAGCAATAATTGTTATTCAATCGATAGCCCCATTGTTCATTACGTATTCCATCAATCTCCTAACGTGAAGTATCTAATTTTTAAATTTAGAACTGTAAACGTTGAGGCTTTGCAATACATTATCTTTATTTGTTATTGTTGGTAGTGCCAGGAACGAAATAGTTTAAATATTTGAAAATTTTGTAGATCTTCCACCGTCCCGATACAATTATTTTGATGTTGTAATAAAGCTAAAAAAAATTTAATCTGAACAATCAATAATTATACAAAATAAAACATCGCATTTGAATTCAACACAGACAAAATTGCAAAATATTTTAAATTTTGTTGTAGGCGTTTATTGTTCTTGTTTCCTTGAAATCAAATTTGTAAAATACAATTTTTATACGTTATTCAGATATTATCTTGACATGTTATGAGGCCTTGGGGGAACTTTTACATGGCTAACGTGTAAGCAATATAATTTTTGGATCAATATTAATAGGGATTCTGTGTAGAGCGTAGATGGTATTTATAAGTAGAGGTACAGTCTATTGGACGAGTTTTAAAAACAGACCGTTCTCACTCGGTAAATTAATATTGTCACCTATGTAAGATGTACGCGGGATGTGTAAGATGTACGCGGAGGGGCACGCGTTTGCCTACCCAGGATGTGAAGGATAAGTTGATGACCTCCGTGGCTGAGCAGTTAAGTTCCTAGACTACTAATCAAGAGATAGTGTTATTATGCATTATTATTCAACTTTATTGGAATACCTTTTGAAGGTTATAACCATCAATGTAATATATCATTGAAGAAGAAAATAATATTAATAAATCTAAACGAAACACAAAACAGATCAACTTGGTAAGTTGAGACATTTTCCCGGTAAGACAGAGATAATGGGTTCGATTCACATTTGAGACCGTTACCTTTTTAATTTTTTCTGTATCTTCATCGGTTTCATGTTTCGTTTAGATGTATTTTTTTATCTACTTAATATATCATTGACGACGAAGATAATACTAATAAATCTAAACGAAACATGAACAGAAAAACTTGGTAAGTTGAGACGTTTTCCCGGTAAGACAGAGATAATGGGTTCGATTCACAGTTGAGACCGTTACCTTTTTAATTTTTCTGTAACTTGATCGGTTTCATGTTTCGTTTAGATGTATTAGTATTATCTTCTTCTTCAATGATACATTATTATTATTATTATTTATATTTAATTAAAATTATACTAATTTTTGGAATTATGATGAAAACAGTGTATGAAGAAGATTTAAAAAATATTTTTCTATTTCCGTTCATTGACATCTTTTACTGGCTTTTGAAATCGATTGCTTCAATAAAGCACCTCATAACTCGCTTTAAACTGTCTGTTCACCCTGTAGACGAGTGCACTGGCCAGACGGAAGGCATAAGTATATTAATAGGCGGACATAACAACGTATTATTTATGTTTATGGTGTAAGGGTGGTAGTGGTGGCCATTACTTTGGTGGCTCTGGATTCAGGAGACAGGAGGGATATAACCATAACAAGTGCATGTCCAGACTATGGGAAGAGGGAGTGACCTCAGCCACGAAATACTCGCCCTTCTATTTACAATGTATTAATATACAAAATGTGGCTCGCGTTTTTGTTCTCTATTCCGGTTTTAATTTTTTTTCAGTGTCTGGAATAAGTACACAAGATAACACTCGGCGAACTGACTTCACTCAGGGAACAAGTTTCACTCAGGGAACTAATTTCGCTCTAGGAAATAGTTTTCCTGTCACTTTGAGGATGCTATGTGAATGGATTAGAAGATGGGTACACCTAATAAAACATAGCACGTACGTTGCACGTACATGTGAAGACACATGGAAGTTGTTTTTTTTGTCACCCTAGAGCCTTCAAACTACTGAGATGCAATAAGGTATTATTTATTTATTTATTTTATTTATTTTTTCATGTTCTCCATGAAACGGTTATACACCAATATATCATGGAGAAGATTACAAATTAAAAGGTTTACACAGGCAGTTTTACTATTTTGTCACATGCGTTATAAGATAGTTACTGAATTGTCTGTAGGTGACATTGAAAATGTCGATGGCTAATGCAGAATCGTTAAGCATTTGAGTCGCTCTGTGTATTGGCGCGTTCTGATAGGCAGAAGTCCTCGCTTTCGGAGCATATAAGAGTGCATGGGATCTCCCTCGAGTATAATTGTTAGGGACATAAAAGTTAACCTCTTTCAACATAGGCGGATTATGTATTGTACCAGAGATTAACTTAAAAAAGTGTTTGCCTAAAAATATTTTTCTGCGGGCTTCGAATGTATTGAAATCGAGCATTCCTGTTAAGAACAAGGATGGATACAGGAATGGATAGTATGTATATTCCCTCATATACAGGTAACGCATAAACCTTTTTTGTACTTTTTCTATTTCTAAGATATGGTTTTGTTCAGAAGGGGCCCAAATAATGGAGCTGTATTCCAGGATACTGCGGACAAGTGCTTCATATGTTCTCCGTATTGCAATTCCATTAGTAAATGATCTCGCATTACGAAGAACAAATCCAAGCATTTTGTTGGCGCGGGAGACAATGTCATATATGTGGGATTTGAAAGAGAGATAGAGTATATAGATAGAGTCAGCTTTGGCGTTCGAAGTATGAGCAAAGCATATCGGATCATTGTCCGATGTGAGATACATCGGGCATCAGTCGGTTATAAGCGCTCGCCGGGCACAGGTCTCCGGCGATAACTTCAATATACCGACGTGCACGCTAATATACTGTACAAGTCGTAATGAAAAAAAAACATAGGGAAAGCAATACCTTTCATATGTAAGTAAAGTTTTACCATAATCAGTAGTCGTGTAAACTGACTTATTAATGTTGAAAACTCGTGGAGCATTTGCGTGGCAAATCACCGGTCACTTTCGACACGTTCGTTGAGTTCGTTCGCGGTCGGAAGGATTAGGGCGACATCGACAGCCGCCACACCCCCTTCTTACTTCCCGCACGGGAACAATATTTCACACTGATATCGCAAGGAATGCACACTCTGTTTATATATAAATCAATGCTGAAAAGTGAATTTTGAGAACATAATCTTCTAACTTTCTGAAATGGTTTTATTTCTCAAATCCTCTATACAGGGTCAAAAGTATTATTTAATCTGAATACTGAATTGTCGAAAATATTCATGAATTTAACCTTACATCACAATTTATGTTATTCTTTTATAAGTATAATTATTTTTTATGAAATTTTCTTTTTTCTTGTTATTATTATTTTGAGCTGAAATTGAAGCAGATACATACTGATAAAGTCGCATTCCGTCATTATTTTTATTAGGAAAAAAACACGTGTTCTCGATATATTCTGAACGACTAATAATATATCAGGAAATTGGTATGCTATCACTTTTTAAACAAGATCATTTTTCTCCGTATAAAAGTAAGATGATTACTATTAATGTTTATATTTATAGAAATAAAATAGTGAAAGATAATCTCTGCTTGATTGTGGTGAATGGCCAGCGTCTTATATCTAAGCAGAAAGTCTGTTTGTATGAAACAGCAAAAACCATTTTCAGCTTGCAACATCATTTCCATCAAGAAAAATCTATTAAACTATCTTAAAACAAGCCAAGACGCCATTTTGTTTCTTGCATATTTTCAGTAGGTTAATTTATTAAAATGTTTTTTTGCCAAGTAGGATCAAAGCAGAAACATGTTGGGAACCACTTGTAATTTTTTATTTCCGTTCATACTCTAATGGACATGGACACACTTAGGGCTTATTACTAAAAATGCTTTATTATACGTACCTAGTTGGTCGTATCACATAGCATCCCCTTCCATTTACAGGGGGATGTTAATGTACAACACGTCAACCCCCGAATGTCTCTATTAATTAGTTTTATTCTCATATTTTTAAAAATTTAAACGTAATTATTGCAATGTCATGCAGATGTGCAAAAATCGATGTTTTTTGTGACCAAAGTGGAAAGTGAAGTATCTACAATGATTTATTTATTTATTTAGAATTAAAGGAAAAAGTGAAATTTTCATAAATGATAGCACAGCATACCTCGTTAAAATGTGCGCGGCTAAAATTTTTAATTAGTACAGCTTTATATTTCAATAGAGGTTTATTTAGAACATTTGCTAACATAGCATAAGAATTACAAATTATGTGTAATCTATTTAAAACAGAATTGTAGACTGAAACAGTAGTATAATTGTTACAATAATACATGCTGGTGAACCTTGATCAAATGGTAGGAACATGAAAATTAATCAACATTAAATCATGGCTACACTTTATATAAAAAAATTAAGAACAAAATGTTTTTCTCAATGAATGTAAAAAATAATAGATATACCAAAGAGTGGGACATATTTTCAGTTCTGTGCTCTGATCACCAATCAGAATCGAAATGTTATAAACTTATAAGCCATGCTTAGTGACTAGGTGGGACTCGGGGTAGACCTTCTCCCGTTTTTAATTTTTTTTATTCTGCTAGGTAAGTGAAATGTACACTCATCCGTTAGCGCTAAATATTTTATAACTCAGATTAAAAAAACCTTTATGTGAACACCGCACGGATGATGAACCTCGTGCTGGCACAATTGGTGGACGCGGTGGACTCTCTCGCTGCAGCAGCTGTTCCAGTTTCTTCACCACCTAGGATTCTTGCTGCAGAGTCTCCATCTTCTATCTTCGTCGAACGTCACAGCGGTGCTGCCAAGGTCTGGTATCTATGTGAGGATATTGTGTCAGCGCTTTATTAGCAGCAGACACATACCTGGACGGATGACGAACCTCGTGCTGGCACAGTTGGTGGACGTGGTCGACTCTCTCGCAGTTTCTTCACCACCTATGATTCTTGCTGCATGAGACTCCATCTTCGATTCTCGAGTCACCTGTTCCTGTACTTTACTTAACATGACTTCACTTTCTTTTTGTAATATTTATATTTTTTGTAATACCACATCAACTGTAAAGCGCCCCTGAGGTGATATCTTACAAAAGCGGCGCTATAAAAATTGTCCAATAAATAAATTAATTAATAATAGTACCAACTAATCCCAACCGTCTGGAGACATAGCCTAAGACATCCCCTAATGGGTTATGTTATGAGGATGAAGGAAATGAGGATAGGAAGAGGAAAAAGATTGAGATGAGAAAAGTGGGTAAGTACCAGATTATTCAAATCTGTTCACCAAACACCAGTTAAAACCATTTCAAGCAAATTTTGCAATTTGAATGGTTGTCGTTCACCAGTGCAGTTCTGAAAATATCTAACACTCTGGAATGTGTTGCAAATATATTATACATACCTACTCATTATTTTAAATGAATAAAATGTTAGATACTTCAAATAAAATTCAACGGTATTTAGAGCTGAAATCTAGACTCATCTCTTCTTAAAAATCTTATCCATAGATAAGAGAAAAAAGCAGAGTAATAAAAATAATAAGTAGGTACTCACCTATTTACGTGGAAAGTGTTATGTTCGGTACTAAATTTGATTCTAATGAAATGACAAATACATTAGGCAGAAAAATCAGTATGACGAAACAGAAATGTTATCGTCTTCCGCCCATCTATAAAATCATATTACGTTTCATCATAAACTTGTTAATTCTTTTATAATTATTGACAGTTTTTCCCACACACGACAATCACTTCATGATAATTTCACAACACCTGTAAATAATATGTAAATAACGTTCTTTGTTGTATTTTGTATGTCTTGTTGGTGAATTTGATTTGCGAAATATATATTTTTTAAATTACATTAAAAAAAATTATCCCAATACGAGTGTGTTACTTGTAGTTATTCAGATATTATACAAATACAATTTCTGATGATCCTACGTATGCACATAGAGAAAACTTACTTATATGTAATATTGTTAATTTATTAAAAATCTGATGAAATTATTAGTTTTCCTGTTAATAACAGGCCTAGAGTCAAATACCGAATGATTTAACGAATTTCAAAACAAATCATCAGTTAAGGGCCCGCTTTCCGCGTAAAGAATTTAGATTTGGGCAACACCTACAAAATTTAGTGTTAAAAGAATCCGACAGAGGTGTCTGAATTCGTATTAGGAATAATTTTGGGGATTATGAAATTAAATTACCGACATCTATTGCAATTTTAGAAAAACAGAACCATTTTTAGTTAGCACCGACCTTAGAGTAATAATGCACCGACCAAATGAGAACGAAGTCGATATGAAGATGGTTCTCAAAATATGGGTTTTATTACGGATTTAATTAAATTTTTTTTTTTAATTTTACAAAAAACATTTACGAAAGTTATTTGTATAGGTATAAAAATTACTTTACTTTACTAAAATACTATTCTCACTTTTATAAAAGTAATTTATAACTTTTATAAAATCAATAAATATATTTTTACATCAATAAGGTTTTAAACTTTTTTACTCGAAAACTATCTTAAAACGTTGGAATTCCAAAAAAAGTTTTTTTTTCTTTTTTACTTGTACTATCAATTAGAATCACCTCCCGAAGTTTGTGCACTTTACCCCCGACATCTTGTATAATATGCGCAATATAATATTTATACAAGTGTAATATCTACTTTTGTACATTTATATAAATTATATACACGTTTACATTTTTATGCTCATCAAATTTATTATATTATAAAGATAGATAGAAAGATCCTTAGTGCTTCCTGAGGACTTACAAATCAGAAGACTTTTTTGTAATTATTTATTTATTCATTTAAACAATTCAATAATTATAAAGAGTAATAAAACATGTAAGCAACATAAAATTACATTCTAAAATGTGAAAGGGGCTCTATTTATTTACATTTTTATGAAATTACTACTTTTAATAGTTTAAGCTTTCAGTGAACTTTCAATTTTATTTTTAACTTCTCTAAATATTATTTGTTTAAATTGTCAAATATAATTTAATCACAAACACAAGATTCACTCAAAATGAAAGATTGGTGGTTCTGAAATGTTCCCATAAATACGGTGAAAGAACCCTAAACTATGAACTTATTGCCCTAAACATGCTTCGAGCGAAATGCGGATCTGGAAACCTTATCGTCAATCTGAGCAAAACATACCATGAACGTCAATATAGCAACAGCCTTTGTTCTGCTGCAGTTTCATTAAATGCCGAGAGATCCGTTTACAGTCTCCAAAAAGCAATACTGGGGCACAACCCTAGAAGCCAAGCTAAATGATTGGAATACAGAAAGATAAAAACACACCATTGTCAAAAACATCTTGGCCGTAAATGATTAAATAAAATTAGATTTATTCAGGAAGGCAAGCATTACGGTGATCGATGTTAAAAATCTAACATAGCCCTAGAATAACTCCAGTATCTTTAAGAAACCTTTCTCTTAAAGCTCAGAAAAAAACTTTCCATGACAGTTAGATATACCACTCTACAACAAGGCCGCGTACGGTAAAACTGTAAAAAAAAATAAAGTAATAAATAACAAAATAAATATTTCACAACACAATAATTTCATCGAAAATCTTAAATCCGTTTCACCTTTCTACATTTTCTATATTCTCCTTAAGAGTATAATCCTTAGATAATGCCTTTTCAAATTATTCGTGGAAGCTAGAAAAAAAATAAAATCATTGATTATAACTGCACTTCAAGTGACCTTTTAAATAACAGTAAAGGGCTCAAATGATTTTATTGTTACGTCCGTGCCTTTGCATCTTTACAAGACTTGGGCAAAACATTCTGTAGCAGAGTATAGATTTCACATCTGAAACATAATTAAAGAGTTTATTGAAAATAGAACACCAAGGTACGGTTAGTCAAAAAACGTACAATAAAGTTAATTCTGGGAAGAAATTGTACAGTTGACATTCAGGACAGGTTCACTCCCTCCTCCTCAAAAAAGACCCTCTATACAGCATTCTCAAAGATGACACAGGCTCTGAGAGAAATTATTTTCTTCAGGGCCTCCTTCCGACATAAAAAATAACATCACTGAACTAAATTATATTATTGTAGAAAGCAATCACTTTGTGGTTTGACATATTTAATAAAATAAAATACTTTTTTGTTTTAAAACCACGATATTTATTAATTTAAGAACCGACCGGTTTCGCTTTACTTAAGCATCATCAGGGTACAAATTAATACTAAACAAGAAGTACATAATGTGTGCATATATATAACAAAATATAGAGGGAGACAACATGATACAAATATATTATAGAGGGAGACAACATGATACAAATATAAGCAACACAAAGACGGTCATAAAATACATTAACATAAGTGTACAAGTAATGGAAAACCGCTAGATAATTATGTAGACTAATGGGTTATACGAATAAATCGGGAAAAACAAAACATCAATAAAACCTCAATAATAACGGTTTTTCCGAATTTGCAAATCATTTGATCGATAAAGATCATACATTCTGTCATAGAACCGGTGCTAACATCTTACATAAAAACGGGCATGGTAACAGACTAAACAATTTAGAGGCACTAGAAATTAAAAAAGCTGTAAAAACCAAAAGTCAGATACTTAATAATCAATTAGACATATCAAGTAGTCCAATATTAAGTCTGTTTCCAATAAACCCATAAAAAATTCCCAGTTCTCCTTACCTCCTTACCACCTTGCCAGTTGATGTTTTGTTTCTCCCGATTTATTCGTATAACCCATTAGTCTACATAATTATCTAGCGGTTTTTCCATTACTTGTGCACTTATGTTAATGTATTTTATGACCGTCTTTGTGTTGCTTATATTTGTATCATGTTGTCTCCCTCTATATTTTGTTATATATATGCACACATTATGTACTTTTTGTTTAGTATTAATTTGTACCCTGATGATGCTTAAGTAAAGCGAAACCGGTCGGTTCTTAAATTAATAAATATCGTGGTTTTAAAACAAAAAAGTATTTTATTTTATTTAATTATATTCCCCACAGTTTCAGAACTTTCGATAGCTTTTTTCGCTGGCCCGTTCATTATTTTTCTGGATTCCAAGTTCGAGTATTGTTATTTGAAACAGGTGGCCCATATTATTATTACATATTATATTATATTTCGGACATCGTTGCATTGTGAATCATTAGAGCAGATCTTAGAGTAATATTACTCTAAGGAGCAGATGTAAAGTGACGTGTGTATTTGTGTACGTAGAAAGTTAATTCGCAAATAAATCACGATCGTATAGGAACAAGAAAAGAGACAAGACAACAAGAAAATTAAATTAATAAAAATTTACCCCGTAATTTCTAATGCATTGGAATTAGTTTTATTTCCCAAAGTACCTATTCTGAAAAAAAAATAATAACTTTTTACTACACAATACATAAATAAAAATATGAATTATTAATTTTTATAGTAAATTATCGTTTATAATAAATATAAGCTTATAAATCAAAAATTGTATTTTTTTCTTCTCACCTATTAGATAGGATATAATTTTATGAGATAACATTTTTTCTTTGAAATACGGGATATCTTTCGTGTATTTCCCATCTTTGAAAAAACAATATTTATTAACTCATAAACTTTACACGCGTAAAAATTATCTTTATAAATTCAAATATTTGCACGTAATCGCACGTCTGTAGATCATAGAACGATGAACGACACGTCTGCCCCCAAAGCCCTCGAGTTGGCGAATGAACTTCTCAAAGAAAGATAGTTTAATCTGCAAGTCGGAGCGAGCGCGCTATAATAAATATGATTTAAAAGCAATAGGCGTAAGCGACAGTTGTGAAAATGTTTAATAAATCACGGCGTATTTCAAAAATAGCAAAAATTACTTATGGGGTCTATTGAGTAGCATTAAAAGAAGCATTGTGATTTTTTTCATACATATAACTTGTAAAATAACAGAAATAAACGTGTTAATAATATTTTTCGGAGCATACTTTGCGATTTATTTCTATCGAGGGAATTTCAAATAATTACCGTTTCGGCTTTTGGAACAAATAGATACTATCTTAAAGAATAACATATATTTTTTTAAGAGCTTAAAAACTTCAAAATTTTAAGGAAAGTATGTCGGAAATTGGATGAAATTCGAATAGTGGGCCCTTAAGCACGAATATATAAGCACGAATGTATTTATTCGGACAAGGCCACCTGCGTTGAACGCGTGTTTAGATATATTCTGAATTACAATCATAATTTTTTTATTAGGAAATGGTCATGCAGTCACGTTTTTAACAGTATCTTGATAAAAAATCCCGTACTCAGTTTTCTCCGTGCAGTTAGAAGAAGTAAGATATAAGACCGATCAGGGTATATTTAAAGGGGAACTTATGTTATTCATGATTTTTTTTTTTTTTTTTTTTTTGTGTTAAAAAATATATTTTTTTATTGCCCGCCATACTTGCACGTCATATTAAATATATGTTCTCCCGTCATTATATTATCCGTCCATCGTCTATTCTTATATCGTTTATTTGATATGAATGTCAGCTAACAACAAAGCAGGGAGTAACAGGATATCATCTTTGAGCAAAATGGCAATCACCTTTTTACTCCAAATTAATAATTCAATAAAGTATATTGTAACACTTTTGTGTACGTCTTGTTACTGCCTTCACAAAATAACACCTGCGTAAAAAGTCCTCGAGGTGGTGCATTTACCAAATGGCAGTGCACAATAATGGCAAATAAGTTTACTGTTATTAGGTTCTGGTACCAAGTACAAAAACAGTTATTAATTCCAGAGTAAGCCAGTGGTGCCGATGATGCAAATGACCGATACTGAATTGGATCAGGAGCCAGTAGACGAGATCCGGTTCAGGAGGGAGACCTCTTCTTCTCGAAGTTCCATCAACGAGCTGTCGCGGAGGGTCCTGACCTCCATCGAGGCGGGTGTGGAGGCCGAGCAGGACCAGGGAGCCTGTCTGCGGTGGAGCCTGTGTGATAACAACAGCTATTCGAGAGGACTTGAAGATAGCCAGAAGATTTGGATTCCTGTTTGGGGGTAAGATACCATCATAAATAAATAAATCAAAGTCTACTCTCTATATATTCCAACGTTTGAATCACATGCTCCTTAGTTTATTTGCATGTACGGACATACTCGATTTGTATATTTTACTTTTATCTATTTTACCATTCCAAGTAGGTACTATTATTTAAATTCGATATTAATTACAGCGTTGGTATTTTTCCATTACTTATTACTTTTTTTTTATAGATACAACAGACATTAGTTTTCTTCTTTCTTTTTTAAACATCTGTTTTATAATACTAAATAATTTACTAAATAACAATATTATTTTTACAAATAACAATATTATAATTTTACTGGTCTTCCATTAAAAGCCTTAGCTTGTGGATGGAAGAATAGTTAACATTTCACATATTATGTACAAATAAAGTCACGTGTACAGTTAATACAATGCAGTTAATACAGTTAATACATTTCATATAATTATAATTACTATTTACTATAATCATGTATTTCAATATATATGTATGTGTAGGTAATATAGACATATGGCAATCAGACCCGTTAACTAAAATATGTAAACATATATGTATTCAGTAAGAAGAAAAACAAGTAAGATTTTTAGTGTGACATTCTTTAAAATACTTTTTGATGGAGTTCAATAATTGAATTTTGTTCCTAATGCTTCTGATTTCTATTTGTAGGTTATTGAAAAAGATTTTTCCTTGGTGAGTATAATGGTGTTGTGCAAAAGAAGTGTTTAATTTGGGGCACACAAATACATGTTTAAGTCTAGTACGATTTTCAGTTATGAATGCGTATTTATCTTTTTCTTTTATAATTTGTATAATTGAATTTTTTATAAATAAGTTTTTAAATGTTGGAACTTTGAATTCTTCGAATATGCTGTCAGTTGGGAAGTCTGGAGGTTTTTTTAGTATAATTTTTATTATTAGTTTTTTAACAATTTCTATGGGGGTCAGATTAGTTTTGTAAGCTGCTCCCCAACTGATAATGGCATACTGAAGAATAGACTGTACTAATGCGTAGTATATTGAGTATAGGTTTTTCGTTGATAAAAAGTTTCGTATCCGTAAGAATATATGAATTAACTTCCTAACTCTTTTTATTGTATGGTCGATGTGATCTTTCCATTTTAGGTTTTTATCTATCATTATTCCAAGATATGTAATTTTATCCGCTATTTTCAGAAGTGAACATTTTTGTTGGCAGTGATTAGTATCGTGTTGTGCGAGAGAATGATTATGTAAGAATATTTGAAGATTTGGAGGTACAATGTTAGTGTTAATTTCGAAAGGAATGACATATGTTTTATCACTATTTAACGACAAGAGGTTATTGTCAAACCATATTTTTAGAATATTTATGTCTTCTGTAGCTTTTAGATTAATTTTTTCCCAAGTTTTTTCTTTTATTATAAGGACTGTATCATCAGCGTAAGAGATAATTTGGCCATGCAATGGTTGAATAAATATGTCGTTTACATACAAAATGAACAATATTGGTCCAAGTACGGTGCCCTGTGGGATACCAAAATTTGATGTTTCTTGGTCGCTAGTTTGGTCATTTATTTTAACAAATTGTGCACGATTGTTCAAATAACTTTCTATCCATTGGACGGCTTTATCATTGATGTTATTTAATTTCAGTTTTTTGATAAGCTTTGTGTGTGAGATACTATCGAATGCTTTTCTTAGGTCTATGAATATTCCTGCGCATTTATTTCCTTCATCAAGTGCAGAGTATATAAATGATGTTACATTTGCTATTGCATCTTGTGTGCTTTTTGTTTTTAAGAATCCGAATTGATTGGAATGTAATATTTTATTGTTTTCTAGAAAATCAACAACCCTTTTTTTCACAATTTTTTCAAATATTTTTGCTATATTCGATATTAGTGATATCGGTCGATAATTTGAAACATTTTGCGGGTCGCCGGTTTTAAAGATAGGGGATATTATAGATTTTTTATAATTTGTTGGGAATATGCCTTTAGTCAGACTGAGATTGATAAGGTGGTTTAGTGGTTTCAGTAGATACATTTTCATTTCTTTAAGAATTTTCACAGAAATGTGGTCAAAACCTGGAGAGGATCCGTCTTTCATGCTTTCTATTACAAGTTGTATTTCAGTTTCGGTAGTTTTTTTAAAAGTGGATAGTGTATTTTGTTTTTAGGTATTAGTTGTTATAGTTTTTGGTGTGTGTACAGATTTAGTGATTTTATCAGCGAGATTGTTTCTTACTTTAGAGAAGTAAGAATTAAAAATGTTTGCTGTTAGTTTTGGGTCTTTGGATACATCTATGATATTATTTTCATGTTTTAAATATTTTATAGAATTATTTTTTTTCTTATTTTCAATTGCATAATTTACCGTTTTCCAAATAACTTTTAGATTGTTTTCTGAAGTAGAGATTATTTTTTTAAAGTAGTCGTCTTTACTTTTTTTAATTAAAACTGTTAATTTATTTCTATATTTTTTGAGAACTATCTTGGCATTTTCATCGTGTGGATTTTTAATTGTATTTTTATATAGCCTTTCTTTTTCTCTGATAGATTTTATTAGGCCACAAGTGATCCAAGGTTTTATACGTCTGAATTTTGAATTCGTGTATAATGAGACCTCTGTTGTGGAGGTTTCAATATGATCCATAATTTGTTTTTCAAACATATTTGAGCATTGTTCGACATCGTTAGATTGTAGTATCGTACACCAAGTTTCTGCTTTCAATTTTTTCTCTAAAGTGGCAATATTTGTGGTTTTTTTAATAGTAATTGGAGCCTTAATTTGTGATTTTATTTCATTATCATACAATAATAAGCAAGTGTGGTGGTCAGTAATATTCGTTTGCCAAATCATTGTTTTGATTTTATATAGGTTTTGTAATTTTATGTTTATCCAAATATGATCTAAGCAAGACGATTTTTGTCCGTGCATTTCTCTAGTATTTTTGTTTATGCATGATTTAAAATCTAATTCAGTCATACAATTTAGGAACTCATTTTTGAAAATATTTTCTGATTTTTCGTTAATGTTAATATTAAAATCACCCGCGATAAAACAGGTTTTATTTTTAAGCGGTAGTAATATATTTTTCAGTTGAGTTATGAAATGTGAAATATTTGATTCGTGTGTTCTGTAAATGGCAATTATGTGATAAATATATTTATCGAGTTTAATTTCGATTTGAATACAGTTAGTCAGTAATATTGGGTGTTCTAAAGTCGTGACAATACTGAATTTGGTGTGAACGAATATTGCGATTCCACTATTTTTATTGATATTTATTTTAGTTGGGATGTATGTATAGTTAGGAAGTTGAAAGGCTGGTGACTCATCATTTGTAAATGTCTCTGTTAATATTATACAGTCTGGTTGTAATATTAGATTATTGATTTTAATAATAAATTCATCAAAATTTTGAAACATACTACGAATATTTTGGTGTAATATGAATAAACCGTTAAATTTGTGTGGGAAAAATTCATTACATGTCTCTGTGCTTGCACATTCGTATTCATGGATTTTGTAGAAATTTTCTATTTGGCTAGCTATAAAATCATCCATTTAAAATTAATTTTAATTCATTTAGAGCAATTGATAGCACATACATCCATAAGCTTGCCAAAACTATGAAGAATTAAATTAAAAGAATTACGCTCCGTTATTATAATTATATCGGTATCGTGTCTATTAGTGAATAAAGTGTACTTATATCAGTTGCGAATGTATAACATGAGCATATAAATAATACATAACATAAGCATATAAATAATATAAAATATAAGCATAAAGAGAAAATAAAACATGAGCTTAAAGAGATTAAAAAACATAAGCATATAAAGAAAATAAAACATAAGTGTATAAAGTATACCAGTGATATATGGATTTGGTTGTTGCGGATATTTAACATAAGCGTGAAAAGTATGCATAACATTGGCATAAGTATACAGAGTATGCATATAGTTGTTGCGAGTATATATCACGAGCATATAAAGCATAAGCATATAAAATATAAGTATATAGAGAAAATAAAACATAAGCATAAGCATGTAAAGTACATAGGTGTTATAGGGATTTAGTTGTTGTAAGTATTTTACATAATTATAGCAGGCATATAGTGTAACTATGAATTGAAGATACTTAGTACAAGATTTATATTGGTTAATGCTAAAACTAAATGTAGTGTTTGGGTAAAGAGATAAAAGAAAACTAGAGAAATACAAATTAAATAATTTAAATTCCCCTGTAACCATATACCTGTGCCCTTCTGTTTCATATAATAGGTTGAGATTAATAGTTAAAATAGTGATGTTAATGAATTTTGAGTAAAGTAAAAAATATTTTATAAACATAAATACAATAGTTACAGTTCTTTTACAAGTTATTGGGTGTGTGAGATAAGATGTGTTTGTTTTTGTCATTGATAATAATGACTTGTGTTCCAATATCTCTACGGACGTACACTTGTCCTCCACGGGTCCAGGCGAATTTATATAAGTTTTCCCGTGTAGCCTTACGTGCAAGGAACCACAAGTTGATGATGTGTTAGTACCTAAGTTTTTAATGTTGTTTACTATGGTGACCGGATAGATCATCAAAATGATAATTCATCACATTTATAAAAAGTTATATAAAGTCATGGAAAATGATGAAACAAAAACTTTATGAACTTGGTTAAATAGGTTAGGTTAGGTTAGGTTTAAATTTTTTTTTCATCGTTTCTAATGACTTTATATCACTGTTTAAATGTGTGTTGAATTGTCACTGTGTTGAGTTATCATGGAACCGTTTACTATATTATTATTAAGAGATTAGTTAGTTATAGTGTACAAATATAAAAAATAAAATTAAAATAATTATTTTTTGCGCAATATTTGTGAGGATAACACTCGTTTCGTCGCTGTAAATTAATAAAATATATTTGAAGCGTAAGTCATAAAATTCCACAAATGAATATATTATCATGTTGTATTAGGTATAACCAAAGATATTAGAAGAACGAGATATGCTATGTTGGCCGCCAGGACCGTAGCCGGAGTACTACCTAATTAGGGTACTTTGAACGGTATCGGGACGTGTACGCACAGAAATCTGTTCTATGTATTAGTGCGGATACCTTAGCGATGCCTTAGCGTAAGCGAAGGTGTGCAGTAGTATTGGTGAACAAAACCGGCGACACTCGGCAAAACAATTCCACTCAGTACGAACTGCGCATAGCACATCTCGTTCTTCTAATATCTTTGGGTATAACCATAGAATAAAGAAGATAACTAGAAGTGTCTTTAATACAAATTTGAAAAAACTTGCCTCTTACTTAGTACTTTTTGGTTCTAGATAATTTAGCACGCGGTCTGTCTCTCTTACACTTGTCTGAAATAGTATATCACCATCCCTAATCAAAGCACTTCTTACGGTAGACATGAAAGGCGTTTGTGTGCTAAAACCGTGTACGATCCGTTGTAAGCGTAAGTGAATCAGATACTTGAGTCGGAGCATGTCAAGAGTTCAAGAGTCAGAATAATAGAAAAGTATGTATGTTGATGAGGCAAGGAGTGTGTACCAAGACCAAGTTGTTTGGCGGTCCGTCCTCTCTGCCTACCCCTGCGGGAAAATGCCGCGTTTGTTAGTTAGTTAGGTATAACTTTTGACGACTCACAAAAACAACCAACAACAATAAGTTATACTTACTTGAGTTTGAGCGTACATTATGTCAATGAGACGCCATTTTGCTTCATTCATTTTATAATAAAAACATGTTCATATTATTATTTAAACAAACAAAATATAAATTAATATCCATTAACTGACAACAGACTTGTTTCAAAACTCATATATTTATAATAAAATAAATCTGAATTTGAGTCAATTACAATAATAATTGTTGTGACTTGTTTTATAAACAATTTTTTAAAACATTCGGCGCGAAAAAACAGCGCGAAACGCAAACCATAAATAATTTGTTCGCCTTCCTTGCAAACCCGTCGACCAATCAGAACGCTCCGTTCCTCCCCTGTATGCGCGGCAAAACTGCTTCTAGTCAAATATTATAATTCCCGGCTGTCATTCTAGCGCGGAGTCTCGCGCTGGCTGGTTTTGTTTTGTGTTATGGTCACTCTGTACAAAATCGCGCAAATAATACAACAATAAAGTTATTTTAATATCGTCGCGAATTATCGTTTAAAGTGCAGTAATCCCACGCGATAAGGAGACGGTGACAAATAAGTGGATTACACAGTACTTGAACCGTGTTATTCAAACATTTGTTTTGTGAATTGATGTGATCTTGACTAAAAAAATTGCATCGAAAAGAAAAACTTATAATTACTTTTATAAACTTGTTTCTTACTGTAAATTCAACGTTATTCGTAAAAACTTAAGTATTTAATTAATATAACAAACTTTCAACTAATAATACTGTAGTTTTATATTAACATTAATTCTATTGTAAAATTTGTGTTGAAATCATTAAAATAACTAACTCTAAGATAAATACGTCATAATATAACTTTTTTAAACCAGTTGCATTTTGTCATATTTTTGATTTACGTAATATAAGTGTTTATAAAAATATATCAAAATTAGTTCAATTTTGTCGATAATTACTCATTGATTGAAGCAATTTGTATTTTGTCCAAATTTAAAAGTGTATTTTAAAGTGATTTCGTAAATAAATAATAATATCTTAAGTTTGAAGGCGAAGAATCTAGTCGATATATAAACGGTAAGTGTTTAATCTTTTTGTTCGCTTCCTTATCGGTGTATTAAATTTCTTTGTGATTATTGTTGATTTAATGTTTTTAACCGGCAGGTAAAACATGTATGAATAATTCTATTTTAACGGTAATTTCAGATTAACATAATATCGATAAGTTATCAAGGTTTGGTTGTTTATTTCAAAAATTCAAATTTATTTCAAGCGCACCGTAAATAAGATACGACGCAAAATTATATTTAACATTTGAAAATTGCAAATATTTTCATTTTATGGATCATAAAAATCTGTAGGGAATGAATCGTATAATTTAAAAATAATATGAGATTTTTTGAGAATGGTTGAGGGCGAATAATGAGTGTTGCTAATTCATTAATTTTTTTCTTAAAATTATTGATAATCCGGTTAAAAACAGGATTGCAGGCCTTTAACAAATGAACTAACAGGTTTCCTAATAAACTTTTAGTAAATGATATTTAAATATTTGTCATTTCCTAAAAAAATTATCAGAAAACCTGTTAATTCATTTTTGACTGCAATTCCGTTTATAACCGGATTTCCAATAATTTGAGATTCTTATTTTAGAGAATCTGTTGATATTTTAGACTTTTGAAAACAAAATAATCTCTATTTTAAAGGATTTAAGATTTTCAATAAACTACCGACAGAATCTGATGTTAAATAAGCTAAAAGCCTTGTTGCTTTACGTGGGTTATGCCTAAATTACGTAAAGAATAATAATATTTATTTGATTTGTGCATCGCCGTTTTTGTGCAAAATCACCTCAAGGGCGCTGTACAAATCTATAATACATTTCTACACCATGTTATTATTAACTATATATGGATATAATATACAGTACCATACTTACCTTGTAGGTCAATAAGTTTTAGATGTAGTTTAAAGTGTGCCTAAATGTCATAGAAATAAGTTGTCAGTAGTTAGTAAAGGTTTATACTAGATATAAAAATGTTTTTTTAAAACTAAATAAAAACATTAAAAAAGAGATTCTCATTTTTCTCAGTGTAGAATGTTTCAAAATGATTCAAAATAATTCAATAATGTGCAGATACGTTTTTAAATATTTCATTATAATCTACCTAATCCTTTTCATAACATTAATTTTCTAACAAGAATAAAATCGTATGTTTTAAATATCTGCAGTTGCTAAATTAAACTAAACTAAAAAAACATGAAAATATTTTATCCACACTAAAAATATTTATTTAAATATAATTCCTAAATAACCCGCCCAGACAATGAACAAATGTGCATAGTATGATAGCAAACATTATATGTTTTACATCAAAGTTTATTCAATCTGGAAAAGCACAAAAACCAACGTTTGCAGCTATGTGCAAAATAATCTACCATGAAAAACATAAGATAACACCACATTTTTTTATATTATTGTGACGTATGTTAGCTCTACATACTCAATAATAACAATGCTTGTATTATAATATTTATTTGTAAGAAGACTATCACGGTTCTGGACTGAGAGGCTCATTCCCGCTCATACGATCTCTTATATACGTCTCGTACTCGCTGTCTCGCTCTCATGCTGTCCCCCTTACACACATACACCACACCCCCACACTTAAATCATAATTACATCTTTTTATTTTTACAAATTTATATAAGCCAAATATATTTAATTATTTCCATTATGTATTTAATTTCCAATTTATATGTAATTATGTATGTTCTTGACTCTTCATTCGGTGTAGCATGGGCGCTGTCCTCGAGGGCGTAACCTCCCCTCCCATGGTGTAGGCGACCTGCAAAAATCAGAGGAATTAGGAAACTTGGTCATGTCCACGTCCGAGAGTGGACCCAGGTCCAGCAAATCATCAGACCTGTCACTCTCCCCCCACCTAACCTTCCTCTCTGAAATTTGATCATGGTGGCGTTTCCACACTTGTCCTGTAGACATAATTTTTACTAAATAAACCCTATTCCCCAATCTTTTATAAATTTCTCCTAATATCCATTTGTTTTTATCACTTCTCAAATCCCTGGTTAAAACTTTAGATCCAACATCAAAGTACTTTTTAATTTTTTTTCCTCTATAATACTTTTTTTGTTTTTGCTGACTCAATAACATCTTATCTTTAATCGTGTTATCAATCCCTTTAAAACCTTGACCTTCAACATTATCTAATATTGGAATGATTGTATTAAAAATTGATCTAATTTTCCTTCCCAAAATTAATTTACTAGGTTCAATCCCCGTAGACATAGAAGGCGTATTCCTAATATCAACCAAAAATGTTAAAAGTTTATCCTCAAAATCAGCAGGCAATTTATTATTTATCATAATTTTTTTTAAAAAATTCTTTACCGTTTTAACCCCATTTTCGGCAAGTCCGTTAGAAGCTGGATGGTTGACAGGAGATGTCAACGATTTAATATTAAAATTATGACAAAATTCCTTAAAAACTGTTGAAGTGAACGCTGTACCATTGTCACTTACTACCTGCTCCGGAATTCCGAAATTAGAAAATAATCTTTTCAAAACTTTTATTGTACAAAACGAATCTACTTTATTTACGATGTGACAGTCTATCCATTTTGTAGTTGCATCAACGATTATCAAAAAATTGTAACCACCAAAAGGTCCCATGAAATCAATATGCAATCTATTCCATATTAATCCACTGATTGGCCACGGCTGTAACTCAACTTTACATGGAGTGGGTAAACACTCCAAGCATCGAACGCACTGCTTCACAGTTGCTTCTACCTCTGAGTTCATCCCTAACCAAAAAAAATAATTTCGAGCAAGATTTTTAGATTTAACAATACCTAAATGCGATTGATGTATGAAATTCAATATGATTTCCCTTAATTCCCTCGGAACCACAAATTTATTATTATAAAATAAACACGAGTCATAAGTCGATAATTTATTTCTAAAATACCAGAATTTTAACAAGTCATCCTTTAAAAACTTTTTATCCGGCCAACCATTGATTACGAACCCAATAATGGTTGCTATGTTTACATCTTTAATCGAAAACTGCTTCATCGTTTCTTTTGAAATTGTCGATTCCGCCTCAATTATATTTAAAAAATCCGATTCAATCTTATCAACGTTCAGACTACCAATATAATTTAAGAAATATTCGCTACCGTCGACCTCGTCGATACAATCACTTAAATTATTATTACTATTGACCGGCAACCTAGATAAGAAATCCGCTTTGTTCTCACCCGACTTGACATATTCTATATTATAGTCAAATGTTTGTAAAATCAGCGCATAGCGCTGTAGCCTATTTGCCGCTAGTATTGGCACTTGTTTTTCAGTGTTCAAAATATGTACCAAAGCTTTATTATCACAAGTTAGAACGAATTTATTACCATATAAATATTGAAAGAATTTTTTTAATCCAAATATTATTGCACACGCTTCCTTATCTAGAATGGAATACCTCAATTCCGTTTTTGACAATAAACGGCTAGCGAATGCAATCGGTCTTTCCATGCCATTCTCATATACGTGACATATAATAGCAGATATACCTATATCACTCGCGTCTGTAATTAGCTTGATAGGTAATTGTGGGTCAAAATGCACCAAAATATTGTCTGACGTCAGCAGTTTCTTAACTTGCTCAAACGCAATATTGCATTCCTGAGACCATACAAATTTTATCCCTTTTTTCAACAATTGGTATAAAGGAGACAAAATACCTGACACATTCTGTATAAAAGACCTATAGTAGGAAATAACTCCCAGCAAACTTCTAAGTTCCGAAACATTTTTCGGTACACTCATTTGGGTAATAGCATATATTTTATTTTCTAAAGGCATAACTCCTTTCTGCGAAATTCTATAACCTAAATATTCTATCTCTGTTTCTAGAAAAGAACACTTATTTTCATTAATAGTTAATCCGCAATCACTTAGCTTGCTAAGTACTGCTTCACAAATAGAAAATAATTCCTCTTTAGAATTCCCAAATAAAAGTAGATCATCTAAAAATACGCGAACGTTCCTAAGTCCACCAACTATCGCCGTAATGACTTGCATAAAGATGGCCGGACTCGTGCTTAAGCCAAAAGGCAATACTTTATAAGCAAATAAACCTATATGCGTACTAATCACACATAATTTTCTAGACTTTTCGTTCAATGAAATTTGTCCAAATGCATTTCGTAAGTCTATCTTAGCAAAATATTTTGCACCATTCAGAGATGAAATTAAATCGTCAATACGAGGTAGTGGGTATTTCAACTTCGCTAACATAGGATTCAATGTTGTTTTGAAATCAGTACAAATCCTAATTGAAGCGTCTTTCTTTTTTACAACAACAATCGGGCTTGCAATATCGCTTATTTCTACCTTTTCAATAATGTCTTCATGCAACATTCTCTGTAACTCTATCTCTACTTTCTCACGTAAACTAAAAGGTAATGGCCTCGGATTTACAAACTTTGGCCTAAAGTCCGAATTAACTTCAATGTTTGCCTCATAATTTTTAAGCCTACCCGATTTTTCTGAAAAAACATGAGCATATTTCTTCTTTAAACTTTCACGAAAAACAAGATGATTATCACAATTAATCTCACTGAATTTTACAGAATTTATTCCACTTAATCCGATACCGAAAACTTGTAAAAAATCTCTACCAACTATTGTAGAATTACCATTTTTAATTATTACGAACTGTATTTTCGCACTTTTACCTAAAAATGACACCTCTAAATTCACTTTACCTAAAACATTTAACTGCGTTCCGTCATACCCTGACAAATGAACATTATACTTTTCTAAATCGTAAGAAACAAAATATCTTAAATACACTTCATATGGTATCGCGTTAATCGCAGCCCCCGTATCTACCAACGCCGGCAATATTATGTTACCAATTAACAAATCTATATATGTGGGTTCCGGCCCCACATTATTATTAACCACGAACACCGAATTCAACCGTTTATTTTTAGTACCTACATAATTTTTATTGTATTTACACAAATTACTAGGATGACCCGATTTGTTACAATGATTACACAAAATTTTTTTCCAGCAATCTCTTTGCAAATGATTTTTTTTTCCACACAAAAAACAAGTTTTTAACGTACCATTAACCGGTGATTTACTCCGCATTGAATTTTTATTCCTGGAAGGACTATCTTTCCTGGATTTATGGAAATACTCGCTTTCCTTATGAACAACATTTAAATTCGGATTTACTTTTTTAAAAGCCACAACATGTTCCCACGTCGCCGCTAGATCAATGCAATCCGTAAAAGAAGTATTGATTGCCTCTACGAATAGCTTGTGTTTCAATTTTTCATTAAAAATCCCAATAACGAATATGTCCTTTAAACATGGTTCCAATCTCAGCTCAAAATTACAAGATAAACTTAACCCTCTCAATCTAGCCGCGTAATCTTTAACGGATTCGCTAGGAAACTGTTTACATTTATAAAATAATTCACGAGACTCAAAAATATTTTTAACTGGTTTGCAATGTGAATCAAATAATTTACATAAATCTTCAAAAGAACAAACAGAAACCTTTTTTGGAAAACATAAATCACATAATAGAGAGAAAGTTTCTTCCGTGAGGCAACTCAGCAAAAATGCTCTTTTGCGTTCTGGTGACAACAACTTATCATCATTTAAAATGAGGGCCTGATCCAATCGTTCCCTGAACAATGACCAGTCTCCCGTTCTGTAACAGAACGTCCCCAAATTCTTACAAATCGCCTCCATTGGGAGAAGAACTGAAACAAGTTGAATAAAATATACGTATCTCAGCCCTTCCAGAGGTTATGCTCCGAGCCCCTGCCCTGAGCCTGTGAATCACCAACGTCTCAGCACCCTTTCCTGGCTCCGTCTCCCTTCAGCTGCGGACACGATCACCTTCCAAGGTCTTCCTTCCCGCTGTAGCGACAGAACCCCGGTCCCGGATTCCGGCCAATTCACCCTTGATGCCGATCTTGATCCTGGATCTTCTGCGTACCCCGTATAACGGTGTACTCTCGACAAAATGTTGCAATGTCGGCTCCCACACACGTGTAAAATTGCGTTTTTACCGCGCAATTTGCCCGGCCCGATCTGCGTGCTCGCCTCGGCTGCGTGTGAATTCTCCAATTTGATAGCCTTTTATTATTCTTCTTCTTCCTTCAAAATTTAGCGATCCAACGCCCAAAAGCGCCAGACTATACTGTGATCACCAAAAATTCGAATAATCTTCTTGAATCATCTGATTCTCCGTAAACTTTTAATAATTTACGAACTACCGTGCTGCGCCACTGTGACGTATGTTAGCTCTACATACTCAATAATAACAATGCTTGTATTATAATATTTATTTGTAAGAAGACTATCACGGTTCTGGACTGAGAGGCTCATTCCCGCTCATACGATCTCTTATATACGTCTCGTACTCGCTGTCTCGCTCTCATGCTGTCCCCCTTACACACATACACCACAATTATGAAGTCGGTTTTTATCTCCAATATCAGAAGTAAGTATATCCAATTGGATTGATTATAACTTTGCTAGGTGTTTTTTATTGTTAGGTAATTCCATATATTGTAATATATGAGATAAGGAGAGGTTTTCATCGTGGACATCAAATATACTGTTTTCACATAAATAATTAAATATTTTCTATGGATATTATTATACGAGTGTAGCAGAATGGATTCATGTTGTTATATAGTCTTTATTCCATATATTTGTGGCAAGGGTTTTTGTGCTTTATCGGACTAAAAAATAAGTTTTACCCATTTGCAGTACATACTTCCTTGTACACATTTGTATTACTTATACATTCTTGTATTACTTGTACATTGTACATGCTTGTATTACTTGTACATACTTGTATTACTTGTACATACTTGAATTACTTATATATACTTGTATTTTATTTTAATTTTTCAGTTCAATTTATTTCTCAATCATTGTTCAAAATTTCTCGTGTTTCGACTAACGCCATTCGCCATGTTTGATTTTGTAAGCATGATGTGACGTTTGCCGGAAGGTTCCACGACAATCTCAATATGCACAAATGATTTAAATAACACAAACTAAGAACATTAACCTATCATTTGCATGTTTTCCCATCTCACCAAGCGTAAACTGTTGTTTCTGGTACTAATTTAGTTGAAACGAAGTGTTATTACAATAATTTTTGAGTACTTAGAATTTGTATTTGCATATTAAATAAATAAATATTACGAACGACAGTAAGTACAGGAAAAATCACCCCCCGTAAAAAACTAAGTTTTTTTTACTTCCATCGATTTTAAAATGTCTTTTAAAACTTAAAAATATTAATTTAAAAGTTTGGTTTTTTGACTGAGGGCGTATCTTTCCCAAGAACTAACTCGACTATTCTACCAATCTCGCCAAATGCCGATCGGGTAGGACCAACATTTATTTGGTACATTAACTGCTCTAATGTCACCTGATTTCAGAGAAATGCTTATATCTCCGCGGGTGTGTACGCGATTGCCACTAAAAGTTTACAGATTATATCGTCAACAACAACGAGTTGATCTGCCTAGTTTCAGCTTGATCAAATGTCGGGAAGTGTGTACATTTTCGATTCAAAGATTTCATTTATTAGTATTCACTACCGAAAATAAAAGCAAAATTCAAATGCATTGGAAAATAGCGGATGCATTTGAATTTAGAAAATAAAAGCAAAATTCAAATGCATTGGAAAATAGCGGATGCATTTGAATTCAGAAAATAAAAGCCAAATTCAAATGCATTGGAAAATAGCGGATGCATTTGAATTTAGAAAATAAAAGCTAAATTCAAATGCATTGGAAAATAGCGAATGCATTTGAATTTAGCTTTTATTTTCTAAATTCAAATGCATTCGCTATTTTCCAATGCATTTGAATTTGGTTTTTATTTTCTAAATTTAAATGCATCCGCTATTTTCCAATGCATTTGAATTTGGTTTTTATATTCTAAATTCAAATGCATCCGCTATTTTCCAATGCATTTGATTTTAGAAAATAAAAGCTAAATTCAAATGCATTGGAAAATAGCGGATCTGATACATAGAAAAATAAATAAATATGTATATCTTCCTTATTTATAGTACATAATATGGGTATTACATTTTGTCGTTTTCCTTCTTTAATCTATTACTTTTTCAGCTTTCTAATATAATTTCTCCATCATTCCACCATCTTTTACCTTTCGAATTTCCTGCATTATTAAATATCATTTCCATTTTCCAACACAAATACGATCGATTTATTTCCGTAAAATCTTTCAATGGCTGCCGGAATCAATTTAATCGCATCGGATATATAATAATAAATCAATCATTGATCTTTAGAAATAAGAGATGTGTGAATGCGTGAAACGGAAATAATAATATTATTGATTATTGAAGACAACATTTGCGATTCTTAAATGAAAAATATGAAACAGAAAAGGTACCACATTAAAATTAAATTAAGATATATTTATCCAAGATACTGTATAGATTGCATTTAATTCGACTTGAATGTTGCGATCATACATAAATATAGTAACCAATAATAACTATGAGCTAGCCGTTTCCTAAAGTAATGTTAATATTTAATAACGAAATTTTAATGATTTTTATGAAGACATGGTTCGACGTCGCGTTAAGGCGAAGCTTAATGCCAAATCACTTTTTTTATTAATCTTTATTACGAATTGGTGTACATTATGAATAACAAAAAATATGATTTAGATAAATTGAAGGTTTTCATATCTATTAGAATTGAAAATTTTTATTGAAAAAATATTTTTTTTGGTAGTTTACATTTATATTTTTTATTGAGTAATTTATTTTTTTATTTGTATTCTACTCAAGCGAAGCGATAGGAAAACCCTCAATTTATCTAATGCATATATTTTTATATTATTCATAATGTACATGTATGAACGCAAAAATGAAACAACTTTTAAAAAATACAATTTTATACCTAAGATTATCTTTAACAGTTTCACTTGATAAACTTTTTTGCTTTCTTATAAAATTATTTAAAAAATAAATAAAAACCAGTTTTTTGCTTGAAATGGAACGTTTCTAGACTCCGTTTGTCAAACGATTGTAATGTTTAGGTATACCAAGAATATACACATTTTTGGCATGTAGCTTCCTCTTAATACTTTTCTTTTTTACTAAAAGTTTAACATGAAACCTATCAATTAATTCGTTAGGACGTGCAGTACCGTTTTTAACAGGATTACGAATAATTTGGAGAGATTTTTAATAAATTAGTAATATTTTATATAAGTAAGTTTTATCCGTGTGTGTTTCAGGTATTTTTTTAATATTATAACTTCATTGGCTTAGCGCGGTTGTAGGTCTATACTAGTTTCTGACAGAAGTAATTGTTAATTAGGCGAAACTGAATGCTTAAAGCGGTAAAAATTGACTAATTTAAACGTGGAAAACTCTATTGTTTGGAATTCGATCCTTTCCTACTTGCAACCGTCAGTATTGCCATGGTGATTCTATTGTTCATAAAAACGTCAACCGTCACTAACTTACCATGAAGCCATTTCTCCGTAGGAGTAGGCAGATACACGGAGAAAACTTACTAATATGAAATATTGTTAATTTTTAAATTATTCGCTTTCTTGCTAAAAACGAGACTAGAGGCCTATAACGAATGCTTTGACAAATTTCATAACAAACTACCAGTAAAGCACGAACATGTTATGAGGAAGTTGGAACACGTGTTCTTCAAATAATAATATTTTCGAATCTCGTCCATTATATTCGGACCATACCACCTGTGCTGAACACGTGTTTAGATATATTCTGAATGACTAATATTTTGTTAGGAAATTGTCATACAGTCACATTTTTAATAGTCCAAGTCGTTTGGACGGCCTCCGTGGTCGAGGGGTAAGGCTCTCGACTAGCAATTTGAAAGTCGCGGTTTAAAATCCCGGCGTGCGCAAGTAAATTTTACTTGATTAATTTGTGTTATTTCACAATTTACTCATTAAAATAATATGTTGTATATTTACGGCACGTTCCAGAGTCGAAGATAATCTCAGTATCGCCCTGGTGTAAGAACACCATTCGGAATTGAACCGTTGCTTGAAATAGCCTTGGCCGTGTTTGTTGACCAGATCTGAATAGCCAGGTACTTCCTCACCTTCCTATTCCCCATCTCCATCCCCTTGCGAAGTAGCTTGCTAATCAGACCTTGCCAAAAAAACTATAAAATTCTAGTTAGAAGTCGATCCCTATGAAATTTGTGGTAAAAAGTAGCTCCCAACCTTTTTGAGGTTGGGAACCTTGGTATTGGCATCCCCAATTGGGGTATGATGTAAGACTGATTGGAAGAAGATGACGAAGACGAAGGTTGGAACATACCGCGCTATTCAGATCTGGTAACCAAATACTACTAAAGTCATTTCAAGCAGCATTTCGGTTCTGATCGGTGGTTTTCAACAGGGCTAGTACAGGGTTTTCCAATAAGAGATGTTATTTTGAATAGCCCGCTATTTTGGTAGATGTTACTTTTAAAGCTGTCATTTTTTAACATTTGACAAGTAAAAACTACGCAATAATAAAAATGGAACGATACACGCTTCAACAACGCATTGAAATTATTAAAATTCACTTGAGTGAATCAAATGCAAATCATCTTGAGTGATGAGGCCCATTTCCACCTCGGTGGCTTCGTCAACAAGCAAAATTGTCGCATCTGGGGCTCGCAAAACTCAAGAGTTATTGTTGAAAAGCCTGTCTATTCTCAACGTGTGACTGTTTGGTGCGGTTTATGGTTCGGTGGAGTCATTGGACCTTACTTTTTGAAAATGAGGCTGGAGCAATAGTTACGGTGAATGGATTGCGCTATTGAGAGATGATTAATGATTTTTTTTGGCCGGAATTGTATGGTATTGATCTGGTCAACGTTTAATTTCAACAAGACGGCGCTACGTGCCACACAAGCAACGAAACAATTGATATTTTACGATTGAATATCAAAATAATACCTCTTATTGGAAAACCCTGTATAACAGAACCATTCTGTTCCGAATGGTGGGTAGACCTGGGTATCGATTCTCCAATCCAGGCCGCTCGCAATCACCGTCGAAAGAACATACATTGGTCGACATTCTTATTCTTGAGTCTAGTCGAAGGTACATAATTTCATACGCCAAACGTCAAAAGTCATTACACTCGTTGTTCGATTGGAATGACTTCGTCGAGAATCAAAATATCTTCCACTCTGCTGCCACAAATATGCAATAATATATTATTTTTGTTTGGTGAACTGGCCCAAATATCTTACTGCGTGTCCTCGACTTCTTTTTCCAACCACTTCCATACTGCTTTCTCCGTCCTTCCGCTCTACATGTCAAAATCAACTAAGACTTCCTTTCTCATTCTTGTTCATTACGCTTACATCGACCTTGCATTTTGATCGAATTTCTCAATTCGTAATACCGTCATTATACCTGGGTTTACCACACAAGACATCAGGATTATTATTTCCACTGCATTCATTCCTCTTTTTTCCTACCTTTCCTCTTAACAGGGTTGGTATCAGAACTCCACTGCGGACTGCTAATCCCGCCTCCTGTGACAACATACATTTTTTTAAATTCAATACCGAAATAACACAACTTAACCCAACGAAATTGAGTTAACCTCCTGATTAGTAGTTGAGAGCAACGACCATGTGGGCCATCAGCATAATGATTAGCATAATAAGAACAAACAATAGTCCCAACTGCTCCCTATCAATTGGAGCCTTCGGCGTGGCATTCCCACGGGTTATTTTCACAAACTAGGAAGAACGATAAATATGTGTGTTAGTTTGAAAGTTTATTTTTTTGGTTATGATCATTATACTAAAATGTGCAAATTTATATTCTTTCATTAATAATTACTGATTTGAAAACAGCACATTCCGAAACGGTTCCAACTGGCTACAATGTCATCGTTACATAGAAACCGCCACTGGCTGGTAACATAGCTGTCACCAAGGTTGCTTGGTGTGACGTCAACGCCGCCGAATTTCTGAATAAAGGCTAACATGTCGTTTTGGCGGCAAATCGAAAATGGCACATTTTAAATCGAAAATTTATTCGTCAAAATAAAAAATAAATCATTATCGTTTTAATTTACTTAATTTGATTCTACAATAAATAAAAAAAATGTGGAAATGCCCTATTGGTAGATGATTAGAGGCCGAAGATAGGGAAAGGATATGAGAAGATGAAGGTGTGGAAGTAATTTTATTTGTTTATTGATTGAGTACCATATTAAAAACTCTCAAACGAAAAATGTGAAAGAGAAAAAACAGAAAAAATTTCGGCGTCAACTATGCAAAGTCCCTGGGTTGAATTCCTAGATGAATTGAATCTTTTTCTGATTTTTTTAAATCACATTTTTCATTTATCTTTAAATAATACTATAATTTGAGGTTTTACTCAATAAGTTATTCCACTAGAAAAATATAAAATTTTTATTTATAATCATTGTTTGATTTAATAATGTGATAATCAACATAAATCATACTTTAAGTCATTATACCATTATTTACATAATACATTAAGCTTCATAACAATGGTGCTTATTTTTTATTTTAATGATGTACTTTAACAATGCAGATTTTTATTTATTTAATCAAGAGTTTTATGTTTTTAAGAACAAAATACATGCATCTTTGTTAAAACTGTTTACATAATACAATTGATTTTTGCGTTATTGTGTTGATGAAAAAAATATTTTCAATATTGAAGATCGAATTTGTAAAATAAGTGTAGGTGGTATGGTTTATATTTATGGTTATTTGTTCAACTAAATATTCGTAATACATATATTAAATATATTAATTATCATTCAATGTATTTTAAAAGTCGCAATTGCATCAACACGAATGTTAATGATAATCACGACATCGACACCTCCTACGTAAACTATCGTATCTTCAAAATCCTGATTGTTGATGAGAGCAGTTTTTTTGGTCAAATGTTACAAAGGAGTTACGATAAATAAATGATAAACCTGTTTACATATTTTTATAATTTTTATGTTAATTTCCACATAAAATTTGTACAGAATCCAAGCTAGATAAATTAAAAACTCAAAATTACTATTTTGTGGGTTATGATAGTTTACGTGGGAGGTGTTCGAATTTGTATATCTCATGTTAAAATGCAGTCAAATTATTAAGACATCAATAAGGTGCCTGAGTAAAAAATTATATGTCAGTTTGCAGTAAAATAACTTTTTTTTTCAATTAAAAACGAAAAACAAAAAATCCACCACGTCGAATTATTTCCAACACGCCAAATAATTCAATATGTACTAGTACTGGTGTTAACCTGTTAACAGGTGAAAAAAATATAATAATCAGTAATTGTTGATTGAAGTACTAGTACATATTGAATTATTTTGCGTGTTGGAAATAAGCCGACGTGGCTCAGTGGTCCAGAGCATCTGACCGAACATCAGAAGATGCGGGTTCAATTCCATCGGCGACATTTATTTTTACTCTGGAGATATTTCAATTTGTATCGATATTTCAGGCGACTAATTATTGCTTATAATAATTTGAGTTCAGTTTAGTTCATAAACTGTTATCAGTGGCATTAATCGATACTCAAAAAACCGCACCCATTATTGGAAAAAATGACATTGGCCTCAAAACTGATTATGATGATTGATGGTAACGAATCAAAATCATGCAAAATATGAATTTTATTTCGCACAGGAATGCATTCTGAAGCACACGATAAGTAATCACAATTTGCCTTGCATAACCAAAAAAACAAGAGCAACATTACATATTTGAACTATCAATTTAATATTTCGTTTTTCAGTATTGCATTCCAAGGCTCATTACATTATTACGTTTGGAGGAGATTTCTATCGAAATTTGGTTCTGACATGCACAGAGCAGGTGATTGAGTTTCTAAATAACTGACAGCTTCATCACGCTATCTATGTGCAGTTTACAGTTTTCACCTATGTAAATGTAGGAACCGTAATTATTTTTTTTAAACAACTAAACGTTTTTTTAAATAAATCAATTTATTTTCGATTTTGTTTTCAAGAATTAATGGTTGGAAAACTTGGAAGTGGTTAATTAACCCACTTCCCGACATCCGATGGAACTGAAACTCAACAGATAGGACTAGTTGTCGATAATTTTATATAATAATATTTTTTGTGGCAATCATGCAAACACAAGCATTTCTCTGGAATTGTAAAACATTACGGCAGTCAATATACGAAATAAATGTCAATTCAACCTAATCGGGAATTAGTCCCTGGGGGGGGGGGGGAAGTTTCAATCCTCAGTCGAACCAAAAAAAAATTGTTTGAAAAGAAATTTTAACACGTATTTTTAAAAAGCATTATCTTTGTTGCACGTCATAATTTACAATAAAAACACATAAATATGTTATTGACCACTTTAATTTTATTTATACTCTACGGGTTTCGGAAGAACCCTTCATTCATCGGGAGAATATTAAAAACTAATCTACGATACAAAATATTGACAGATTTATACAAACATAATTTTAGGTGTTTGAATGAGAGGTGAACAAAGTGGAAGGAGTAATTACGGGATTATATCTATAAAGGGACTAAAAGATAGATTTTTTCTGGGGAAATTTCTTTTTTTCTTTTTATTATAAATTATACACTTTACAAATATAAGGCAAAAAAGTCCCGATAATCTGCTTTTTACCAGTTTGTCTAACGGGTTCTTTACATTATAAATCTTATTATAGTGAGTTTACAGTTACATTTTTACAATTATATGTATAAAACGAAAATATAAATTTTTTACAGAAATATAGCAAAAGAAAAATTATGAAAAACATAAATAACAATTTTAAAAGTCTTTTGAATAATATTTCATTATAAGCTAATACAAATTAATTCTTTCAGTAAGCCAAGTCTTCGGTAAGTTCACCAATTGTTTGTTTTGGGCACAGTTTTTAATTTCAGCAGGTAACATATTAAAACAACTGGGAATCATATAGTTTAACGTTCTTTGTCCATATTTATTTGTTTGCTTAGGTACAATAAGTCCTTCATCAAATTTAAAATGAGTATTATGATTGTGTTCTAGCCTGTTTATATATAAGGGGTTATTTATGTGCTGAAATATAATCTTGCACCACAGAATTGCTCTCGCTGAAAGAATTTAGAGACTTTGATAGTATGGAATGTTATGCCTTTCTTTGTATAAATTTACTAATTACTTTGGTTATTCATTATACTAGTGTTATTATGTAGGGTTTTTCTGATTTCTAATGCTTCTAAGTTATCTAATTGTTTGCCTTTATTATAACGGTGAAGAATTTTAACTCCTGTAGGGTTAGAAATCAGAAAATTCCTAAATAATTATAAACCAAATTAATTTATCTTCTTGTCCCATTCTAGATATATTTGCAGTTAACCGTTCTGTTCGTTTATTATAATTTAGGTTGTCTGTGTTAGGTTGTTTTCCTGTGTGAAATTATTCACGTTCATTGAACTTACATTTGCTTAAAATTAAAGTGTAATTTTCAAAATTGGAAGTGATTGTGTTAAGAACAGATAATAAATTCAGACAAGCCATAAATTCCCAAACATAATATAATATTTAACAGAGAATTATTTTAATTGTCTTTTTAAAACCTCTAAAAAAATTGCGAAAATTGTCTGCCTAAATGGTAATATGAAGGAATATTGTCAATTTGACAAAAATTCTGCGGTAGTATATTTGGTATAATATACTAACTCAGACCCATAAAAATAAAGTCTATGTGAAGAGCTCGTCAGATCAAGGAATATTATATTCAACCCAAGGCAACTCATATTCCCAAAATTCATAATTGATAACGATTCAAAAAACCACGACATTTTGAAACCAACATGGCGATATTTAGCCAAAAAAAAACTAGAATGATTAATATGGATATACAAAACAAAGAAAATGTCATAGCCTAATCGCCTGACCTTTAAAAGTTCAAGCTGCACCACTTAGTCATTTAGATACTGGTGTAAAGGTTCGGAAATAGTTCATGTGTTGACAAAGGCACCATCGGCTTGTGGTATAGGGATGAGTCATGACTCATTTTATTAAGAGCGGGAGCCACGGTACCAGCTCAATATTTTCGTACAGATCAAAGAGTCGACTTGGTGAGGCTTATTGATAAATCACTATTTTCGATTAATCTTTATAACGAATTGGTTTAAAATATGAATACCAAAAAATATGCTTTAGTTAAATTGAAGGTTTTCCGATCGATTCCTTTGAGTAAAATACAAATAAAAATATTAATTACTCAATAAAAATAAAAATGTAAACTGCTAAAAAAAATTCTTTCTATAGATTTGTATGAACGCATAAAGGAAACAACTTAATTAAATATTATGGTTGAGATTATCTGTTTCCCTTGATTAACTTTTTGGTTTTCTTATAAAATAAATAAAAACTACTTTTGTGCTTGAAATCGAGCATTTCTAGACTCCGTTTGTCAAGCAATTTGAATGCCTATTAACCATATTCGCGACGATATAAGGCATACCAAGAATACACAAATTTTTGGCTTGTAGCTTTCTCTTAATTGAACGACGGCTCAATCGAACGGGAACCCTGAGCTCACACGGAGAAAACTTCCTGATAAAAAAAATATTGCTAATTTATTAAAAAAATCTCTTCAAATTAATCGTTTTCCTGTTACAAATAGGATTTTAGGCCATTTACGAATGAATTGATCCTAATAAACTTTAACTGAAATTCTAATGTTTTATGACGATATCCGAACACGTGTTTATAAAATTCATTAACATTTTTGCATTTCATTCTGTTATATCATGACGAAAGCAGGTGGATGAGTATGTATTTCGATAATATGACGAATTTATCAAAACTTTATCACCAAGCGGCTTGCAGTCTCGTTTTCAACACGGCCGATAGGGCTCCTAGCTCCCAGCTCCTAGCATAAGCGTATGAGTCATACGACTCTTGGTACTGGATAAGATGATAAAATGCTAAGTAGTTAGTTGGTGTATATTCTCGTACATATGCCCGAGACCAGATATACTGTCAGACGTCATTCGCGTCTCTGAGTATGTAATAACAATTAATACTTGGACGCTTTTAATGGCACTAAGTTTCTAAAATAATTCCTAATAAAAAAGAGTAACATTTCAATAAACAAGAGCTCCTGCAGGTCACCTTATAGAGTAGTAAAACAATTAGGAAAAAATGATTTATTTTACATACTGTTATAATTTTAAATGTTATATTATTATTGTAATAAATAAAATAAAATTGAGGCTTGGTATGGTTTACCGAGAATCGTACGTATACGGCTCATAAAAAGAGCTGACTCAATTGTGCGACTCTTTCATGAACGCCTCATCACTATCGTGGTAGATTGTACACTACAGTGTGCACAATCTACTATCAAGACATTCTGTATTCCCAAAGGTCAGGTCTTAAAACCAGTTGGAAGTAAGTTTAAGCCCGGTTTCTTCGGGCTGGTAGCTCTAATCAGAGTCTTGACTTTGAAATGTTAATATGTTTGATTGGCTTCACAATCGTTTAACCACTGAAATATCGCTATTGGTAAGGGCTGGCCTTATGAAATTATCAAAGAAACATTTTTAGGTCCCATGTTGGAAATTTGAGCACGGTTTCTTCATGTAAGTCTTAACAGATAAGGATCTTAACTATAAAGATAATCTGTTCAAATGTCGCACTGAAGTCTCATAGACGGAATGATCTGGCGTCATGAAATTCATACAAAAAACTTGAAACCATTTGGAAGTCAGTAAATTTTTGCCCGGTTTCTAAGGACTAGTTTAATGGTAAAGGACATCTCATGACAGTGGTAATTCAACACACTCTTGTAAAATCATGAAATGTTGGGGTATTATGTCGTGTTGCGCTACCTCCTTATTTAGCCAACATTTCGGACAGCATTACAGTGTTCATCATCAGGGCAGATGTGTTAAGATCGTGGTGAAGTGTGTGCTTATGTATGTATATGTGATACAATGTTGCCAACTTAAATCATATGAAAAACTAGGTTAATTAGGTAACTTAAGGTTAGGTTTATAATACAGTTTTTTTTCACTTTTAATGACTTTTTAAAAGTGTGTTGAAATGCCACTGTCCTGAGTTGCCATGGAACCAGTTTAGTAACTAGAATTTTTACAGAGAAATTGCAAATCTGTTTTGTTGTCCCATTAAAAACTAGCGAATGGTATGTATAATAATTTAAGGTTGGCGTAGTGAAATTTGCACAGCTTATCTGTTTGATATTTCTGCCCGAACTTTTATTTTATGAATATTTTCAGCTCACCACCACGTTTCCATCATAATATCAGTTTTTTTAGCTGTTTGTTCCATATTTTGCAAAAAAATTGTCAGTCGGAGAAAAAGTGCAGAAACTGGAGTGAAACCGGGTAGCATAAATATATATATATATTTTTAAAACGATTTTTCTTCAATCAGTCTTAATTAATGGTCTTGGAAATAACGTTTCTCTGTGCAGTTTTAATGCCTTCTCTTCCAGTCATAAATCAAGTTCCGTGTTTTTTTCGGACGTCCCCGACTATCATTTCCTTGTACCTCATTAAGATGTAAGCTGATTGGCCCGATGAATGATCGGTAATGCGCTTTATGAAATATGCAGTCGGGTATCGACAAAGCGTCGAAGATAACCCCATAAATGTCAAGGACAAATGCTGCATTGGTTTGTAAGAGGCTGCGTTTGATAAAGTGAGTTTAATCAAAGGCAGAGACGACGGACCGCTAAACAACTCGGTCTTGGCACACACTCCTTGCCTCATTCACATTCATACATCATCTCATACATACTCTTCTGCTATTCTGACTCTTGGCATGATTTATTTATTCAGTTGTTTTTACATTTGTATTTTACAAAACTGAGCACTATTCAGTTTGATTCTAAGATATCTCTCATTTTTACAATTTTTCAATAAACAAAGGTATTATCAATATTTCTAACCATAAATTTATTCATTGATACGTATTGTATCTTGATAATTGGATTTAGGTTTCAATTACGTAAATATTTTTTTTAAATTTTATATATATTATATTATACAAAAATTTGGCAGTGTACTTAAACTAGGTTTGATTTCTACGACGTCCATCTTATTGGTACGGTACGTCTTTTTACACATTGCATATTAGGTATTATACAATCATTTATACTTAGTTTATCATGTTCTACGGAGGCAGAACTAATTTTTGTTTTTATTTTAGAGATAGATGTCACTTTTTTTTATGTCTTCAGGTAATGCGTTAAATATTTAAGGGATTTTGTACCTCTTTGTTCTATCTCCGTACACAGTCTGTGATTTATTAATTATAAACATTTGTTATTCTCTATGTCTAGTAGGGTGATTGTAGTTAATAGTTTTTTGAATTCTGTGTTCCAGAATTCATCCAGCGTTAATTGGTAATCCATCCTATCACGTATGGGAGTACGTTACACAATGAAAACATTTTTTTATAATCGCCTTCACATAATTGGATTTTTTTTGCCTGCTATCAATTTTAGAAGAAGACTTGTATTTGCTCTATTTTATTTAAGTACGTTTTGTACGTTAATCCATAGCCATTGACTCCGTATCCTACAATTTATTCGGCTAATGCATTATATATACAGTATAATATATTTTTGCTAACAATATTTTTTTTATCCTAATCTATTACATATTTGGTTCACTTGATCGTGCCATGTCTTCCTAAGGGGCGTCCCCGACTTTTTCCACCACTCCACTTTTTCTTGGTTAAATCATAGGATTAGCATTATTTTATAATGTTGTATTTTTAATCGTCTGTAAAAAAATACTTGAATAGCTATATCAGCTACCTTCAATTTGTTTGTTTTTTTCAAATTTAATTTGTAGTTTTTCAATTATGGGTTTTACTCTTAGATGTTCAATAATATCATTAATACATTTACAAAAAACAATTTATTTACAAACAAGTTCTGCTGTGTAATTATTACTACGCCAGCTGTGAAGCTTTGGGACATCCATTTTGCTGGTCGTGGTTTTTCACAGCACACCATTTACCATAAGAAAAAAATAATAAGAGATTTAAAACACGGGCAAAGCCGGGTAGTGAAACTATTCTTCTATAAAACAAATTTGTATTAAATAAAATAAAAAAAAATATTTTTTCTTATTATTTTAACTCTCTAATAATTTTAGTAATTTTTTTTTTGCATAAAATGCTCTAAACGTATTCTCTTATACGCCAATCGATTTTTTGTAGGCCATTTTATGGTAAAAAATTAACGAAACAATGAATAAAATGAAGGTTATTCACAAAAATCTAATATTATACAAAATACCTTTGAAAAACGGACCTCGTGGTTTGTACGTCATAATGTCGTATGTGACACGACATTTATAATCGTTAAGTAGTGAACTGGCCCGGGGCATAGTGTCTGTTTTTGTTATGTACAACTTAATAATCGTTGTAAATTGTCTTATTTAATCGTGAACAGGCAGATAAATAATGACGGGTAATTAAAGGTTAACAAAAAACATGTTCTTAATCAATATGTTCTAATTTCAAATACGACAAAAGATATTCAAGGGAAGCAGGTAGGTACTTATGAAGTAACCAGCTAACAATCACGCCGTTTCTCCGCAGGGGTAAGCAGAGAGGATAGACCGCCACAACACTATAATAAGCAGATAGTTATTAAATGATTATTATGCGCTGCTTTAAATGTCTTTAGCCGTGTTTAAAGATCATATCTGACCACTATGTGTTTCCCAACCTTCTTCTACCTCATCTCTTTCTTCTCACCATGCCCTTCAGCCCATAGACATCCAATCAGGTAAAGGGGAACAAACCAACTCCGCCGAGGTCAGGCGGCGAGACTGTCCCAATTTCAGCGATTTGTCGATAAATGAATCTATTAATATACAGGCAACTCGCATTGTGAAATCACTATTTAGTCCTCGAAAATAAAATCTGCTTACGTATTACCAATCCTTTTGTACGTATTACCAATGTGTTATAATTTACCCACAACACTCATTTTTGCGTCGCTACGAAAACCAATTTGTCGGCGGTTCGGTTGAAAACGAACATTCAGACCGTTAACCACAATTAAGTGCGCTGCGAATCGTGGCCTTACTTTGGTGAACTTTACTTTTATTCGAAGGGTCTAGTAAAATTCAATGTGCGCTTTTCAGCGGTCAGTCTTCAGGTGTCGTGGTTTATTCAAAACATCGTCGAACCCTCCTGTTGCCAAAAAAATGGACACTAACGAAGTGTTTTATGTTGCCTTCCTGCTATGAAACTCATGACCAAGATGGCAATTGATATGGTTCAAAACAGTAATTCTACATGATTTTCTTTCGTGTTTGTTTTGCTGACTATTCTTATATACAGGGCCGGCAATATGCGGGCACAATTGGAGCAGCCAAGGCGCCAAAGCGCTGAAAATACCTAACAGTAATAACCAAAATCTAACAGTCCTAACATATAGGTTTGGGGCCAGCCCTGCTTTTGCCCGAAAAACATCTACTGTTGCTGAAATGTTGAATTCATGAAAATGACCCTTTTTTCGTTCTCCGTTGAAATGTCATCTTTAAAAAAACTTGACATATTTGAAAGGCTTTTCCCATTAAAAATAGTGTTTTCCCGAGCTAAGAAAATATTAGCAATGTTCGTTTTCAGGAACGGTTTTTAAAAGTACGTTCTACGTTGGTTTTGAAAGGTTTCGAGAGGTCGCTTGAAGCGTGAAAAGGAACCTTATGAAAGAAATGAAAAGTCATCTTACATTGAATGGTGTTTGCGGAGGGCAATCAGTTTTCTTTGGATTCCTCTATTCATGGGGAATGATAACATTCAGTTTTCTTTCTTCTTCTTGTGTCTGGCAAATCATCGTGGTGATTAGTTCTTGGTTCCCATCTCAGATCATAGAATATTCTCTATGATCTGAGGTTCCCATCGAGGTTCTGAACATATTATGTATTGATTCTTGTTATATTATGTGAGTCGTTACTGTTCCCGGCTATCCGTAGCCAGGCTAAAGGGAAGTAGATAGTGGAAGTGGATAATTTGTAAGTACCAAACTATTCAGATCTGCGTATGATTTGTAATGTTCACGGTGAAAAATATAGTCGTGATTAATTTTGTGTTATTATGCCGTGTTTTCTCCATTTTGAGTCAACGTTTCGGACAGCGTTTCAGTATCAGGGCAAGATCCGAAACGTTGGCTAAATAAGAAGGAAGCGCAACACGGCATAATAACCCAATAATTAACTAACTAACCATCACGACGTTTCCCGTATGGGTAGGCAGAAAAGTTATGGCACACACAACTTGTTTCAGCCACATTCCTACACCCTCTCATTCATACCCTTCTGTTATTCTCTTATTATCTGCTCTACATGCTCAATCAACCTATGCGTCCCTTTCTTAATCTCACTCGTTACCAAAGGGTATAAATTTTCTGGTTCCATGATAACTCAACACAGTGACAATTCAACACACTTTTAAAAAGTGATATAAAGTCATTAGAACGATGAAAATTTTTTTTTAACGTAACCTAACCTAACCTAACCTACTTAACCCAGTTAATAAAGTTTTTCTTTCATCACTTTCCATGACTTTATATAACTTTTTAAAGGTGTGATGATTTATCCGGTCGCCAAATTACCTAATAATGCAAGCATAAGCCTTGCATTCCTTGCGGATTGCACTCCATTATGAACTGCAAGCTTCACCTTTTTGGAGATTTTTCTGTTAGCTCCAAACGCGGCAGGAAAAAAATAATCACGAAAATGATCAGATATAATTTCCAAACACGGCTAAACCTAATTCAAGAAATGTTCAGATTCTGAACGGTAGTATACTACCTAATACTGATACTACCGAAGTACCTACCTAAGCTCATTTTTTCCCATTTCTGTTGAAATTCTTCAAACATTTTCGAATACCGAATTTTTTATTGAGCATATAATCGATTTTATTTGCCTGTCTGATCTGGGGCCAAAAGTTATTTTAATCGGTATGTACCTATCACTAGTTCAGACACTTCTAGGGATCTCCTGTTTTAATTCGTAAATTTCATCTATCGGCAAATTGGTTTGCTGTGTTACGGTTCCGGTTCAAGATGGTGACCTATTTGGATGCTATCTTGTTACACCGCCAGGGTTCGGATGATCGTGGTTCATACTATATCCTACTACAATGTTTTTTTTTAAATGTTATGTGAAATATATTTATGTTTTATAATTAAGAAAGTGGGTATTTAAGTACCTACTTATAACCCTCATGATGAAGGAGGAATTTTCGGTATCGATTTATTAAATAAGATGTTTACAAAACTACTAGTGTATTCAGCTAATAGGTGTGTCAAACCGAAAATCAACTGTGAAAAATAATATTTGTGGTCGATTAAGCAGATATGTTTTTTGATTGATTTCGAAATATACCTTTACGAATCATAAATTACTGTCAGTCAGAGAGTCGCTTAATAAAGAATTTTCAAGTTACCGACAGATATAGCTACTAAACGAATGGTACAATTTCCCGGGTCGAAGATTAATTCGCATGGTTATTGATAAAAATATTTGAAAATTCCAAAGATTCTAAAAAAAGTTTTTTTTATTATATTTTTTTTCATTTTTTATTAAATAAATTAATTAATTACATATAAAATTGTATTTTCATTGGGTTTCTACATATTGAAATATTTCAATACTACTCTTCCATGGAAGCGTAAGCTTGTGTTTGGAAGAGGTATACTTTATACATAAATGGGTTATTTATAAGATTAATTCCTGTTTGTCTTTATGTTGGTAAAGTGGCCAAAAGCGTCGGGTTCCAAACGAGGCATCGTGGGTTCTGTTCCCGGCCAGCCAAGTGTTCCATTAATGCACATAAGTAATGTTTTCGAGTGACGGAAGTAAGTACGAGGAATTTAATTATTATTCGAATATTTATATACTTTCTTAAAAAATATATGCATTGTGAAGTAATTAAATTGTGAAGTAGTTAATTACTTCAAAAATCTAAAAAGTATTTGAATGAACATTATTTGGTTCGGAAAAAAGTACCGTACAATGAATGGGATGACAGTCATATTTATTGCACATGTTTAGACTTTCGGTATTAAAATATGTTAAAAAAAAAATTACAATATGTTTGAAGAGTCAAAAAAATTGAAACGTGATAATTAATATCACCTTTCAGAGTGGTGAGACTTTTTTATAAGCTTATTACAATGATGCGCCAATCCCCAAAAAATGTAAAAAATGCTAGTTCGAATATTCAAGGACTTCGTTATATACTATCCTCTGACTAATAAACGTTTATTAGTAGTGCCCTATATATCGACAAACATGTATATATTTTAAACACGTTTATTAGTAGTGCCCTATAAATCGACAAACACTGATTGTCAATATGTTTGAATATAACTAGAAACCAACAAATTTGATATTTATTTTCGAAGAGTCATCGTATCCACGTTGTGCAAAAAAATAGAGTGGTATCGAGAATAATAAATTACAGTGGAAATTATAACATGTTAAAAATACAAATAGATATATATCAACAAACACTGATTTCGAACGTACAAATTTTATTAGATATAATTATATTTTATGTAGAATTCTTAAATCAATATATCATAAAAGTAATTAAAAGCATATATAAGGGATTTTAAATCCCAGTTATTAGTCGGCGGGTTTTGACATTTCTACGAACGCTTCCTCACGGTCATCAATAATAATTTCAAAAGCATTCATTTATTTGTTTAACTCTTTCTAATTTATATTGGGATGTGTTGATATCACACCGACCAGTTTGGCAATGACCTTTGGCCAGATTTCGATCGTTTTGACATGCTTTGAAAAATTAAAACTTTGATAATTATCTATTAAAAAATACTATTATTTAAGTTGGAAGGTAAATATTTATTAAAAGTCCGATCAAATTCACCCCCCGATTTAAAAGTCGCTCTTGTTACGATACCTACTACATTTACACCTTCATACACGATTGCTTCTAATGTCAAATTAGGTTAGGTTTGGTGTCTTACACGATATTGCAAATTCCATATCTAACAAACCATGTTATTCGCGTTTTGCAAGAGATATTAAGAAATAATTAATGGGAACGAAATGTGACTTTAGTCGTTTTTAACTTCTGCGGGGAATGCATTAATTATTATCATTAAACCATTAAATTTTTGGTAATTGCGTTGCTATGAGTTTTATAACTGCGAACTGCGATATCATTAATCATTATTAATCTTCCACATAACATGCGCAATGCGTATTAAGGGTAAACTAAAAATAATTACTAATCTGCTCTTTCTTAGATGGCGCTAATGTAATTATTTTAGGAATAAACACTAAGATAAAAATTCAAATAGAAACAGAAGAAGTTATGACTGGCATTTAAAACGAAGCACCGGAATAATTCAAATATATATGTATTTTTTTAATTAGTTATGGTTCAGCTTCAAGGTATAAGTTGGGAATTTTCAGTAACTTCTATCACGATGTTTTCAAAAATGGCAGTAATTTATTTTTATTATAATTTCTTAAGCCAAGATTTGCTGGACTTACGGCCGTTGTTCCCAACTTTTCGAAAGATTAATCTCAGGCTCCGATCGGCAAAGTAATTTGTTCAGTAACGTGCGATTCGCCTGTTTCCAAACATCTTTAGTGTTGATTAACTTAAGTGGCCCCTCCCACTTTCATGGATAATAAAATGACATCAAAGTAAAAACTTTCAATGTCAAATTAATATACACGAATTAATTATTATATTTATTATAAATGCATATAATTTTCTTTAAGTAATTTAATACATAAACTGATATTTTTTTAAGCCGACGTATGTAATACATATGTTCAAAGGTGTTATTGAATATTTTTCACTCTGTCTATACTTTTTATAACAACTCATTTACTGGGTCAGGCTTAATCCAGTATTTTGGCTTCCTTAAATTGGTTGATCGCTTAGTCGTCACCTTTCCGTTGGAAATAGCGTAGTTGTGCGTTTGAACAGTGGTGAGCCAAAATTTCGGCTCAACTGTTGAGCAGTAGGATTGGGAACAACGGCCGTTAATGTATTAAATTTGAGTGTATTGTATAACTTTACAGCTAAAAAATCGGAGCTTTGTACAAAGGAAGTATGACCCTGGCTTTTCATTTTGACATTTTTTTATTAAGTGAGATGTTGTTTTTTAAATAAGTCAAAATTTTTCAAAAAAAGTTTTCAAAGAAAAAATAGGTACCAAGAAATGCGATCTATACCTACCGATTTGAAAGAAAGCTGATGTAAGACCGTTTAAGAGGAAGCTACAAGCCAAAAATGTGTATATTCTTGGTTTACCTTACATAATACGTAATAGGCATTAAAATAGCTTGGCAAACGGAGTCTAGAAACCTTCGATTTAAAGCACAAAACTGGTTTTTATTTATTTTGTAAATAATTTTATAAAAAAGCAAAAAAGTTAATCAAGTGAAACTGTCACAGATAATCTTAGCTATAATACTGTATTTTTTAAAGTTGTTTCCTTTACTCGTTCATACATTTAAATTGAAAAAAAATATTTTTGAGTAGTTTACATTTTTAATTTTTATTGAGTAATTTATTTTTTATTTGTATTCTACTCAAGCGAAACGAGAAGAAAACCTTCAATTAATCTAAAGCATTTTTTTGGTATTCATAATGTACACCAATTCGTATTAAAGATTAATCAAAATAGTGATTTATCATTAAGCTTCGCCTTAAGTCATAGGAACCAGACTGATCAATGAAATTGATAATCTGTCGAAGAAAGATTTTTTTTTATGAAGCAGAAGTAAGTACAAATTTATCTTACTAAATGCTTGCAGACATGCCCATGGCACGTTTCTATTATTTTATCTCTTCAGAAGTGGAAATTATCATCTAGACAAAAAAGCCTAGCTTAAGTCGACAATGTGGGGACAATGTATGTGGGAGCAAGGGAGTATCATTCGCTGAGTGATCCATTTTAACCTCTCATTCTGTTGTAAGCCTCGTTTGTAAGAAAGAGGGAGATAGAGGTTACAAGGAAGTTATAATCAGCAGGCCTTAACAGTGGGTGTTTCTAACGGAGAAATTAAGAAATGACCCATTATCCTCTCCCCATTTGGCAAACTCCTTACATAGATTCGCACGTCTTTTCTAAACAACAACTCAAGCCGTTTTAATAATAATTTATTGCAATGAATATTTTGATGGATCATTTGTAGGTACATGAACTTTCTATTTAATGCTTCTGTAGGTGGAGATGATTGACGATGATTGGAGTGACTTTAGTTTAAGAAATTAATCAGAAAAAAATGTGTTCATTAAGACACCGCATTCAAAATTTTCTACCGATTTATGACATATTTTCCCTGAAAACAATTGTTTTTAAGCTCTAAAAATATATGTTATTTTCAAAGATATTGTTTATGTTTCTTTATATTGATTTTTTTTTCGTTAGAATTTTGAACCTCACTAGGAAGCCTGTGTTGAGGTTAATAATAATATAATAGATAATCTCCTTACAAAAGTAAATATATGAAATTTTCTCAATAGAAAAAAATTTCAAATTATGAAACACACTTCTGGTTCTAGTATTTAACATGTTATGGGTATGAAAAAATTCACAATGTTTCTTTAAATGCTACTTAAATCAGATATTATGAGTCGTCTTCTTTTCAATTTTATTGAAATAACGTTTGAAGGTTATAAGTTATAACCATCAATATTATGTATAAAAATTAAATTAAATTGGATATTTTTAAACGAGACACTGTCTAGGTTACAAATAAATTCATTAGAATTTTGTAATATTTCAAAAAGAGAGCAACCAAAAATTAAATTAAATTTGATATCTTTACACGAGACATTGTCTAGGTAACAAATAAATTCATTAGAACTTTGTAATAATTCAAAAAGAGAGCAACCAAAAGTTAAATTAAATTTTATATCTTTACACGAGACACTGTCTGGCTTACAAATAATTTCATTAGAGCTTTGTAATAATTAAAAAAGAGAGCAACCAAAAATTAAATTAAATTTGATATATTTACACGAGACACTGTCTAGGTTACAAATAATTTCATTTGAGCTTTATAATAATTCAAAAAAAGAGCAACCAAAAATTAAATTAAATTGGATATCTTTACACGAGACACTGTCTAGGTTACAAATAAATTCATTAGAGCCTTGTAATAATTCAAAAATAGAGCAGCCAAAAATTCGAAAAAATTAGTTGAAGTTATGTTAAATCTGAATTTGAAATATAAGATCGACAATAATTACGTAAAATAATTAGATCCCAATGGCCGAGTGGGTAGAGCCGTTGTTCCGTGAGACAGAGAACCTGTGTTCGATTTGCAGTTGAAACCGTCACCCTTTTCTTCAAGAGAGAAGAGGCCTTCGATTGAATTGACAGATTTCCTAATAAACTATCAGAAAAATATTTGATGTCGGAAGGCGTGTTCATAAAAATTCTAACATTTTCGCATATCGTCATTATATAATTACAGGATAAACGCAGCTGCATGCACACGTGTTCTGATATATTATGAAAGTACTAACAGTTTATTAGGAAATTAACTGCTGTCACCTTTTTAACAGGATTTTAATAAATCAACAATACTCCTTTTACCCCGTATTATAACTATTTTTTCACAATATTACGCTTTTTCATTGTAATTGTTTTTAATGTTTCGTATTTGCATATCTCTCTTTCAAATCACTTAAGTAATCTTCTTCTCGAAAATACGATATAATGTGAAAATCTTATAATATATTCAATCTTTATATTTATCATTGTTTACAAATGCTTCCTCCCGCGTCAACGATTGCAAGGACAATGGCAAAATAGCTTTGTCTGTGAGAAAATCCAATCCCTATTTCAATATATTCATCTCAATGGCAACCTAATACATCAGCGTCAAACTTCTGTACCTATGCTCGTTCAAGAAAAACATTATTCAATCGATTACTGAAGCAGTGATGTATTACTTCATTTGAATTTATAATCATTGAGATAAACAAACCGATATCCTTATATCAAAATCAACATCAATGTATCAAATATACTGAACGATTAAGCCTTCAGTACTTTTGTTCAGTTTGTAATGTTTTCTGTGTATTTCAAATGCGCTATATACATCTTATTTTTTAATTTTCGGTAAAAACAAATACTGTTTTAGAAACAAGATAAAATTATCATTCTGTTTTTTGCATTTAAAATAAACATAACTATTCCTAAATAATAAAATTTGAATATGAAACGCAAACATTGTTGGAAAAAAGGTAACCACATTTTTATTTAATTTTTTTATCATTTCATAGAAAAATTGAGAGAACTCGTTATTTTGAAAACACGCTCGTTTTATTTGGGGAATTTGTAATAAAACCATACCTTCACTTTTATATCGTTCATTTAATAAAAAATAAGAATATGTTTTTAATTAAACCGATTGTTGCGATAGCGGCTCGAAATATGAATTATTCATTTTACCTATTTTTAGAATTTTATTAATGGATTCCAGTATAAATATTTGAGGCAAACTGAAAAGAATTGTTATTTTTCTTTCTAACCTCAAAAAATTACGTATTTCCGCATGATAGAAAAAAGATAAAAATGCTTTTATAAAATATGTATGCCCGGTCATATGTGACCCTAAATTTATATAGTTCTAATAATCATTTTTTTCAACAAATGGAAAGTATTTCCACCACTAAATTTCTCTTCTAGTAAATAGGTAGGGCTTTGTAGAAAAATATTTTTAAAAATCTGTTTTAGTCAAGTCACTGACAACTAAACAGTAGCCATAGTTACATAATGTGCACCAGGAGCTTCCATAGATAATGCAAATCTTTTATACCAATAAAAATGAAGAAAAATAAATTTAAGCGACCATTTGAATTTTTTTTACACAAATAATACATTTTCACAGTGTATTTAGTCATATCATAATAACTTTTCCTCGCCACAAAGAGGCAAGGCTTGTGTGTTCGGTGAGGTATTCAAGCTCAAATAATAAAATTATTTCATGAAATGATGTTAATAATACATAATAACAAGAAAATAAATAATTTTAAAAATCTTTAAAATTTAATTTGAAATAAAAAAATAAAAATGTTCGTGATTGCCACCAAAAGTTGATAGAATGCACTGTCATCGACAACGACGCCGAGCTTCAGCTCGATCGGATGTCGAATAGTGAGTTAACCTTATAGATGTATTTAAAAATAAGGTTTATCGGAAACCGGAAAAGAAAAAAAAATTGAAAATAGTTGAATTTTACTGTAGTTTTAGGTAATTTGTCCATTTAAACTGAAATTTCTCAATCTTTTCTATTACTTGATATATTTTTTTGTAATTCGTCTATCCCTGGCATAAACTAAAACGAATAATTTTAGTAGTATAGGTAGTTACTTCAACTGGTATTTTAGTAAAGCTGTATGTAGGTGCGTGTTATTGTCCAATTGACACGTATTCCTGTATGATGGCGATATACTCCGAATGATAAACATCATCTCTAGTAATAATCCTTAACGAATTCAACCGACAATCTTTCAACAGCTTGCGTAATCTCAATTTAAGCTAATATAAAGTGCAGAGCATTGGAAATAGAGATGGTCTCAATTCCTGATTCAATTCAATTGCTGAAGTGGAATGGAGAAGTCAGATAAACAATGCTACTTCATCTTCGTTAAGTCCATGAAGAAAATAGATGCAGATGATTTAAGTAAGCAAATAATGGGGACAGATGATGCATTGGGACTTCAATAATCAACTCTAAAGTCACAATATTTTATATGATACTCAAGCAGAATACACCGCTCCTGGAACTATTTATTGGATAACCAACACCTTTGCCATAGGTTACCCCAAGTGCTTCGCTACATTTGGAGATGTAGCAGAGGTGCCCAGGTTCATCGGGTGAGGTGTGTTCATGATGCGTCTGCCCACCAGTTGCGAGGTGTGCCAGTTCGGGAGAGGCTGATTTTGGGAGACCTTTCCTTTCTTTAAAAAAGACTCTCTACAAAAGTTGACATAGGCCCTGAGGGAACATATTTTCCTCAGGGCCTCTTGTGTGGAGTTAATGTAAAAAAAACGCACGAACCACAGGAAACATCACCCTACATACTTATGTCCTTAAGACGTAGTGTCCTGTACATGCAAAGTTGCATCTTCTCCAAGCTTAAATTTTTTAGTAAAATGTGTTTATGCGAGTTTTTGACCTATAAAGTCTTTACAAGTTTCAAAGAGAGAATTACTATATTTTAATATAATAAAAATAAAATAATGTTTATATTTATCTGCTTACTTTATCGTATGTCTAAACAATCAGTTCAAATTTCAAAAATAACACTTGAATTCAAAGCATATTTGAGTTCGTTTTGCAGAAATATTTCACAACACGCACAGCGTCACAAACAACCGAAATTAATACGTTTGATCTCCAATTTTTAACTGTCGAAAAATGAGAAAATACACCAAGATGTTTGTTACACATTATCACTAGGAAAATATGGTGTTGAAACTCGGGTATTGCCGGGTCTTCAAAATTTGTCATAATAAAATAATATTTTAGAAATGCAGTTTATTTTAATGACATCGCAATTAATTAACAAAGTCACCCAAGAATATGTCCGCTTTCTAGGATATTATAAAATTCTGTGCTTAGGTATAGCTTGTGCGAATTATTCAATTATTTTCCAAATTGCTTAATAACATAATTGTTTTAGTCTGAACGCTAAAACTTATCTTCCAATTTATTTATATTGGCCTGCGAACGAAAGACATGAGCGCATATTTATAATTGAATAAAATTATCGATCGTGTGAAAAAAACCTATGCTTGTTTAGTGGAGAGGAATATTCATTTATTCCTACTCCTAACACCGATGAATTAAAATTCCACCTTCGTGAAAAATTATAAACTTACATCCTTATTAATTAATAAACGTTGTGTAAATTTAATACAATTAATAAACAACCGTGCATATGAAACCCTTACTAATAAACTACATTAATCTAAACTGATATTTCATAGCGATTAAAACTTATATCTACACATTTTTAATATAGCAGAAGAGGGTAGTTTATTATTTGGTTTAAATTTCCATTCGAATTGCGTAATATTTCCAATGTATTTAAAATGTGCTATATATTTCTCTTTTTGAACATGTCCTAAAAATAAATACCATTTTAGAAACTAGATAAAATTATCTTGAAATATACATAATACTTTTTGTAAATCGGAATATTTTAATTTCAAAATTTAAAAAAATAAAAATGAAATTGTAAAGATTTCGAAATTTTGATAACACTTTATTTAGATAAAATTTTCACTTAGCTTTTATCTGGTTTACGCAATAAAAAAATATAAATAAATATTATAATAATTCGACCCGTCGGTGCCTGAGTTGACATCGCGTTTGGGTTTCAACCAGGCGTTGTGTGTTCAATTCCTCGGCTGGCTAAGTCCTCTATCATAACACAAGCGACATGTTCCGCTTACTGTGGTGATAGTAGGAGATTTTCAGTCTGAGTTTGGTGTCAGTATATTATCTATTTCTGATCTCGTTATGTTTCGTATCCAGCTTTTTATTTGAGATTAAAATGTTGTTAGTTTTGAATGAGAGCACAATTTTGCTGTAGAGTTTAGTAGATACCATTGTATAGAAAGCTTTTTTGCCCAAATGTTGAATTTGTATTTGCTTTTTGGATATGTTTTTGACCTATTGAGGCTAAAATGTTGTACGTGTAATGTTGCGAATTAATTACTTGCGTAGATTTAGCGAAGCCACATTCATAAACATAAAGTGTAATTTGCATATTGCAGATGTCGCGAAATGTCATTCTGTGAAAAGGTTAAGGCCTTTCACGGATGAAAAAGATAAAGAAAATCTACATCTGCACATGTGCATAATAATTAGAAAATATTATTTTATTGAAGTCAAAGGTCTGCGCTAAGATAAGATTTATGGAGCAAATTGATTCTGACAAAATTGCTGGAAATAATTATTTCCAAGTGCAAACAGATTGTCAATAAATTATTCCATTAATCATTAGTTTTAATTGGTAATGCAGTTAATAAGTATCCACTTCTGACATAAACAAAGAGTTGACAATGTATAAGAAAAGCAAATTATTTTAGAAGATGGAACAAAGTTCTTCTCATATTTCGTAACAGAAATTGTTTATTATTTTATTTTTTATTTTTTTTTTTTTTTATATTAACTCCACACAGGAGGCCCTGAAGAAAATAATTTCCCTCAGGGCCTATGTCATCTTTGGGGATGCTGTGTGGAGGGTCTTTTTGTGGAGAGGAAGGAGTGAACATGGGTCTTGAAGAGTCCCATGTTGTAGGAGGGAGGAAACACAGAGGCCGGCAGTTCGTTCCACAGCCGAGCTGTTGAACTTAAGAACGAATCGTAGAAGCGACCCGTTCTCATGTGACAAATGTCAACCGTGTACAAATGTTGGGCGCGCGTTTGGCGTGTATCCCGACTACGCACCGGTGCCGAAGGGATCAATGACGCTAGTTCCTCAGAGCATCTTCCATTGTAATACCGATAGAACAAGGACAGCATACCTACCTGACGCCTGTGCTCTAAAGATTGCAGTCCGTTTGTTAAGATTGGGGAATCTATCAAACGGACCGCCCGTTTCTGCACAGAGTCAAGGGTTTTTTTCAGGTATTTAGGGGCTCCGGACCAGAGATGGCTGCCAAATTCGACAGTAGGGCGCACTTGCGATTTGTACAGGGTCAGCAGTTGTGTACTATTAAAGTATCTGCGGGCCCTGTACAGTACGCCCAGCTTCTGAGAGGCCAGCTTTACTCTGGCTTCGATGGAGCCCCCATACCTGAGCTGGTCACTTATAGTTACACCAAGCATATCAATGGAAGGCCTGTTCGGAAGATTGCTTCCGTTGAAGGAGACTAGGTTATCATTTAGATCCCTTTTAGACGTAATCAGACAGGATTGGGTCTTTGAAACATTAAATTCGACGAGATTATTTTTACCCCAGGAGGAAATACTCTCGAGATAACCGTCCATTCTCTGCTTCAAAGCCCTCCGAGCCGTTGGAGTTTGTGTGCCCTTTGGGGGCTTGTCAAACAAAAAGCTATCATGAACTGTACTGTCATCCGCGTAACAATGAATCGGTGCACATGTCAAAAGGTCATTGATGTGCAACAAAAACAAAGTCGGAGACAGAACCGATCCCTGTGGGACGCCAGCATTTATAGAGTGTGAGGATGAGGTGAAACCGTCAGCAACAGCCTGAATCGACCTATCCCTTAAAAAATCAGCAATCCACGTACACAGGGATGCGGGAAGTCCGTAAGAAGGCAATTTGTTGACAAGTCCTCGGTGCCAGACCCGGTCAAAGGCCTTGGATATGTCTAGTGCGACCGTTTGGGTCTCACCGTGACGTTCCAGGCACCGCCCCCAAACATGCGACACATACGCGAGAAGATCACCGCACGAGCGGTTCCGCCGGAATCCTTATTGACGGTCGTTGATAATTTTGTTCTTCTCGAGGTATGTGAGCAGTTTGTCGTTGATCACACGTTCCATCACTTTGGACAGAACTGATGTGATCGCTATGGGGCGGTAGTTGGCCGGGTTGGAGCGGTCACCTTTCTTGGGAATAGGGTGAATGACCGCTTTTTTCCAACCAGAGGGCACAGTGCCACACTTCAGGGACATTTTGAAGAGCTTTGTCAAAACTGGAACTATTTCCGCAGCACACCTCTGCAATACCAGGGCAGGTATTCCATCAGGTCCACTAGCTTTGTTAACATCGAGCCCCCGTATAACGTGGAGTACATCCCGATGCCGGATCCTCAGCTTTTTCATATAGAAGCCGCAGTGAGGAACCGACGGCGGAACAGCACCTCCGTCATCGAGGGTCGAGTTTTCCGCAAACATTTTCCCTAATAAGTTAGCCTTTTCGGTGGCGGTGTTTGCTAGTGAGCCGTCAGGTCTGGTAAGAGGTGGCAAACTGGGTTTGCAAAAATTCCGACCTATTGAGCCTGCAAGGGACCAGAATGCTCTGCTGCCATGCGGGCAGGCAGCCAGCTTTTTGCTGATCTGCAGGTCGTGTTCGAATTTTGACCTATTAATGATTCTCTTGCATTCCTTTGCCGATTTGTTGTATGCTGATCTGCTTTCGGGCGTTCGAGATGTGTTGTAGGCTCGGTAAGCCGCGTTTTTTCGTCGAACTGCTTCGGAGCATTGTCGACTGAACCACGGCTTTGAGCCCACACCAGTTTCTTTAGTAGTCGATTGTATGAAGCCATCCATCGCCGATTTGATGACTTCACCAATCTCCTGGGCACATCTTGAAGGGTCCGAAGTCCGAAAACAAACAGCTGACCACGGAAAAGCGTTGAAATGGACCCGCATACCGAACCAATCCGCTGACCTATAGTGCCACACTTTTCTCCTCAGCCTCTCATTGGTTGGTCTGAGGCTAACGGGGATTGATGTCGTCACTAGGCAGTGGTCAGATGATCCCAGAGGCGCTGTGACGTCAATCTTATAACCGTGTGGCACAGTAGTTAAGAATAGGTCTAACAGATTGGAACGGTGAGTCTGGACATCAGGAACCCTTGTAGGCTCCTGAACCAGTTGCTCTAATCCGTAGCAAATGGCAAAGGATTCCGCCTGTCGGCCAGCCGAGTCCGTTGGGCCTGAGAACTTCAACCATGGTTCGTTATGAACATTGAAGTCCCCCAGAACAATAAACTCGGCCGAAGGGTAGCGGGGCAAGAGATCATCAATAGTTTCTCTCAAATGTTTGAAGAGCTCGGAAGTGTCTGATTCGCTGTGGTTCGGTGAGCGGTATAGACATGCGTAGAATCTTGCCGTACTGGCAAGATTGACGCGCACCCACATTACGTCGAATCTGGAGTTTTCCAGACTCAATAATCGTACACAGTTGACGTCAGCTCGACTATAGAGGCAGACTCCTCCTTTGAGTCGGAACTTGCTTAATGATAAACTAAAGTTTATAAGACAAGGTTTTTTATGCATAGCACAAAGGATAACAAATTTTTACAAGCAATAATGGCGGGAAATAAGCTGACGTAGATCAGTGTTTCAGAGCACCTGACCGGACATCAGAAGGTGCGGGTTCATTTCCCGTCGGCTGGAAAGGCAAGGGTCCTGGGCTCGAGTCCTAAATGTGACCGTATCCTTTTCTGAGTTTTCTGTTTCAGATTTTCGTTTAGGAATCGCTAATATTGTCTTCATAAAATTTTAATTGTAGGTATTATGTACCAACAAGGCGCAGAGTTTTCAAAGGATCAATAAGATTTTTTACTTATTTCAAATTCGCCTGTACCTACTCGTAAACCATAATACTCATATTTTGAAGATTTTTGCAGCATTAAGGCATACCAATTAAAGATACAACTTTTTATTTTATTTACATCATTTATAAGAAAGGGGTAATTCGTTAAAACATCCTTATCTTTCGCAGGGATCATAACTTTAGAAAAAAGAGAAGTTCCAATGGATCTCTCAGCGGCAGAAAATTTTTACCATTTTGGGGGTTTGCCAAACTCGCTCTCGTGAAAGGGAATGATTTGCAGTCTTCTGTGTTTCCTCCCTCCTACAATTACTTTTGCTCTAAAATCCAGATTAATTCTTTCCTTTCATCAAAAATACCCTAAACGTAGTATCATCAAAGATGGCATAAGCTTATCCATGTCATCTGTCTTCAGGTTTCCCTCAGGGTCTGCTTTATGGACCTACAATAAAAACATATTATTTCTTGAAATAAATGGAACAATTCCTTGCACACGATACTTAGAAAGCAAATCTGAACTCAAATTAAAGACAAGCTCCAGTCAAACAAGTTTCCCAGAGAATTGAGTGCAAACAGTATGCTAAAATAGCAACTCTAGATCCTTAATTAGTTCACTTTGACACTATTAACTCGCTGGGCCACTGACCGATCTAGCTTGGGTTAATTCATTCAAATTTAAGCCGTCGTCAACTTAGTGCTCACTCAGCGTCGACCTCATTATGGGGACAGTGTGCGTCATACAGTAATGTCGGATTGACAACAATTTGCTGAACAGTGTGGGTGTCATTTGCAAAGGTTGTTAATATCACATTATCTTAGTAGGAACAGTCTTATCAGAACGAGCTGACCTTAAAAATACTCGAACGTACAACTTTTTGAAATTTGAATACCGCAAACGTATCTTCACTGCTCCCCACCATCCGGAACCAGTGGAACTATGGCAACCCCAATTGAGGTATGTTGTAAGGCTGAAGGGAGTGGGGAATGGAAAGAGATGGAGTAGAGGAAGGTTGGGAAGTGCCTGCCAGATGCCAATCAAACGTTGCCTATATTTGATGATTTTTATAGCGCTGTTTTAGTGCGAAATCGTTTGCAAGGACGCTGTCGCAAGGGCCCTCTGATGTGATGGTGTGTTATTAATAAAAAATATTAATTCCATGTTAAATTAATAAAAATTTCGCTGCTTTTGATGTGAAACTTAGGTTTGATGAACTCCAGAACTAGGATTTGCTTTGATTTACAAAATTGCAGGAACTATACAAACAAGCAATACCTAAAGTAGGAATCAAAATTATTTTATTTTAATTCATTAATGAATAATTCTTTATTTCTAATGTGTATTTTTTTTGTTAATTTTTTGGACAGATGTCGTATTTTTTCGAATTTATTAACAGTGTTTCTTCGAAAGGTAAATTTCTGATCGTCTTTTGAATACATCAGCTTCACAAATCTTACAATTATAATATCCCGCGATTTTTCACGGATCTGCGCTAGTATTTAATAAAACTTGCATATTTATATGTATTAAGAATCAGTGTTTGTTGATCTATATTTTTCTAAGCCATGATATTTTTGACTGGAGTTCCTTATTTTTCGTATGTATTTGCTCTTCAATTTATGAAGTTCATTCACACGTACTTGAAAGAATCCAAAATAAATTCTTCTCTAAAATTACATACCTTCCGAGAGAATGCCAAATAGAGATTACATCTACCTATTTAAGTCTGCAAATTTATTCAAATTAAATTATTTATTCGATGTTCAATATCTCTGTGTTGCTATATTTAACGTTCCTAGCAGAACACACAAGAAATTATCTGCTATATCATTGTAGCAATTCTTCTGTAACATTGCAATATAATACGCCTATGGGACGAATAGAAAATTTGGGACACATACACTCCGATGTTATAGATATATTTAGTTCAACAATATTGGAATATGAGCTTGCTTTAATACGTATTTCATCAAATAAAGCTTATTTATACAGCTAATTTAACACTGGTTGTGCAAGTTGGTTGATGGTCAATAAAATTTGAGTAATTCAATTCAATCAATTTAAGGTATTTATTGCACCTTGTGATATTTATTACATGGACTAATATATAAGTAATAATACGTACAATTGTAATGTTATATTTCGCATTAGTCAGAAGTACACTGGAATATGCATCGCCTATTTGAAATCCACAATATAAACTTTACATAGATAAAAAAAGAACGTATCCAAAACAAATTTATAAAATATATTACATACAAATTCAACAATAACTTTGATTGTACATTTGAAACTTTTCAGCGAAGACGAGCAGTAGCTGACTCAATATTTATACACCCAATTTTAAACAATGACATTGACTGTACTGAACTTCTGTCCCTTATTAACTTTAACATACCTTTGAGACGTACACGACATACAGTGCTATTCCACACGCTTAATTATAAAACAAATGCAGCATCTAATTCGCCAATTAACCGAGCTCTTCATACTCTAAATAATATTTGTCTTAACTCTAACTTTGACATTTTTTCGGATTCACTGCCCAAATTCAAACGTGGCATCATGTCAATAATTTAAACTATTCAATGTGCATACATACAGACACACACAAACAAACACTCACACATACATTACACACGTCACACACACACCTATAAACGCACCTCACCTGGTAATTATGGCGATGCACTACGTAGTAATTTAAAATCATGTGTTTTTGGTTTGAAAATTTAATCGCCTAGAAATGTTTCAGATGCTTTAATTAAATACTGCGAGTAGATTACATCCTGGTCTTTGAAATAATCTACTATTTTTTAGATAAGTCTTTTATAAGCCCAGAAAAAAATAATGTATAGGCCTGTGAAAACTGCTTTAAAGTTCAAAATCTCCCACTTACGAACCCATTTTCGGTTATGGTTTTATCGTATAATGTGGCAAAATAAGTTATTTATAAAATGATCGAAAAACATTTAAATATTTGTGCCTGAACATCCACAAAATAAAATAAAAGGCACTTTTTGGCCATGTTTTTTTCTTGCATAAATCAAAACAGGTGGACGGTGTGAAGCGGGAATTTAAACCTTATCTCCATAAACATACCACTTAGAAGACATTACAAGGAAACATATCATTGGTACCCAACATGAAATATTTTATTCCTGTATATTGTTTCATCTCTGTAAATCATGTAATGTTTGTTTCTATAATATATAATAAAATATATTATATTTATGCATTATGTAAAATTTCAACTTGAATTATGTCTGTAAAAAGCCTACGGGCATTAAAAAAATATGTAAATAAATCATTGGCGTTCTGCCAGTAATGAAGGTGATAGTAGGTACTGTTGTTTTCCCAACTTGCATAATATTGGCCACGTGTCTTGTTTGGATAATTTAGAACCGTTTCACATTACTGTTTGACATCAAATAATATGCCGGCATCCGAATACTAAACAGGAATTGTTGAACAGTTAGTACCGTGATGTAATTTGATTAGATCATCTATTGATTTTTTTACTGTTCAAATTAGAAGTAACAACGGAGGGGTAAGGCTCTCGACCAGAAATCCGAAGATCACGGGTTAAAATACCGGCGTGCGCAAGTAAATTTTATTAAGTATCGCCTTGGTGTAAGACCACCATTCAGAATTGAAACGTTGCTTTAAAACCTTTTTGGTAACCATATCTGAATAGCCAGGTACTCCCCCACTCTCCTCTTCTCCGTCTCCTTCCTATCCCCACGACCTTTAGCCTCACAACATACCTCAATTGGGGATGTCATAGCCTCACTGGCTCTAGACGGCTGGAAGCAGTTGACATGTTAAAAAAAGATAAAATGGCCACGTTTAGTTAGGTTAGGTTAGGTTGAGTTATCTAAGGTTTCGTTATTTAACTACCCACACTTTTTTAAGCGTACCATGCATATCCATTAAATAGATTCATTTGGGAGGTGGGCGTGATACCGCTGCCCCAAGAACAGTTACCCCAAGCGGTTCGCAACGTTTAGTGACTTAGCAGGGGTGCCCGCGTTGATGGGGTGAGGTTTGGCGGCCGATGCGTCAGGTCAACAAATGCGTTACAGGCCGGATCGGGAGATACTGGTTGAGGGAGACCTTTTGACCTCTCCAGGAGGACTAAACCTTTTTCCTTAACAGAAATTATTTTCCTTCCTTTCCTAAAAAGACTCTCCAAACACCATTCCCAAGATGACATGAGGGGAATTATTTTGAAATTCTCCGGACCTATTGGCACTGTAGCACTATGGCAAAGTGGTAGATATTCTCATCATCACCCTGGTGAAATGCCTAAATATAGAATCCAAATGTTGCTTGAAATGGCTTTAGCTATATTTGGTGACCAGATTAAAAACCTATATTGTTAAGGGATTATTTGGAAACACAAAATTTCCCTCTACTGGAAAGCCGCTTTATTGATTGAGCATAGCGAAGTCCTGTTTTAACTAAACGGTTTGGCATTTCATCTGTCTATAAATTTGGTTGTGTCCTCCATTTCCCCTTTGGAAAATCTGCAGCATCCACTTTATTATTCATACAAGACTTTCTTTGACTAGATGGATAACTTTGACTAGGTGACTAACTTTGACTATGGTACAATAAAAGTTCTTTTTTCAAATTAATTTCGCAATCCCATTTCTTTCAATATTATTGTACCTACCTGCCGGAAGAAAGTTTGAAAAAAGAATTATCACTAAGATACGTCTAGTTGAACAAATTATGCAATTCCTTATTTGAAAAAATAAAAAAATACAAGGTTTGTAATTCAGTAAGTAGGTACTTAAAAATCTTATGATTCTAGATAAAAAATTGTTTTGTTAAAATAAAACAAAATTCGAAATATCATTTTTTGGAATCGAATACTACTGTCCACAGAACTACTAGTTTTTATGTTAGACTAGATGCTGTGGAAATGAAATCCCTGAGACATATTTATGGTAAAACCGAAAAGAATGCAAGACTGATGTAAACGTAATGAGTATGATTAAGAAAGTGACGCTCAGATGGTTTAGGCATACCGAGCGAATGAACATAATGTGTGTAAAGAGAATATATGACGCAAATGTGAGTTGCAGAAAAAATCGGAGACGCCAGAGGAAGACATGGCACGATCAAGTGAACCAGATACTTGAGTCGGGCCATGTCAAGAGTCGGAATAATAGAAGAATATATATTTGACAATGTATGAATTTGAATGAGGCAAGGAGTGTGTGCCAAGACCGAGTTGTTTGACGGTCCGTCCTCTCTGCCTACCCCTGCGAGAAAACGCCGTGATGGTTAGTTAGTAACATTTATGTCAGGGTAACAAAACTACAAAATTGATATTTTATCAATAAAGGTTTGATTGAATTTGTAACATTTTTACAATAATTTTATCGCTGGTGTGAAGGGCTGTGTAAATAAATAAATTTCCTTTACTGTAAGTTCAATGTAAATACTACACTTTCATTGGTTTTATTATCAGCTTCATATCAGATGCGAGATTAGCTACATGTATCAAATACAATCTTGTTTTTATCATTGATTTCAGTAATTTTATTTTATTAGTGGTAATAACTTGAGCGTCGGAACCAAATTGCAAATAAGAGTTCAAGTGCGGCATGCTTTCAGTAGGTAAGCAGTATATTATAATTTATTACCTGATCGGAAGGTTGAATTCAAGTGCAATTTTCAGATTATGCGTTATAATATCGTTATCTTATGGATTACCTGTAAGAAAGTATAATGTAGCTATGTCAGCCAATGGCAACTGGTTAACGGAACACCTCACGCGTTATTTTTATCGCTTCTTTTCAATCAGTAATATCAACCACATCTTATTGAAACCTATCCATCAAAAGTTAATTCTTCACAAACCATTCGCCATTTCATGCGTTTTTCGTGGATTTGTTTCATAATTACGCATTATCTCTGAACTCTGGAATGAGATAATACGGGGTTTGAGTTAAAGCTAATGCAATGTATTTTTTAACAATAACAATGTGGTATTTTTAAAATTAACTTGCGAGGTGTAAAACAATGAAACAATCATTGGTGAAAGACCATCTTCCAAAATCTGACCGTCGTCGCGTTGCTTTAAATGACTTAAGTCGTGTTTTAGGACCAGACCTGAAATGCCAGGAACTTCCCTTCCTTGCTTCCATCAGTTTGTCAACATACCCTGATTGGGAATGCCACCGTCCCGCTGATTCCAGACAATTGGGAGCAATCGGAACTTTTGTGAGGCATTTACATGTACTTTAAAAATAACCCTTTTTGCAACCCATTGCAACTCTCTTCGTTTTAGCATCCTTTGTTTCTTAGTGGTCTCAATAACACCACAACATTCTCTTAAAGACCAAGGTACTCGTATTTTTCAAACCCTTCATAAAACTCAACACCTTCATTTCCCACAACCAACAAACCCGAGCTTTCCTATACAAAATAGGATATGACGAGATGAGATTGATTTATCCTCTTGCATGTTTTCCGTTTCCAAGGACAGGACTAGGTGGGTATTAATGGGAGAAATTCAGCATCCTTGGTTCAGGACACGTGGTCCTTTTTATAATCTGCGCAGGCGCACGGGTGAGACGGCTTCTTCGATCGTTTGTCCACCCCTCCAACTCCCCCGCAGGGGAATAAATCTCACCCCATTGTATTTGTAAAGGGTATTTAGAAATAAAAGTATCAATATTTTATAATATATTCAGTGATTTTTTTAACTAATTTTAAGTTAATTCTATTGTATTACAAAATCACTGATCTATTATTTAAAAAAAAAGGGTTTTCGCAATTCTTCCTCCTATACCTTTTTATGAGATCGCTTTTCCGTAAGTTAAGTTAAGTTAAGTTAAGTCCGTGGAGCATACGAAATCGCATCTGGACTGTCGTGATAATTATTAAATTGCTGTTTCAAAGCTACATTATTGAAATTGCTTCAACAGAAATTGAATGTAACAGAATTTACGACGCCAGATCTTACCGTTCGATAGTTTTTTTTTTGCTTCAGATTTCAGAATAAAAATACCTCTTGTATAAAAAAAAAACTTTTCTTGCCATGCCCGTTTGCGAAGACTGTAAATACAAAATATCCTTTCAACCTGTACACATTGATTTGTGTTATTTTAAAGTCTTATTAAACGAATTATAGTTGATAATTATTTAATTATTTTTTGTGCATCACCTACCAAACACCCTGTTCAGTTTTTGCCAGATCAGCCTCTAACGGCTGCCTCTAGAACCCTCCTTGAACAGTGCCAGAGTTGGCTCCCCGCCATACCGCCATACATCACGTGGCCTGGCTGCCAACTACACAGCTGCAGGGGCGACCTCCGTTACACCTTGACGACACGTGGAAGAATTGCCAAGAGCAGAGTAAAGAAAACACTTTAGAAAATTGCCGCACTGGGAACATTATTTCCAATATCGGATTAAAGGAAGGTGTTGAGGTTAAACTGAAGGAAAAGTGGATTAGAGTTGAATTTATATGATTTGTCATAATTTTAGTTTTCTTTCGAGCAACGTTGCAGATATGACTAATGTCTTGTATTTTTGAGAAAATTTTATATATTCTTTTACATTTTATAGATTTATTTATTTATTTTTTATAATATTGATTATTTTTATGATTTTGACTGTGAACTAGGAAGTATTCCCGTTTCAGGACAGTCATATTTACAGGTTTCAAGTTATCCTAGACGAATACAGGATTTAAGACTAGCTAAAATAAGTATGTTAAAACGAAGATGCATAAACAGATACATAAAAAAGATACATAGAGGCGTTCGTGATTTCAAATTACATTTTTTAGTATCATTTCGGAATCAGTCCTGCCTAGATCCAACAACCATTTTGTGACTCTTGGACCGAAGGATGACAATTCACACAGTTTCAGCTGAGAGGGGATTTTATTATATATTTTAGGACCGAGATATGAGAATATTTTTTGATAGATTATTAATCTATTTAAATAAGTCAGGCTTTATTAAATATGTTCACTTATGTAATCGATTTTTTTAAATTATTAGCGCGCTCCTTCCAACATTCGTATTTACACATCTCCTTTTATTTATGAACGTATTACTAAAATCTCAAATGTTTCTAGAGGGATCACTACGGATGTAAGTTGTTTATATTTAAGATTAATAAAAACTGGACCTTGCCATTCAAATATTTTATGTAAAATGGTTTTAATTTTTTTATAAAACGATTTTCAACTATAAAATTAGCGGTAGGCACCAGATTTTATTTTTCTACACAATGAATCAGTAACTTCCTGGGGATCCCTGTAGAAACATTTTAGATTTTATTATTTTTACATGACTTCATCACTTCTGTCCCACGTAAGATTCCCACTTTTATTCTCAATTTTAGAGATTTGATAAGGCTAATTCAACCGCAAGTCTGTCCAATACACTATGGCCGCGCCTCGCATATTTTTGTGCACGGCTGCTTCACTTACGTCGTTAAGGTTCTGGATCTATTTTACTGTATCGTCTCGTCTTAATACATAACTGAAATTATTACATCAATAAACGCAGAGGCGTACCTATATGGAACGACGTAATAATTACATTACAGAGCGAGTAAGTGGGCGAGAAGGAGAGAGAACACCAGATGAGGGTGTAAATAAGCGACGGGGAGAAAATTCAGAGGCTTTTACGAGAACGAGATTAGAATATTATAAATCACCTAAGATATTTTCCTGATGATACACCAAATTAATATCCCTTTCGACACTTGATAACCCATCCTCAGATTGTATAGTTCAATAACCAAGATGCTATGTTAGCATTGTTCGATGGCATACTGAGAAGCAAGCTGGAGTATGCGAGCGATGTTTGGGCACCGTACCATCAGAAGTACATTGAAATGATAGAGCAAATCCAGAACAAATTCCTCAGGTATGTATATATGCGAACGCATAGAACCTATCCCAGGTTCATGCACCATATCGACTTACTTGAGGAAACTAATTCCGTGAGTCTGGAAACTAGGCGGAAAGCAAGCCTAGACATTATATCTTTCAAAATTTGGAACAATTTTATTGATAGCCCATTCCTCTTGGGATGCTATGATTTAAATGTACAGGACAACTACAGCCGAAGTCGATACCATGACTTATTCGGAGTACCAAAAGGCAAAACCGACATCCTGGCAAAGCATAGCATGACGAGGGGAGTGGTGCTGTTGAACGAACTAGCAAAGAATTTGGATGTAAGTGACTGTTCTCTAAATACCCTAAAACAATTATTGAAGAATCACTTACCCAAATGCTGATATGATGTAAAATTGTACTGTAACTGGAATGAATGTTCTGTTGTACAATAAAAAATATATCTCTTGCTTGTCTGCTTTCTTACTCTGTTATTGTGTGTAACAATCTACCTACGTGCCTATACGTGTAATTACAGATGTTTTGAAAAACATAGAACCGTAATGAAGCTTATTTACATAGATTTAGAGACAAGAGACATAGACCGTGAACAATTATTAGTATGAATCTCGCCAACATCGTTCATCCAAATTACCGCAAATTGCATATCTATGCATAGCGGCGCGCGCCCCGCCTTTGTTTCAACACACGCTAAGGTGACTTTAATTTTTATTTGATTTGCTCGTAGCTCGGCGACAGTTGGCTTCCATGCCATATCTCCCTTTTTTATTACACATGGTTGGATCGAAATATGGCCTGCATACCTAACAAATAATACTAAAAGATACAACAAAGTAAAATAACGATTTTACTCAATTGTGTAATGCTGTGTTCTGGTAAAGGAGACTGAATCATTGATAAGAACAAATTAATTAATTGATACTGCAAGAAACTCTGCAACTAATTGAATCATAACTTTATAAAGAATCTCTTCTTATAAAATCAAATACACATAGGAAATAAGTATATAGTTTAGGCCCAAGTGCTAAAAATTCCGTTGTAATCTCATAAACGACAAAAGTAATCAGAAAGTGTTGTTGCTACCGAGCTCTCAGTGTCTTTTTTTTCTTCAAGCCAGAAAGTCCATAAATCTTCCCATTTCATTAATGCCCCATTAAAGTCGCTTACTTTGAACGCAATAATTAAGAAGAAACCATTTAAGTCTTAATGCAGCAGACTAGACTCTTTATTCTGCAAATGCCAATTACCTCCTTGAAGTAAACACTCGTAATTGCAATTTGTAGTTAGTATTTATACCGTCGTTAATTATTTATAGGCTCGCAGACTCCTCTTCCGTCGTTCCGAGAAAACCTTTAGTCTTAAAGCAAGTAACAGAACAGAGAGAAATTATTTGACCCTTGTTAAATACCCTTGATCTAAGAGTTATGTTTGAAATTTGTTGCTTTCCATGTATATTACTTTGAAACATATTTTCTACTGGAAGCTCAAAACCTGAACTAGATGATTGGTGCTGGTAAAAATTGGTTATCCAGATTAATGAATAATAAAGTTACTTTGTGCGTTAAACTTGTACACCAGTGGGACGTCAAATTTTTTGAAGTGTCTGGAACAAACAGCGGGAGTATCAGTACAGCTGGTGCGCCTGGGTCAGTCCTGCAGGGTAGTCCTGCCACAGACCGTCTTCTATTTTGGGAAGTTAGAATTTGTGGATGTATTTTTTTTTTGGATGAGAAATCTGAAAAAAATTATCGCCGAATTTTCTTTTTTCGATCTCGACAATAGCGCCACCTATCAGTTCCAAAACTATCCTTATTTCAAGCTGGAAACAACCATAAACATTAACAAAATTTCATTGGTTTCAGAGAATAGCAGGTACGAACACGACACGAGATTTTTATATATTAAGATATTGCAAGAAGGGTTCCGCAAGGGTCTGTCTCAGGACCTACACTGTTTATTACATTAGTCTCTCTGACTATTGGAAAATTTTCTTCTGTTAAATACTACGCACATGTCAACGATAGTTAAAATATTTTTAAAACGACATAACAGGCAAATTCTCTGGATGGTTTGTACAAGTGGACAAGAAATGATTATGGAAACAAAATAAGCGAAGAAAAATACTATGTAAGTGATCATTAGTTAAATTAATAGATGTGAACCGCTAGCATTAAAAATTGATAATTCAAGGAAAAAATGTGTTACATCTCCACGTTACAGTGTCGATGCTGTCAGACTTCTGAAATAAGTACAAGATGAATTTACAAAATATCATAAAAAATCATTAGATTAGATTGGTAGGTATGCATTCGCAAAGACTTGGTGGATAGGAAATCTCAAATCCTGCAATTGTCCTACCTACCCAATGTCCCCATCCCAAAAATGTCACCATGACCGGTTGCTGTTGCAAGATGGCGAGAAAAGCGAGAGTATGTTTATTTGGAGCTCGACAGAGCTCAGCCTTAAATAGTATCTCAGACGGAGTAGTGACGTATAAATAAATTATTGTCAATAGAACATGCATGTATTTTGTATATAAACCTTTCGAAATAAATTCTCTAAATGGAGGGAAAACCCTATCAAAATCCGTTGTCTAGTTTAGAAGAACTAAGGGCACAAACAGAGAGACGCGGATAGTGACTTTATTTTATACTATTTAGTGATATTCATATATCGAGTGCATCCAGAATCTGGCCGACTGGCCCCAACTGTTTACAATTTATCCTATTATACAATATGTTCCAGAAGCCCAGGTTTAAACACTGGGGAATACTGTCTGTCATGTTTAGTGGATACATTAAAAATAAATTGTCTCATATAACATTGCAATTAACATACATAGTTCTGGGACTGGTCCTTCGAGTGTGTTGCGTAGGGCTTATTCCAGCAACACTTACTAATAGGATGGAGTCGCAGTTTCACGACACCAATATAATTCATAGTATATTGGTTTGATATATATCCGAAGAAATTACGAAGAGATTCATCGATCAAATTTTCCTAATCGGTATATCATTAGAATAAATCTATATGTTTAATTTTATTGATAATGGTTCAAGTTGTGTGTCAAATAATTATAATACCTAATTAATATATTTACAACTGTCTGACAAAGCCTACCGATTATATCTGGAAATTGTTTAATTAGATAATTTCACCGTGATAGAGTCGGTAGACCTTCTTTTCTCCGAGACAAGGACATATTTAAAATTTAATAATTATTATCTATTTGGTGACAATTGGGTTAATGCCAAATACAGGAGACAATAGCAAAAAGGTTATTGTGTCAATGCATTGATGTCGATTTTTGATTCAATTGAATATCCGTTTGTTCTTAATTATATCGATTAGCACTAGGAACCAAAATATTTATAAGCTATTGCGCAATCAAAAAATGCAACCATAGAACATAAATCGCAAAACATCACAAATACAGCTATGGTTACAACCCTACAATAAACACATATATTTTATATCCACTTCCAACAAACCTTTAAAGGGGGTGATAGATTACGCTATAATTTCAAAAGACCTGCCACACCTAAAAAATGATGTGTTATAAGAGTGGGCGTGGCGACGATATGCGCTGTGATCTGCCAGCCAGCCTATATTTGAAAAATATGCGACCCCCTCATTATATAACAGGAGAAGGGGTCAGAACAATTTTTGGAGCGCCGTAATTACGTGGCTGTCATCTGTCAAAGTGACAGATCCCATACAAAGAAATAATATTCCGCGGCAGTTCCCCAATTGATCTGACCTTCTTTCCTGAGTAAGATTATAGCGTAGTGTATCATCCCAACATATAATACTATGTGCCACGCCCAAATTATGCGTAATGTGTCTAAGACTTAACTTACTTATATTTGCTAAATACCTCATCAAATGACTTTATTTAGTTGAATCACCGAGGTTGCCTGAAAATGAATTCACATTAATAATAATAATAATAATACCTGGATGACTTTTATAGCGCCGTTTTTGTGCAAAAACGCCTCAAGGGCGCTGTACAAACTTATAATACATTTCTACAGTGTTATTACTTAACTATTTATGGAGAAAATATACAGTACAATACTTACCTGGTAGGTCACTTGAGATTAACACTTAATTAATATTATCTAATTGTTTATTGGCGAAATTTAGATACAGGGTTTAGGAATTAATTAAAAAATTGAATATAACTGGACTTTCTCTTAGGATTTATTAGGATTTATTAGGATAGCAGTTATATATATAATTTTCTATTGAAAACTGACGTCGATTATTGTTTTATTTTCATTTGCCAGAACGTCTAGGTGATTCCAATTCCTATAATATACTTTTTACACGTGTCTAATTATTGATTTGCTTCATGGAAAACAAATAATTTTGTAAATAAATGCTTTAACAATTTTAATGCATAATATGAGCGTTCTCTAATAACCATACGTCGTAACACGTAAAACATAAAATTGAACATAAAAAAATGATATTTTTAACCCAACCCTTTCAAAATACAAATCAGAACTACATTCCTACTCGTTTTAAGTTTTTTCAACAGACGACACGTAATCATCTCAATAATTGACTTGATACATACTAATTTTGATTCTATAGGTATATAATTTTAATAACTTCTTAACTTTTTACTGCATGTCTTATATTCTATATATTTTTTTAAATATTCTATTATATTTCATTCTTTTCATATATTCTTTAAAATTATTTTAATGTATTTCACATACCATCTTAAACTACATACTCTCTATTTTCTTTTATATTGTTTTAATTTCTTATATATTTCATACTTGATTTATTATTATTTATACTGTATATTTAATCAACCACCATAACACGGGGATGTGCCTAGCTTGGTTGTTTTAACACACCTAAAAATTGTTACAATTTCTAATCTATTCTAGATGTCGGCATTGCTGATTTATTAAAATCCAGTTAAAAATGTGATGACAGACCATTTCCTAATAAAATATTAGCACGTTCAGAATGTTTTTCATACAGTTGCGCTTATCCTGATAAATATAATGAGACATTCGTGTGTTACTGATTTTCTTATGAAATCTGTCAATTCATTTGATAAAATCCTGCAGTCCCGTCTTTAACAGGAATACGAATAATTTGACCATTTTTTTAATAAATTAGCAATATTTTGTATCAGTAAGTTTACTCCGTGTAGTTATTTTTCATATACTGCACTTGGTCCTCCGAAATATAAAATAGATATTCGTCCTTACTTCGATCCTATATTTTGGACAACACTTTATTTACTTACATTGTTTTAATATTTAGTTACCACAAATAATTAATTGTTTTCTTTGTGCATATATAATACTATCTTATAACTCTTTTGGGAAAAATAATTTAGGTCGCTTCAAGAAGTGATATCATATTTAATTGGTTTATCTGTCACTACTTACTCTTAACACTCGAATTCTCAGGTAATTAGGTACTTATCGATCGATGTAAAACATTGTTATTTATCAAAGATATTAGAAGAACGAGATATGCTATGTTGGCCGCCGGACCGTAGCCGGAGTACTACCTAATTAGGGTACTTTGAACGGTACCGGGACGTGTACGCACAGAAATCTGTTCTATGTATTAGTGCGGATACCTCAGCGATGCCTTAGCGTAAGCGAAGGTGTGCAGTAGTATTGGTGAACAAAACCGGCGACACTGGGCAAAACAATTCCACTCAGTACGAACTGCGCATAGCACATCTCGTTCTTCTAATATCTTTGTTATTTATCAAGAAAAGGTACCTACTTTGTACCGATAATTTGTAATTATTAATGATAACGGCACAATAATTAGCAAGAAAACGTTTTATATTTAATATAAATAAATATATTTAGTTACACATATGTTTCTGTGAAAATTTGCTGTATTGATCATTCTAGTGATACACCTCCGCCATAGGTCACCCCAAGAGGTTTGCTAAGTTTGGTGACTTAGCAGTGGTGTCCGAGTTCATCGGGTGAGGTGTGTTTAGGATGTACCTGGCGGGGAGACACTGATTTGGGGAGACCTATTGACCTCTCCAACTGGTCTCAGCGGGAGGGATAAATCATTCTTGCGCACATTGATCCTTAGGTTCCTACCCATCCCTCATTTATGTTATCTTCCCAGAACTTCTTCTAATTCCTTTCCTTAAAAAAACTCTCCACACAGCATCCCCAAAGATGATATAGGCCCTGAGGGACGTTATTTACAGGGCCCCATGTGTGGGATTAATGTTATTTTTAAAGCAGAATTTCAAGCACTGATATTTTGATGTCATTTTTGATGTTATTTATTTCAATCGTAAATATTTAAAAAATAATAATAATATCACGAAGGTAAATCTTGATGCAACAATATTATAGATAAATATTTTGTTGCCTTATTGCAGAATTAGCCTAACCGAAATTTTAGTAATTTATCAGGAGAACACTATTTAAATTTTTTTTTTATAAACGTTTTAAGATTGAAGCTAAGCTTGGAATTATCTAAGAAGATTAGATCATTCCAATCTTAACTTCAATCTTCAAATGATAATGAAAAAAACAAAGATTAAAAGTTTCGACCAACAAGATACTCCTTCATTCGACACTTCATCGAGTATAATGTCATAAATATTTGTCAACTACATCTTAAATTTATGCTAACACAACAAAGAAACTCTCTTGCAACACAATTACACCAACAGATCCATAATAAACCGACAATAAAAATTACCTAAACTGTATACTACGTTAGCTCAAAGACAATAAAATTCATCTACCTAGCTCCTAAAATACTCAACCTTCTCCCTGATAACTTAAAAATCGAAATCCAACTCCATTCCTTAAAAAAACAAATAACGCTATATCTTAGATCCTTACATCTGCAATACATCTCAATCATAATACCCATACATTATACACTCTTACCCCTTAAACTCCATGCATACATGTCTCACATTCATGATTCAATTTAATTATTATATAAAATATTTATAAATCAAACAGAATTGTAAAACTTTAATTATTATGTATTTATCAGTCATCTATATCCTATAAATATAAATGTAAATGTTCGTTTGTTCAAAATCTTAAATCTCCGTAAGGGCCCGTTCCCACTTCCGTTTTCAAATCGGAGGCGGGTCCCGTTTTAAAAACGGATGACCAATGGCCCTGTTCACACTTCCGTTTTAAAAAAGGATCCGTTTTAAAAACGGACCATACTCTACGAAAAAAAAATAATTGTTGATTCAACAAAAACATTTTATTTGCTCATTCTTCAGTAATGGTGCGCAATGGACGACGATGAAGCTCTTGTTGTCATGTGGTACTTATTAAAAATAAGAAAAAAAAAAAAAAGGGAAAAGAAAATTTTGGGTACACCCAATCATAGCTGAAAGATTTTCAAAATGCTGAAAGATATTTAAACAAAAAATATTGTTTTTATTTCATGAAAGATTTTCTGTAGGAACTTTCCAAGTGTTAATTGGTGAGTTGAGAAGTGATGAACTAAAGTTCTTTAATTATTTTAGAATAATAATGATTGGATTATTTATATAGCGTCGTTTACACCGTGAGAAAATCACCTCAAGGGCGCTTAATGGCTTAAGAGAATGTCTATCACTTCATTTAACCATCTACTGGAATGAGTTTCAGAGAGCTTAACATATCAAAATACAAAATTGAGAGAGTGCATTTGTCCTGAAGAAAGGCTATCGATATTTTAAAGTAAGAAAACGATAACAACTCAAATATTTTTTATTATGTGTTTATTAAACTAATACGCTCTTCCGTGCATCGTGCATCTCATTAAAGCTTTAAAATTTAAAAAAAAGTTAACTTTAAAAAATTTAAATTTAAATTTTGATATAAAAAGTTGTGCACACCAAGTGTTTTGTTTTTATTCAGTTAAAAATAAAATATTACTATACTCTTTCTTCGACCAGTGGTATTAAATTTTCGGAATTTATTTCCTTATCCATTATTGTAGTTTTGATTTATTTACTAACAAAATAACCAAATACAAGCACGCAGCGTGCCTGCTTCCTTGCGACTGGGCGCGGGCGGGGAGGGGTGGGGGTGTGGCGGGGACTCTGCCGGAACGACTAGACGACAAGTGTGAACAGCTCCATACAACACTATGAGCGAGCGTGTTCCGACACGATTTGAAAACGGACGCGCTGCGCTGGCGATCCATCCGACAAAAAATGTCGGATCTGTTTTCAAATCGTGTCGGACAAGTGTGAACAGCTCCATACATCCACTACAGCCACTAGGGCATCCGTTTTTAAAACGGGACCCGCCTCCGTTTTTAAAACGGAAGTGGGAACAGGCCCTAAGTTCTTTACCGATTGCTTTGAAATGTTGACACAACGTTGAAATTAAATGCGCGTGTGTTTTTATATACGCATATTATATTGGTGTCACCTGTGACAGGTAAAAATAGGCTTCTAAAAAAAAATAGCCCCATCTGTTGGACGTAAGCTACACATGCTATTTTTTCTCTACCTACACAAACTGACTGAGCCACCGCAACGCGTGGCGGGGTAAAGCAATTTAAAAATAAATTCAATCTGTAAATTTCCCCCACCATAACACGGGGACATCCCTTGCATTGCGGGTGAAATAATACAAAAAATATATTTACTGGACACATTTTTTTGCATGAAATAAAAATTAAAATATTTTTCTCCTGAAAAATTCCTGTAGATTTTTTCATTAATATTCCATACTACTGACATTTAAATCTATCTATGCTGGTGGCCAAAAGAAGAACTAACTAAGGAACAAATAATATATACAATAGCGCCGCCCCTATATGCTCAAATGAGTATGTTAGATCAAACTGAACACTAAACCTCGTAATTTTATTTTTTCAAAAAATATTACTGTTAAAAAAAATCAGAACCCATAATATGGCTGTCTTATTTTTTATAGTTAAAAAATGTTAAAAAAACTCGTGATGATAATTTCGTTGCAAAATGTGTGCAAATTTCATGAAGCCAGAGCTCACCGTTCATTAGATTTTATTCACTTCAGGAAACAAACTATCACGATATACGTGTATAAACTTGTGAAATACATATGAATTATGTCTTGTAACTTTTTCCGCTTATAAAATGTATTTCTAACAAATTTCATATGTTAATTCTGTCAAATTATTAATATTTTACAAAAAATATTATAATCTGTTCGCTTCAGTATTGCGTAGCCAGAGCAGATGGCTTTTTATAGTCCGTTCATTGTTTAATTTTTATTTTTCCGTGGACACTTCCGCAGTAACGGTTAGCTACTCGGAGTCTCTTAGTACTATTTCCGTCAGTCATATTATTGTACCGAAATAACAACAGGAAAGAGAAAGTGGAATAGATGTTTCGGTTTTTACCGATTTTTTTCGGTCACAATAGACCGAATTGCGGTAGAGATTGGTTGAATAATTCTAAACGCTTTTTTTCAATGAAAAATAATTCGTGAAGGAATTCTTTGTTATGACAGTTTTTAAGTATTCTGAATTGCCAAAATTGATATCGATTATTTGAATATTAAAATTATTGATTGATAACTGCCTACGTTTTATTCTAGTTGGATTTTTAACCTACGTAATAACTTCCTGGAAAAGTTTTCTGTTTTTTTTTTTTGCAATCTATTTCAATATTTAACGTTTATGAATCGTTACAGTTGTATGCAAAATTTCATAATTCCAATTCTTCTATTCTTTGCCGTTTTGCATGCTCATAAGAGTTTTTTTTTAATGTAAAACCGCATAAGAGTCCGAACTGCTCCCAACCGTCTGGAACCAGTGAGTCGATGGTATCCCCAATTGGGGTATGGTGCGAGGCCTTAAGAAAATGGGGATGGGAAGGAGATGGGGAAGATGAAGGTGGTGAAGTGCTTGGATATTCAGATCTGGTAAAGCTATTTTATGCAACGTTTCAATTCTGAATGGTGGTCTCACACCAGGGCGATACTGAGAATACCTTCCACTCAGGAATGTACCACTGTTTATTACTTACACTTTTAACAACTTGAAATATAGTTAGTTATTGTTATTATATACCCACCCATAAACATTGTACCTCTTTTGTTTATCATAATTTAGTTATATACATTTTTTTCGACATAAGTAGGTATATATATGTATTTATTTTTTTGGCATTTCAACATTGTATTACTTAAACAGGGTCTCTTTTCGTTTTGTTATTTGTAGGTTATGTTCTTAACTTCTTTTTACTGTCCTTTGTTCTTTCTCAGTTCTAATTTCATGTTCTAGTTTATGTCAATATCTCTAAATAGTATAAATCAAAGTCGCCATCCGCGTTTGTCTGTTTGTGCGCTTAGTTCTTCTAAACTTTGCAATGGATTTTAATAGGTTCCATGATAAATCAACACATCGACAATTCAACACACTTTTAAAAAGTGATATAAAGTCATTAGAAACGATGAATTTTTTTTTTAAACCTAACCTAACCTAACCTACTTAACCCAGTTAATAAAGTTTTTGTTTTATCACTTTCAATGATTTTATATAACTTTTTAAAGATGTGATGAATTATCATTTTGATGATTTATCCGGTAACCCTGAATTGTATATCTTAAAAAGCCTTATAGAAAAGTCCGCGAAGGTATAACCCCCAGCAACGCCGGGTACACGTGCAGCTATTAAGTTATGCTATGTAAAAGTCGGAAGGCGTTAATGACAAAAATAAATAAATAAACATGCACCATTGGGAACCGAATTTCTTGAGAATTTATAAATAAATATAATAGATTTTGTTTATAATTTAGTGCAACACTGCCTGTGAAGTATTTTTATGTAATTTTATGGTATAATTTTAAGTTTTTTTTTTGTTACATACAAGTGAGATGATATTTCAAAAAAATGGCGCTATATAAATTTATAGATTGACTGTTAATAAAACCTTGCAACATTTAATAATATTACAAAAAATTGCCACCTCTGTGATAGATTGCCCGTAATTACTAGAAAGAATTCAATTAAGAGTACCCATCAGACAAACCAGACAAAATCACACATTAAACATCCCTCAATGTAACACTAACTCAAAACAAAATGCTTTTATTCACCGTGCTTCATACAATTTTAATACTTCATACAGTGAATTAGACTTATTTAACTCAGCACCCCACAATTTCAAACCTAAAATCAATAAATAATTATACTATCATTATTATTTTTTATTAATACACATACGTACATGCTACACATTACACAGATTAGATCCATCCCATACCCCTCCCTTCCCCATCCCATCCCTATAGGCTAATGTAACTTTTTTTCTTACATAAATATTATATATTCACTAAATAATTAAAATACTTAAGTGAAAACCTATTATTGGTTAAATAATTAACACTTAATACACCATACTTTGTAATTATTATAACTGTTGGTTTTCCAAATAAAATAAAATAAAATATAAATATTTTGATTCAAAGAAAATCCTAATAAATAAATCCTAAACAAATACGTTGTAACTCTTTAAAAAATATTTAGTCAAAACATTGGAACGAATCGCCCGTCTGCCGCAAAATTATTAACCCCAAATAACATCCCCCACGCTATCAAAGGCTTTCACTTTTTTCATCCCACTGCAATGCGAATACCTCCAGGGAGACGGGACATTGACCTTCCGGAAGTCTGGCAACGGAAATTGCACTGCGGAAAACGCAAGTAGGAAGGCAGGATATACTTCCTGTGTTAGAACCTCCTGCCAACTTTCAAAGTCTCCCCTAGTGAGGGTGGGGGATGAATATTTGAAAGATAAAGCTATCCAGACTTCGAAAACACTGTGTATTCCATTTTATTACTGTGTGCTTTGAGTCTCTCTGCAGGCAGACGGAATGCTAATATTTTTGTTGAACTTTTATGAAGAATATATCAAAAAGCGGATGCACCATAAATACGTACAATGGGAATAATAAAAATATGAACTGTCGGTTTGGGAATGAGATGGGTACGTTATTTGCAAAAGATAATATTAGACATCGTCATGTTCTATGGTTAAACGTATTTATTGTAAGCGCTATTTTAACATTCACTTTACTCTCAGATGTTTGGTTATTTATTTACTTTTGCCCTTAGTTAGAGCTTTTTCATAAAACAAGTCTTATTATATGATATTAGTGCAAACATAGTAATAATTATAATAATAACCTAGCAAAAATCAACTTTAAAAGAGAAGTAGGGTATAAGTTTGGTCAAAATCAGCATAAAAAGTAAGTTACAGAATATAAAAACAGGAAAACAAAATACGAATAATTTCTGATAAAAATTTTAGTATGGAATAAAATCAAACGCCAAAACAAATCTCAGGCTATAATGAATATCACACATCAACCCCGTTGTTATTTATATCGACAACTTTTCGCTTTTAATTCCTTTCTTTCATAATTTATTTTCTTTTAAAATTTGTATTTAATTTTTTTGTCACATTTTTCTTTCTCCCATTGATATAATTACTTTAGTAAAAAAATAATATACCGTACCTAATAAACAACAAAAATTAAAGCCATTAGTTTTGTAGAAAGGTTTATTTTCATCAGGGAGGTTGGAATATAACCTCGTGATTTACAGAACTTCCTAATCCGTAAATCGATGTGGAACTTAGTTATAAACCAAAAGTAATTAAGTCTAAGTGACCAATGCATAAATTAAGTTGTTAAGCGCCCTTGAGTTGATTTTCTCACGAAAACGGCGCTATATAAATAATCCAATCATTAATCATTATTATTCAGTTGTTGCTTTGGAGATTTTGAATAAAACTCTCGAATTTACTAACGATAAATTTATTGCGAGAAAATTTTTTACAGAGGATTCACACGGAACTCGCGGTGTAACGACTATGGGGAGTAGTCGATCGTGGGTTCAGGACGCTAGATACAGAATGCATTGTGCCATTCACGATTACAGCTACTGCTCTAGCAGTGATACCAGTGGTGTAAAATATTGTCAAGGAAAAATATTTGTAATGCCATTTAAAGCAGTCCTTATACTGTTTCATAGAAAAGGTACTGCTTAGCTAGAAACTAACGTTGACTGGGTCATAAGGTATGTATATCAGCTTATCCTCGACGTACGTTATACTTTTCATTTTATTAATGTTTTTATGCATACATCCAATATCCTATTATATCATTTGGCCTAATGTTTTATTTATAAATTTTCTGTATCAAATGTATAATAATAAATAAAAATAATAAAAATGAAAATATCGTAGGAATTGAATTTATTTCAAAGCCTATGTAGCCTTGGAATGGGGAATAAATAAAATTGTTTATTTTTGACGAATAAGCAAAGAACGGCTCTGGAAGCCTCGTGACAACCCTTATTTACGTCATCCCCATGCAGCGGTGGTAATTTGTCACAAAGTCATCCTAGTTTACCTTGATGGGATTTTAGCACGCAAATTGCACCACGAAGCGAATAATTAACTTATAAAGTTACCAACGTCGTTAATGTGACTCGTAAATAAATTTATTACAAAGTTAGCTTTCCATTCTGACACCACGGGTCCCTTTGGGTTCGAACTAACAAATGCAGAAAATAAAAGGTTATTATTTCACATACTTTATTTCTAAATAATATACTGGAATATATATAAATGATCTTTGTATTACTAAAGAGATAAACCCATAGAGATGGGTTGTTGACTCACCGGGCCTCACTTGTCAATGCTGAGACCCCCATTTCACAAATGAATAATACTATTCAATATAAAGATTATAAATTGAACATTATAAAGATTATAAATTGAACATTTTAAAAATAATAAATTGAAGATTAAAAAGATAATAAAATGAACATTATAAATATAATAAATTGAACAATATAAAGAAAATAAATCGAACATTATTGTATCTTAATGTTTTGCTTTTATTAATGCTTTTAATTAAAATAATAAAAGCAGTAATAAAAGAAAATAAATATCGGCAAATATTATGAGGAGAAAATAGGACTGTTTATAATTATGTGTATAATTTAATGGTATTGTGTATTGCGTACACACGTATGTTATTTTATGATATTTTTTTTTTGTATTATTGAATTTTTGTTCTTTAATCCATCTTTTGATTTTGTTTCTTAAATGTTTTTTGTTTCCCTCACATTTTGTATCGAGTGAAAGATTGTTGAATGCTTTTACTGTGTGACAGTTATCGTGTCTTTTCGTGTCCAAAGCTTGTGTCTTTTGTCGGAGTTTAAAAAAAAAAAATTGATATATTAACTATTTTTTATTAGTTTTATTTATTGAAATTTGTTTTTTTTGTCAAATATATAGTTTAGGAGTTTTTTTTATGTATAATTGGAGTATATCTACTAAGTCAAACAAGTAGAATATTTGGTCTTATAGTATGCATATATTTTAGGTCGATATTGGTCATGTATATGGTACATCCTATTTTATCTATTTAATTTTTTTACATTTACCACTTTCACCACTTTACACAACTCCGAAAGCGGGTGACGCTTTTAAAAAATTGTCCAAAGAAGGGAAGCTAGCAGTCCAGAATGGAGTGCTGGTACTTACCCTGATGTACGGCAGTGTGGCATGGATCTGGCAGAGGAACGATGAAAGTAGAATGAATGCTATAGAAAAGAGATCCGTGAGGCGTATGTGTGGTAAAACCACGTATGATCGTGTGAGAAATGTGGAGATCCGCAAAGAGTGCAAGGCTGATGTAAGCGTAAAGAGTGAGATTAAGAAAGGGACGCTTAGATTCACAGACGAGGCATGTAGAGCTGAATGAATGAATTAATGATTTTGTAGAACTGAATACTTGAGTCGGGCCATGTCAAGCAAGAGTCAGAATAACAGAAAGGTATTAATAGGTGGTGTGTATGAATGTGAATGAAGCGAGGAGGAGTGTTTGGCGGTCCATCATCTCCCCGTTAGTTTGACGAGCGTCCAAAGCGTCGGGTTCCCACTCCCACCCGGGCTTAACGGATTTAATCCTCAGTTACCTAAGTCCTCCGTCAATGAACAAGTAACGTTATTAGCATATTACGAAAGAAGTAGGATTAAAATACTATCTGGTTATTCGTTATTTGTAACCTGGGAAGTGAGTCTTTCTTTTTAAATACATCTGTTTGAATTTGGATTTTGTTTTCTTGATTGAATGAACAAACTAATGAATGAATTAATGAGTTAATGAAACAGTGAATTAATTATTTAATGATGAATGAATGATGAATGAATTAATGATTTACTGATGAATGAATGAAACAATAAATGAATTAAAAAATAAATGAAATAATAAATTAATTTAAAAAATGAATGAAAGAATTAATTCATTGATGAATTAATGAAATAATGAATTAATTATTTAATGATGAATGAATGAATGAATGAATGAATCAACGAATGAATAAAAAATAAATTAAATAATAAATAAATTAAAAATTGATTTAAAAATGAATGAAAGGATTGGTTGATTGGTGAATTAATGAATGAATGCATTAAATAATGAATTAATGAATGGCTTAAGCGGTATCTTAAAAGTGGAAATTAACCCACTTCTTACACCCGATCTAGCTGAAACTCAGCAGATTCACTTGTTGTCAACGACAATGCATTCTGGCACTCATGCACACACACACGCATGCTGAGCATTAAGCGCTCACATTTTCCAAACAACGTACATATTTAGCAACATCATTATTTTAAATGGCAATTATAATAAACACGTGAGAATCCCATCAGTGAATCTATCTGCATTATTAAATAATTAATTAGAATTTTAGGAATTTGTTTTACTCACCTACTAAGATAATAATGCAAGATAAAATATAATTATATGATTGCGGTTTGGACCACAATATCATAAATTAATTCTTATAAACTTATCGTACTCTTTATGAAGAAGATTTACATAATAACAACATGAATCAAAGTTTCTAGCTGGATTAGGATATTTGGTTTAATACGGGTTAGAAATAAGTACAGGGTTTTCCAATAAGAGGTGTTATTTTGAATAGCCCGCTATTTCGGTAGATGTTACTTTTAAAGCTGTCATTTTTTGACATTTGACAAGTAGAAACTACGACATTAATAAAAATGGAACGATACACGCTTCAAAAACGCATTGAAATTATTAAAATTCACTTGAGTGAATCAAATGCAAATCATCTTGAGTGATGAGGCCCATTTCCACCTCGGTGACTTCGTCAACAAGCAAAATTGTCGCATCTGGGGCTCGGAAAACCCAAGAGTTATTGTTGAAAAGCCTCTCTATCCTCAACGTGTGACTGTTTTGTGCGATTTATGGTCCGGCGGAGTCATTGGACCTTACTTTTTCTAAAATGAGGCTGGAGCAACAGTTACGGTGAATGGATTACGCTATCGAGAGATGGTTAATGATTTTTTATGGCAGGAATTGGATGGTATTGATCTGGACAACGTTTGCTTTCAACGAGATGGCGCTACGTGCTACAAAAACAACGAAACCATTGATCTTTTACGATTGAATATCAAAATAACACCTCTTATTGGAAAACCCTGTATAATTTAGCTAATCCCATTTAGTAATTTAATGAATTTAAAGAAATGAGATCTCTTAGGAATGTCTGAGATCATTTATGCGACCTTGATACGAATTATGAGAATTAAATAGAATACAAGATTTTGAATAAGATCCGGGACCTGTGGGACTATATTATCCCCAATAGGGGTATTTTCTGAGGAAGAAGAGAGTGGTCAATGGAAGGAGATACAGAAGAGAAAGGTTGAGAAGTATCTGCATATTCAGATCTGAAAAAAATACGACTGAAGTATGAAGCAACGTATCAATAATTCTAGTGAATTTATGAGTGTAGTCAATTTAAGAGAATTTAACTCGACACACTAGGCATAATGACCTATTTCACAATTCACAAAAAATTATGGAGCAAATTCGCCATTTTCTCGTCTACATAGTTAAGCAAATGAATAAACCAATGGTATAAACGTTTTTCAATACAACACATTCGGTTATTATTATTTTTTTTTTTATGTCAAGTTATTGTTTCTGGTAATTTCAGTTAATTAGTATTATTTGTTAAGGCGATGCACTACGTCGTGTAATATTTTAAATTAAGCCGCTATCAATAACAACCCTTACGTAGATGGCGATAAGGTTTAAATTCCCGCTTAACACCATCCGCCTGTTTTGATTTATGCAAGAAAAAAACATGGCCAAAAAGTGTCTTTTATTTTATTTTGTGGATGTTCAAGCATAAATATTTAATTTTTTTCCGATCATTTTATAAATAACTTAATTCGCCACATTATACAATAAAATCATAACCGAAAATGGGTTCGTAAGTAGGAGATTTTGAACTTTAAAGCAGTTATTATAAGCCTTATACATTATTTTTTTCTGGGCTTATAAAAAGACTTATCTAAAAAATACTGGATTATTTCAAAGGCCAAGATGTGTTCTACTCGTAGTATTTAATTAAAGCATTTTAAATATTTAAAATATAATTAAATATATTCATTTTATATTTTATTTTATAAGCCCTGAAAAAAATTAAGTATCAGGCCTATAAAAATAGGTTTAAAGTTCAAAATGTCCTACTTACAAACCTCTTTCCTTTTATGGTTTTACTGTATAATGTGGAACATTAAACTCTTTATAAAATGATTGGTAAACATTTAAATACTTAGACCTGAACTTCGCACAATAAAACAAAACACGCTTTATGGCGGTGTTTTTTTCTTGCTTAAATCAAAACAGTCGGCTGGTGTTGAGCGGGAATTTAAATCTTATCGCCATCTACATAAGGAGTGTTATTGTAAGCGGCTCGATTCCAAATGTTACTAGTACGAGTTTTTCAAGGATAATAGACCCCACTGATAGAAGAGGACACCATAAAAATAAGATCTATGAGATAAAGAAATTTTATTGAGCTATGTTTTTTTTACTACGATATAGTTGAATGACATTCCATCATCTCTGCCTTCCTCTGCGGAGAAATTGTGTGATGGTTAATTGCCGTTACCATTAATTTACTTGATGTTATCATATTTTTTTAATCACCGTTTAGATGTAAGATATAGTATGATTTGCACAAATTAAATGGTTGGTGCATTTTCATTGTGTTAATTTGTTTGTTTATAATGTTTATCTACATTTATTAATGTATTGTTTATTAATTTCCAGGATTATTCAAGTCACCGAAGTTACAGGAAAATACTGCAGCATCTTAAAGGTAATTTAATGTTATTTATTAATTTATTCTTTGTTTTTTTACTGGTAGATATTACATAATCAGCTTAGATGGTCTAATTTAATATTTTAATACACATGTAACAGTAGAGTATTTCCAGAACACTTTCGAGCATGTAAACTCGTCCATCCTGACAAATCGGCAATCGCCGAGCATTTGATTGAAACCGGCCATTACTTTGGATTCGTTCCTGAAGTCCTGGGAAGACCCAAAACTCACAGAGCTCGCCTAATTACGGAAGCAATTGAAATTCACAAAAATCCCATTAATATTAATAGAGACAACGGAGCTAAGCTCAATGGTTCTTGGTATCCGGTAATTGACAGCTACACCAAAACTAAACGCAGAAAACCATTGTAAAATTTACTGTAAAACCAGCTCGTAGAGTAGTGGAGCTGGTAACACGGTATCGCACAGACGTACTTAAGGACTCATTTCACCACTATCAATTACACATCTGCCCTGATGATGGGCACTGTAACTTGTAACACCCCAAAAACAAATAACAATGTAATATGAGACCTCACGTCCAAAAAAGTCTGTTTCTTATTTTCTCTTATTTCAAAATTTAAAACAAAATTTTCTCTGAAATCATAAAATGTGTACGTAGATACTTCAAACCTACCTACATAAATACAAACCTTATATATATTGTATTGTATATAAATTATACAATTTTTACAAATATCGCAATTACAATTCTTTTTTCAATCTTTCCTCAGGCTAAATGCGAGAAGAGAGTCTTAATAAATACGAAGATTTCACATTTGAAAAAAGAATCTTTACTGAACGTTTAAACGGGTACCTTCTTGAAAGGGAAACAGAACGTACAAACAAATTTACCGACAGACTTAATGCAAAACGGTGGAGTTTGAAATAAAAAAATATTTATTTAGTACTGGAAATACATATTGTACATTGTAAAATGTTTTTACTGTCCAACTATGCGGAATTCTCGTTTTAGGACAATCAAAAATTTGGACGAATTAGCTTACATATTTTGTACAAAAAAAGGAAACAATTCAAACATATTGAAACATAAAGAAACTGATGTTTATTTATCATACTTATTAAAGTAGTAATAATACTAAACGCATATTATATATAGTCCATATTTTATTTTTTGGTTTTGTTTTATTTATTTTTTAGTTCGTGTTTTGTTTTTTGTTTTGGTTTTTGTTTTTATTTTGTTTTTTTTTTGTTTTTTTGTTTTTGTTTTGTTTGATTTTAGTTTTTGAAAAAAAAGAGCTTCTCTCCTTTCTAATTGATGTAGCCAAAAAGTGGTTAATTTACAAAGAACGTCTGCGTTTTCATTTTTCCAAGCATCAGGTGTGAAGTTGTATAGTTTTGGCCCTACAAATTACGAGTGTCTTTCAACGAGGGATATTTTAACAGCTATAACAGGACTTCCTTACGCCCAGTTAATAAAAAAATCCTGTTAATTAATTAATGTAAACAACATCTTTAAAAATTAACATGTAAAATTAACTTAACATACGAAAAGGGAAGATAGAAAATCCATTAAACTCCATCCGAATTCATTCTCTTGAATCGTTTGCTCACACCCTCTCTAGCTAATCCATCAAAGGGCCCAACAATGGTGTCCCAGATACCTTCATACAAACACTATGGGGTGTTTAATGAATGGGGTGATTAATATCCTTATTCATTATTTCTTGGGTTTTAATCAAACAAAAGTTTGCTTAAGCCTCTTTCCTCGTCTTTCATGGCGATTTTAATCTTCTGTGCAAATTCTAAAGCCATATTTATATTCCATCCAATAAGGTAGTCCGATTAAACCATTAGTTCAGCAAATCTTTGTTTTAACTACAAAGTAAATAAACCAGAGGAGAATATTCCGATGAGATAAATTGCAAGGAAACGACCATTGCTTGAAAAATTCATTGCTACTGAATAAATATATATTATTTAGAATTTTATTGGAATAACTTTCTAAGGTTGCCCTTCAATGTAAGAATATACCATTGAAGACAAAAAGGTTTGGTTATGTGAAAAATTAGTTGAAAATATTATTAAATAGCTGTACCATGCCACGCGTTGCTGTGGCTCGGTCTGTCTGCAGGTTTCATATTTCGTTTATCTTCTTCTTCAATGATGATATTTGGTTTTACATTCCCAACTTTTATCATAATACCATTTATAATACAATTATAGCCAATATAACACTTAAATACCTTTGGTTTGTATGCCAACGTGTAATCTGTTCCCTTTATTTTACTATTTTTATTGCACTGGATATAATGATTTACACGTTTTCTATAATGTACGTGTATATCATTTCGTAAGAGTCAATATTTTAAACAGACTCTACTTAACACCCCACGAGGTGAAGAGCCAAAAATCTGGCATTATTCAATACATGTATCTCCATCATCGATCCATTCTTTGATCTGTGGACTTACAAACATAGTGTTAATACCATATTAGATGGAGTCAGGCTCGGAAGCTTATATCATTATCGAATTCTTTGTAACATGTACCTACTTAAACCATTATTGTTTATCACGTGACATCTTGGTAATAAGCTGGCTTGACACGGCAAAAGGTTTTCTTTGGTTCATGTCTATCCTTACTTAGGTCTGTGGTGTAGACATATTCATATTTGCTTTACTTTGTGTCAATGTCTGTAAAATGGTGAATGGTTTTATGCCACATGCATGTGCAAAAGCAATGAAATATACGAATCGCGTGGCTATTGGCAATATCTTTCCTGTTTCCACTGATATATGGATTCCATGTTATCTTAGAACATAAAATGTTCGTCTCTCAGACACATACAGCAACATACGTTAATGTGATAACAAAGAATGAATTCCACTGTGAAATGCCCCGTGGTATTTTATGTTAAAATTGCCATCCTTAAAGCAGACTTAGAAAGATTTATTGTCGTTTAGTCCTCAATGAATCTTTGAGTTACTTTCGAATTCCTGATCCCTGATAGATGTCAAATGTGTCCCATGATTACATTGAAAGATTTTTGTATCGCTTTAAATAGAAGGCAATTTTAAACTATGCACGTCTTACGAAATAACAAATTAATAATGTACTGTTCTTCTTGGGAGTGAAATATTACCCGACATCTTTTACAAGTCATTGTAAAGATGACGACTATTAGTTATCGGTCAGTGGCAGAGTTGGCATCGCGTTTGGTTCCTACCCAGGTGTCGTGGGTTCAATTCCTCGGCCTTCAAAGTCCTCCATCTCAACACAAGCAACATTTCCGCTTACTGTGGTGGTAGTAGGAAATTTTCGAATATTGTTAATTACACATTTTAACAATACTTTTTTAGTATTGAAAAAAGTTTCTGGCACATTTTCTAGCCTGTGCAAATATAATATACGAGCTGGTAATAAATGCAAACATTGCTCAGACAAAACTTACATTATATACTTATATTATATACTATTTTATAATTGATTAGTTTCTATATCTGCACAGATAGATTAAGCCATGGCGGGGTACAGCTAGTTGTTCAATAAAAATACATTGCTAATTTATTAAGTATCTCTTCAAATTATTCGGAAATCTGTTTAAAACTGGAATGCAGGCCATTAACGAATGAATTCGTAGGCATCCTGATAAACTTTTAGTAAAATACCCATGTTTTATCAATATCTGTTCATAAAAATCCTCCTGTAAAAAAGCGTCCTGTAGACCCATTTTTAACCTACTTTTTAAACCGATTTAATTTAATCAGCAATACTCATTTTTCTCCGTGGTGGAGACAAAAAATACGTCAAATGTCGAAAGCTTTAAAATACGTCTCCCATTGTAAACAGAGCATCACTCATTGGCTGGAGAAATAAGATGAAAGAGCATTTTGCTTCCAATTTGAACACTACACAAAGCCGATTTTTCGGAAAAATAAGCACAAGTCTATAGCTGTAATTTCTGTATCTACAATATTTGATTGACTGTTTAATTTCATACGATTAGACAGGCGCCTATTAATTTTATAACAAGTGTTGCCATAAAACAAACAGACTGTATTAACATTCATAGTGTGTGAGTGTTGTTGCACAATAAGTCAGTACAGAGTTTTCTAATGTTTACACGTACAACAGAGGACCGGTAAGTGATCGCCATTGAGCTCATTATGTGCCTTACCGTTACCTCTGCTTGATGGCATAGTCCTAGATAGATCAAGCGATAGAAAGATATGGTCTTGATGATTGATATTTACTGTATTGTGGATACGGAGACGGTTTGCAAATCCAAGGCTCCCGTAAGCGCTTAGGAGGTGGATTCCCCTTCTTTGTCCTTGGCTAGGGACATGTCTTTAACCCATACCCCTCATTTTATTTTATTTTATTAGGAACATTAACAGGTTTATAACATAACATGCATAGAGAGAGAGAAAAAATAAGTAAAAGAATTAGGTTACAACCCAATAACCAATGTTCACATCATGCAATAAAGATAAAGAAGGTTAAAAAGCAATAAACAAACAAAGAAAACAAAGAAAGGTTAAAAACAAAGAAATGTTAAAAACAAGGAAATAATAAGAGAAAATGTATATATATATATATATATATATATATGTGGGAAGCATAGAATGAGGACAGTTTTTCGAGCGCGCCCATACTTCGGGGACATTTGTATAGTTTGGGGACAGGCCCAAAGTATCTGTCCCCAAACTAACACTTTGCATTATATACGCAACGCATAGATTGAAGCCAATTTTAAAATTATGCAGAAGGCATGCTTTGAGCCATACATTACTAAAATATCCATAGATGCCACTATCGTATCGTTCTCAGATTTTTGAAATTTTCGAATTAGCAAAGGCTCGGTACCTATTCACCTAATTTATGTTTGTATTCTTTTTCGCTTGCTTTTGTCAGAGAATGTCGTATTTTTAAACCCGGTGTCCGCAAATATTTTTTTTATTTAATTGTTAGTATTATTTTTTCTCATTAGATAGTAATAAAATTAACATGCTTATAATATATGCTCGTACATAATATGATGGTGTATTAAAAACTGATTTTAAAATAATCTAATAAAATAATTACACATATAACGTTTGTGTAAACATACACAAAAAAATACTTTCATAATTTTTAATCATATTACAGATACATGTATTTTCAAAATAAATTTATTTTCATACTTTGCACTAGCCATACTGAGTTTTATACTTTTTATTTTTATGTTTTTTTTTCTTGTTACCTATTCAAAAGTATAAATGTATGTAAAATAATAATGAGAAGTACATACTTCCTACTCTCATGTAACGTGAATAATGCAATAATAATATAACTATAAAAAAAGAATTCAGAAATCGCGGGTTCAAATTACGGCGTGCAATTTGCATAATTTCACAATATTTATTTGTTTAAATAATACGTTAGTGCCTATAATCTATATGGTATATTTGCGGCAAGTTCAAGAATGGTAGATAGGTACTTTCAGTATCGCCATGTTACGTGAATAATGCAATATTTTAAATAACTACAAAAAAGTTGTTCATTGTTTCGCCGTTGAGATTGAGATTACGATCCTTTGCTACGAATTCGGAGGTCGCGGGTTCAAACTAGGGCGTGCGCAAGTAAATTTTATTTGATAAATTTCTATAATTTCACAATATTTATTAGTTTTAAATAATTCGTTAGTACCTACCTATATGGTATATTTGCGGCAAGTTCAAGAATGGTAGATACATAGGTACTTTCAGTATCGCCATGTTACGTGAAAAATGCAATATTTTAAATAACTTTTTTCGCTGTTGAGATTGAGATTACGATCCTTGACTACGAATTAGGAGGTCGCGGGTTCAAATTAGGGCGTGCGCAAGTAAATTTTATTTGATAAATTTCTATAATTTCACAATATTTATTAGTTTTAAATAATTCGTTAGTACCTACCTATATGGTATATTTGCGGCAAGTTCAAGAATGGTAGATAGGTACTTTCAGTATCGCCATGTTACGTGAAAAATGCAATATTTTAAATAAATTTTTTCGCTGTTGAGATTGAAATTACGATCCTTGACTACGAATTAGGAGGTCGCGGGTTCAAATTAGGGCGTGCGCAAGTAAATTTTATTTGATAAATTTCTATAATTTCACAATATTTATTAGTTTTAAATAATTCGTTAGTACCTACCTATATGGTATATTTGCGGCAAGTTCAAGAATGGTAGATAGGTACTTTCAGTATCGCCATGTTACGTGAAAAATGCAATATTTTAAATAACTTTTTTCGCCGTTGAGATTGAGATTACGATCCTTGACTACGAATTAGGAGGTCGCGGGTTCAAATTAGGGCGTGCGCAAGTAAATTTTATTTGATAAATTTCTATAATTTCACAATATTTATTAGTTTTAAATAATTCGTTAGTACCTACCTATATGGTATATTTGCGGCAAGTTCAAGAATGGTAGATAGGTACTTTCAGTATCGCCATGTTACTTGAAAAATGCAATATTTTAAATAACTTTTTTCGCTGTTGAGATTGAGATTACGATCCTTGACTACGAATTAGGAGGTCGCGGGTTCAAATTAGGGCGTGCGCAAGTAAATTTTATTTGATAAATTTCTATAATTTCACAATATTTATTAGTTTTAAATAATTCGTTAGTACCTACCTATATGGTATATTTGCGGCAAGTTCAAGAATGGTAGATAGGTACTTTCAGTATCGCCATGTTACGTGAAAAATGCAATATTTTAAATAACTTTTTTCGCTGTTGAGATTGAGATTACGATCCTTGACTACGAATTAGGAGGTCGCGGGTTCAAATTAGGGCGTGCGCAAGTAAATTTTATTTGATAAATTTCTATAATTTCACAATATTTATTAGTTTTAAATAATTCGTTAGTACCTACCTATATGGTATATTTGCGGCAAGTTCGAGAATGGTAGATAGGTACTTTCAGTATCGCCATGTTACGTGAAAAATGCAATATTTTAAATAACTTTTTTCGCTGTTGAGATTGAGATTACGATCCTTGACTACGAATTAGGAGGTCGCGGGTTCAAATTAGGGCGTGCGCAAGTAAATTTTATTTGATAAATTTCTATAATTTCACAATATTTATTAGTTTTAAATAATTCGTTAGTACCTTTATGGTATATTTGCGGCAAGTTCAAGAATGGTAGATAGGTACTTTCAGTATCGCCATGTTACATGAATAATGCAATATTTTAAATAACTACAAAATAATTGTTAATTTTTTCGCCGTTGAGATTGAGATTACGATCCTTGACTACGAATTAGGAGGTCGCGGGTTCAAATTAGGGCGTGCGCAAGTAAATTTTATTTGATAAATTTCTATAATTTCACAATATTTATTAGTTTTAAATAATTCGTTAGTACCTACCTATATGGTATATTTGCGGCAAGTTCAAGAATGGTAGATAGGTACTTTCAGTATCGCCATGTTACGTGAAAAATGCAATATTTTAAATAACTTTTTTCGCTGTTGAGATTGAGATTACGATCCTTGACTACGAATTAGGAGGTCGCGGGTTCAAATTAGGACGTGCGCAAGTAAATTTTATTTGATAAATTTCTATAATTTCACAATATTTATTAGTTTTAAATAATTCGTTAGTACCTACCTATATGGTATATTTGCGGCAAATTCGAGAATGGTAGATAGGTACTTTCAGTATCGCCATGTTACGTGAAAAATGCAATATTTTAAATAACTTTTTTCGCTGTTGAGATTGAGATTACGATCCTTGACTACGAATTAGGAGGTCGCGGGTTCAAATTAGGGCGTGCGCAAGTAAATTTTATTTGATAAATTTCTATAATTTCACAATATTTATTAGTTTTAAATAATTCGTTAGTACTTACCTATATGGTATATTTGCGGCAAGTTCAAGAATGGTCTATAGGTACTTTCAGTATCGCCATGTTACGTGAAAAATGCAATATTTTAAATAACTTTTTTCGCCGCTGAGATTGAGATTACGATCCTTGACTACGAATTAAGAGGTCGCGGGTTCAAATTAGGGCGTGCGCAAGTAAATTTTATTTGATAAATTTCTATAATTTCACAATATTTATTAGTTTTAAATAATTCGTTAGTACCTTTATGGTATATTTGCGGCAAGTTCAAGAATGGTAGATAGGTACTTTCAGTATCGCCATGTTACATGAATAATGCAATATTTTAAATAACTACAAAATAATTGTTAATTTTTTCGCCGTTGAGATTGAGATTACGATCCTTGACTACGAAATAGGAGGTCGCGGGTTCAAATTAGGGCGTGCGAGTATGTTGTAGGAGGGAGGAAACACAGAGGCCGGCAAATCGTCCCACAGCCGAGCTGTTGAACTCAAGAACCAGTCGTAGGTACCGAAGAGATCAATGATGCTGGTTATTCAGAGCATCTTTCATTGTAATACCGGTAGATCAATAAGAGCACTCATACTTCACGGCTGTTCTCTAAAGATAGTTTTCTGCACAGGGAAAAGGGTCTTTTCAATTATTTTGAGGCTCTTGGCTATTTGGCTAGCGATTTGTACAACAGTGGGGCCCACGTAATATTTTTTTAAACAGAGACAAACATACCCAGAACCCAGGTGACCAATAACCTGACAATCTTTAAATATATCCCACTACTATCACAGTAAGCGGAAAATGTTGCTTGTGTCATGATGGAGGACTTAGCCAGCCGAGGAATTGAATTCACTAAGCCTGGGTGGGACCCAAACCTAAAGGGTAATTAGGGTGAACGCTCCTATAGTCAGCCTGTGCCTATTGTCAGCCTCTTTCATAATTTCGTGAAATAATAAGAAAAATGTGCACTCTATCACCATCTATGAGAATGTTCACGCACTAGTAACTAATGAACCAAACATGGTTTCAAAATGGCGGCTCTAACTTATTTTCTGTCCCTATATTCGACCGTTGCTTTCAAACAAGTGAAGACCTGTCAGACATTCTCCCGCGCGCCATAATAAATTTGCAGTTGACCACGGTTTCAAAGTAAGTTTAAAAACCCTGAATTTTACTAATATTGTTGAGTTAAGTGTTATTTTATGTTTCTGTGATTATTTTGCCTTGTTTTCAAGCATTCAAATTATGTTTATGATGTTTGATTTTTGCAATGTTGTGGTGGTTGACTTTAGGAACAAATTTTGTTAGAGCATCCTAAAGTCAGCCGGGGGGGCTGTCCTTAGGCCATGTGTAGGTTATTTCAAATATGGAATCTAAGTGTGCAGTAGTGTTCTCTATCTTTACAATGTGATCTTACATACACAAATAAATGCATTAAAATAAAAACACCAAAGGTCAGCCGCCTCATTTTGTTTTGGGGTAGACGTGGCTGACTTTAGGAACTTAATGATCCAAATGTCAGCCATCAACGTGCTAATACACTTTATGGCATGGTGAATGATTTAATGTTGTATTTGAATTCTAGGTAGGTATTCATAAAAACGAAATTCAACATGCCGAAAGAGAAGATCGTCAAACCAAAGGGATATAAAAAACCCCTTCTACAATACGACCGAAGCAAAATTGAAGATGCTCTCCGAGCAATAAGGGGAGATCAAATTAGCATCAGAGAAGCCAGCAGAAAATATGGAGTTCCCGGGGAACTCTACAAGATCGTCTCCACGGCAGAGTTCCTGATAAAACAAATATGGGTAGAGATACCACATTAACTAAAGAGGAAGAAGAGTCTTTGGTGCAATAGTTATCCGAATTGGCCAAATGTGGATTTTCAAGAAAGAAGGATGATCTTTTAAACACAGTTCAAAAAATTATGAAGGATGACAAACGCCCAAACCCCTTCACAAATGATAGACCGGGAAGAAAATGGTACGACCTATTTATTAAGAGACATCCAATCTTGAATGAGCGTGTCCCGGAAGGTATAAGTAAGGGTAGAGCGGTTGTTACTGAAGAGTACATACGCAAATGGTTTAATGATCTCAAAAAGTATTTAAGTGACATCAATGCTATAGATCTTTTGGAAGACCCGAGAAGAATACTTAATGGCGATGAAACCAGTTTTAGTGTTTGCCCTAAAACTGGAAAAGTTATCGCACCAAAAGGCTGGAAAAATGTATACGAAATTCAAGCCGGGAATGACAAAAAAACTATAACGGTATTGTTAGTTTTCACAGCTGCAGGTGACACCTTACAACCGATGGTCGTCTTTCCATATGTTCGACCACCGCGAGATGTAATACAAAGTATGCCCGATGAGTGGTTTCTTGATCGTTCGGAGACTGGTTGGATGAGGAGTGAAATATTCTTTGAATACGTAGCCAATGCAGTGAATTCTTGGTTGGAGAAAAACTCTGTTCCAAAACCAGTACTCTTGTTAGTAGATGGGCATAAATCCCACCTTACTCTTGAGCTGAGCAAATTCTGCAATGATAATCAAATAATTCTCTATTCATTACCCCCAAACACGACTCACTTGATGCAACCAGCTGACGTCAGCGTTTTCCGGCCTCTTAAAGTTGAATGGCGAAAAACTATTAGAGAATGGCAAGGGAATTCGGAAAATTATAATTCAGTCTTGTCTAAGAGCACCTTTTGTCCATTACTGAACAAAGTGCTACAAAAAGATATGACAGATATTATTAAGAATGGGTTTAGAAAATGTGGGCTGTTCCCTTTTAACCCGGATGCCGTTGACTACACTAAGTGTATTCAAAATACATTAGAGAGTGCGGAAAATACCAACAGAATTGAACAATTAACCACTCCAAAAGATGCGGTTACTTTTAACAGACAAGAAATAATAACAGCACAAAACGTCATCAAAAGCATAAAAAAACAATTAGAGGATGAGAACATAGATGCACTCCGTGTTATCGAAATTATCGAAGCTTCTTTTACTGAAGCAGACAATCGTGTTGTCACTATTGGAAACTACGTTTTAAATTCCAAAGTTGTTCTGGAACCAGATGCTGACCCTCAACCCTCAACTTCAGGCTATGAAGCAAATGAATTACAAATTAGTGATTGCATAGTAAATTGCGACCAAGAAGATGCTCAAAATAATTTATTTTTGTCTATTCCTGATGATGATTTTGAATCACTGGACATGACAAATCATTCCAATTTCTCTCTCCACTCAAGCCCTACCTCAATTATTACTGAGTCTGTAAATACACCACCGCCGGTGCCTGCAACAACACCTTTGTCGTGCGTAACCAACAAAATTAAAAGCGGAATATCTCCCTCCTTCAGCAATCACTTGTTCACTCCAAAATGTTTGCAATTTGGAAAAAGAAAATTGAAACCAGGAGAACCGATGCCGATGGCAATTTCGTCTGATGCTTGGAAGAATTACATGGCCAAAAAAGAAGATATAAAACAGGCACTAGTAAAAAAGAGGATTGAAAGGCAAGAAGCAATAAAAAAAAGAAAAGAAGAACAGGCTACAAAAATAGAAGAACGAACGAAAAGAAGGGAAGAACAAATGAAACGAAAAGCAAACACTGACAAATACAAGAACCTAGGACGAAAGACTGGAGAAACCAATAAGAAATTAAATGTAACATCTACTCAATCTAAAATTTCAAGCACTGGATGTGAAGAAGAATTACACAGTGATGTAGTAGATGATGATCTGAAAAAATCTAAAATTTCATGCACTGGATGTGAAGAAGAATTAATCAGTGATGTAGAAGACGATGATCTGAAAAATGTTGGTTGTGACATCTGTCCAAGATGGTATCACCTCAAGTGTACCCAAAAACGGGGTATACCTTATGCGGAAGTTGCTTCTAAAGAATTTACTTGCCATATTTGTCTGCTTACTATGTAGATATAAATAAAATTGCTACTATTGAATACCTATTTTTTAATTTCACGTCATATGTAATAATTTAAAACCCTCAGCCGTCGACTAGGCTGACTTTAGGAACTCGAAAGGCTGGAGATAGGCACATGGTGGCTGACTTTGGGTGATTTTGGCATTTAATTTTTGAAAGGCCTTTAAATCATTTTCATTGAAACAAATACATTTAAAATAATGATAAGTGAATAGTCTGTTCTTTAAACTATAATAAGGTGTAATTGTTAGAAACTTAAACGCTATTTACTACTTTTTAAACTGTAATAAATCAAGTAAAAATCCTAAGAGGCTGACCTTTGGGACATTCACCCTATTACATATATAGATAGATCTATTTTAATAAGAAGCAGATACTTTGTGTTTTGACATTATAATTAAAAATATAATAGTGCTAGATCTGAATAGTCAGGTACTTCTTTACCTTCCTCTTTCTCATCTCCTTCCCCTCCCCGTACCAGGTACTAGTAAACGTTCGTAACATAACTACATTCCTACAAATTGTCGTAAAATATATAATCTAAATCATGAAACAATCGGATCATGAGATATGCACCTATCAATAGGTACCTACTTATGGTAATATAATATTATCATTTCTATAATTTGGTAAAAATGTCCGTTCCCGAATTTGTTTAGCATGAACTTGTAACTACATGTCCCAACCAAATATGTAGGTACATGTAGATAGGTACTTACAGCCAGCCGTAGCGATCACGCGCCGAAGACGTGTTATAGGATGGTTCACATATAAACCTAGCTCACAAATAATAAAAATGTATGCATTTATTTTAGACCGAACCTGAACCAAACATGTAGGAGTCAACCTACAACAATCATACTACGAGCTGATTTCTTTTGGGAACTTTCAAACATACTTTCAAAAATTCTAATTTTAGCCACATAAAGATCGCGAGGAAATTGAACCCTTTTAATTTCAGGACTTACATTAAAATAAATTTAAAATGTTATCTTTTTTCCTTTCTCGCATAACTTGAATGCCATAGTAAAGTTTCGATAAATAAAAAAAAGATCACTATTTCACCAACAATTATTTCTGGATATATTAAACTTTATTGATATGAAACATCATCTGATTCTATTAAAGTATTTAAAAATAATTCATTGCTTCTTATGTCCTATCTACTAACTTTACTTCACCTCCCCGCAGTGTTAGAGCGAGGGTTAAGTATTTTTTGCATTCAGATACGATATAGATTGTGTATTTGTTTGTACTTTTTGGTATTTCTCGAAATTCCCCTATCTTTCTGTACTTTGTTTGTATTTATGGAGTTTGTGTAAGTTGGGGGGTAAATGGAAACATTGTAAGTATAGTTATTGTTATTGTTATGGTCTAAAACATCAACATAACTGTAGATTAGATCAAATTAGATATTAAATCATGACATAACACCCTTACAACATACTACAATCCGCTTCGGAACAAGAATACCCAGTGAGGAGGTCTTTGAATAAAATTCTTTGCCTTGTGTTTTTAATATAGCTATTACTAAAAATATAAAAAATAAAATAATAATGAAATGGATGCGACCACTTTTGGTAATAGGCCTAACCCCGAGGTTCGTAAGAAAGAAAAATATTTTAAATCTTGTTTTATTTAAATTTGGAACAAAAAATAAAATTACTGCTAAACCAGTGCATTTCTGAACATTTTAGATGGATACAGAAAGTGTTCTATTTGGCCCATTTGTTATAATGTTTGAATTTTTATTATTTAGCCATGTAAACCCTTTTTACTGTTAACTTTTCGGCTTCGGCCAAATTTGAACTTGACTCGATGCTAGTTTCTTATTAGATTAAAAATATTTTTTTTTTTATTTTAAAGAAAAGTAAATATTGTGTACTAAAAAATATAAAATGAGGCTTTTATAATAATAATAATAAAAGATATCATAAGAATTTATTTCATAAAAAATATTATTTGTTTCGGTTATCTCAATATTTCGTGAAAATTGTAAATGATTAAAACATTTCCTTAGTAAAAGTTTAGTAAACATTTTTAAATACTAATTAAATAATTAATTTTAATATTAAAATAAATACAGAAAAAATCTAATAAAATTACATATTGAAGATCTCTTTGTATGTTTGGAAACACCCAGTGCAACAGTGCCGATGTAGAGAGGATTGCAAACAAATCCTGGGTTGCAAACTCTTGGGTTTCTCAACTCAACTCAAGTTTTTTTCTGAATTGGTTATTTTGCGGGAAGAACTTATATTATGTGTATAGAATGCGAGGGTCTAGACATTTCTCGATTATCCAACAACATTAAAAATAATATTTACAATAATTGTGAGAATGTAGGTACTATAATTTGGTTTTCTTTAGCAGTAAATATTCAACGAAATTTCTACTTTTAAAGCCTGATCGAAAGAAAAAAGCCGAAAATGACTAGATAGTAAAAAAAACTAATTTCGTAGAATTTTGTTTAATTTTGTTAGTAAAATTATTTTATTTAAACATTTGAACTAATATTGTGGGTATTTAATGCATTTGCATCGGCAACCCTGCACAAAGTATTATGTGCTATTATGCCAACATGGCCTTTTTAGGTTCATGTTGTGCGTGCACAAAGGTCATTGCCCATAAAACCGGCCCCATAGAAATTTTCCAAATATTATTATTAACTTCTTCAAATTTTGCAAATAAAAATAATAATTAATATTTTTCATTATTATTATTAAAATTACATACCAAATGTAACCCGCGCAGTATGCATATGGTATACGCTCGTCGACGGTCGGCACGCTTCCATGCCATACCCCTATTGCTTCTATTGTATAAATACCTATAAAACAGCTAAATTACACATAAATGGAAACAAGAAAGATAGGCCATGAACCGTTGAAAAGTCGATGAATAGTTTGTGGGTCGTGTATAGTACTGGGCGTTGACGATAATTCCATCCAACGCCAACTTCGTTATCGTTGACGATTTTCAACTGTTGAAAATAACGCCGACGTTAACGCAACTATAATTGATTATTTGTAATGATTTATTAGCTTAGGTCTGTTTTCAGTGCTTAATTCTCCATACTCGATGAAACCTCATTCATCACATATGTTATTATATTTTTTTAGATAATTTAGTAATTACGGTTTTTAAATTATTTTAATTTAGAAACGGTTCCGTGTTGACCACATTCGCTGGATATATGAGCTCCAAGCAAAGAAAATTCAATCGGGTGCTTGTGCTTTAAATGGCATTTTAGATTGGAAATTGTTGATTTGTGTGAGAGTGCACGCTTACAAACATTACATTTTGCAGTTTTTTCTTTTCATCAGATTATAAATACTTCCACAAATCACTCTGATTATTGTTCGCCATTGATATTTGATATCTATTTAGGAAAGCACTTTGACTGTTTAATATTTATCATCAGTTCAAAGTTCAATCACACTATGACACTAGTTTATTATTTATTGTTTATTATGGTATTTTAAGTAGGTACCTAGTTATCTATGTCCTAATACAATCCTTATATACATATACATATAATTATAGTAACACATTTAAAATGAATTACATATTTTCTTCACTTAATTTTAAATGTTTTTAAGTTTTCTTCTGATTTTATTTCTTCTGGTAGCTCTCCAAATATCTTCAACGTTCCGTACATCAATGACTTTTGACTCTGTGTTTTTTTCCTGAAGGGGAGTCTCAATTTATTTCTTTTCCTCGTCTCATGTGTGTGTTTGTTCTGTAGTTTATCAATTTTTCTTAGGAATTCACTAGACGTATGGCCATTGATTATCTTGTAGATTAAAATATGGTATTAAAGTAAATAATTTGTTTAAATGACAAGATATTTAACTCCTTCAACATGTTCTTAATTTTTGTGTATCTATTTTTCTTCAATATGGTTCTCATTGCTCTATTTTGTAGAATTGTCATTTGTTTCATTAAACCGTCGTTGGATAATAATAGGATGCTACTACAGTAATTTATGTGTGGTACAATAATTGCGTTGTACACATTTTTACTGGAAACTTTGTTAAGGAATCTTCTTATTCTTCCCAACAGTGAGATTTTTTCGTTTAGTCATAAAATTTATATCAAACACTTGTATTTTTACTTCCTGAGTAAAACAATTAACAAAAACAGATTGAATAGACGCGCGACAAGCCAGTACAATCAAACTAAACGTATAAGAGATCGAAACGATACTAACAAAAAAACAAACAATAAATAGATCAAAATCGTATTAGAATCCCTATTAACAGGTTGTTCCCCAGATAATTGATGCATTATGATTATCTCTATGCCTCACACAAGTAATAATAATCCTATAATAAAGTTGAAAGTTGAAACTGTTGGAAGACATTCATTTCGGTGTTGAAAACATTACCCTGTTGAAATATTAAAGATATAGAAGATATATTTTGCTTGTCGTTGATAAATTTGATTGTCCCTTGGCGCTGCGTATCGGCCGTATTGGATGGGAAAATAAAAAAAAAAGTGCAGTAGGTACGTACATTACCAAAATACCATTTCAAATTACGCATAATATCGTTCACGAAGTGTAATCTCTTGACCCTTTTGATTTAACAAGTCAACACTGTTGAAAACAATAGGTACAAAACGTATATTAATATTTACGATAATTATCAATAGGTTATTTTTTGTTCGTCGTTGATAAATTTGATTGTCCCTTGGCGATGCGTATCGGCCATATTGGATGGAAAAATAAAAGTAAAACGTCTAGCAGGAGTTACGTAACCAAAAGACCATTTGAAATATCGAGTAATGTTGTTCACGAAGTTCAAACTCTAAATCTTTTTATTTATTAGGCAGTTGAATCGTTGACTGCGTTAAGTAATATTCGCAAGTAGGTATTATATTTCAACTATTGGCGCTAATTATTATCAACAGAGTTGGATGTTGAAACAATAAAACTATTGTTTCCAACGGCTAGTTATATTTTGATACAGTACTAGTCGTGTCGCCAACACAGTTCACCTATACATTTATTTGATGCCAATTGTATCTACGCCCATACATGCCAAACTTAATAACCTGTGCAGTAAGGAACAAGCTCGACGACGGTCGACACACTTCCACGCCATATCTCCATTGCTTCTATGATTAAACCATAAAGGTACATAAAAATATATTTATATATATGTGTGTATATATATGAACGTAAACAAGGAAGATACATGTCATGACCCGTTTTTAGTATGTATGTAGTGACGCCAACATAGTTCACTTATATATTAATTCTATGCAAATCGCATCTTCGCCCCTATATACCAAACTTATAACCTGTGCAGTATAGCCTATACTCGATGACAGTTATTCTAATGTTTCTAATATATATGAATAAAACCATGTAGGTACATATAATAAAGCTAAATTAAACATGGACGGAAATAATGAAGATAGGCCACAAACTGTTTTTTTGTTTGTGTGTAGTGTCGCCAAAATCTAATATGCATTTATAAAAATATTATGTTTATGTTATATTTCTCAGTCAGATATAAAGCATCCTTAGAGTGGTGTACGCAAAATCGGCGCTATAAAAATACTGTTCACAAGAAATGACACAGTAAGTTTTCGAAGCGAAATTACAAACGCTATTAGATACTTTCTAATTCAGCCATCGGAAATATGAGAACCTAAAAGATGTTCCAAGCTCATCTACGATAAATTTTTTGTGAAACCTACTGACACGCAAAATACGCGTGATTATTTTTTGCTACAGAATGCGCTCACGGGCGCACAGTGATTTTATTTTGAAAATTACTGGCCTATACTTTCATGTTTTCATTTTTATGGTTAGTATTATTATTGTTTACAACGCAAATAAAATAAAATAAAAATGATTTGACAGACAAGAAAATAATTTTTATCGCATTTTAAATAAATAAAAAATATCAAATTTTGTATAAGTAGGTTTACAAAGAGTAATTAATGAAAATATTTGAATAGGAAGCAGATACTTTGTGATGTGACATCATAATTCAAAATATAACACTACAAACTCATTATTTAGTGGTAATTATTACAATTCGCCAGTGAATACAGAGCCGCTCTGTGATTCAATCACCTCAATGGCACTTACAGTATTATTTATTGGTAGCCTCTTCTAGTACTTTTATTATCTTTTTCAAACCAGATGGCTTCTGAACTTTCCAGAGTGGAAAATACTCTCAGTATCACCCTTGTGTAAGACCACCAGTCTTGAAACGTGGCTTGAAATGGCTTTAACTGTGTTTGGTTACCCTCCCCACTATTATCAGCTTCGCAACATACCCCAATTGGGGATTTCATAGTCTCACTGGCTACAGATAGTTTGGAGCAGTTGGGGCTCTTATGCGGGTTAATATTAACATAAATAAAAAATAGATTAAGGCGAAGGTAAATGCTAAGTCATTATTTAGATTAATCTTTGCTACGAATCGGTATACATTATGAATACCAAAAATATACTATGCATAAATTGAAGCTTTTTCTTTCTTTATTATTGATCGGAATTGGAATAAAATTATTGGTTGCGTTACAAAAAATATAAACGTAAACCACTGATAATTTTGTTTTTTCTTGAGGTAACTAAGAACTCATATAAGAAACACCTAAATACCGTTTAATGGCTAAGATTATTTTTTATAATTATTATTGACTAACTTTTTTTCATTCATATAAAAATATTCAATAAATAAATAAAACTCACTTTGGCGCTTACGTCAAATATATCCAGACTCCGCTGGTTAAGCAACTGTCGCCTCTATTCGTGGTGATATAAGACGCAAACATTCTAGGATCTGTACAGAAGTCCGCGGAACGTGGCACGGAACGGAAGTCGGTTTGTGACAGTTTTTTGGACTGTTTTTTCTTGTCGGTATTATTTTGGTTACGAGTATTATTAGTTCTCAAACGGTGAGGGAGTTTTGTGTGAAATTGTTATTATTTATGACCAAAATATTATACTTTTTTATCTCAAAATACTTTTGAATGTATAGTTTTATTCATTATTTAACAAAATTAATGACTTACTTCTTACGGAAAAATGCTTTCCGTTTGCATTTATGTTGACTAATAATGCGTTTTTACATGTCCATAATTTATTGAAGATGGGGAATAAAACGAAATAATGTTGTATAGAGGTTTAACGGAATAATAGCCAAATTTGTAGGTGGAAAAAGGATAAATTATTCCAATAAGCAATCTTATCAAGGGCGATGCTATGCAGCGGTTTTATCCCACAACTCTCGAAAACCACTGTATACATTACATAAACAGCTTTTAGGGAAAACTCCTGGAGGCAGACTAAAAAAATCAGAAGAAAACAGACTATCGAAATGTCGTCTTACTTTGCGATATTTTCGGAAGAAAAATCGAATTCAGCGACACATGAATCGAAAAGATGCTGAGTATGGAGAGTTCTGCATAAAACCAGATATTCCTGAATCTATTTTCGAGGCGGAGAAAGAACTACTTTTGGATGAGTTGAGAGAAAAACAAAAAGGTAGGAATAAAATAGAACGGGAAACAATTTTACAGAGTAACTGCAGTGAATGGATGGAGTTGCGGCGTAAAATGATCACAGCATATTCATTTGGAAAAGTTGTACGTAGAAGAGACAATATAAGCTGTGCAGCTCTTGTAAAATCGTTGCTGTACAAAGTCAATATCTCTCATGTATCTTCAATAAGTCACGGAAGAAAATATGAGAAAGAAGCTTTACATCAGGCTAGCGTTAAACACGATATTGAAATTCAACCGTGTGGGCTATTTATTGACAAGAAATTTCCATTTCTAGGAGCTTCTCCGGACGGTCTAAGCGGCGATATGCTAGTAGAAGTAAAATGTCCTTTAACCTCCTTCAAACTTGGCTTAGAAAGAGCTATTCAAGAGAAGAAAGTTACTTTTTGGAGGACAAACAAAGATGGAAGTATGAGAATAAATACAAATCATGATTGGTATTTTCAGGTTCAAGGGAACTTCACATTACGGAAAAAAATGTCTGTTTATTTGTTGTATGAAGTGGACGAAAATATCCTTTAAAATCTGAATACATTTATAAAAACGATGATTTCTGGAAAATAAAAATAGAAACCAAATTTGTCCGATTTTATTTACATTTCTTACTTCCTGAAATTATTGATCCAAGAAATAACAGGAATATGCCAATTAGAAATCCTCCTTTTATAGTCGATGCAATCAATGACAAACTAAAAAAAACACTCTCTCAACCTCCAACAAAGCGTAAATTAACATATTCAGAAAAAAATACCAGATCCGTGTGATGATGTAGAAGTTACGCCTATAACGCAATCATCATCAATGGAGTTTCAAAATGGCATAATTACAGACGATGTGTTATCAACAATTGTTCCTGATTTCAACTCTATTGATATTGAGAATGTTATATCATTTGAGAAATTTTAGGTTTATGAATATGCTACATAAATTCACAGTACAAATATTTTTTGTTTTTCCAATTTTTTTACATTATAATAAAAGCAGGTATAAGTACATTTTTTTTAAATACATGTAAAGCTATTATGTTCTAATTAGTGGTAATAATACCTCCCTAGTTGAGAAATTATCGTGATTAGAGAGGGAGTACTATCACAAGTTGATATTACATTATATATTTAATAGTTGCTACAATTAACATGCATATAGAATTATATACTCATGCACTATTTTTTAGAAAAAAGAACTTAAGAATTGTTCCTTGATAATTTCTAATACTGGATATTTGTTTGGTAATTTGATTAAAAATTATTTGTAAATTGAATTTAAAAAATATATTAGCAACATAAATTTGATAAAAGTGTATCTATTTTTTTTTAAATAATATATGTAAGTGACATTTCAATGTTACGTAGTATTAACAAATATTTTATATGTATTAATAATGCATTCAAATAAAATCAATAAAAAAATATACAGTTATTATTATATTAATCACTAATATCCCCACAGTTTGAGTCCATCCGGCAGTCACAGCTCTGCCGCTGTTGTCAAAATAAGATTGATAATAATCGTCCACCAGTTAAAAAGGTATTAGTAGGTATACGGAAGCATTGGCGAACGGGGAGGCCTAGTCGGGCGCTTCCTACGTATTGCAGGTACATAGTACGCGGCTACTGCAATTACTTGTCTCGTGCAGATAAGACCAAAAAATGTGCACATTTTATATTCTGTTGGAAGGGGTAGAAACCCAAATATGTTTGGCGTTTATATTCGCCTTAAATGGCAGGTCATTTCAAGAATTTGAAAAACGTTAAAAATTGATGAAAAAATTATTTAAATTACACCAAGAAAAAATGTTTCGATCTGCAGTTTACAGAAGTAAGTGGTAATTACTGCAAAAGATAAATTAAAAAAAATGCTTGGAAGCTAATGCTGCTGCAACAGAAATCAGTTTGTGTGGTAAAACCATGAATGCTCGTGTGAGAAATGTGGAGATCCGCAAATAGTGCAAAGCTGATGTAAGTGTAATGAGTAAAATCAAGAAATGGACGCTTAGATGGTTTGGGCATTAGAGCGAATGAGCGAAGATAGGAGTGTAAGGAGAATATATGATACAAATGTGAATGGTAGCAGAAGTCGGGGACGCCCGAGGAAGATGTGGCACGATCGAGTGAATCAGATACTAGAGTCGGGCCATGTAAAGATTCAGAATAATAGAAGAGTATGTATGAATGTGAATGAGGCAAGAAGTGTGTGCCAAGACCGAGTTGTTTTGCTGTCCGTCCTCTCTGCCTACCCCTGCGGTGAAACGGCGAGATGGTTGGTAAGTTAGTTTAGCAATAGAAAAGCAAAACATCAAAATATAAATACTAAACATTTTATACATTGCTTATATGTTTCCAAGCAAGGTGCTTTTCGGTTCTGGAAAGTACAGTTGATTCTTCAAAAAATTGCCTGGAATGGACGCTAAAAATATTTTCGTTCTTACCTCTTCCGTATTTTTTTGATATAGTGAAATACGAGCTTCTGTTTCCGTGCGTATGGTTTGTCTAGTCTGCGCGGGGCAAGTCATTTTAAAATAATAGAGTACTCATCTGCAATAAGTAAAAAGCGCCAGGTGGGATCTCCCGTCGAACACTAACTGAAACTAACTCTTTTTAACAGGTGGACTTTTTAACTACCGGTGGTTTTTGACAACTCGCGGTCGAGAACGCGTCTACTTTTAACTGCCGATAATTCTCCAACTTTAAGGATTACTGATTAATATATATTTTTTTTTATAAAATTAAATTTTTGTAATTTATTTTAATACGGAAAACCAACATTTATTATATTTTACAATGTATAGTAAAAGGGTGCGTATAAACAGGCAAAGTTTTATCGAGTCGAACCACGAATTAGGGAAAGGAACGAAAAGACCGCAATTGGCATCATATAACAGCTCTTTTTTATCTTATCTTCGGATATATATTATGTTTTCTAAATTTTTGAAATAATCTCTTATCTTTTTGAACTATACAACGGTTACAATTTTATCTATTTATGTTTAATTTAAAAGAAAGACGAACACCAAATACGAATAACCTGACAATGTTTGAAATTCTCCCACTACCCCCGTAGTAAGCGGAAAAGGTTGCTTGTGTCACGTTGGAGTCTTGGCCAGCCGAGGAATTGAATTTGCGACGCCTGGGTGAAACCCAGCCGCGATGCCAACTATATAATATTATTTTATTATTTAATATTTGTATTTTTTAGAAGAGATATTTTTACATGTTTTATAGTGCCCTTAAGGTGATTTTGCACAAAAAAGGCGCTACAAAAATCATCCAAATATTTTATTATTATTATTTACAAAGGAATATAAAATACAGCCTCATATCATTACTTATATTTTTTATATTCTATTTTCATTGTAACTTTTCATATTAAGATATACTGCGTTGCATGTAAAAGACCTATGGGCGTGTAAAAATTAGATAATAATTTATAAATTAAATTGCGCGTTATTTACAAAAGAATATAAAATACAGCCTCATATCATTACTTATATTTTTTATATTCTATTTTCATTGTAATTTTTCATAAAAAGATATACTGCGTTGCATGTAAAAGACCTACGGGCGTGTAAAAATTAGATAATAATTTATAAATTAAATTGAGCGTTATTTACAAAGGAATATAAAATACAGCCTCAGATCATTACTTATAAATGACCTATGGGTGTGTAAAAAAATATATATACATACTATATTAAAATATAACTTATTAATTTAGATACATGTTTAAATTACCCGTGAACACGGTGTCCTTAAAATTTGCAGTACAATCGGGAAATCAGTGTATCTTGCGAACCAAAAAAAATATTTTTCCGATTTGAGCAAAATCTGTTTTGCTCAAATCGATTTCTTTATATGTTGTATAAACTAGTTCCCTATCGTAAAATGCAAGTTATCGACCTTGGCACGTTTGTGCCCACATTGCTATTTAAAAAAAAAACTTGCCAATATCGCCGTACAATCTAGTTTTTCTAAAATACCTTGATTCGAATGCAAATTTCGGCAAACGTAGCATGACAAATTAAGTAGAACATAAAATTTACTAAAAGTTTTTTATGTACAGTTTTTTTTTTCTATCTCTAATAGATAAAAAAATAAAGTCGTAAAATGCGAACATGTTTAGAAAAATATTATACGTTATTAGGTTTGGTTTTCGTGAAATCCAGTGCAATTTTAGGGAAAATTTACAGAAACTAATTCAATAGAACTTAATTTTTTTATGTTATTTTTACCGAGGTTGGACTTATGAACCAAAATCAGGTAAAAAATGAAAACGGAGGTAGGTAGGTATCAAAGATATTAGAAACTCTACTATTAGAACTTATACTTACAAAGATATTAGAAATTCTACTATTTGAAATTATATTTACCAAAGATATTAGAAATTATACTTACCAAATATATTAGAAATTCTTATATCTTTGGTAAGTATAGTGTGGCTTCTGGAAATTAAAAAAAAAAATGCAATTTAATATTTTATTTGCGTAGTGCGGGCGCAACAACAATATTTAAATAAATATAGTCAGCAAACTTTCATCAAATTAAATGAACTAGTTATTAAAAACAAAACAAAACCGAAAATTGGATTACACGCATATAACGCGGGTCTACTATTCCTTCGAATATTTTATCGTTTTCTTTCTTGCTTACATGTATATTTGTTTTTATTTTACTATCTATCTCATTATATTATAAAAACTCATTATTAGACCATAAAGCAAACGTAAGGTATATTTTCTCTAAGAAATAAATCATTAAATAGCTAATAAGCAATAAACCTAACGGTTCCGGTATTTTGAAATAGAAAAATCAACCCGTAAAAAGTTCGTCTACTAAATATATGAAACATCTGTTTTTATCAAAAGATGTATTTGAAAATATTATTTTTGGTTTGATTAAGGATTGAATCTTCCTCTCCAAGGACTGGGATCAACCGCGTTAACTAACTGAACTAAATCCCGATTTGGTATGACCGGCATTTATTTTTTATATTAACTGCTGTATGTCATTCAATTTCAGAGAAATGCAAATATGTCCGCGTGTATTCACGTGATTGCCGCCAGTTCATTGTAATCAACAACGAGTCTATCTGCCGAATTTCAGCTTTATTGGATGTTGGAAAATGGGTGAATTTCCACTTCATTCATACATTCATTTAAGAAAACGCATGTGAAATTCAAGAAGGTGTATTTAAAAGTATAAAAAAATAATATTTAAAAAAAAAAACACACGAACATATCTTCACAGTTTGAGAACTAATAATAATTGCACACAAAAAATGTCAACAACGAAAAAAACAGTAAAAAAAACATCTGCACATCCGGTCGTCGCGCATCGGCAGTGTATATACCGACCAGCCTCATATATGTACTACAGTATTTTTATTAAAAAAGTAATATTATCTCATTTGGGTTTCTTTTGCGGCAATTTTTGAAACAAATAATGTCTATTATTAAAGCCCGAACGAAACAGAAAATACAAAAATGACTATTACCAGTTTCTACTTTGAGATTGAGATAACAATCCTTGGCTATGAATTCGGAGGTCGCGGGTTCAAATTACGGCGTGCAATTGTGAATTTTAATTGATAAATTTGTATAATTTCACAATATTTATTAGTTTAAACTAATACGTTAATAACTATTTCGTATATTTGCGGCATGTTGAAGAATGAAAATGGGTACTTTCAGTATTGCCATGTTAAATTAATAATGCAATATTTTAAAAACTACAAAATAGTTCTTAATAGTATGAGGTTGAGATTACGATCCTTGGGTACGCATTTTGAGGTCGCGGATTCGAATTCCAGCGTGCGCAAGTAAATTTGATTTGATAAAATCGTTCCACAGCCGAGCTGTTGAACTCAAGAACCAGTGGTAAAACGAAACGACAAGGTGCCGAAGGGATCAATGATGCTGGTTCCTCGGCGCATCTTTATAAGAAAGAAAAAAAGTTAATTTTTGTCACAGATAATCTTAGCCATAATTCTGTGTGTTTTTAAGTACCTAGTTACTCATGTGCGTTCTTATGATAAAATACAGTTTTTAGTATTTTACAATTATATTTTAAAATTATACAATGATACAAAGTAATTGAACAAATATATGTTAATTCCACTCAAGCAAAAGGATAGGAAAAACTTTATCAAAAGCATATTTATTGGTGTTCACCTTGTAAGCCGAGTCGAATAATAGAGATACTTACATCAATGATTCGTAGTAAAGATACATTTACAGATGGTCGCTATGGTAGAACGATGGTATAATAGTAATTTATGTGAATACATCACAAGAGTCCCGAGTGCTCCCAACCGCCTGGAGCCAGTGAGATTGCAGTGAGGGCATCCACAATAATTGGGGTATGTTTTAATATACATATATGTGACACCTCACAAGAGCGTCCCTGCCTGTGCAGTGTACAGACAGGGGAACTATGTCACCACCCGGTTGGGCGGCGTTGTGAGGCAGATTAAGGTAGGGGCTGTAGGAAGGGATTAGTTAATGCGGGCCTTGAAGAGGCTCGGATTATAGGAGGGAGGAAAAACAGATGCCGGTAGCTCGAAATTGCTTGTTGAAAAGCTAAAAGTATTGGAGAGAGGAAGGAGATGTGGAAGAGAAAGGTGGAGAAGTACCTGGTCACCAAACACGGCTAAAGCCATTTCAATAAAATTTTCAATTCTGAATGATGGTATTACACCAGGGCAATACTGAGAGTACCCTCCAATCTGGAACGTATCGCAAATATACCTTATATTATTTTTAAAGATAAATTGTGAAAAAATACAATGCCATATCTGCTTTGTTACTTTTATCTATGGATAAAACCATCCAGGTCCCTAAATAACACAAAAGTTATAATGTGTAACGGAACAAGTAATATAGGCCATTAATCGTTGTTAGTTTGTGTGTAGTGTCGCCAACATCATATAACCTAACAATGCCCTGCATCTACACTCCTACATAGTCACCAAACGTACAACCCGTGCAGTATGGTCCAAGCTCGATGACAGTTGGCAAACTTCCATGCCATATCCGCTTTGTTTCTATTATCTATGGATAAAACCATCTAGGTGCCTACCTAACACAAAGTTAAAATTTGTAACGGAACAAGGAATATAGGCCATTAATCGTTGTTAGTTTGTGTGTAGTGTCGCCAACATCATATAACCTAACAATGCCCTGCATCTACACTCCTACATAGTCACCAAACGTACAACCCGTGCAGTATGGTCCAAGCTCGATGACAGTTGGCAAACTTCCATGCCATATCCGCTTTGTTTCTATTATCTATGGATAAAACCATCTAGGTGCCTACCTAACACAAAGTTAAAATTTGTAACGGAACAAGGAATATAGGCCATTAATCGTTGTTAGTTTGTGTGTAGTGTCGCCAACATCATATAACCTAACAATGCCCTGCATCTACACTCCTACATAGTCACCAAACGTACAACCCGTGCAGTATGGTCCAAGCTCGATGACAGTTGGCAAACTTCCATGCCATATCCGCTTTGTTTCTATTATCTATGGATAAAACCATCTAGGTGCCTACCTAACACAAAGTTAAAATTTGTAACGGAACAAGGAATATAGGCCATTAATCGTTGTTAGTTTGTGTGTAGTGTCGCCAACATCATATAACCTAACAATGCCCTGCATCTACACTCCTACATAGTCACCAAACGTACAACCCGTGCAGTATGGTCCAAGCTCGATGACAGTTGGCAAACTTCCATGCCATATCCGCTTTGTTTCTATTATCTATGGATAAAACCATCTAGGTGCCTACCTAACACAAAGTTAAAATTTGTAACGGAACAAGGAATATAGGCCATTAATCGTTGTTAGTTTGTGTGTAGTGTCGCCAACATCATATAACCTAACAATGCCCTGCATCTACACTCCTACATAGTCACCAAACGTACAACCCGTGCAGTATGGTCTAAGCTCGATGACAGTTGGCAAACTTCCATGCCATATCCGCTTTGTTTCTATTATCTATGGATAAAACCATCTAGGTGCCTACCTAACACAAAGTTAAAATTTGTGACGGAACAAGGAATATAGGCCATTAATCGTTGTTAGTTTGTGTGTAGTGTCGCCAACATCATATAACCTAACAATGCCCTGCATCTACACTCCTACATAGTCACCAAACGTACAACCCGTGCAGTATGGTCTAAGCTCGATGACAGTTGGCAAACTTCCATGCCATATCCGCTTTGTTTCTATTATCTATGGATAAAACCATCTAGGTGCCTACCTAACACAAAGTTAAAATTTGTGACGGAACAAGGAATATAGGCCATTAATCGTTGTTAGTTTGTGTGTAGTGTCGCCAACATCATATAACCTAACAATGCCCTGCATCTACACTCCTACATAGTCACCAAACGTACAACCCGTGCAGTATGGTCTAAGCTCGATGACAGTTGGCAAACTTCCATGCCATATCCGCTTTGTTTCTATTATCTATGGATAAAACCATCTAGGTGCCTACCTAACACAAAGTTAAAATTTGTAACGGAACAAGGAATATAGGCCATTAATCGTTGTTAGTTTGTGTGTAGTGTCGCCAACATCATATAACCTAACAATGCCCTGCATCTACACTCCTACATAGTCACCAAACGTACAACCCGTGCAGTATGGTCTAAGCTCGATGACAGTTGGCAAACTGCCATGCCATATCCGCTTTGTTTCTATTATCTATGGATAAAACCATCTAGGTGCCTACCTAACACAAAGTTAAAATTTGTAACGGAACAAGGAATATAGGCCATTAATCGTTGTTAGTTTGTGTGTAGTGTCGCCAACATCATACAACCTAACAATGCCCTGCATCTACACTCCTACATAGTCACCAAACGTACAACCCGTGCAGTATGGTCTAAGCTCGATGACAGTTGGCAAACTTCCATGCCATATCCGCTTTGTTTCTATTATCTATGGATAAAACCATCTAGGTGCCTACCTAACACAAAGTTAAAATTTGTAACGGAACAAGGAATATAGGCCATTAATCGTTGTTAGTTTGTGTGTAGTGTCGCCAACATCATATAACCTAACAATGCCCTGCATCTACACTCCTACATAGTCACCAAACGTACAACCCGTGCAGTATGGTCTAAGCTCGATGACAGTTGGCAAACTTCCATGCCATATCCGCTTTGTTTCTATTATCTATGGATAAAACCATCTAGGTGCCTACCTAACACAAAGTTAAAATTTGTAACGGAACAAGGAATATAGGCCATTAATCGTTGTTAGTTTGTGTGTATTGTCGCCAACATCATATAACCTAACAATGCCCTGCATCTACACTCCTACATAGTCACCAAACGTACAACCCGTGCAGTATGGTCTAAGCTCGATGACAGTTGGCACGCTTCCATGCCATATCCGCTTTGTTTCTATTATCTATGGGTAAAAGTTTGTTGGTACCTATAAAAAAGCTAAAATTAACAATAAGTATTGAAAATTATTTTTTTCGAGATGGATGAAATTTTTCACTCTTTTTATCTTTCGAAAAACTCTTCGAAAAAGTTTCATAAAGGATTGACTTGAAGACGCAACATTACTTTATTGTAAAGTACCAAATTCACAGCGCGTAAATATCTACATATTTGATATTATTATTTGTGCCATCTGGCGTCAAAAATATTAATAATTACACATTATTCCAATGGATGTTTCCTACTTACCATAGGTCGAAAGTATGCTATATGTACACGAAACACCTCTCTGTGAAAAGCATTATTTGAGACCACGACGGGAAATTATATATAACGCATACATTGAGAACTGTCTTCAAACTATCGTCTGTACAGAATAAAAATATGTCTTCAAAGTATGCTCTAGATGTATGTATCGATATATATATTAAACGGTACATCATAGACGTATATAGCTGTGAGGGGGTAGTTTTTAAGGGTTGATTAAACAAAATGGCATTAAAAAAAAAGTGTATATAATGTGGCTCAAAGTATGCTTTATACAAATATATATATATATATATATATATATATATATATATATATACACGTATAAACACATACATACATATATATACATACACATGCATATACACATATAAATACATACGTACACACATACATATACATAGTTGCATACATACATACGCATACATACATGCATACATACATACATACACACACGTACATTTGATATTAAATACAAATAATATGTAAGAGTGATAATGAATAAATGATGAATGTAATGTATTAAATTTAGAAAGGGTTAATTATTACAATACTCTGTTAACAATTTTTTAAAAGCTTTTAAGGTACACGACAGGATATCAGCATCAAAATAAGTTTTATTATAATGATTGCATTTTGGCTTTGGCGTAGACTGGAGCGAGTGAGACATCTGACTCGCTCTGTTTTGTGCCGCTGAAATGAGGGAGACGGGTATATTTGGGAACATATCCTTAGCTTAGGATAAAGAACTGTAATCCACCTCCAGGCCGTAGTTACGGTGTGCTATCTTCCATGTCGACACTCGACAGGTAAAGAGTTATGTCCAGACCGTCTAAGAATACATTCATCTCATACTTGTCGAAATAATCATCCAGTACATGATCCAACATGCCCCGGGCACCGGGCAGGTCCTTTTAGAACTCATAAAGCTTGCCATTGTGATTCTCTACAGCTCCCATAAGCGGGCCATGGGCTTTGATTTGTATTTATCCATTGTTTCGTCTAATCCTTTTGACAGTACCCCAGCACCTATAATCAAGTTCACCGTGGTCATCATTGTTTTTTTTTGGCTTATTGTGCTATATTTCACGTTTCATCTTATTCCTTTAATAGTAGCCCAGTTCTTTTTAAAAACGTTCAAACAGAATTGTACATAAATTGTTTAGCTTAGTGGCCACACGAAAAATATTGCCAAATAAGAACAAAAAACTAAAGTGTTAAACTTATGCAGTACTTCAATTATGAAGTTCCATAGATTAACTTGAAATTATCACTCTTATAATAATTAATTAAAATAAAAAAATCGGTGTTTCAGAAGAAGATGCTTATTCCTATTTCTAGTAAATCAACATACAAAGGTAATTCACAGAGAAATAGGTTCTCTCTCAGTAGGCGTATCACGTAAATGCTCACTATTCGCAGTAGCTACTTGCTACCTCCATAATACATATTGATAGTGCTTACCCATTTATAAACCAGTCTAGACTCCCGTAGAAACGGAATAATTCAGGGTTGCCAGGTGAAAGAAATGAAATAACAGTTTTTTTAAAGTTTTAATTATTGTCTGTTAAGTACTTACTTAAATCAATTAAATTATAATTTATGTTATATATTAAAAGGGAATAAGTCAGCGTCTATCCGTAAGGCTACCAAATTTCATAAATTGTTTTGATTTATAATAAATAATTCATTTGTTTTTATTTTTTTTAGTTTATTGGGCAAACAAACAGTTCTACAATTTTATATAAATAATTACATTTTACATGTTGCATTAACCAGTGAAGTTTCCACATAAAATTCATGTTACATACGGAAAAAAACATAAATAGATATAAAAACACCTTAATGAAAATAAGTGAAATATCTTAGATATCTTACAAACCTTAGTGAAAATAACTGAGATATCTTAGATATCTTATACACCTTAGTAAAAATAACTGAGATATCTTAGATATCTTAACTAACTAACTAACTAACCATCACGCCGTTTCCCCGCAGGGGTAGACAGAGAGGACGGACCGCCAAACAACTCGGTCTTGGCACACACTCCTTGCCTCATTCACATTCATACATCGTCTCATACATACTCTTCTATTGTTCTGACTCTTGACATGGCCCGACTCAAGTATCTGATTCACTTGGTCATGCCATGTCTTCCTCGGGCGTCCCCGACTTCTGCTACCATTCACATTTGCATCGTATATTCTCCTTACACTCCTTTCTTCGCTCATTCGCTCTACATGCCCAAACCATCTAAGCGTCCCTTTCTTGATCTTACTCCTTACGCTTACATCAGCCTTGTATTAAAACACGTTGCTTTTCGCAATAGACAAAAGAATAATCTTTATTGTTCTTGAAATTTATTTGAAATGTTACACATTGTTTCAATATAGATGGCGCCACTAAACACATTTGATAATTTTGTTACCATTATTCTAATACTCCCACTTAACAAAATAAATGTGAATTTGTAAACAGAATACATAGATATTGTTTTATTTAACTTTAATTCCCAGCATGTCCATGAACTTATAATGCTTAGTTGACAAAAAACCCTTGGTTAACAAGTCAGCGGGCATTTCCTGAGTTGAAATGTATTCAATATTAATTTATTTATTTTTAACTGCATCTCTAACATAATGATACCGAACATCAATATGTTTTGATCTAGCATGTGCCTGATGACTTGTTGCTAATTTTAATGCACTTTGATTATCACAATTCAATTTAATTACACATTTTTTACCAGTAAGTTCATACATAAGATTTCTGAAATAAACAGCTTCTCTAGATGCCTCTGAGGGAGCAACATATTCTGCCTCAGTACTGGATAAGGAGACAGTCTTTTGTTTTTTACTTTGCCAGGAAATCACAGAACCACCCATTACAAAACAGAACCCAGTATAAGACTTACGATCCAGACTATCACTAGCCCAGTCTGCATCAACAAAACCTGTCAGCTCTACATTTTCCTTACAATATGTTAAACAATAGTGTTTTGTCTTTTGTAAATAATTTAATATTCGTTTAGCATAACTAAAATGAGTTTCATTATAACTGTTATTGAACTGGCTGAGATAACTAAGGGAATACGACAAGTCTGGTCTAGTCAAAACTGCCAAATACATAAGGCTTCCAATTAGCTTTTGATATGGAATGTTTACTACACAATTTTCAGCCTTTTCTATGTTCAACTTACTCTCAATGGGGGTATCTGAAGTTTTACAATTGGACATATTAAACCTTAATAATAATTGCTCTATATATTCCTGCTGATCTATAGTTATAGTCTTACATTCTTTGTTTACACTAATTCGCATGCCTAAGTAACGTCTAACAGGACCTAAATCTTTTAATTTAAATTGAGAACTTAATACATTTTTTAATTTTTCTGTTTCTGCAATACTATTAGAAAAAATTAAGAAATCGTCAACATATATAGCTACAATAATCTTGACATTCTCATAAAAAAATGTATACAAGCATGGTTCAAATTTACTTATTTTAAAACCAAAGTTCAGCAAACAATCTTTCACTTTTTCATACCAGACTAAAGCAGACTGTTTCAGTCCGTATATAGCTCTTTTTAATTTCAAGACCTTTCTAATTTGCTTATTTACAAAACCTTCTGGAATTGACATGTAAATATTTTCTTTTAAATTTCCATTTAAAAAAGCTGTTGTCACATCTAGATGTGTTATGTCCATATCCCACTGTACACTCAGAGCAAATAACATTCTCAGCGTAGAATGTTTTATGACAGGAGAAAAAATGTTCTCATAATCAATACCACGTCGCGACGTTGCGTAAAACCTTTAGCCACGAGTCGGGCACGATACTGCACTTTATCATTCACATCTAGTTTTTTATTTAACACCCACTTGTTTTGCACAATTAATCCATTACTTGGTATATCAACAATTTCCCACGCATCGTTATCCTCGAACGACTGAAGCTCCTCTCGCATGGCCTGTCTCCACTGATCAGCTTCTGGTCCATTCAGCGCTTCTGAGAAGTCTATTTGTTCGACATCTGGATTGGAATTGGAAATACAGATATTACCAAACCCAAAACGTTCCGGAGGTTTTCGTGTTCTCTTCTCCTGTTCTGGTAATTCTGGAATTGGTTGCAACTCACTGATTGAGATATCTGTCTCTATGTTTGTGATGCTTGTATCGTCATCATTTTCACTAGCCGGATCAGTATATACAGATGTATTTGAATTTTGGAGAGATTCATCCATTGAAGACTTCCCCACTGAATCTCTGCCATCTTCGTTTGTTGCCGGAGACTCATGCCCTTCAAATTCAACATCATCCTGTATCCATTCTGTTATGTTTTCTGCATTGATTTCCGATGATACTGTTTCTTCTTCTATCACTATTATATCTCTCTTTATAGTTATAATATTTTTTATGGGATCATATACACGATATCCCTTTACTGTTTCTGAAAATCCTACAAGAATCTGCATTTTAGCCTTCTTGTCCCATTTTAATCTTCTTTCCTTCGGTATGTGGACCATTACGGGGCTGCCAAATAGGCGTATATGACTTAAATCTGGTTTCTTTTTATACCACGCTTCATAGGGTGTTTTATTTCCCAAACTTGAAGTTACAGATCTATTTTTTAGGTATACTGCTGTATTAGCTGCTTCAGCCCAGAACTTTTTTTCTAATTTCGCATTAAAAAGTAAGCATCGCGCTTTCTCTATAATAGTTCTATTAGCCCGTTCACAAACACCATTTTGTTCAGGTGTGTATGCAGTTGTCTTCTGGTGTATAATTCCTTCTCTGAGTAAGTAATTCTCCATCTCACCACTACAAAATTCACCACCATTATCTGTGCGTAATATTTTTATTTTTGTTTTCTGACTATTTTGAGTCATTGCTTTAAAATTCTTAAATATCTTGAAGACTTCATTTTTATGTTTGTGGAAGTATATGAAGGTCATACGACTGTGATCATCAATGAACAAGACAAAATACCTAGCACCACCTATGGACTTCGTTTCCATAGGACCACATACATCTGCATGTATTGTATGTAGTATTTCTGTACTTATTTTTCCAACATGATGAAATGGTAACCTCATTTGTTTACCTTCGCAACAGGTCACACATTTCGCCATTGTCATATCACTGGTACCCGGGTAGGACAATCCATCTACAATGCCGTTCTTCATTTTATTTAAATCATTACTGTTAATATGCGCTAACCGCCTGTGCCAAAGATCTGCATTTGCTACAGCAGGTGCTGCCAGTATACAATCTGCTACTTTGATGTTTAGCTTGTACACTCCATTTATTGACGTTCCTGTGGCCACCAACACATTCTTAGTGTTACGTATGTAGCATTTGTTTTCACCAAAAACAACATTGTTTCCGTTCTTGATTAGTTCGCTCACTGACAACAGGTTTGTTGTTAAGCTCGGTATGCAAAGCACATCTTTAACCATGATATCATAGTTGCAGTTAGTTATTATTTGTACATCTCCGGAACACAAAACTGGCACTTTCATATTATTCGCGACGGTTATCTCTGATAAATATGGCGTAAAATTTGCGTGTTTTATCCACTCTTTGTTGGCCGTCATATGTGCACTTGCCCCACTGTCAATGTACCATTCGTTTTTATTGTATTCTCCGTTCAAAAAAACTACACTAAAAGCATTTGATTGTTTGTTTTTTTGTAACACTGGACACTGGTTTCGATAATGACCCGTCTGTTTACATTTGTAACAAGTGATGGTCTTGTCACCTGTCACTTTTGAATTTTTCGATGACGTCGCGCCATTTTTAAATTTCTGCTTGTAGCTTTTATTTGCAGCAAATGCTGCGCCGCTGGAATCCACGTCATTCTTTGAAACCTCCATATCAATCAACTTAGATTTTATTAAATCGGTGGTAATCTGCATTCCTGAGTGCTCCACCGCCATAATCATTGGCATGAATTTTTCTGGCAGACCTGCGAGAAGTAACGATCCGACCCATTCTTCTGTAATTGCAAATCCTGTGCCCTTCAATCTCTGAGCTGTTTCGACCACTTGCGTGACGTAGGAAGTCATGGAATCACAATTTTCTTGTCGTAACGAGATTAAATGTCTTAGTAGAGATATTTTACGAGAAAAGCCTGAGTCATCAAATATAGACCTCAGTTTAATCCATAACTCTAAAGTTGTTTTTGTTTCCTTAATATGCACGTACAATCCAGGGTCAATAGTTAAAACTAGCTTCGCCTTAGCTCTTGCGTCATCTGATGCTTTTGACTCGAAATTTTTATCTGGCTCCGACTTGATATAGTTAGCGAGGTTGTCAAGCACCAACAGATTTTCAACCGCAAAACTCCACTGATCATAATTCTGGCGTCCTGTCAGCTTCTCAATACTTTGAAAATAGTTTACAGCCATATTTCCACGAAAAGTCAACAATTTTCGACTGTTTTATACTAAATTTACACAGTAAAAAACCGAAAAATATATGGATATTTGCCCATAACCTATTAAAACACGTTGCTTTTCGCAATAGACAAAAGAATAATCTTTATTGTTCTTGAAATTTATTTGAAATGTTACACATTGTTTCAATATAGATGGCGCCACTAAACACATTTGATAATTTTGTTACCATTATTCTAATACCTTGCACTCTTTGCGGATATCCACATTCCTCACACGATCATACATGGTTTTACCACACATACGCCTCAGGGATCTCATTTCAACAGCATTCAATCTACTTTCATCCTTTCTTTGCCAGTTCCATGCCTCACTTCCATACATCAGGGTAGGTACCAGCACTCCATTGTGGACTGCTAACTTCGCTTCTTTGGACAATTTTTTGTTAGCGCCAACTGCGTTCAGTCCTCCATTAATGGAGTTACCTGCATTTACTCTTCTTTCAATATCTCTGTCAGCCTTCCCATCTCTCGTAAACATGCTTCCTAAATACACAAATTCATCCACCTGCTCCAAGTATTCCTCATTCACAGCTATATTGCACACTGTTTTCGTACTTTCTCTTTCAAACACCATTACTTTAGACTTACTTACATTCATCATTAACTCATTCTTCACGCATACTTCGTTCATCCTAGACACGAGAGACTGCAGATCATCCATACTATTAGCAATCAGCACCGCATCATCAGCATACAACAGGCAACATACTTTCAGATTACTCAAATTCGCGCCCAATTCCACCTCTTTCAATTCTTGCATACAATTATCCATGTATAGATTGAATAACCACGGTGACATTACACAGCCTTGTTTAACACCTTTTGTGATATCAAACCACCCCGTAAAACCACCGTTCACCCTAACACATGCAACGCTTCCCTCATATAGAGACGCAATTGCCTGAGTCAGATTCGCATTCACTCCATACTTGGACAACACCTTCCATAGCTTTTTCCTGTCGACTCGGTCGTATGCATTTTGTAGATCTACAAAGGCACAGAAAAGTTTCTGGTTTTTTGCCAGAAACTTCTCGGTGAGCATACGCAATGAGAAGATCTGGTCCATGCACCCCCTTCCACTCATAAAGGCACCTTGCACATCCCATATTTTATCCTTTGTTTCCTTTCTTACCCTTTCAATCAAAATTCTACCATACAGCTTGCCAACTGAACTTAGCAGGCTAATAGCCCTATGATTCCCACATTCCATACGTGACCCTTTACCTTTGTATAATGGCATGATCACTGCCCTTCTCCAATCTAAAGGCGTGTAACATTCCTTTAAACATTGGTTAAAAAGATTGCACAAACATGTGAGAATTATACGGCTACCTCCTTTAAAATATTCAGCAGCAATATTGTCGAAACCGACAGCCTTACCATTCTTCATACACTTAATTGATCTTTCTATCTCATCTATGATAATTTCGGTAACATTCAGTCCATCATCATTCATATCTGATTCGCCGCTAGAATCACTGTCACTCACTTCGCTTTCAAAGACTTCCTCGAAATACTTCATCCATCTCTCTTTTATTTTTTCCTCATTCGTCAACATTTTTCCATCTTTCGATTTTATCACTTTCATGCTTCCGGTTTCAGGGCCACACCGGGACCTTTTGACTTCCTTCCAAAACAACTTAATGTTTTCTTGGAAATGGTTTGTCATTTTCATTCCTTCTTCCTCTTCCAGACGTTTCTTTCGTTCTTTCACTCCAACTCTTACTTTTTCTTCCATTCCTTATATACTTCTTTCGCTCGATCCTTCTCTTCGCTGGAAGCACTGCCAGCCGCAATCAGACATAACCATGCTTTCTTCTTCTCTGAGACCAGTGCTTTAATCTCATCATCCCACCATGCATCACCTTTCTTCCTACCTTGCGTACTTATTCCACACACCTCTCTAGCAGATTCACAAAGACTCACTTTTATGTGGTTCCATGTTTCGTCTATGCTTAGACCGTCTATTTTCTTCTCATTCAATCTCATCTCTGTACAATTCACAAACTTACTTCTCTCATTATCGTTTTGTAGTTTTTCTATTTTGATTCTTGTTGGAGCTATTACCGTTTTCACTTTAGAGCGCCAACCGCGAAAGAGGTTTACTCTCGACACCACCAAAAAGTGGCCAGTTTCAACCTCTGCCCCTCTGAAAACTCTCGTGTCCTCGGTAACGGAGTCAATTACTACAAAATCGATAATTGACCTCTCATTTCCTCTTTCCCACGTATATTGGTGGATACCTTTATGATCGAAAAAAGTATTGAACACAAACAGGTTCCACTCTAAACATACTTCAAGTATTCTGTTCCCGTTGTCATTCGTTCTTTTATCCCCAAACATACCTAAGGCCGATTCAAATCCATCACGTCTAATTCCTACCCACCCATTCAAATCGCCTGCCATTATAATCCTTTCATTAATATTTTTCAGTCTCATCACATCATTCACACCAGTCCAAAAATCATCTTTCTCTTCGTCACTCTCAGAATTGACAGGGGCATAACAAACAACAAGAAACACCCTTGTCAAACCGATTTTGAACCTGATCCACATTATTCTCGGACTTACACATTCATACTGCAACATACATTCAATCATTCTGGGAGACAGTAGCGCTGCAACACCCTGACACGCCCTCTCCGTATCTGGTCTCATAGACCAAATGACGAGCCTATCATTATGCTGCATTGTACCGCTCCCTTTTTTCATACTCTCTGTTACACAAAGTATGTCCAAACATTTGCTAACCATTGTTTCACACAATTCATTAATCTTTCTTTCCATACCTCCTCTAATATTCCACGTACCAATTCGACATTGTTCGAGTTCCTTCCTCCTCTTTGCGCCACCGAAGGGTTGGCGATGTGATGGATAGCGAGCCTCATCGACACCTGTGTCGGCCATTCCCTTCTACGAACTGCTTATCTAGTCTAACATGCTGATACTTAGGTATAAATCACTAACATACAAATTAATATAATATTTAACTTAATCCTAACGCCATCAAAACTGTTCCAGATGTCCAAATGAAAAAAACTTAATTCTAAAACAAAAAGTATCGTATCACTATAACAATAAACTATTCACTGCATAATTGTTTGTAATAGTTCATATTGGCAGAAGACAAAAGACGCGGCTCCATTTCGATTTCGTCCTTCCTAGGGCGTAGGGGCACGGGGGCGGTGCAGCGGGGGTGTAGAGATTGCCAGATGATTGTCTTGTACCAGTCATCTTGTAAGGGCGATAGTCGTGGGCGATTCAGTGACCGAACCACGGACAGGTCATATGGCTGACAGACGTCTATAACGGCGCCGGTGCGGGGGTTGAAATATCGGTATGCGACGGTTGTCGGCAGCGGGGGTTGAAATATCGGTATGCGACGGCCGATGAGGTCTCCACATCTGGTAAAAATTATTAAATTCCAAACTCGGGCTTACACACCATAATAAACATAACTGAGATATCTTAGATATAATTATAATAAGTAGGCGTAAACGAGACAAAGGACATCGCTCACATAAAAATATGAAAACTAAGATTATTTCTCTCGTGATATCATTCACCCGATAGAACTGGAACCGATATGAATAGGACACCCTGTAAACTTCCTAACTTTATCATTTTACAAATTTTGTATACAGTACTGGAACCGATATGAATAGGACACCCTGTAAACTTCCTAACTTTATTATTTTACAAATATTGTATACATTTGCTGTCCCTCTTCCGCTAGTGACAATAAGTAGGCTTGAACAAGACAAATGGCCGTTCGTCGCAACTGGAAGCGTATACTGATGCACAAATACGTCCAATGATAAGCTTTTTTATTGCAGCCAACTCTCGCTGCGTTACCTATATGTATTACGACTAAACATGCTAATAATCAATTTGAATTTTTCCTACTTTCACAACAAAATAATAAATAAATAATTTTTATAGCTCTTTTAATAATGGAGACAAAGGATTGATTGAACCCACGATGCCAATACGACAAATCTGTTCATTAGATCACTTCCATCTCGCTAAACGAACTGGCAGGTACTAAAGAATAAATATATTTAGAATCATCTCCCAGTTACCCTGTATACAGGGAGTAAAATGCGCTGATTTCGGGAGGTGATTCTACTTGATGAAAGAAGTAAAAAAGATAAATGACTTTTTTTAGAAATTCCAATGTTTATTTACCCATGCTAACAGTTCAACTTCTTAACCTAAAAAACATTGGAATTTCTAAAAAAACTATAGTTTATTTTTTACTTGTAATATTATGTATAATCACCCCCCGATGTTACCCTGTATATTTGGCGGCACCTATATAATTAATAGTATTTACTCAACTGATTGTGCAACGGTGTATGCAGCGCCCGTAACGAACGATCCTAAACAATTTTTCTAATACGGTCTTGCATATTATTTCGTTGAATATTGGAATGTTATTGTTACAAATACATAGTCGACTTGCAACACTGTACTGCAAAAAATCTCTCTTTTGTTAGGTATATAGACCTTCGTCGGGTGCCTTGTTTTAAACAATGTTCCAATGAGACCATCCTTAATATTGGCAGATTATTTTTCTAGTAAATATCACAAAAATGATTTACCTGCTTTTAATTCGAATAGCCCCCAATCTTAATTTTCTCCTTTTCTATGGAAATCGATTCAAATTACAAAACGGAAATCTTTCTCTGGTAACCATGAAAATGGCGGCCTATGATCAGCTGTTCAAAGACCCTATACAATATACATATATACGATTGGCGTGAACAGCGAACACGCGTTCCGTACTCATTTATTACAAACTTGTATGGAGCCTGTACGTGAGGTGAATCTATATTATATAGAGGGGTAGCACACTCAGATATAGGAATAAATGTAATAAAGCAAAACCATGTCGATACGGAAGAAGTTAGCATTCGAATAAATATTTTGACTATGGAACATTTTATCTCTACAATTCAACTTGCGGAATAGTTTTTCTAATCAGAAGAACTGAAAATTTTGGAACAAACAATATGGCGTCTTGCCTTATTTTTGAATGCATCTCCCTGAATTTCACTTTTAAATGAATTAACCCACTTTCCAACATCCGATCGAGCTGAAACTTGGCAGATAGACTCGATGTCAAAGACACTGCATTACTGAAAACTTACGCATTTTTCTGAAATCGGGTGACATTACGGCAATAAATACCCAACTATACAGTAACTACCCAATTTGAAATTGTCAGCATGTACCTATCTATCTATTAATAAAAGTAGATGTACCTATTTTAGTAAAAACAAATGTTTTTTATGTGTAGATTACAATGGATATCATTTCTATTGCATAACTCATGATGAAAATTATTTTTCGAGATGAAATTAGCTGCGTTGATCTAAAAGTAACAACTAAGAAAGAGTTTAAAGCTTTTAGCTGACAGTTGATAGTCAAGACAAAAGACACTATTTTCTCAAATTTGAGAATAGGCGTATTTCTGGTAGCTATTTATTTGGTACGAAAAAAATGTGTATTTCTAATAATAATAATAATTAAATGATTTATTGTCTTCTTTTCTTAGTAACAATATAAAGATAATGATATCCTCACTGGCATCTCCCGTGCTGAGGATGTCATTTACATATTATAATTTAATTATAAGAAATTAATATTACAACAAAGTAACATGTGAATTTAATTATAAAAATATATCAGGTGGTATAATCTTTTTTTTTAAATAATTTTGAAATAAGTAAGATGGTGTGTTTTAAATAAATAATAATAATTTAATAATTTTAAACTTTAATAATTTTACTGTGTACGTGATCAGCACAATGTCAATTCAAACATTTAGTGTGCGATTAAAAGGTTTTCTATCTCTTTCCTGCGATCTGAAAGTGGAAAAAACTAGAAAAAATAGGAATTCTGAGAAAGCATTAACTTATGATGTTAAAATAAAAGATATAATCTTTATTAGATTAGGAAAATATTTATTGAGTACTTACGAGTGACAGATTTACGTGTAGAGGTTTGTAGACGAACGACAAAAAGTGAGATATCGCAATCAGAGTTGATCTGAACACAGTACTCACACAGATGCATTGTTTGCGTACAGCATATTTGAACTTGTATTTCGACATTAAGAAATAAATTCGAAAAAAAGTTTCTAATAATGGTTAAAAGATTACACTGTAAAAACTTTTCGACTTAATTCAATTAAATTTTTGATAATCGTTTTTATCAATTTTTTTAAAGAAACTTATGTAGATATCATTTTCGTGGTTTGCTTAGAAAATAACCGTTTGAATGATTTCAAATTCAGAACGCTTTTCTGTTTTGTTTTCGTCTGGTTGACTGCGAATTGCCATTAATTTAAATACGGTTTTATAACTGTAAAAAACGCGTTCTACGCTATAAATTATAACGCTTTAATTTTCGCACTCAAGTTGCAGGTAAGTAGGTACTTAATGGAACCTTGATTATGTACATAATAAAAATATATATTTTTCTTAAAATATTTGTCTGATAAATAGGTACGTACGTCGTTTTGCAATCGTAAAAAAATGAAGTTGGTCAAAGATGCTACGCAGAAAAAACAAAAGGCGTAAAAAAAAGAAGAACTAAGTAGAAAATTACAAATGTTATTTAATAGCTTTACCCTTTCTCGCGTTGCTGTTGTTCAGTCTGTCTGTGCAGATAGACAAAAAATAGCGCGTGCTAGACCCCAAAGGCATTTATAATATAATTAATAAATAAAATAAAATAATATTTCTAAGGCGCCATATTTTTTATTCTCCTGGCGCCATTTGACAAAGGGTTTCGGCCGCTGATGATGTGAAAACCCAAAACGGGCAACAATGTAGCATTTAGGCTTAATTTTTCCAGAAAATACTTTCTGGCTGTGATGTGTTGAATATTCATAAAGCCGACGAAGCTGCGAGCAAAAATTTTAATTTGGACCGAGGGAGTCACACTTCGGTGCCTACAAGTACCTCGCTAAGGTAATTACAGAACCCATCTAAGGTTTAAGTGATGTTCTCACTTCATAGTCAACAAAAATTAAATAACTTATCATTTAATTATATGTTACAGATACGTAAATACACTTTAAACATCTGTAGCAATTTCAAAATGGTCCTGCCACTAGATCTAACCCCTATGTTGTTGATGCGTCATATTTATAAGAGCAAGTGATGAAGTTACAACCGAACTGAATGAAATGGAATATTGGAAGTATATATTGACTCGCATCCCGGCATCTGAACAAGCTAGACTCGTTGTCAATGACAATGCATTCTGACATCTTTTGATGACACCATGCACACACTTTTTTTCTGAAATTGGATGACATATAAAAATTTAAAGCAGTTAACATATAAAATAAATGTCGGTATTATTCGATTAGGATTTGGCTTATGTGTTAGCGGTGTTGTATCTGGTCCCTGGGGAGGATGGTTCGATCTTCAGTCAAACAAAAATACAGTGTGTGGCAAGCCTACGCACGACGGAAGTGAAACTTTTAGTATTCTTCTCTCTCTCTCTTTTCATTTCATTCTCTCTTTTTTCTCACTTCTATCTCGTCACTACTCATTTTTGACACTAAAACTCTGTTCCAAATCGAATAAACCACAATCAATTATTTCACTCGTATTACGCTCACCGCGCAGTACACGAAGAAAGCAGCTGATGCCTGGCGTGGCGTCGTTGGCTAGAGAGAGAGGAAAAGAGAGAAGAGAGAGAGAGAACGTTCGTCAGTGGCTCCCTCACCTCAGTAAGCGACTACGGTGAGAGAGCGACAGTGAACGGTGAGCGGTGGTGGGGGTCCTGTACCCCCTCCACCAAATGATCACGGTTTTTCGTGACGGTCATGAGTCGGTTTTACTCCGGTCCTCGAAAATGCATGACGCGCGTAAAGAAGTTTCACTTCAAAAAATTCTTTGAAATTGGCCACTAGCCGGCCCAATAGAAGGTGCAATTTGGTCTAATTTTGAAAGTAGGGTGACCGGGTATCTCATCAAAATGACAGTTCAACACACCTAAAAAAGTGATATAATGTCATTAAAAGTGATGACCAAAAGTTTAAAGTTGACCAAAATTTGTTATTTAGTTGAAATGGTTTTGTAATTCGGTCTTGGAAGTACAGGGTACCCCATGCTTGTACCTTGCTTAGGTATTCAACGGCTCGTGCCAATATTCGACTAAAACCTTTCCACCGGAACGAAGAGTACCCTTGCCAGGTGCTATACGTTGCCCGTTCACCCAGTGCCCTAGTAAATATTGTAACAAAAACTATTTCGGACTTTTTTTATTCAGATATCAGCTTCATCAATATTTGGGGGCTATCGAATTTAACTATTTGACTTCTTATGATTTTACGAAGAAAAATTACTGTTGCTAATTCATTAAAATCTCTTAAAATTATTGGCAGTTCCGGTTAAAAACGCGTTTGCAGGCCTTACGAATGAACAAGTTTCCTTATAAACTTTTATTAAATTACGAATATATTATCATAATATCTGGTGTGTAAGAAGTTATGAAGTTGTTTTTTATGTTAGTGTAAGAAATGATTGTCGAAGGACCTTGAATGATTGAGCAATGACCACTGCACATAAGACAATATTTGTTGTAGGGATAAAGGAAGGACTCACCATTAGGAAAGGGCACTCGTTTCTTCCCGTCGTCTCCTCACAACAATGTCACTTAACACGAAGCGGATTGCACTATATCGTCGCGAATAATAATGTCGTAAGATAAGGGAGATGAGATCTCGAGCGGATGCGGTTTTATTGTTAGCGGTTCGGGTTATTGCAACATACTGATTGATTCCCAAAGGGCACATAAATTAGCAGGAATGGAAAGGAAGGTAGGACAAAGGACAACAATACTATCTCAGTACAGTGGTCGCAGGTATGTGTGTATGTGTGCATGAGATGTATGTATAAATTAATGTCTATTGCGCATTGGCGCAACCAATATCGGTCAATTTTAAATTGATTTATCAACAAAGTCTGTTAATTGATCGTTTGTTTATATATTGCTAATTTATTTAGAATCTTTTCAAATTATTCGTAATCCGATTAAAACCGGGAATGCAGGCCCTTAACGAATGATAAAATGAATGATTTTAGTAAAATACCAATGTATCATTGTGATGTCGAAACACGTGTTCATAAAAATTCTAACGTTTTCGCACTTCGTCATTATTATTATCAAGACAAACGCAGGTGCATGAACACGGTTGCGATATATTATGAATTTACTAAAAAGTTTATCAGGAAAGGCCTTCAATCCCGTTTTTAACCAGATTACCAATAATTTTATGAGATATTCAACAAATTCGCAATACTCATTTATCTGCGTGTATAGTAAGTTGGTCACTATTGAAAAGATTCTGGTAATTACTATATAAGAAGCTAAGTTTATAGTAAGCCAAATGTACTCGGTTTTCTATGCAGCATTTCAATGGAGTGTGTATAGTGGATAGTGCTCCCATCCTTGCACTGGACTATCATTAGCTTCATATAGTCCAGACAGTCCACGCAACGCACAACACCTATTATCGCAACTAGCAAATACATAATTAAGCCGTCAAAATGGCAAAATTATGTATTTGAAATCATTTCTGACTATAATAATATATTCTGATATATTTATTGTCTAGTGCAGGCTGCGCACGCCTCTCAGAGTCAAGGCGAACCATCATTTGATCATCCCCTTTGCAGAGATCAATCGGTCTAGCACAGTGATCGATAAAGCCCTATGTGTATACGATATTGACAAAATCCGTCATCTTTGGTGAGATACCGATATTTGCGAGCACGTTCAGAATATGATTCCGACAGTCGGTAGACAAAAGCCGCTGTTTTTAGCGCGGTGTCGGATAAGTTGTCAATATGCTCGACTTTTTGGATAATGTTATTCGTTTTACAAAATAACAGGCTTATTAATTAACGGGGTGAACTAACGAAGCTTTCAGAATTGAAAGAAATCGTATACACGATCCATAGACTTAATTAATTCATCAACGACGCGTTCCTATCTGGAAAAACCAAAGTTGTTAGTTATGACCAGAAATTTGCGCGCCATTGTAAATTGGAATGGTAATTCATAAGCAGATCTTTTTTTCGAGGACCGAATGGTGACATTACAATGCGAGTTGCCTGTATGCTGTCAGATTCATTTATTGATAAATCACTGAATGTTGGACGGTCACGCCGCCTCCCGCACTCAAGTGCAAGTTGGTTTATTCCCCTGTCCCTGATTGGCTAGTCTATCAATTTAAATGTCTATGACTTTCACGAATTTATGCCATATTCGTTCCCTGGAAATAAAGCATTAAAAATCTTGGTATTACGTTGTCGTTTCCAGCTCAATGCGTTTCCATACCAGCACAAAAAGTCTGTGCAGGATGTTCACTCAATTGAAATTAAGTACTTACCCTTGGCGTGCAGGAGACAAATAAAGGACCCACCCCTATGTAATATACAATTACTATAGAATATAATGTTTGAGGGATGTGGGCAGGAGGTAGGGGATACCACCCCTTCCTGTTTTATGCCACTGTACAATGCACCCCATATTATTTTTGCCCTACAGAGATGAAATCAATAATGCATCAAGTTATTTTGATCTCATTCCGGTTATGTAAATATTAAGTTGAACTTAGATAAAGCATGGTACCTACTTGCCGCTTACACGAGCTCTGAATTAGCTTTCAAAATATGAAGTTAAATGACAGTGACTATGACATCACCAATTTGTTGAATCCTGTGTGGCTTAAGAAGTGGAAGGGAGAAGTTGGAGTTTAGCTGAATATTCAGAACCGGTTACTAAACACGGCTAAAGCCATTTCTAGCCTACATTCGTTTATGTATGGCGGTATTTTATCTGCCTGTACAAAATACAACTAAATAACAATATATGTACATTCTAACGCAGCATAATTTTCATTGGTCAAATGCATTGTACATATAGTTTTATATTAGTGATCGACGAACCAGTGGATACAATCTGTTAGCCATAAGTTGATAATAGTTTGACTTGTCTATAGTTAGTAATAAGATTGTAAAAAATTATTTTATATTTGTACAGCGCCTTTGAGGTTATTTTTCACGAAAAGGCGTTTATCAAATCATCCAAATATTATTATTTTTACATATAAGGATAAAAATGAGTAATGCTGATTTATTGAAAATCTCTTAAAATGATTAGTCACCCTGTTAAAAACGGGACTGTAAGCTGCTTCCTGATAAAAGTGTTGGCAAATTCATAATAATATTGGAACGCGTGTTCATCCACCTGCCTTTGTCTTAATAAGATATCAAGACGAAATGCAAAAACGTTTTAATATGTTTGTCCGAACATATAATGTGTTTGTCCGAAGACATAATGTGTGTGTCCGAACATATAATGTGTTTGTCCGAAGACATAATGTGTGTGTCCGAACACATAATGTGTTTGTCCGAAGACATAATGTGAGTGTCCGAACACATAATGGTTCTGCCAATGGTTCTCCCGGTAGGGAGGAGTATATTGCTCCTGAACCAAATCTCCTCCGAGATTGATATATTTGGCGTCAGTGAGGAGAGATTCAGAAGGGAAATTCTTCTGATTCTTGAAAGGGTCTCTCCACATTGACGAGATCTTTCACCACTGCCTGATTTTTTTTTGGAAATTCCACATTTCTTTTTTATGTATAAATATTTGAAAACAATCTTTTGTAAAAAATTTATATAACCTTATTTCTTATATGCATTAAACCCTAATTTGTAATTGTGTAAGAAATTAATAAATAAATGTTATTATTATAATGTGTTTGTCCGAGGACATAATGTGTGTGTCCGAACACATAATGTGTTTGTCCAAAGACATAATGTGTCCGAACACACATTATGTGTGAATTGGTATTTTACTTAATGTTAACCAATTCATCTATAATAGCCTACAATCCCGTTTTCAACAGGATACCAAATAATTTAATGATATTTTTAATAAATTAGCAATTACTTTTTATCATAATGTTTTCTCGCTGCAGATGATTTTCTCTAGTTCCCTTGCGATTTGTCGTCCGATTTAAGTCAGATATTTCAACAAACATGTGAACACTTCAAAGAAACAGATGTTTTCAAATATTCCACGTAATGTAAACAAATCTAAGGTTGTTCGTGTAATTCCATTCATTGTAATATTGTATCCGATAAGCGGTACTCGGAATTTTAATTAAAATGCTTCCTGTGTCGAATACACTTCGGCCATTTTTAGTTTGTCAACTGGGTAACGAAATAGCCAAACACAGGTGTTTTGGGAAGATTTCTCTTGTGTTTTTTTGTGACAGACGAAGACAGGAAATTATATTTTACGTAAGATTAATTTTATGTCACCGCAAACCAAATGGAAGGACAGATATAACATAAATACAGTGGGGACGTATATGCGGGATCATTGAATCATCGAATTCAGAATGGAAGATAATAATCTTCTCTTAGCAACGAAGAATCTGGTTAAAAACGGGATTGCCGGCCTTACGAATTTTTTTCCTGATAAACTTTTAGTAAATTACGAATCACGATGTAAGAACACGTGTTCATGAAAATGACTCATGATACATACATTATCAAGGCATAACTCCTTGCATTTTAGTCAATAGTATTTTTTTCCCGTGTCATTCACATGGGGGTTTAGATTATTGGGAGCGTAAGGGAGAAAGGAGGCGAGGGTGGGTTTATTAGAAAGTTTTTTGACCTCTACTTAATACAACTTATTATTTACATCACATCGATAAAAGACATGGTGTAAGTAATGGTTCCATGATAACTCAACACCGTGACAATTTAACGCACCATTAAAAAATGATATAAAGTTTTTTTTGTGTTTCTTTATTCATACAAATTTAAGTGATTACAGTTTTTTGTTGTCTACAGCCAACATACGTGGCTCATGCCCATTAAAATTAAATTTTTATTTAAAACCGCACAAAAGTTCCAACTGCTCCCAACCATCTGGAGCCAGTGAGAGCATGGTATCCCCAATTAGGGTATGTTGTGATCCAGGGTATATTGTCATCCCTACATCCCTACACCCCTACAACCCTACAACCCAACATCCTATTTTTCGGTAATTGGATATATAAATAAAAAATTCTAAAAAAAGTACTATGGAATTCATATATCTTATACTCATTTATAAATGTGGAAATTCTAACTATTATTGGCAGGACTGATTCCGAAATGATACTGAACAGTGTAATTTGAAATCACGAACGCCTCTATGTATCTTTATGTATCTTTTTTATGTATCTTTTTTATGTATCTTTTTATGTATCTTCGTTTTAACATACTTATTTTAGCTAGTCTTAAATCCTGTATTCGTCTAGGATAACTTAAAACTTGTATATTTGACTGTCCTGAAACGGGAATCCTTCCTAGTTGGACAGTCAAAATCATAAAATGTAATCAATATTATATTATAAAAAAATAAAATAAATAAATAAATACAAATAAAACGTAAATGTTCTCCAAAATGCCCTGGAAAGAATCTCAGACTTGTGATGTACCGAAAGAAACCATTCATCTGTTCTGAATGCAATTACTAATGTTATTCAAATTGACCCTGGTAATAAATTACATCTTTGCGATTCTCTCAAGGATAAAGAAACCATCTTGTCACTTCGAATGCAATCAACAATATTCTCAAAATTTGTTTTGACAGCATCGCCATTCCATTGTAAGAATATTATGTACTAAATACACAATTTGGCTGTCCTGAAACAGGAAACCTTCCCAGTTGGACAGACAAAGGTTCATTTTGTTTGTATTGTTTGTAATTTATATATATATTTAAAAAAATATATAAAATAAATTATATAAATATTACGGTTTGATGTATAAAGTATATCTAACTGCTTTTTGTACTATCGTCGTACAGGTGATACATTTAATTATACAAATGAACTATTCTGCTTTGTCGTGTGTGTATTTGCGTTATTAATCTTGACTCGTCAATTTCCACGACTAAATGACGGAAATGTTCCACAATTCACACTAGTAAAACGTATAAATTAGTTCTTACTACCCGCAATAAACATTAAACTGCATACCTGCAAAATGTGCAGTTTTTTATTGTTCCTTTAGATAGCAGTCGGTACATTTCATTATCCACCGTAAATTGATTAAGGAACTCCTAAACAATAGTAATAATAAATAAAAAATAATTGATTGATATGAAGTCGAATAATTTATACTCGGCAAATTGCTGCAATTTCCACAACTCCATAATCCGAATCAGTACGTCATACTATATGCAGGGCAGCACAACACACGACCGTGTTTCAAAATCGTCACAATTCATTAACTTCGACCACACGGCCTCCGTGGTCGAGCGGTAAGGCTTTCGACTAGCAATCGTCACAAGTTCAAATAATGGCGTGCGCAAGTAAATATAAATTGATTTTTTAAAATTATTTCACAACTTATTCATTTAAAAATAACTAGCTGACGTGTACCCGGCGTTGCTCGACTTTTCTCTACTTTCTATAAATATAATATGCATGTAAGAAATTCACGAGTAAATTCACTTTTGAAGCACAAGAACTAAGCACACAACAGACAGACGCGCGTAGCGTGAAAGATACTCTCAGTATCGCCCTGATGTAAGACCACCATTCAACGTTGCTTGAAATGACTTTAGCCATGTTTGGTGACCAGATTTGATTAGCTAACTACCTCCTCATCTTCCTCATCCCATCTCCACTCCTTCCCCACTAACTTCAGCCTCACAACATAACCTAATTGGGGATTCCGGAGTCTCCCTGGCTCCAAACTGTTGGGAGCAGTTGAGACTATTGGACTGTAATCACATAAAAATAGGTTTGAAAAATCCACTAACGGAAGGTGATTGATTCTACATGATGGTAGAAGTAAAAAAGATAAATAACTTTTCAAAAAATGTTCAAAATTTCATTCGAAAATGTTTGAATTTCGCAAAAACATATTCAAGCACACTTCACCCCCGGACGGACAAATTGTGTTTTTTTTTTATTATTGCGGTCCTCGGCATACCGAAAGTTAAACAGTCCTGCCTGCATAATATAATGCGTTGCATTCTAGAGAAGAAAGCAGGAACGCATGTTTGGCAACGCTTGACTTCCCAGTGTGAATAATGAAAATCATAATTATAAATATTCGTAACGATTCAAAAGTGTTCCAAATCAATGGTATTGCTTGTTCATGCGTTTGTTCGTAGTTGCACGAACTGCATCGTGTTATAACTTTGTTAGTGCAAATATCATCTCAGAAATTTTTGTATGGGTAATGTGTAGGTAAAAAAAAACTATTTTATGTGATAATTAATGAATATTGATAATTTGTCGTTGGTGAATAATTTTTATTTTAGTTTGTGGCCTTGAGAAAAATTATTTCCTTCAGGGTCTACACAGATAAAAATGAGTATTGCTAATTTATTAAGAATCTCTTCAAATTATTTATAATCCGGTTAAAGACGGGATTGCAGACCTTAAAGAATGAATGAAGAGGTTTCCTGATAAACTTTTAGTAAAATATTCGGATTTTCATGAACATGTATACATGAATATTCGTAATTTACTAAAATTTCAGGAAATCAGGAAACCTCTTAATTCATTCGTTAAGGCTTGCAATTATGTTTTTGACCGGATTACCAATAATTCGAAGAGATACTTAATAAATTTTTAATAATCATTTTTCTCCGTGTATGTCGTCTTTGAGGATGCTGTGTGGATGGGCTTTGAAGAGACCTATGTTACAAGAAGGAGGAAACACAGACAGACTAGTTCCACTCGAGAACGGCTCGTAGAATTGACCTGTTCTTATTTTGGCAAGATTCCCGATCGTGCACCGGTGCCGAAGGGATGGATGACGCTAGTTCCTTGTAGCATCTTTCGTTGAAATACCGGTAGAACAAGGTTATCATTACCACGGAAGCCTGTGTTCTAAAGATTGTAGTCCGTTTATTAAGAGAGGGGAATCTATCAAACGGACCGCCCGTTTCTTTACACCGTTCAAAAGTTGTGTTAAAAAAAGTTCAATGTTTTAAAAATATTTTATGCACATTTTAAAACAGTTGCGATACAAAATTCGTGTTTTGAGGTTAGTGACTTTTGCCTGAATGCGAGCAGGTAACGATAATACAATGTTTACCTAAAAAATTCCAAGTCAGGCTTCAAGCACCTCAGTCCAGGGAATCGATTCTCCAATCCAGGCCGCTCGCAATCGCCGTCGAAAGTATATACATTGCTCGGAATTCTTATTCCTGAGTCTCCTCGAAGGTACATACTTACATACGCCAAACGTCAAAAATTGTTTTGATCGAACAACGACTGGTTCGACCCACTCGTTGTTCGAGTGGAATGGCTTTTGACTATTGGCGTATGTGAGTACGTACCTTCGACGTGACTCAGGAATAAGAATGTCGAGCAATATATGTACTTTCGACGGCGATTGTGAGTGGCCTGGATTGGAGAATCGATACCCTGATGTGGTGAGTACAATGAGTTATCAGTTGAAATTCCCAAATTAGGTTTATCTCTACGAAAGAATTTGGCGGTAAATAAATAAAGTAAACAAAACGCACAGTAGTGACACTGGTGACACATATTATACTTTTCATATAGGAATACGTACGTCGCGTCGTGACATAACATGATATACCTCTTCGGTCTTCTATTTAGACAGAGGTCATAAGATCAAATATCAGCATTCGGAAATTTAAGAAAATGTATGTTATTTCACACATTATTGATATTAAAATACAGAACTTTTCCAATAAGAGGTGTTATTTTGAATAGCTCGCTATTTCGGTAGATGTTACTTTTGAAGCTGTCATTTTTTGACATTTGACAAGTAGAAACTACGTCATTAGTAAAAATGAAACGATACACGCTTTAACAATGCATTTTAATTGTTAAAATTCACTTGAGTGAATCAAATGCAAATCATCTTTGAGTGATGAGGCCCATTTCCACCTCGGTGGCTTCGTCAACAAGAGAAATTGTCGCATCTGGGGCTTGGAAAACCCAAGAGTTATTGTTGAAAAGCCTCTTTATCCTCAACGTTTGACTGTTTGGTGCGGTTTATGGTCCGGCGAAGTCATTAGACCTTATTTTTTCGAAAATGAGGTTGGAGTAACAGTTACGGTGAATGGATTGCGCTATCGAGAGATAATTAATGATTTTTTTATGGCCGGAATTGAATGGTATTGATCTGGACAACGTTTAGTTTCAACGAGACGGCGCTACGTGCCACACAAGCAACGAAACCATTGATCTTTTACGATTGAATATCAAAATAACACCTCTTATTGGAAAACCCTGTACAAGAAAATTACTGGTGGACCATACTGCAGTATCGCCTAGGTGAAAGACCCAGTGGCGCACCTAGGATATTGCCTTCAGGGCAGAGTTAAAATAATGAAAATATGCCATGCACAATTCTATCTGAGACACTATCTAGGTTACTTTGTGCCCATTTAAAAATTTAGATACCAAAAATATGGTAAAAATTAGTTGCAAGGTGATATTGTCAATTCTGAATTTGAAATATGAGATTGTCAAATATGACGTATAATAAATAGGTCCCAATGGTCAAGTTAGTTAAGACGCCTGTCCTGGTATGACAAGAGATCCTGGGTTCGATTCCTAGTGGTGACCGTTATCTTTTTATTTTTGTGTGTCTTGTTCTGTTTCATGTTTCATTCAGATTTATTAGTATTATCTTCTTCAATGATATATTACAAAAGTTGTTCCTACAATTATTGTTATTTATATTATAGAAACTCGGATTGTTCGGACTTCTAAATAAAAGGCAAAATAACTGTACGGACTTTATCATCTAATATGAACACATCGTTTCCATGATAACTCAACACAGTGACTATTCAACACACCTTTAAAAAGTAACCTAACCTAACCTAACCTTAACTACTTATCCCAGTTAATAATTTTTTTGTAACATCTTTATATAATTTTTTAAAGACGTGATGAATTATCATTTTGATGGTTTATCTGGTCACCGAACACATCTTCCTAGGGAAATGTACAGAAAAGCAATGCTACTTATCTTGTTGGTGAAAATCGTGGCTTCATATCATGTTTACCTGCTGGTTTAATAAGTAATCACTAGATAATAAGACATGTTCTCGGTAATTATGTACTAACTAAGCTTTCTCATAACTTCTAATCTTATCTGTAACTAGCTGACGTTTACCCGGCGTTGCTCGGTTTTGTAAATGATTTGGAGTAAAAATTTTGAGGTTGTGATTTCTAGAATAAATATCGACTTTTTTATAGTTTCTATAAATATATTGTGCATTTATTATATATTTTAACTTTCCGAAATCAAAATCCGTTGCGTAGTTTAGAAGAACTAAGCGCACAAACAGACAGACTCGGATAACGACTTTATTGTATACTATTTAGAGAAACTGACGTGTACCCGGCGTTGATCGCGGACTTATAAATAGTTTGGGGTAATATTTTGAAATTGTGAGGTCTTTTCAGGATATAAAATTCCGTAGTACCTACATTATTTTTTTAATATATTTCATAAGGTTTATCCAGCGTTAGCAATGTAAGCGCCCGAAAATATTTTGTTACGACTTGATTACAAAACATCATCTTTTATCTACTTTCTATAAATAAAATGTGCATGTAGTATATATATATATATAAACCTTCCGGAAGAAATTTTCTTAATTTATTTATTTATTTATACGCCCATTGGTCTTTTACATACATAGTTCATAAAAAATAATATTCTGAAGATTGTAAGTAACAGTAAAAATACATATAACAATGTCCATTTGACATATTATGACAGCAAGTAAATAGTAAATGCATGCAATAATTATTTGTAGGTATAAACCTGTTGTACAAAAATAAGAATATGCCTACTCCTAAGGTATACAAACGTAAATTAGTTAAAAAGAAATGTAAACTTTATATGTACATACTAGGTAGTGGCAGCAGTAACATGATATCATACGACACATAGTGTATGAGGCCTTTGAATTAGAAAGTTAACGAAATAATTATTGGCGGTATTGTTAACAAAATATAAAGTGTTTGAAAGGTTGTTGTGGCCTGTTAAATCGAGGGCGTTCGGTCTGCCATTTTACATACATATTTTACATAGTTTATATAAAATATATTGTGAAGATTATAAATATAGAATAGTAAAGCAATAATATAACCTTCACCATTTGACATATAAAAGCAAGCAAAAAGCAAATCTAAACATGATAGTTTGTAGGTATAAGCCTGTTGTAAGATAATAAGAATTTGCCTACTTCTAAGGTATAAAGACGAAAATTGTTTATAAAAATGTTAAGTTTATATGTACACACTAGGTAGTAGTTGTATTAACATAATATCTATGCAACACATTAAAGTTAGTGCATATATTTATTCATTCATTGAATAATGATGGTGAAAACTCTAATAAAATCCGTTGCGTAGGTTGAAAGAACTAAGAATAACAAACAGACAAACGCGGATAGGTGGATAGGATTATAGTATCTAATTAATTAAAGGTAGAGAAACAGAAAATTTATTTTTCTGAAAAAAGTGTCTTGAAATAGATTTCTTCTGTCTGAAATATCTTAGTCAACTGTTATCGGCTTTAAAATATCTGCTATGTAGAAAAAATACAAGCTTTGGAACCGGGAGATACCGTGTAGTAATCTGTTCAGTCGGGAGAGTTTGTTACTATAGATATTGTGGACACAGTACAAAGAAATACATAAGTTGGTTGATTCATTTAACTTTTTATATTTGTACTTACTAGCTTTCCTAACATAGGTAGAAACAATTCGGTCTCGCAACACAATCTTTCTTAATTCACATTCATACATCGTCTCATACATACTCTTATATTATTCTGACTCTTGACATGGCCCGACTCGAGTATCTGGTTTACTTAATCGTGCCATGTCTTCCTCGGGCGCCCCCGACTTCTGCTACTTTTATGACTTCAAGATTTCCTATATTGTTAATAGGTATTAAACTGATACCACACTGAGAAAATTTACCGATATAAAATATTTCTAGTAAGTTATTCGTAATCCTGTTAAAAACAGGACTACAGGCCCTTAAAGAATTAATTGATAGGTTTTATGAAATGAGAATGTATTAACGCGACGTCGAAACACGTGTTATATATTCGAAAAGTACAAAGATTTTATTAGGAAAAGGTCTGCTTACAGTTTTTAACATGATTTTATTTAATCAGCAATACTCAATTTTCTCCGTGCATATTATAAAACCTATTATAACGATTTCATTGCGTTTTTCTCGTGCATAGAACATTTTCATTACGCGTACCTTTAAGATAAAGCACGAATGTCTTTAAGATTCATTACGTGTACCTTTAAGAAAAAGCATGAATTTCTTCAAGTTTCATTACGTGTACCTTTAAGAAAAAGCATGAATTTTTTCAAGTTTCATTACGTGTACCTTTAAGAAAAAGCATGAATTTCTTCAAGTTTCATTACGTGTACCTTTAAGAAAAAGCATGAATTTCTTCAAGTTTCATTACGTGTACCTTTAAGAAAAAGCATGCATTTCTTCAAGTTTCATTACGTGTACCTTTAAGAAAAAGCATGAATTTCTTCAAGTTTCATTACGTGTACCTTTAAGAAAAAGCATGCATTTCTTCAAGTTTCATTACGTGTACCTTTAAGAAAAAGCATGAATTTCTTCAAGTTTCATTACGTGTACCTTTAAGAAAAAGCATGCATTTCTTCAAGTTTCATTACGTGTACCTTTAAGAAAAAGCATGAATTTCTTCAAGTTTCATTACTTGTATCTAAAAAAGCATGCATTTCTTCGAATCGTTTTTCTATATTTACATAGTATTTTTCTTTAGAACTTACATTGCCGTTCAGCTAAAATTCAATAAAAAAACATGTTTATTTATTTAGTAAAATAGGATTTCTTTACCTATGCATGCTTTTTTTATATGGGTCGTTTTTTTGCCAAATGTATCTCACAGTATTTCACCTATAAATACGAATTGCTATTATTACCTCAGGTTTAGTTCCCACGGTAAAACTACCTAATCCCTGTTCTGTTGAATTCCGTGAATTTATCTCAAATATGTGGCAGGTCTTTATGGAATAGAATATGTTCCCATGCGTCTCTACGAATGCAGGTAGAAAAAAGTCCCAAACATTTGGGTGTTTTATCGAAACCTACTAGATCACAAGGCCGAGAGGCAGGGACACTAATTCAAAGCAGCCTCCTAACTTGTATGGGATTAAAAAAAATCGTTTTAATCTTTTTTTTCAATTAATTAATCAAATTTAAAAATATCTTAAAATGTTTTGATTAATTAAAAAAAATAAATAAAAATACTGTTTTTGGAGGTTCCCATACAAGTTAAGAGGCTGATTTGATTAAGTATCCCGGCCTTGTGATCTAGGAGGTTTTGGTTTTACCCGTGCTTATTTAGACTTTCTAATTCGATTCTTTTCCATATTATGGTACCTACCCACTTGAACAAAGTTTTAAAACATAATTTTCACCAAGGTAGTGAAGTTCTTTTGGACAAATTGTATAATTTCTTATTTTAAATTTAAATAATGTTAAGGCGGTGTTTCAGGTTTAAAAATTTGATCACTTAGGACGGGTTGTTTCGGAGAATTTGAACAATTCATCAAATTTCAACGTTCATTTTCGGGTTCTGTGAAAGACTTATTCAAGTTCTGTTATTATATCATTGTAGGCTAGTTGCTTGAAAAAACCGAAATAAAAACAGAACTTGAAAAAATCTTTCACAGAACTTGAAAATGAACGTTGAAATTTGATGAATTGTTCAAATTCTCCGAAACAACCCGTCCTTAGAAATCTTTTCTTGGCCTTAGAAATAATCGAGCATTTTTTGGTAAGTCGTTTTATAAGCCCGGAAAAATAAAGTATCAAGCCTATCTGCTTTAATGTTCTAAATCTTCTACTTACGAACCCTTTTTCGGTTATATTTTTATTTTATAATGTGGCAAATTAATATCTGTATAAAATGATTGTAAAACATTTAAATATTTGTGCCTGAACTTCACAAAATAAAATAAAACATGCTTTTTGGTTATGTTTTTTTTTTCTTGCATAAGTTAAAACAGGCGGCTGGTATCTCGGCTGGCTAAGTCCTCCATCACGATACAAGCAACATTTTCCACTTACTCTGGTGGTAGTACGATATTTTCAAATAATTTCACGTTATTTGTAACTCGGGAATGTTTATCTTTAAAAAAAAGTTTGTTGATGACTGTAGCGAAACCGGGCAGTAAATACTTGAATACTTAGTATTACAACACTTACAAAATACACTTTCTATGATTTAGTACCACGAATATAGGCGATCTCGAGTTAAAAGTTCGAGTTTTTTTCATTACACAAACAAAGGTCTGAAATTTCAAGACAATGTGCAAAATGCGGATATTCGCACTCTATTGTTTTTTTTTCCTAATTTTATTTTTTCAAATTCATTCCAAACAAATGAACAATGATCCGCGAAAATGATTTAACATCCGCCATTACCTAATTGAAATCTTTGTCACAGAATCTTTTGTTTAATTATTCAGGTTTAGTTTACAAAATGGCCAATCGAAAGGAAAATCTTTTCTACATCTCTGCGTTATCCTAATGACCTAATGACTTCCACACTTCCTGGACTAGATCTGAATTGTTGGATATCCTTTTCCGTCCTCTCTTACTTCCTAGTTGCGAACTTATACAGTAATCTTGCTTTTTTATCTTATTATTCTTTTTCAAGCTCCTTCTTACTTGTACTTACTTCAAAATGAAAGCCAACTTCCTCATAAAATGTTGGTAATTCGGAATATATCGAGAACACGTGTTCTTTTCCTAATAGATATCATGACAGAATGCGACAAAATTAATATTAATCATTATTTGTATGAACACGTGTTCCGCCGTCTTCATAAAACATTCGCTTTTGACTGTTACTGTTATATCTGCTCTTACTTTGCAGATTTAAGTGTTGGGAACTCTTTGTTAAAAAGTAAAAGGTTCTACTTATAATTGCGTTTATTTACGTTATAAATAATAGGTCTGGATTTAGCTACACTGTTCATTACCCGAGTGTTGGTAATTCTCTGGTTCGAGAAGCTTGTTCCCTGTCAATCTCATCTCACAAATAATTGTTACACTCTAGCAACATCTGTTGGACTCTGGAGTAAGCTTTATGAATAGCGCCATCTATCGCTTAGATACTCAACTTATTACTATACATCACAGATACTTTGTTAGGAACTGTTTCAATTCATTCGTTATAGGCCTGCAGTATCATTTTTTACAGAAAAGTGAATAATTTTACCAGATTTAATAAATCAACAATATTTAAGCACTCATCCGGAGCTTGCAGTTCTCTTGAAATCATCAGCCCTTCTCATCTGTTGCAGATCTCTAATTCTCTTTTCCAACCTTCGACGCCATCCGGTGATACGTTGATTCTATTGATCATCTGTAAGTTGCACCATGTGCCAGCATAGATAATCTAGCGTGGCTCTCGTGGTTCTTTCAGGTGACCATTTTCATTACAACGTTAATAATTAATTAATAACATTTCCTTCCCTTCCACACTCCCTTCGTTTGGGGGTGGATTTGTATCTTATGCCTTATCTGTTTTGCCGGGTAACCGTTCTGCTGTAATGCTGTCCGAAACGTTGGCTAAAGAAGGAGGTAGCGCAACACGGCATAATACCCCAAAAACAATCACTATAAATATACTAAGACCTGTTTATATTTAGCGATTGACGCGTTAAATGTGTCAATAACATCCTTATAATTGCTAACCAAATTCAGTATACGGAGAACGTGAGTATTCAGTTGTGATTCCGTGTTGGAGTTGTCGCAATAATACGGCACATATTGTCTCATTGTTAGTTTGAGAAATGTCATTCTTAATGGATAACGCTGGTAGAACTTAAAACAGCCATTTTTTACTTATGATTGAGTGAGATATGAGGTTAAATAGGTAGTTGATAAAATAATAATTAATGTTCTTCGAAATATCAAAAGTTCTTATCCAATCAATCCTCGTCGGCTTAAACAGGTAAAATGCCAAGAGATTGCAAAGAAAATAATCTTTATAAACGAGTCGCTTTCTTATTTACCTAATAATAAGAAACTAATAATAATAAATAATCTGAGCTGAATACCTCCTTACGATAAGGCATTTGTTACAAACATTGTATACAACAGTTGCAAGTTAAATAAATATATAAAAGTATTCGTTATTTCTAAGCTGTTTAGTAAATTGCTCGGTATTTACGTAATATAACCTTGTTAAGAAAAACATAACCTCTGAAAGTAAATGAAATATAAAATCCAGAAAACATATCCTCAGGAAGGAAATGAAATAAAAAATTGACAAAAACATAACTTTTAAAAGTAAGTATAATATAAAATTCAGAAAAATACACTATAAAGTTGTTAATCGTCAATTTCGAACATTTTTTCTAGATTTAGAATTTCATAAAATGTAATACGTCATTCATTTTTAATCGTCCGAAATAATACCTACAATAACAAAAGATTTTATTTAAATTTAATATGTACTGCAAGTGGAACACATTTTTGCACAAATTCCGAGAAAGCAATTTAATTCATGTATATCTTTTCTTTGCAATTTCAAAAAATAAATGATCAGGGCTGTAAAATGTGGTGGATTTTCTCCTTGGTTCAATTGGCCAACATAAAATAAATGAAAGGAGATGTGGGTTGGGAAATATCTGGCTGTTCCGATCTTGTCACTATTTAATTTTTTTTTTTTTATTCCATGCGAATTGTAACACGACTAATTCCATTTCAAGCAATTGTTCGCTTCCATATTGCTATTTTTTACCATGGCGATACTGAGAGTATTATTTATAGATTTATGTCTTAAATGAACCAAATAAATTTTAACAAATTAACAATTGTGCGGAGCCTAGGGATTTACTGCTCGCTCTCCAGGGTCATTTATATAAAATCAATGGTTTTTAACAATTTTCTAACAAAACATTGGAAATTTCAGGCAATAGCAGCTAAAAGTTAATTGAGAGATTAATAACGCTATAATTTAATTTAGCCTACGCCCTTTGCAAGTCCTTAACAAGCCATGAATTTAAAATTAATTCAACCAGAATTCAACCCGATTTCAAAGATAATTTAACCAGAATTCAACCAGTATTCTGCCAGAGTTATACCAGAGTTATACCAGAATTCAACCAGAATTCAACCAGTATTCAACCAGTATTCAACCAAAATTCAACCAGATTTCCAAGATAATTCCACCAGAAATCATCCAGAGTTCTACCAGAATTCAACCACTATTCTATTATAATTTAACCAGTATTCAACCAGAATCAACTTGATTTTTTAAAAACTTAACCATTATTAAACCTGAATTCAGAAAAATCTCAAAGTAAATCGCATCTCTTATACCAAAAATCCTATGGGGGTTTCCCTTATTTCCGATTAAATTTTCCGACGTCGAGCATCAAGTAAAACCCAAATGAATCATTTTATTATGAATCATTATCATATATATATATATATATTTGGGGATCAATGGTGAGGCACGAAATGAAAGAAGGTTGTGAAGGTCACATGTGTTTATTGGTGAGTCAGTTGCCGTGACGAGGAGATGATGTAGGACAGAAGAATACACCGGATGCTGACTGATGATGTGCTGGTCAAGCGCGGGTCAGTGAGTCGACGCCGGGCGCTTGTGACCGGGACTCGATGGAGGTCAGGCACTGGTGAAGAACGTAGGTCCTCAGGCACTCCAGTGCTGACGAGACGGCCGAAGGTGCGACGGACCTTGTGGGCAGTTGAACGGGAACGATGTAGACCAGTGAGGATGCTGCGTGTCCTCGTGGTGGTCATGGTAGCGTGGAAGAAGCGCTGGTCAGAGACGCTGGAACCAGGGCGCTTGTAATCCGAGTAGCGCTGGCCGCGAACGTGGCCGAGGCGCTATGATGATGTCCCGATAGAGTCCATGATGATAGGGGCGAAGCCGGGTACGTGTCCCTCGCGCTAGTAAGATTAGCGCGGGTGATCACTCGTTGAGCCTTGTAGACTGACGGCGAAATTATGAATGACTGACTGGCTCGCTGCGTCGGGCTTATTTATACTACTCGGCCGACGGCGGCAGTAGGTAGGTGGATGGCAACTAAATCGAAGACACTCGCTCGATCTGGATCATTCGCGAACTTTCGACGGCTTGGCAATTATGCCTAGGCCGTAGGCTCGAACCTTCTGGCGAGTTCTCGTAGTATTCGAGACGGACTGCAGTGTTATTGTCATCAATATGCAGGTAGGTACTTGAAGTACGTAGATTACTTTGTTTACGATTTAACGATGCAAGTACATAATTCGGGAGTAGATACTAAGTAGCAAGTAGCAGTTTATTATTAATTATTTAATCTGGATAATTCGACGCCACATATATATATATATATATATATATATATATATATATATATATATATATGGTGATCTGGTAATATTTCAATTATATTTCCCCCTTTTAAAAAGCCATCTAAAGCAAGACATTGACCTCACCCGACAGTGAAAATGTTTTCACTGCGAAAGAAGTAATATCTGTTTATATTTAGTAGTGGAAACATTTATTATCGGTCGAAGTCAACGTTAAATTTCTGTTAAAAGAATGGGACCTTTTTCCAGTCACCATAGATATTTGGCTAGGGCTGCAAAAGATTCTTTTTATCGAGTTTTGAGTGGTTTTTGGTGTAGGTTTAAACACTTAAAAAGATTAACAGGTTTTCCAATCACCACTTGTATAATACTCACATAAGGATATATGAAATCAAATTGACAATTGAATAATCCGTATACGAAGATCCTAGTGCTAAAAATGTCACCGAAAATTATTGCTGTTTTATTTAAATGTAATGTCAGCTAAAACCATGAATGGAAGAAAAAATGTCTACTTCAAAGATCTAGGATATTAAGAATTTATTGCGATCAAATTCTGTATTTAAGACATTAATCTGATAATTTATGTTATAAAAACATCCACATATTTACAAGTTACAAAGTCCAATAATCCATCAACTTTTTTTAAGAAAACGTGATCATTTTATTAACATATTGTTATGTTTATAGTGGGTGTATAAAAAAATTGTAAAAGATTGTTAAACTTTACACAAAACAATTCATTGTTATATTGTTAGACGACATTTTTCCTGTCGTAATTCTGATGTAAATGATCATATTCTCTGAAATTATTCGGAAAATAACCTTTATGATAAATTATGCTTAGGGATATATTATAATGTCAGAGAATAAACAAATTTCAAAATCAATTTTTTTTCGAGAGAGCTGAAAATCGTATCTTTTCTTGAGAGCTTCTTTGCAAATACGTACGTCAATTCGTTGATTTAATGTTAAGCCCCCGCAATCCAAATTTATACCATTTTGTAATAATTTCTCCTGAACACTTTAAGTTTTTAAGTTCATAAAAAATATATATATGCTCTTTTGTAAGATAATATCTCGATAGACAAAAATCGTTTAGTATGCTCCGAAAATTATTAAAAATACATTTAGTTCTCTTATTTTACATGTTATAGATATGAACAAAATCGCAGTGTATCTTTAAAAGCAACTTGGGCATTAATTATTATCGTTTTTTTTATATTAGCGCGCTCCCTCTAATGGGTCTCGTACACGTTGGGCCAACGCGCTGGCCCAACGTGTACAGTCCACTTGGCCGTTGCATGCGTTGGCCGCCAAAGTTGGCCGGTCAACCTGATTATTGTCGGTTTTCGTGCACACATGAAAGGATCTTGGCGCTAATCCGCCAACATCGTTCATACGTTCGCAGCGGAGATAGTAGTGTTGATTATTGCGTGAGTGATTATTTACGCTTAAGAATTACGATGATAAATAATAAAAGGTGCTGTACAAATAAATTACCGCGGCTGCGATAATTTCTGCAATCTTCTAGATTTGACGGCCTTCGTGTTCTAAATGTATGACTCTCGACTAGAATTCAAAGGTCGCAGGTTCAAATCCCGGCGTGCGCAAGTAAACTTTGTTTGCTGATTTTGTATTAGATATTTCATATTTCAATAATTTAAAAATAATATATAGTATACTTGCGGCACGTTCCAGAGTAGATGATATTCTTAGCATCTCCCTTGTGTAAAACCACCATTTAGAATTGAAACGAAGCTTGAAATGGCTTTAGCCGTGCTTGGTGACCAGATACGAATAGCCAGGTACTCTTCCCCACTACCTTCAGCATCACAACATACCCCAATTAAGGATGCCATAGTATCACTGGCTCCAGACGGTTGGGACTCTTGTGCGGTATTCACATTTAAAAAAATAATGGCCAATGCAGGACAGGGTGATTTCACACTATTTTTAATTTTTTTTTAAATTACTATAATGAAGGTAAATTTATTTTATGTTTATGTTGAATAGGGCCGCGCGTCGCATATTTTTGTGCACGGCTTGTTCACTTACGTCGTTAAGATTCTGGCTTTATTTTAGGGTATTAAGGGTAACAAAAAAAACATTAAGTAATTTCGTAAGTATATTCAAATTGATTTTTTTTTCAAGACAACAAGAAATTTAGAAGAAGATTTTTAACAGGCTCTCAGTTTTCATTACATATTTTTAACAGGCTCGGTTTTCATTACATATTTTTAACAGGCTCAGTTTTCATTACATATTTTTAACAGGATCAGTTTTCATTAAATATTTTTAACAGGATCAGTTTTCATTACATATTTTTAACAGGCTCAGTTTTCATTACATATTTTTAACAGGCTCAGTTTTCATTACATATTTTTAACAGGATCAGTGTTCATTACATATTTTTAATAGGCTCAGTTTTCATTACATATTTTTAAATTTTGTGACCAGCGTGTCCGTCAGTCGATTGATTGATTAATTTTATTGATTGAACGTGTTTCCACTTCTCTTTTCATTCTGTCTCAATTCGCTTAAAAGAAAGCAGTTTTTTGCACAGTAGCAAAATAGGAGTCTTAAAAAAATGTTGGTTCCGCATGATAAAACGCATAAAGTTGAACCATTAATATGCAAATTCTTCAGTTTTTATCTATTGTTGGAGTTATTATAGTCTTTCATTTGTATTTCAGATTCTAAATAGTCCAAGAAAAAATCTCTTAATTGCTTGTTATCAATTTTATCTTCTCAGTTCCAAGTTAGAACGGTAGTGAAAATCGTTGAGTTTTGTCGATTATAATCTCAGTGTAATTAATTTGCCTTGTGAGAAGATTCATATTGCTAGCGTATCGTTAAGTGATAATACTAGTAATTTTACTATCAACCATAAAATGAGCACGGCTAATTAAAGTAATTATTTTTATTAGTAAAATATACTATTTAAAGACACATATTATATTATCGGTTTTCATCAATGGGGTATGTTCACTTTTTGTTTATTCCCGAAAAATTTTGAAAAAATAATGAATATACTCGTATTAATAAATTTTCTAGAACGATTTAAAATTCCCCGTTTTCGATTTGCCGTCAAAACGTAATTTTTATTCGTTAATTCGGCGGCTTTGGTGACAGCCGTCTTACCAGTTATTGGTGTCTTCTATGTCATAATGACGTTGTAGCCAGTTGGAACCGTTTCGGAATGTGCGATTTTAGTTCTTTTTTTAAATGAATAAGTTTGAGTGAAAATATTTAGATTAATTAGTGCAGAAATTCTGCGACTAACTACCGTATGTATTCCTCTTTACCCAGAATACTAATGGAGAGAAACAATCATATCATTTATCAGTGGACATCTTCAATTTATCTTTAAACAAATATAAAATGTTTTTAATGAATCAATTCAGTTATGTACAATAAATAATGTATATGTCTTAATGTTCATAAAATTTTTATTCGTAAAAGCCAGAAGACTTCAAAAGAATAAAAATTGCCTAGTGCTTCAGTTACTAAATAAATACGCCGGTAAGTAGATACCATAAATAAACCACTCACTAGATCGATATCGTCGGGCTTTTTGTATGAAAAAAATTGGTTCTAAAAACCATAGATATGCCAATATATAGACAGTACAATTCTTATTCCGAGCCTACTTATTATACTGTACACCAATGAAAAACGGTTTATTCCATAGACTTTCAGGGTTTCTCATTGATGGATATACAGGGTTTCCAATAAGAGGTGTTATTTTGATATTCAATCGTAAAAGATCAATGGTTTCGTTGCGTGTGTGGCACGTAGCGCCGTCTTGTTGAAAGTAAACGTTGTCCAGATCAATACCATCCATTTCCGGCCATAAAAAATCATTAATCATCTCTCGATAGAGATCCATTTACCGTAACTGTTGCTCCAGCCTTATTTTCGAAAAAGTGAGGTCCAATGACTCCGCCGGACCATAAACCGCACCAAACAGTCACATGTTGGGGATAGAGAGGCTTTTCAACAATAACTCTTTGGTTTTCCGAGCCCCAGATGCGACAATTTTGCTTGTTGACGAAGCCACCGAGGTAGAAATGGGCGTCATCACTCAAGATGATTTGCATTTGATTCACTCAAGTGAATTTAAATAATTTCAATGCGTTGTTGAAGCGTGTATCGTCCCATTTTTATTAATAACGTAGTTTCTACTTGTCAAATGTCAAAAAATTACAGCTTTAAAAGTAACATCTACCGAAATAGCGGGCTATTCAAAATAACACCTCTTATTGGAAAACCCTGTAGTAAGGCAATCATATGACGTCACAATATTTCGGTTCAAATTTTCGATCGGAATTATACTCCCCTGGTAGGTACGCCATTACCATAGAGGTCGGAATAACTAAGATGTGAAAGAATGCATAGTGCAGAGATTCATAAGAATTCTCTTATTCAGTTTGAAGAATCAATTGAATATAGCAACCTTATTTTCTACTATAATATAATGTATCAAAAACCATGGAAATATTTGCAAATCACTTTCCCTATTTTCTGTGTCACGCTTACCTACCTAAATTTTCTAGAATCTACAGCAAAAGTTCTTAAGCAAACGCTATTTTATCTTTGGTTCATAAACCAGGAAACCGCAAACATTTCAACCATTGCAACTCAAAATAAAAACAAAACATTGTAAAAAACGTGTTTCCCGCGCGAACTTGACATTTCGTTCCGTTTTTTTGAATCTCTTCGTTCCGTTTATGTAGAAATTAGACCGTAACTAAAGAATGTAGGGTAATTGAAGAATATAATTAACAGTATACGTAATATCACTTCTTCCGATTATAATCTCGCTGGATCTGTAAGAAAAACGTTGATTTCACGCCATATTGTTTTTTATTATGCTTTACGAAGCCGCAATGAATGACTCTGGACGTAAACACGCTTTTGCCGCGTTTTTGTTGACAATGGACGTTGAAAACAATCGAATGCGTCAGCGATACGCAACCTTGACAAATTATATCGAGTGTGTTTAGGTAAAATCGTTCAAGCCACATTTTTGTGAACGTTACTTTTCTCTGGATTTTTATAGAATAGTCTTCTAAGTACAACATGATAAAGTAATTTTTGTTGATTAAGGCATTTTTAATACTAAAGATTAAATTAATGCGTAATTTTTTTTCTACAATAAAACCGCAGAAAAAAATACTCAAATCTTCAAATATCTAATAATTATAATTGCAATATTTTACATACAAAATTTGAAAAACAAGTATCTAATCACTTTTACATGAACTTTTTTACTAATTTTACGAATTTGTAAATATTCGTT